>CM053417.1:15538666-15637581 GCA_028644305.1 Xerus rutilus
AAAAGGATTTTTAAAAAAATTTTTTTTTAGTTGTAGATGGACACAATATCTTTATTTATTTATTTATTTATGTGGTGCTGAGGATGGAAGCCAGTGCCTCACGCATGCGAGGCAAGCGCTCTACCACTGAGCTACAATCCCAGCCCAGATTTTTGTTTTATTCAAACTCACATGTTATTTGTCTTAGAACTCTTAAAATTTCAACTATGCGCTTTTATTTTGTTTTGTAAACAAACAGTTTTTTTGTTTTGCCAGTCTGAGTCTATCACATTTTCTCTTATACTAGTCTGAGAAAAGTTGGATCCACGTACCACCTCCACCCTTTCTGTTCTTTCTCAAAGCACTTTTTTTTTGGTACTGGGAATTGAACTCAGGGGTGCTTGACCACTGAGCCACATCCCCAGCCCTATTTTGTGTTTTATGTAGAGACAGGGTCTCACTGAGTTGCTTAGCACCTCGCCGTTGCTGAGGCTGGCTTTGAACTCGCAATTCTCCTGTCTCAGCCTCCCTAAGTGCTGGGATTCCAAAGCACTTTTATTTGTAGCCTGGGTTCATTCACAGACTAACATTTAAGAAGACTTTTCCTCCAGCACCTTGCTTGTCT
The DNA here is from genome assembly GCA_028644305.1 of Xerus rutilus. Taxonomy (NCBI): domain Eukaryota; kingdom Metazoa; phylum Chordata; class Mammalia; order Rodentia; family Sciuridae; genus Xerus; species Xerus rutilus. Next base: position 15,539,271 of record CM053417.1, read on the forward strand.
CATGGTAAAATTAATGTATTTTTTAAAATATTTTTTTAGTTGTTGATGGACCTTAAATTTTATTTATATGTGGTGCTGAGAATCGAACCCAGTGCCTCACACATGCTAGGCAAGTGCTGTACCACTGAGCCACAACCTCAGCCCCAAAATCAATGTATTATTTACAAACTAAATCCTTTAGAAAAATTAGATAGCAGTAATTGCAATCATGTATTTGTGTCCCACAAACATTGTTCTACAAGTGTGGACTATGTTGTGCTATGTAATTGCTTTCAAGAACTAGCAGACATTTAATATAATGTTATATAATACTATGCTTTCATTGTAATGTCCACTTGCCTATTCATGAAGCATGTAAAGAGAAGGGACAGGTGATGACTTACAAGGTAATAACTAGTTAAATTACACTGAAGGAGCAATACCAAGTAACTTTTTAAATGATTTCTTTACTAGTTTTTAATAGAAGGTATGTATGGAAGATGCTTTGTGAAGTAACCTACTTAAAGGTACAGTATGTTATATACTCCAAAGTGATAAATGCTATAATTAATGATTCCAGAAAATCTCTTTAAATTGAAGTGAGACCTATTTAATCCAGATAGATCAACATTTCAAAGTCAAATGAAGTTGACAATCTAACATGTAATATTTTAAATAATTGTTTTAAATCTTGGTTGATTCAAATAATCTATTTTTCTTCCACTCATTGCTGACTCATAACTGTTCACACTATTTTGTCATTTCTTGCAGTATGCTAATGAGGAATTGTGTAGCTTAATCACTTGCTTACAACTTTGTGGTTCATGCTGTTCAATCACATTATCAATACAATAAGTTTTCAAATGATGCTAGGTTGTCAATATGTACTTTAATTTATAGATCTCCAAAAGAGAAATTGTTTTTTTCAAACACACATTCCTCAGTATTCTGAGGTTGAATGTTTCAAGAAAAATGCAAAAGTGTCTACCATTAGCGGATTGTTTTTCCCTTGTGAATGGTTGGGTTGCTTAAGTTGTGACATCTATTCCAAACGTTAATACTCGCTGTTATTTAAAAATACTAGTTATAACTAAAATATAAATAACTTTTAGTATTAGACATCATGGATCATGTCTAAAATTGAAGGTTGTATGTTCCTAATTTGGGAACTTTGATGTTGTGGATGGTATCAGACATTTTACCTCTTAAATTTTACCATTTTCTAAATCACTTTATTGTCATTTCCAATAACAACAAGAGTCAATTAATTTTAAGTTTGGGGATATAGAATCTCTGTATAGTATTTGAAATTAAATTCTTACAAGCAAGGGTAGACAAGATAAACAAAAATTTGTCAAACTCTGAGTGACTTCTGAAATGATATATTGAAGTCATTTATGAAGAGTAATATTTCTTTGTTCTTGATCTCTAGGAAAAACAGAAAATAAGAGAAGCTCATCTTTGACTAGAAGAGAAAACAAAGTACATTCATCTACTGACATAGAACACATGGAGGACAAGCCAGGTGAGTAGTTATTTCTAAGTGAAAATCATAGTGGTTAAAGAGATGTATTTATGTCCACATTAAATTGCTTAAAAATCATTTCTGAAACTGAAAGTGAAGCATCCTATTTTTTTCCTCTGAGGTTCTACAGATGGAACCTTTTCATATGTGTTTTGTTGTTTTTCTTTCACACCAATTCATTCACTTGCAGAGGACTCTCTACTTAATTCATTCAGGTTAAATCATATTGGAACAAATGCCACTGTCACAGGGACCTTTAGGAACATAAATATTTATTGGGGCAAGATATTTATTTACAGCAAAATTCACTTTTAACAGAAAAGCTCAGTCAACACCTGGGAGCTTTTGGCAATGGACTTGACCATTATGATTGTCAGTGACATATCTATGGGAATCCATGGAAAGATTGATTGTGCCAGGCCAACACTGTAACACTGAACTATGTCCCTAGCTCCAAAAGATCTGGTTTTTGAAAATTCTTTTTCATTATACATGGCAGTAGAGTTTATTTTGCCATATTTAGACAAACATGGAGTATGTCTTATTCTAATAAGGATCCCAGTCTTGTGGTTGTACATGATGTGGAGATTCACTATGATGTATTCATATATGTACAAGGAAAGTTGTGTCAGATTCATCCCACTGTCTTTCTTATTCTCATCCCTTATCCCTTTCCTTCGTTCCCCTTTGTCTAATCCAGTGACTTGCTTATTCTTCCCCTCCCCTCCTTGTTGTGTGTTAGCATCCACATATCAGAGAGTATATTTGGTCTTTGGTTTTTTGGAATTGGCTTAAAATACCTGTTCTTTAACTGAAAAGCATACTTTCCTTATTTGGCAGAAGCCAGAAAATTCTGTCTTTAAATGAGGTATAGAATTCTTTTCGTGTTCTCACCAAGAGGTCTGTAATGAAGGTGAAGAAATAAAGAATGTTGGTGTAGATGGGTAGGCTTGGACTGTAGGACTTGATTCACTTCAGACATTCCTTCAACTTGCATTTTGAAGTTGTAAATTGGGGCTAGGGCTGTAGCTCAGACATGGAGTGTTTGCCTAGTACATGTGAGGCACTGGGTTTGATCCTCAGCACCACATAAAAATAAAGAAATAAAATAAATGTATTGTGTCCATCTACAACTACAAAAATATTTTTAAAAAAGAAGTTATAAAGTATTGGCCACATTTTGAACAAAGCTTTGCTCTGTTGTCTACAGGTTTTCATTGCTGATAATTGCACAAAAATGCATAATTGTTGCTAACATACCTCTTTAAAGTAGTTTATTTTAACCTCTTTTCCCCAACCATTTACCTTTCATATGTGTTTTGTTGCTTTTTGTTTTATACCAGTCCATTCACTTACAGAAGACTGTATGTAATTGACTCAGGTTCAACTCTATTGGAACAAATACCATTGTCGTGGGGATCTTTAGGAACATAAATATTTATTGAGGCAAGATATTTATTTACAACAAGCTCATTTTGCAAGGGAGTACTAGGGATTGAATTCAGGGGCACTTGACCACTGAGCCACATCCCCAGCCCTATTTTGTGTTTTATGTAGAGACAGGGTCTCACTGAGTTGCTTAGCACCTCCCTTTTGCTGAGGCTGGCTTTGAACTCATGATCCTCCTGTCTCAGCCTCATGAGCTGCTAAAATCACAGGTGTGTACCACCATGCCTGGCACAAAGCTAATTTTTAACAAAAGCTCAGTTAGCGCCTGGGAGCTTTTGGCAATGGACTTGACCATTATGATTTTCAGTGACATATCTATGGGAATCCATGTTAAGGTTGTTCTGTCATGTGAAATTTTTTTTCTCCATGTGTGAGTCCCTCAGTAAGGACTCCATACTGTGGGAAGTGGATTTTATGAGTTTCTTCCTTGAGGTTATTGTGGTATGCTGAGGCCTTTCTTCCTTAATTCAGGTAATCTTGTCCCTGACAATGTGATTCGGTTAGATTAACAGTATTCAATCCTATTATATTATGTATGTTGAGAAAGTTGCCATTTTTACAGCAGTTCACATTGATCATACTTGCTTTGCATTTATTCGTAAGACCTGAAATTGAATGCTTTTTTATTTGTTCTCATCATTTAGCTTATCGATTTCATAACAACCCCTCAGAGAGCAATTTAATCAGTCGCTTGCTTATCCCAACGAGAGCATCAGTAGCCAGAAGCAAGAATGCAGCTTCATTATCCATCCCAGGAAAAGATACTCCAGGTAACAAGCATATGGAAGAAAGCCTGAAATTATTCATATTTGCACTTAAAAAGTAGGCTCTAACACTTAATGTTTTGCTTTTAGGTGTCAAAATAATTTGAATCAATAGTTACAAAATTTCTAGCATGGTAGAGTATTCTGGATAATGGGTAATTAATAGGATGACATAGCTAACTTGTTGATGGTTGTTAATTTTTTTTGTTTATTCAACTATTTTTTTTTGGTACTGGGGATTGAATTCAGGGGCACTCGACCACTGAGCCACATTCCCAGCCCTATTTTGTGTTTTATGTAGAGACAGGGTCTCACTGAGTTGCTTAGTGCCTCGCCATTGCTGAGGCTGGCTTTGAACTTGTGATTCTCCTGTCTCAGCCTCCCTAAGTGCTGGGATTATAGGCTTGCGCCACCGTTCCTGGCTCAACTATTTATGTTTGCATTACTGCGAATGGAATCCAGGGGTGCTCTACCACTGAGCTTCATCCTCAGCACTTTTTGTTTTTTATTTTGAGACAGAACCCCACTAAGTTACCCAGGCTGGATTCCCAGAGAACTGGGATTATGGACATGTACCACATACCCAGCTGGTTGTTAAATTCTAAAGATCTAGGGATTCTAGGGGCTGGGATTGTAGCTCAGTGGTAGATCGCTTCCCTTGCATGCATGAGGCACTGGGCTGGATCCTTAGCACCACGTAAAAATAAATAAAGATATTGTGTCCATTTACAACTAAAAAATATTTAAAAAATAAAAAAATAAAGCTTTATGGATTCTAAATGTAGAGAAGAACTTCACTAATACCAAAGAAGAAAATTTTTTACTATACCTTTTTTTCTAAAATATAGAACAATAAGATTGATCAAACTTCCAGCTGATTGATTAGGGACATAAAGACTGTTAGTAAAACAAAACAATTCTTCAGGATTATGTGGACTTTCTCATTTGTATTTTACATAGCCTGTGGACAGCATGATATCCCCAATAATGGAAAAGTTACTGCATTGTCCCCATTATTTCCACCCCCTTGCTTTTTCCTTTCCAGAATATATCCCACCACTTTTTTTCTATTACTTTCATATGATTAGTAAAATGAATCAAAATTTTATGGATCAAAATTTGCTCTGATTTCTGGTATGCTTTCTGCCGAGATATATGTATGTCAGATTATTTTCGGGTAATTTTCCCCACCACTAATCTAGATATTTCTGATTATTTCTGTTTGAGCTTAATAGATTACCAGCATGAAAAACTCAAACTTTTGTCTTAAATTTTTATCACTAATAAAAGTCTAGTTATAGAGCTGAGTGTGGTAATGCACACCTATAATCTCAGTGACATGAGAGGCAGAGGCAGGAGGATGGCAAGTTCCAGGCCAGCCTAGGCAATTTATCAAGACCCATGTCAAAGTAAAAAATAAAAAGGACTGGAGATAGAGCTCAGTGGTAAAGTGTCCCTAGGTTCAGTCTCTAGAACCACACACAAAAAAAATCTAGTTATTATCACAGTGGCAGAGCAGCAAGGGCTATATTCAAAGCATAAATTGGACCAATGTTACAATTTCATTTTATTTGGCACCAGGGATTGAATCCGTAGGCACTTAACCACTGAGCCACATCCCCAGCCCTTTTTATTTTTTATTTTGAGACAAAGTCTTGCTAAACTGCTTAGGACCTCACTAAGTTACTGAGTTGGCTTTGAATTTGCAGTCCTGTCTCAGCCACCTGAATTACTGGGATTACAGGTGTGCACCACTCAGGTTGGTTTAACCAATTGTTTTTAATCTGGATTCTGTGAGTGATTTCATTGTGTTGATAAATGGCCTGAAATTATGCAGATGTTGTGTGGATATGCAAATGTGCATATGTATGGGAAGAAAGTTTCCAGCTTCATCTTTTGGTAATATGTCTCAGTCCTTTAGGGGATACACCCTGGATACATACTACCCTGAATCTCAGCTCTGCTAATCCCACTATCACCTAAACTAATTTAAAAACAATCTAGTTATTATACTTCATATATTTTCTATAACACAAATGGTTGGTGTTAATTAATGTAACTGTTTAGGCATATGCAGATATGTAAATAAACTGCTTTCTTCATCAAAAATGAGGTACTAAAGAATAACAATTTTGTCAAGTTTTATTCATAAATAGTCAATTGGTAATTCTATTTTAAATATTTAACAAAATCATGTGAAAATTTGCCACTTACAATTAAAGATGGTGTGGTAAATAAATGTACCAAGTATTAAGAAAGCTACCATCAAAGTCCTTTTTAAAAATCTTTTCTTTATTATATAAGCAGTAAACATTTAGCATAGAACAAAATTTTAAGTATAATCTCTGTACTATTCTAAGACACACTGGTAACTTAATATTTTTCTTTGCATCTATACTTTTTTCACAAAACAAAATAATAGCCTGCCTTTGCTAACCTCAATATATAACATTTTCTCTATCCAAAAAAATTGCATATTCTAGCTTGCATATTCTAGCCGGGTGCGGTGGCTCACACCTGTAATCCCTGCACTTAGGTGGGCTGAGACAGGAGGATCACGACTTCACAGCCAGCCTCAGCAACGGGGAGGTACTAAGCAACTCAGTGAGACCCTGTCTCTACATAAAACACAAAATAGGGCTGGGGATGTGGCTCAGTGATCAAGTGCCCCTGAGTTCAATCCCCAGTACCAAAAAAAAAAAAATTACATATTCTTTTACTGACTGCCTTTATATAGTGTAATTTTTCTTTTTGAATATTTGGATTACATTCTCAAGTATTCCAGTATTTTAAACAATAGTTTAATTAGCAACAATGTACATGTATTTTTATATATTTATCTAGGTTTTTACTTTTTTCTTCCCCCTCAGGGCTAAGGACCAAACTCAGGGCCTTGTGCCACTGAGCTAAATCGCCAACCCCTTTATCTAAGTTTTTAATTTTTTTTTTACTAAGGATAAATCCAGAATTGGAATTGCTAAAACAAAGAGTATATACTACTTAAATGACTTTTGATACATATTGCCAAAATGCTCCTCAGGGAGCATGTACAAATCTACAATCCCACCAGCAGTGTATGAGGTTGCCTGGTTCCAAACATTGGGGAATTACGATTTTTTTCCACTCAAGCTGAAATGGAATATTAGCATTTTCCCCTTCCCTAGGCAAAAAATATTTGGTTTACTGAAGCTGGAAGAGACCTCTGAGATCTAGCCCACTCTGAGTAAGTCTTAGTACAGTTTTAGTATGGGTGAGAAAATGCTTTTTCTTAATTCTCTTCTAAAACAATCAACTATGAAGTGTCTTGCATAATCACCTGTAATGGTTAAAATCTAGTCCTGGTGAAGATGTTTAGATTACTTTTTAAAGGTGTTGAAGATCTTGCAATTTTCATGAAAATCATTCTGAAGTGCAGTGCAATTAAAAGAGAAATGATAGGGCTGGGGTTGTGACTCAGTGGTAGAGCACTTGCCTAGCATGTGTGAGGCACTGGGTTCAATCTTCAGCACCACATAAAAAAAATAAATAAATAAAACAAAAGTATAAAAAATAGAAATGACAATCCTCAACTTTGGAAAAACATCTTATTTGCATCTGCAATAAAGACCATTGCTTTCACAGTGACTGTTGGTGAACAATTCCTGTGATGTGTGTAATCCCTGTGATTTCCTGATAAACAATCTCTTTTCTCTGTTCCTTTTTTTATTCTGTCTTGTCAAATTTCTAACTTTAGGGGAATTTTACTGTCCATTCTCATTCACTTATAGGTGTCACCAATCACTTCCTCCAGTATGTACATATGCCCTTGCGTAGCCATAGTAGTGATGATTTGAAGACTTCCACCATGTTCTGTAAGTCAGTCATGAAGATGCCTCTTCAGACAAAATTAGAAATGGTGCCCCTGGAGAAAGTAGAAACACCCTTCAAGTTAAATGTGGAAGCCACTCCCAAGGTGAAAATGGAAGTACCCTCTGAGGTGAGAGTGGATGCCTTGGTGAACAAGGAAGCTTCCCCCATGGTGAGCATGGAATTATCCCCTGTGGCGAGCACAGAAACATCCCCCTTGGTGAGTGTGGAAGTGTCCCCTGTGGTGAGCATGGATGCCTCCTCTGAGGTGAGCGTAGACACATCCCCTGAGGGGAGTGTGGACTCATCCCCTGAGGTGAACATGGAAGCTCCCTGTAAGGCAAACATGGAAGCATCCCATGAGGAGAGTGTGGAAACACTTCCTGAGGCGAATGTGGAGGTGTCCCCCAAGGCAAGTGTGGAAGTGCCCCTTGAGGGGAAAGTAGAAGCATCACCCAAGGAGAACCTGGAATCACCCCCTAAGGTGGTGGTGGAAGTGTCCTACAAGGCATCCCCCAAGATGAGCATGAGATCATCTCCTAAGGTACAAGTGAGAGACTCTCCAGAGGTTTGTCACATTTTATTAAAAATTTCCTACTAAAATATGTGTATTTCATTGTATAGATAATAGATTAGCTTTTACAACATAACATTATTATAGTGTTTTGCAATAAAGTTAACAAAATAATTCACTAAATATTTTAAATCTCTGATGTTTGTTACCCTAGTGTAATATTCTTCCCAAAACTGTGGAATATTAGTTAATTTTAGTTGAAGGGAGAAAATGTGATTGTTTATATAAGCTGTTTCTGAACTCTGAAGAAAAGATTTTTAAGAAGTCTTCCAAACCCTTAATTAAGACTTGGAAATGGAAGTAGGTTTGGAGGAAAAGATTTCTTATAAATTAGTTATTTCTGTGATCCATTTGAATTGTGTAATATAACTTGTTAGTCTAGAAGAAATTGCCTCTGTACCTGGTTTTCAAGCACTAAAGGAAATTTGGGGATTTAAGGAACTATAACCGTATTTTATTCAGAATGTTTTTATCTTAGAACACTAGCTGCACTAAAATAATTACTAATATCCTACTGCATTAGCCTGTTCAGAAAACAGAAATGGACAGACAGACCCCAAGCCCTGTTGTCAAGAAGCATCTATCCTTGAACATACTATCTAATACACTGTCACCATCTCCTGCCAACGGATGTCATCCACCCTCTCCCATAAATGCTATGTAAGTAAGTAGTGTACTTGCAGCTGTTCTGGTAGGCATTGTACCAGGACAAATTTTGTGTTAATGTTTGATGGATGAAATATTATCATATGCACAGTAACACAAATGTGAAGGGGAAAACTTTAAAAATGGATTTACTTTTTTTTTTTTTGGTGCGAAGGATTGAACTCAGGGGTCCTCAACCACTGAGCCACAGCCCCAGCCTTATTTTGTGTTTTATGTAGAGACAGGGTCTCACTGCGTTGCTTAGCAACTCACCGTTGCTGAGGTTGGTTTTGAACTCGCGATTCTCCTGTCTCAGCCTCCCTAAGTGCTGGGATTACAAGCGTGCACCTTTGTGCCTGACTGGATTTACTTTGTCTATTATAAAAATTCCTAGATCATAATATTATGATTATTATCATTGTTGAGACTTTATATTTTATGAAATTGTATATTATTATCATTGTTGACATATTTTATGAAATTGTATACTAAAAATTAGCTAACATACATTTGTTACTTTTTCTCAGCAGGCATATGCAAAAGAACCGCCCACCATCACCTTCACCAGTCTTATCAAAACCATCAATACACTCTCCTCTGCCCTGTAAAATCATACCTGTTCAACGTACCCTATTTGTGCCAGATAGTATTGTCAAAAAGAAAACGATTTCTAAAGCCCCAAACAAATGTGAGCCTGTGAGCCAAAAGCATATGGTATATGAGGGTAAGTTCTTTCATTCAGAAGGTTATTTTAAACCAGGTTTGGTGGCACATGCCTTTTGATTCCAGCAACTCAGGAGGCTGAGGCAGGAGGATCACAAGTTTGAGGCCAGTTGGGGCAACTTAGTGATGCCCTACACAACATAGCAAGACACTGTTTCAAATGAAAACTTAAAAGGGCTAGAAGTGTATCTCAGTGATAAAGCACCCCTGGGTTCAATCCCCAGTACCAAAAAAAAATTAAAGAAGTTTATTTTAACAACACAGAAAATCTTGAGATACTTTGGGAATGGTCAATAACATTTTATTCCCTGATAGAGGAAACTTTAGGGAGTCATCTTTCTCTTAAATAAAGTCATCTTTCTCTTAGATAAATCACTGGTCCCCTGGAATGTAGCTTCTCTGATTACTTAGCATTGCCAGAGCTGCTTATTCCCCACACCATTTTGTTTTGGAAAGTCCATTTTTGAAACCAGTGCTAAAAGCACAGGTTGGATGAGAGGGTTGCTCCAGGTGATCCCTGAAGGCCCTTCCAGCTCTGATGTTAGATGATTCCTGGAGAGAGCACATCTAGCTACTCCTAGATGAGCAGGGTTTCATCATGAGATGTAGGTCAGGTTCCGTATATAGGCCAGAACATATGGTGTGCCTTGGTTTGTACTGTATGCAGGTTCCTGAAAATTGCCACATTGCTGTTTTGCCGTTCACACACATTTTTACACCTACAGACATTACTTAATTTTAAGCACATTAGGGAGTTTTGCTTTTTTAAGAAATTTCACAGTAAATTCTTTGTAACAGAAATAATATTTTTATTGCATATTATTCATTCTTGATGTGCCTTGAAAGTTTCATTTTCACATGTGGTTTGTTTAAAATAAATGAGTTACACAGACTAAAATATTCTAATATGCCTCCATATCTTCACCTTACTTTACTGATAGTCTTGGTTTCTCTGGTTATCTGCAGTTAGCCACTAGATGATAACCTGATGTAAACAATATTATCAGAGTTTAACTGGAAAGTAATAAAAATTTGCCACAAATATCCAGATGTATGCCTGATAAATTGTTGGTTAGTCAAGTATTTAAGATTTGTACTCTTTATTTGGACCAAGCATAAGCTTGACTTTTGCTATAGTTAGTATATCTTAATCTTTTTCATTTGATTGACTTGCCTCACACTAGCTAAACCAGAGTAGAAGTATAGTGTTGTATTTTGGAATAAGTAGTTATTTAAAAGAAAATGCTAATTCTGTTGTCAGGGGGCATTTGGGGCTTTGAACAAATCACCTATAGTACGCTTATGATTTATAAATTTGGTTCTATGCACACATTGTTTGTTTGTTTTTAATGTTTTGGGTTATATTGTAATTTTTTCTTGGACTGAGAAACAATAAGTTCCCTAAACTAACTGTTTCACATTTTCGTTTAAACTAGAGTCTGGTAATAAAATTGCACCAGGAACCATGAGTGCTGAGGAAGCAACAAAAATTTTGGCAGAGAAACGCCGTCTTGCTCGTGAACAAAAAGACAAAAAGGAAGAAGAGAGACTCCAGAAAGAAATGGAACCAAGGTCAGCACAAAATCATTCTTTCTGTATTCTAACTCTTGGCTGGGGCCCCAATTTTGAAATGTTACCCTCAAGTTATAAGTTCTGGAAATTGAATTTTTCTTTAGCAAAGATCAAAGTTTTCTCATTCACTTCTAACCAAGTAAGTGACTGAACATAGAGGACTCTGTCCCTTTTAATTCTCCATACATTGTGTGTCATTAGGTTGTGCTAGGAGACTGTATAAAGAGACCAAAGTCTTGCCCAAAGTTCCCATCTCTAAGCACAGTAGCACATGAGTGATCACGTAACATTTATATTTGCATTTCCTGATGTCAGCCCCTTTCTATAAATTAAAAGACTTGTAACTTCAGTATTTATAAACCTGGAAATTAGACATGCTCCTATTTCACTTTGGGTGCTTTCCAAAGACCTTTATGATACCTGAATCTCATCTGGCCAGTGAGTCACTGCTGGTAGGGTAGGACAGCATCACATACAGCTCATCACATACAGCTATATGCATTGGAACTCAAAAGGAAGGTTCCTTGCCCTTCCATTTAGGGGCCCATTTTAAGTTGAGCCCTGTAATGTAAACCTCTGTTCACTGCTTACAAGGAATACCTATAGCACTGGCTTTATTTTCAAGTCTTATATGTTCTCTGCAATATGATTCCACACTTTCCATAAACATATGGGCTCAGAGAAAGAGGAGAAAGGGGATATTGTGAATACTAAGAAATTGTAAGTGGAAGAATATTATCACCTAATGTAAACATGGGTAATTTTAGCATTTGAAAGCGCTGGACACTGGGGCACCACTAGACCCTTCTCTACATTACCCAGGTGAGACTGGATGTAAGCATGTGTAAAGAAGGACTTTTAAAAAAATTTTGTTGTTGTTGATGGACATTTATTTATTTATGTATTTATATGTGGTGCTGAGAATCAAACTCAGTGCCTCACACATGTGAGGCAAATGCTCTACTACTGAGACACAACCCCAGCCCTAAATAAGGACTTTTGGGAGGATCTCTAAAACAGTTCAGGAATAATTCTTTTCTCTTTTGCATGTATGCAAGTATATGTGCAGTTTGTAAGATTTGAAGTAATGCAGTACTTGATAAAAGTCCTTCTCTACTCCCAAGGGCTAGTTCCCCTTTCTTTTTTTAAAAATAGGGTAAGCTTGTGTAAATCTTGTGTAGTAACAACATAGAAAATGTAGCGAATCTGGTGTAAATGTAAATTGTAGTAGTGTGCAAGCAATTTCACTCTAAAAGGTCGCATATTACTGCAAGCTGTTTATGGTAGCAACTAAGATAAATACTAAGAATTATTTGAATACTCTTGTTTTACTAGGAAAGTGGCAGACATGGTAGAGAAGGTGGACAAAGGCGAAGCAGAAGAGCTCTCAAAATGTGACGATGGGCAAGAACAAGAAAAAGAGATTAAAAAGAACAAAGGATGTCAGCATCAAGATCAGGAAGTACTACTACAGGTTTGCTGGCTTAACATTTTAGCAGCAGATAAGAACCACCTAATAAAGTTTAATTGAAACCCACAGCAGGGCTGGGGCTGGGGCTTTAGTAGTACGGTACTTGTTTATCATATATCAGGCTCTGGGTTCCATCCCCAGGACCACCACCAACAAAAAAACGGTGGCAATCTTTGTCTCTTATTTTTGATACCAGGGATTGAACTCAGGGGCACTTAACCACTGAACCACATCCCCAGCCCTATTTTGTATTTTATTTAGAGACAGGGTCTCACTGAGTTGCTTAGCGCCTCACTGTTGCTAAGGCTGGCTTTGAACTCGTGATCCTCCCGCCTCAGCCTCCGGAGCCACCAGAATTATAGGCTTGCTCCACTGTGCTCAGCTGCAATCTGTCTCTAAGGAGATATAGCATTTCCTGCTGCACTTTAACATTGTAGTTTCACTGTAACCCATTACCATTGCAGGTCATCTTCAGCCACCCTTGGCAAAGTCCCCAAGTGATTTCCTAGGGCAGCAAAAAAAGCTAAAAGCAGCATACTAGAGATTAACAGTCCTTTAGGTTGAAATCCAAACTGCTTGCTAAGATTAGATATCCTAGGTCAGTTTTCCCCCATTTTGCTTTCTGTGGTGGCACTCATGGCATTCACAACTGCACCCCACACCCCCCACACCTGGCAAGAAAACAAAATATCATGAACATCTCTCAAAGTTCACAATCAGATTCACCAATAAGAATATGTCACTCTTCTAAATTCAAGCCACCAGGTAACTAAACTGAACTGAGCTCTAACTATACTCATTTGGAATTATTACCACAGCCCAATTTCTAGTCCCAGTTTTAGTGTGTGATCCATCAAAGTTGCTAACATGTAAACTCTATAAATGATTGTGTGCACCTGCATTTCCCTGGAAGGAACCTTAGTGGATCTTCTCAGTGATACTGGGAGAAACATGACTTTTCACCTCTGTTGCTGTATTAATGGATAGCTCCATAGTCACCTACATAGTTTTAAAGTAAGGTGATGGATGTGATGTTCATAATGATATTCCTGACATCCTGAGCCTTCCAGATAACATTTCCCCTAGTTCTGTGTATTCTAAGTAATGGTTTGAAAACTGATAATCCATGACTAGTCATAGATTGGAATGCTCAGTCAAGAGGTTTTAACTTTTTAAATAATTTAACTTTTTTAAATAATTGTGCTCTGGTGGTATTTAGATATATTGAAATTAAATGATATTTTTACATAATTTTTCTAGAAAGGAGACGCCAAAATAAAAGCCCAGGAAGAAGCTGATAAACGCAAGAAGGAGCAGGAGAGAATTATGTTACAAAATTTACAAGAAAGATTGGAGAGAAAAAAGGTAAGTGTTTTCTGTTTGGGGGTGTTTTATTGTGTTAAACATAGTTGGGTGACATTTTTGAAAATCACAAGCCAGTTGTGTATTAGCATCTGGCTGTTTTCCCACTATAGTCTCCTCTTCCTTATTCAAGGAGCTGATTTATACACAGAAGGCTTTCCTCTTCCATACCACTCCCTCAAGAACCCTTGGTAGTGATTACAGCACTGCCTTAGTATATCAAACCTGTGAGAACAAAGCGCCTTTGAACAGAATGTCTGTAGCAGGGGCTGTCGGAAGTTAGTTTTTTTCTAAACTGGCTACCATTTGTAGCAACTATGGTGGGAAGAATTGAGAGGCCAAGGTGCAGGCCATTTAGAAGGGAGGGTTACATTTTATGCAATTCACATGGCTCATCTGGGAGCCCCAACCTGGGCTGAGGTATGCAGGACCTCCCTGTCCATAGATCATCAGGCACTCTGAGGTGGCCAGGGAGTCACAGCTCTCCTCACCTTAAGCAGGGTAGAAAATTCTTAACCCTTTCTAGAATACACCCCTCATCTGTCTCCTGTATATTTTAAGTAACAAACTCTGTTGACAGTGGCATGGCTGAGATGCATTATTTTCATTTAACATCATCAGCCTCAGGAAAGGACTAATAAGACTAAAATCCTACAAAAAACTCCAATTTGCTTACTCTTAAGCAATTAATCTTTTTTTTTTTTTTGGTACTGGAGACTGACCTCAGGGGCACTTGACCACTGAGCCACCTCCCCAGCCCTATTTTGTGTTTCATGTAGAGACAGGGTCTCACTGAGTTGCTTAGCACCTCCCCGTTGCTGAGGCTGGCTTTGAACTCGCGATTCTCCTGTCTCAGCCTCCCTAAGTGCTAGGATTACAGGCTTGAGCCACCACGCCCGGTAAGCAATTAATCTCTATGTCTGTGAAAATAGGAGTAAGAAATTGTCATTTGGGCATCTATGTTGTAACAACAAATACAACTGTCACCATTCATGGCATGTTATAGCTGAAACCAGGTCAGAAGAAGATGGAGGCCAGCTTCCCCTCCATGTCTTTCATGCATGAAATCTGTGATTTTGGAGCAATGGTGGACATTGCCCACCTCTGTGAAATGGAGATAAGCAACTGCTTCAGGACCACTGGTTTTTAATCTCTTTTCATGTTTGAATTTTTATTTTCCTTTTAATAGAGAATTGAGGAAATAATGAAGCGGACAAGAAAGACAGATGTGAATACCACAAAGGTAGTCTCCATTCTTCTGCCAGCAATATATAAGAATTCCTCTTAAAAAATAAGTCATTGCACACCTTTATTTTTAAAAAAATCACCTTACTTCCCATTCTTGCCCACTTTTGCCTTTTTGCTGATCTTGTGGCTATGGAATAAAGTATCAAGTTTGCATTTCTCTGATGATTACAAAGATTGAACATGTATTCCTATCTTTTTAAAATATCTTTTTAGTTGTTGATGGACCTTTATTTTACTTATTTATTTTTATGTGGTGCTGAGGATCGAACCCAGTGCCTTACACATGCGAGGCAAGCGCTCTACCACTGAGCCACAACCCCAGCCCTGTTCCTATCTTTAATTAGCTTTCATGTTTTCTCTTGTGTGAAATGCTTTTTAGGTCTTCTTACCCAAACCTTTTAGTTGTTTTGTCTTTTTCTTGCTTTTTAAATCTCCTAGATACTGCTGCTTTTTTGGTTGTGTTGTAGATATCTTCCCACCCCAAATGGTTTGTCTTTTCTAATTGTCATTTGCTGCTAGGTAGAAGCTCCCGATGTTATGGCTGTTGAATTTATCAATGGTATTTTTGTTTGTTTGTTTGTTTTGGATACCAGGGATTGAGCTCAGGGGCACTGGACCACTGAGTCACATCCCCAGCCCTATTTTGTGTTTTATGTAGAGACAGGGTCTCACTGAGTTGCTTAGCACCTTACTGTTGCTGAGGCTGGCTTTGAACTTGTTATCCTCCTGTCTTAGCCTCCCAACATGCTGGGATTACAGGCATGCACCACTGCACCTGGCTATAAATATTTTCTGATGACAAATGAAGTCAAGTGCCTTTTGATATGCTTCCTGGCCTTTTGGAGATTCCCTCTGGTGACATGACTTTTCAAGTCATAAGCCCATTTTCCTGTTTTGTCACTTGCCTTGTAGGAGTTTTTGCCCACCCCAGTGAGGAGTCCTTTAGATATATGTACTGCAGGGAGCTTCTTCCAGGCTAGTTTGCCTCACTTAACATTGGTTTAATGGACCAGAAATTCTTCATTTTAGCAAACTCAAGTTTTTTTCCCCTGCATAGTGGATGCTTTCTGTGTCTGTTGCATTGTTATTTGCTTCCCCCAACAGTATGTCTTTTGACAGAGCACGTGACTTTTCCCCAGACTCCTCCATGCTCTTTACATCCTGTTTTATAAAACTTATCTTTTGCCTTTTTACAGTTGTCTACTTGTGGTCATTTGTATCATTAAGCCACCCTGGCTTTGGTAAAATTCCAAGCAGAATTTTTTAAAAATCTAAGCAGTTCAAAGCTATAGCGTCTGTGTTCTCACTCAGGGAAATCTTTAATTCTTGAGCGTCTTTCTCTAGCTGAACAACACAACAAGGGCAACCTGCCCCTGTCCCCATTCTTGTGACCACTTAAAGATGTTAGATTTTGTTTTCACCTTGTAATTGAAATACTGAGATTTAGCTATAAATTCAGTCTTGAAATCTAAATTAGAAATTCAAAGCCAGAATGATGGAATATTAGATATTAGATATAATCCTGATTTTCTTTTTCAACCATAGGCCACAGAAATATCTGACCATAACACATCTGAAGAGGATGAGGCTGATGATGAGGATGAGACAGAAAGTGATGAGGACTCCCTTGATAAAATATTCCCATCAGGTTTGTTTGTTTCTAATGATTCTATTAGTTGCCATGTAGGAACTGGACTGCCTGCTTTTATATCTAAGGGCTCCTTCACTTTGAAGCTTTGTGCCTTTGGGCAAGTCATTTAACCTCTCTGTGCCCAGCTTTGCCATCTGCAAAATGGAAAGATAATGTTGTATCCTTCCCAGGGTGGGCATGAGACTTCAATGAGATAAATCTGAGTAATGCTAAGAATAGCATCCAACATGTAGTTAACTCTCAATAAATATTAGCCACTGCTTCTATTATTTTATGCTTTGTGCTAATAGATTATAGGTGGTAGCTCTTTCTCAGTAGAATGTGAGGACTGCTCAGAGCCTCCAAAGCAGCTATGATTAATTACAGGTGAAATTCCACTTTCTAACTTATTAGGAAAAATTGAAATTGTGTCATGATGTACATGCCCTCTTGAAATGTATTGGTGAGTCCCTCTGAGTAGGAAACACTTTATAGTAATGAGCATTTTGAGAAAATGCTATTGATCCATATTGAGCCTGCAAGCAGATATTGGACAGGTAAGCAAGGTATTCTACAAGGTACTGAAAAGCCATAACTCTGTTTCAAGGAGCCATAGCCTATGGGGAGACAGATACCTGAGCAGAAAGTGGTTACTGCCACACAAGGACTAGGTTCAAAAAAGTCAGGTGAGCGTGCAGCCAGTGCGTGGCTGCAGGACAGAAGCCTTGGGTCTGACGAAAGGAGGAGAGGAGAGCCCAATGTAGGAAGTATCATTTGGGGCTAGACAAACTCAGGGGCAGCATGTTCTAGATGAATGCCAGGAGTGAGTAGCAAGGAGTAGTCCTACCCACTGGTCTGCCAGTCTTAACTATGAAAGGATACAGGACAAGTTCCTTCAAAATGGCCCCTTTGTGCATGGAGAACAAGGTGCGTGCATGTACTGGGCAGCACCAGCTATAGCTCAGGCACCAAAAGCAGCTGGGGACGCTAGGCCTGGCTCCCCAGAGTGCTACTTGCCTAGCACCCCCTGCCTCAGACACCCCTATATCCTCAGTATCGCAGCCTTTGCTTTTTCTTCTGTTGTTTGAAACTCCAGTTTTAAGTTTGTTCCTTTCTCTTTCCTAGCCGTTGGAAATGGCAGAGAGTCATCTACCAAACACAAAACGCTTTATAAAAATGCCATGAAAATGCCTCAGAAACTGGTGTTTTTACAAGCCACAACTGGTGAGATCGATAAGGAGAAGAAATCACATTTTAATGGTGATTTGAAACCTTTCAGGCAAAAAAGCCTGAAAGAGTCTTCGACTCAAGCAAAAGGCTCAAAGTGAGTTGTCACTCTGCACCCTATTTATCTGAATAAACTTGGGGGGATTATGATTGACCTTCCTAGAATGCCAAGCAACATTATTTCTTGAGCTCTTAGTTTGCACATGCCAAACACTATGTCCAACACCCAACATTACAGAAACAAACTAACCCTCACGATAGCCTTGCTTTGTAAGGATCATCTTCCCCATCAGACAACGAAACTGAGGTGCAGTGAGCTGAGGGCTTTTTTGCCCGACATGCTACTACTGAAGGGCAGAGCCCAAATTCAAACGCAGATCCCTCTGACTCCAAACCACTTTTCTTCACACTATGACTGTTGTTTCATAAAATTGGAGAAGGGGCCATTTATGAAGTGCTGTTGTAAGTCAGGCCTTTTACATGGCCTACTTTAATTCTCACAGTACCTCTGAGATTGGTAATGATATCTTCATTTCACAGGTGACGAACCAGGTAAGAGGTTAGGTCAGGAGAGCAAAGACAGTTTCTTGGAAAGGAATAGTAGTTGGGTGATTATCTGAAAAGATGTTTAGGCTATAAGAGCCCGTGGAAACACAAGGCTGCTAAGAGGCTCAGAAACAGTGTGAAAAGACCTCTAGAGTTACACATCCTGCCCTGGTTCTCTCTAACTGTGCCATAGTAGCCTGCACCAACTTGCAGGAGGGAGAACAGGTTCCTATGTATTTATCTTCTCCCTAGGTCCTGGTACCTCTGTGGTAGGTACTATAGGACTTTCAAGAATGCAATTTGAAAAGCAATGTGTTCTGTGATCCCCAGGTCCCTTCCAGCCTTCCCATGCTATGATTCAGGAAGTTCATTTACACCCAAGGCATCTCTTAGAAGTGAACTTAAAAATAAATCTTCTTTCTGGGTATAAATCTTAAAAATAAATCTTCTTTCTTGGTTTTGGAACTATCTGGACCTTGTTGATTTTTTTTTTGTGTGTGTGTGTGTACCAGAGATCGAACCCAGGAGCACTTAACCACTGAGCCACGTCCCCAGCTCTTTTTAATATTTTATTTAGAGCCAGGGTTTTGCTGAGTTTCTTAGGGCCTCACTAAGTTGCTGAGGCTGGCTTTGAACTCATGATCCTCCTGCCTCAGCCTCCCGAGCTGCTGGAATTACAGGGGTGTGCCACTGGGCCTGGCATTATCTGGATCTTAACCAAAACATCTTTCTGCAGGTCATCTACCAAAAGAACATCCACTCACACAACAAAAACTGGACGAACAAAGGAACTCAGCAGCACCACCCAAGCCACCTCAAATGTCAGCACACATCAGGAGTGGATTTATGGCAAAATTGACAGTAGTAGTCACAATACTGAATCACCTGCCACAAATGTCACTCCTGATAGCAACGGACAAAATTTGAAGGATTCTGTGACATCCCAACCAAGTCCTCAGATGCCTACAGACCTTAAGAAAAAAGGCAAATCTATGCCTGCTAATTCTGGTAAGGCCTCATCCCATCTCTACTTTGCTCCAAAGGTAATTGACCTCGAACCCTCTCCTGCTTCCAGCAGTTTTAGGGCATTCTTTGGAGGAGAGGAAGAAGATGGTGGTGAGTCTCCAGGAATGCTCTAGAAGAGTCTTCCATTAAGATAGTTTTCAGAGAGTAGATTACTTGATTCTAATTTTTATGTCCTGCATTTCCTGTCAGATACAAAAAAATTAAGTTCTTTCAAGATCCAGATTCCTCAGAGCTCCTGATCCACCAGCAGCTTCACAAGCACATAATTTTCCTTTAGGTCAGAGGGACAGGGAGGTCTTTGGAATTAGTTCCTCATCCTGTGTTTCCAAAACCAAAAGACCCAAAACACCATTGTTTCTCTTGAGAAACAAGTGAGGCAGTGTGGGCTCCTATGGGGATCAAGGAAGTGGGGGACATTTTTAAGGGCCCCATTGTGTCAGTCTAGGGATTCCTAGGCCCACCTTGAAGGGAGGCCAGGGGCAAGTTGCCATGAGACTACCAGCATCTTCTCTACAGATCTTTCTTTCCTTTTCCCTCTGGTTAGATACATAAACCTTGTACAGCCTGGAAGATTGATCTGCCCTCTTATCCCATCTGGATAAAACTCCCAGGCTCATGCCTCAGAATTCGCCTGCTTCATACTTGAACCTGGCAAAAGAAATGACCATGAAAACAACAAAAAAAGAAAGGATACATCTGAAGGTCATCTTGACATCTATCTTGGAAGGTGTTCATATCATTTTGTTCTTTTGTGAGAGTTCTGAGTTAAAAAGAAATGCTTTTGTTTCCCTTAAAGAATCATCATTGTCTCTTGTCTGTACCTCCCTGTGTGATGGAGTGTGTGTGTCTGGGCTGCTTTCATTAGATGGTAACTATTAAGTTTCTAAAAGAACCCAATGAAAGGAATGATGCTCTTTCAGCATATGTTAGAAGTGTTAATGATTCTTGTTTGACAATGACATCAATTTACTGGGAATTTTGATTTTGTGGAGAACCTGATAGAATATGTAAGGCACTCAGGATTGCTCACAAAAGCTATCAGGTTGTGGGGCTGGGGTTATGGCGCAGTGGTAGCGTGCTCACCTAGCACGTGAGAGGCACTGGGTTCGATTCTCAGCACCACATAAAAATAAAATAAAGATATTCTATCCACCTACAACTAAAAAACTAAATAAATATAAAAAAAGCTATCAGGTTGTCTCTAATATACAAATGCCAACAGCTACATGGGGTAGTAAAATTTTAGCATAATATATGTATATTTTAATTCTTCCATCGTCAGTGCCCAGCATTGATACCCACAAATGCTAGCAGTCTTGGAAAGCATAAACTTGGAGCATCCAGCATCTCTCACGCTCCTGTCAGTGTTTCCTTTAAAGTACGTATTGGGGCTTATCTACCAAAACATGGCTTATATTTGTTGTGTCCATAAAGCAGTACTTGGCCATTGTCTCATGGGATGTGTTTAATTTCCTCGAAATGTTAAATATCATCTTTTTGTTTGTGCTCCCTAGTTCTGTCCATCACTGTAGGCTTGGGATATGTAACCAAAATGTGCTTGCCTTTCTCTAGGCACTGGCTGCAGGTGAGGACAAGAGCAGGGTTATTCTTTAGTTCCCGTGATAGGCACACAGATGTACATACACATACGTACGTACGTACTCACCTAGGCTATATGATTCCATAAAACTTGAATGCAGATTCCTTGTCCTAATGCTAATGAGTTTTCAGTGTTGAATCACAAAATAGTGTGAAGCAGCTTTGTGTTCCTTTGGGCCATCAGTGTTAGATTAGTCAAAGAAGGTAATGATTCTTTCTGATTCCCTGGTTCTTTGCTACTCAGAGTACTGTACCTTTGTTATAGATTAGGGCAGGATGCCTTAGGTTTAAAACTATTTTTATACACTAGCTTTTTTGTATAAAAGGCAGAGACAATCATCTTAAAATATGAATTGCTGTTTTTCTGCACAAATGTCACGCGCTGAAACACTGTTACCGTTCCCTGTAACTCTGATCTGTATGAAATAAACTTCACAGATAAAGCAATTTTTGTTTTCATTATAATGATAAAAAAATATACTGGTACTGGCATAAAGGTGATACCAAGTTGCCAACTAAACTATGAACACAAAGAACCATAAAGGTCAAGAACTAGTAATCAGATCCTCTGAATTCTGTCTTCATCTAGTTGGTGATTGGACAGAGTTGCACTTCCTGGACAGTAAGATGGGAGTTTTCAAACTCTTAACTTCTTTCTACAACTGTTAGGATGTTGCTTGTTACTCTTCCTGTGATGGTTCACACTTAGTATCAAGGCCCATTGTTAAAGACTCTTTTTATTGTAAACATCACTTTTTATTGTAAACAGTCACCATTTTGTTTCTTTTTTTTTTTTTCTACTTGAGATGGGATCTCCCTGTGTTGTTCACACAGGCCTCAAACTCCTGGGCTCAAGCAATCCTCGGCCTCCTGAGTAGCTGGGACAGCAGGTGCATACCACCACACCCAGCTAAAAGTCACTGTTTCAATTGAAGTGTACATTCACAAGGTTGTGCAGCCATCCCCACTATCTAGTTCCAGAACATTTCAGAAGACATCCATTCTCCCACTCTGTCCTTTTAAATCTTGAATCCTTGAATTCAGTGCTTGCCTCAGATGAGGAAATCTATTTCTAAATTTTTTAATTTCTTTTTTTTAATTTTTTTTAGTTATACATGGACACAATTATCTTTATTTCATTTATTTATTTTTTTATGTGGTGCTGAGGATCAAACCCAGTACCTTACATGTGCGAGGCAGGCGCCCTGCCACTGAGCCACAATCCCAGCCCTCTTAATTTCTTTATTCTTTCTTTTGCTTACTTGCTTTTTTTTTTTAATTCGGTACCAAGGAATGAACCAAGGGAGCCAGAGGCACTTAACCACTGAGCAATATTCCCAGTATTTCTTAAATTTTGAGACAAAGTCTCGCTGAGTTGTTTAGGGCCTCTCTAAGTACTTGAGGCTGACTTTGAACTCATGATCCTCCTGCCTCAGCTTCCCAAGCCATTGAGATTATAGGTGTGTGCCCCCGCACTTGGCGATGCTTGCTTTTTAAAGTCTGCACTCAGGCAGTTTGTGTGCTGTTTTTTATACACATTTTTTCATGACATTACTGTTAAGTGTGAATGATAAATAAATATTTTGAAATATCCATAGATGTCCACAAATGATTAGTTTGATTTGGGGGGGGGGTACCAGGGATTGAATTCAGGGCCACTCAATCACTGAGCCACATCCCCAGCCCTATTTTGTATTTTATTTATCTATCTATCTATTTATTTATTTATTTATATTTTTAAGTTCTCAATGGACTTTTATTTTATTTATTTATATACGGAGCTGAGAATCAAACCCAATGCCTTACGCATGCTAGCAAGCGCTCTACCATTGAGCCACAACTCCTGTATTTTATTTAGAGAAAGGGTCTTGCTGAGTTATTTAGCATCTCGCTTTTGCTGAGGCTGGCAATGAACTCACGATCCTCCCATCTCAGCCTCCTGTGCTACTGGAATTACAGTCATGCACCACTGTACCTAGCTACTTAGTTTGATCTTAAAACTTACTTTCCTCCACTAAGTTTTTTGAAAAGGCCAAGTATTTGTTATCCCCAGTATTTTGGGTCTGGTGCTTATGAGAATGCTGGTAGCCATCACCCACTGACCTTTCAAGAAAGAGCATTCTATGTACATTTGAATCAGCACAAGCTGGACACATCCCATTCCTACCAAAGGTACCAATGTACTTCATCTGAGGAGTTCTTCACTGCAAAGTCAGGTACTAGGTACTGTTGCTCCATCTGTTGGAACTGTTGAACCAGGGTGTTCTGTTCACAACTCCAAGGTAATAGAATCCCTAGCCGCCTCCCTGTTGATCCCCTCACGTTTCCCTTCCTCTATAGCTTTTAGGTGCTCTCTCCCTGAGACAGATCTCTGGCCACTACCAGCAGGTTGACAGATGAGCACGTTTCCTACACCACTGTTATGGACACTGCATGTAGAATGAAACTTTAACAGCTTCAATGCCTAGAAAACCCAACAGTGCAGTATGGGATACTGTCAATACTATACAGTACCCTGAAGACCTGGATCCTAGCCACAAGGATTTTTGTGTGACTTTGTGCACATTTCCTCTCCTCTCTGAGCCCTGTTCTTTGTCTGGCAAATGAGGAGGTCTCTGGGTCCTTTTGGTTCTGTGATTCTGCCATTCCTAAATGCCACCCACTGTGACCAGGGCCAGAACATCAGGAGACGTCAAACAGAAGTTAGTGCCAAGGAACCAGAGGTGGAAGGCAAACTGTCCATCACTTAATTTTATCAGGGGTCAATTCCCTGTTGTCACTTTTAGTGCCTCTCCCCTGGCTTGGTTTGTTCAAACAGGCCCCAGAACATCTCCCTTCCCAGGAGTCCAGTTGGTGTTTCTGGATGGGTCCTAACCACTCCTCTACTTCTCCAATCCTGTGGTAATAATGGTGGTCAGCTCTCCAGGTACCATCTGCCAGCTCTTTAGAGACATCATTTAAGTTCCAAATGACAACCCTGTGAGGTGTGATATTCATTTTTTACCTATAAGGACATTGCAATTTGTATAGGTTGGCATTTGTTCCAGGTCACACAACTAGAAAGAGGCAGAGCTGGTATTTGTACCTATGTTTCTTCAACTCTGAAGACACCTCATATTGCTATAGGAGTGGGATTGTGTCTTATGGCTTACAGGGTAGGTCAGGGACACCAGAATAGTGTCTTTGTTGCTGGGGAGAAATTTTTTGCTAACACTGATTACTTTTACTGGATGCCAGTCAGTCCACTAAGCACTCATATTATCATATCATCTGCATGTGATTCTGCAAAGTAGGAGTTTGATTTTAAAGGTGAAAAAAGCAAGCTCAGAGAAGTTAAGGAATTTGCCAAGGTCTTGTCACTAAGAGTGGTAGAGCAGCCAGGATTTGAACAGGCAGCCTGGCTCTAGACACCACCCAATTAGCCACAAGTTGACCTGATCTTGAGATTCTGATCCCCTTTGAAGGTGAAAATGCCTCTTTGTTGACAATGTGCTAAATAGATATTTACCCTCATTCCTCCTGAGCCTTATGGCTTTTGTTCTTTGAACAAACACAATTGCCTCCTCAAGTACTGAGCACAGTGCATGATAGTTTCCTTGTTGTGATGCGTCCCTTTTTATGACAAGGCAATGTCATAATTGATAAACTAGAGGTGTGTGTAGGCTGTGGCTTGTCACTTAATAGCTGTGTGACATCAGGCAAGCTTCTCAACCATCTGAACCTCTATTTTCTCATCTGGAAAATGGGAACCACAGGCCCGGCATTGGCTAGAGGAACAGATCTAACATGTATAAGGTATTTGCTTCCGAAGATACTTAAGTATTAAGGGCAGGCACTATGTAATGAACAATAACTGAAGGCAAACACTTGATGGGCCTCCACATTTGGGGTGAAGGTGTTGAGGGCAATTTGTTGGGAATGTGGTCAAGTGATGGAGTGGTTGTATTAGGAATTTTAGGCAGTATGGCTTTTCCTTAGTAGAGCTCAGGTCACCAGTTTAGGTTTTGTGGGCTTGCTGTGAAGGTAACAAGATGGAGGCAGGAAAAGAATAGTTGAGGTGCTGAGGGCAATCTAGGACAGATTTGTGGGGAAATAAGGGTAGGAAGCCAAGAAGGGGTTAGAGCAGTGAGCAGGCTAGAGGCCAAGGGACCAGTGAGGTTGAGTGTCAGCTTTTGGAAGGGCAGGAGCTCTATGTAAAGCCTGGGTGCTGAAGAGGCCCGTGGCCTGGTCCAGGTGGTACTTGCAGAGGTGGTAGTCACTGGGGTGAAGTCATAGGCTCTTGTGGGGAGAAGGGTGTATGCCAGGTGCCAAGTGCTCATGGAGGGGGGTGGCTTGTCTGTCCCAGGCCCATTTCCTCTGGGCTTTTTTTCCTTGCTGCAGTTTCAAGAACTTGCTCCCTTGAGAAGCAGAGGGAGCAGCTGCTCTCAACTCCCTAATCCACCCCCATGCTCCCTGGGGACCCCAGAAGACTGGACAGACTGTTCATTTAAAGATTTTGACAGCTAATTTCCCTAGAGAAACAGAAGGGGATGTTCCATGTTCTTAAAAATGTACATGGTCATGCAAGGCCCACGTTCAATCTCTAGCATCAAAAATCAAAACATAAACCCCTGTGGTTTGTGACAGGTTTCTATTCTTTTCTCAGATGGTAAATGTTAGCTACCAAGGGAGTCTGCCTTAGCTGTGGGGCCCATCAAAACCTAACACCCTCTCCTCCCTCCAACTCTTCCTGTTAGCTGAAATGCAATTTGAGGTGCCCTTAGGGCCTGCAGAGCCTTCCAGGCTAGGACGCAGGCACAGTAGCTCTCTGTTGCCCTGGGACTGCTGGGCCATACAGAATCAACCACAAGGGTGTGGGTGGGATGTGTGACCCAAGAACAGCAGCCTTAGGTGAACCAATTATGTCAGTGTGTAGTGATCTAAAAGCTGTGGCAACTGAGGAGCTGTGTGACTGACCAGCTTCTTCCTCTGCCCACACTTCCCCTAGCCCCTCAGCCTAACAGGAGACATGGGCCCAAACCACACGGAGGAACCAGGATCTCATTAAGGTACATGGTGGAGGCTGTGCAGTTGGGCTACAGTAGTGCTCAACATTGATCATGGGCTCCAAAGGGCACAAGAGGAAACAAGCCAAGAGGAAGAGCCTTTTGAAGCAAACAGGGACCATGATTACTTCTCAGTGATGTGCCTCATCTGGGACTGCCTCCCCACTCACACCACCCTGGCCAAATAGAATCAACTCATCCTTTTTAAGAGATGCAAACCCGGGACATGGTATTTTTGGGTCAGAGTGCTCTCTGGGTTTTATTTTTTAACTAGATCAAAGTGGCATTATAGGTTTGTTTTATGTTCCAAGTGATTGCATTGAACTGAGAAAATTCTTGTAGACGTCACTTGATTTCCAGGTTAGTGCTATCAACTGATAGTGCTTCCTCTGGGCAGAATTAAAAGACAGGAGGCAAGTTCTTTCTATGCTGCTTTATTTCTGTAAGGATACACGGAAACGTTAGATGATAATATCTAATGACAAAATGTAGAAATGAGGCATTGGCTTCTATAACCACTTCTACAAGAATGTTAATACGTATTGTCATTACATTTTACTTTTGATATTGTCTCGTTATACTATGTAATATAATAATGAAGAATACAGTAAGTAGGTGATCCTACATTTTAGGGAAGCAGGAGGTGGAAATCTGGTTCTGCCGGTGAGGATGGTGGCTTCCCCACTCCCCCAGAGATCCAGCTAAACTCTTAAGGAAAAGTCCTAGGAATCACAAGAGAAGGGACTTTGCAGTCCTCTTGAACACACGGACAAAGAGCAGACAACTACTATGTTACAAGGGATTCAACTCGTCACGGTTTTGAAATGTCACAACCACGTTGATGACAGCCCTGGTGCCTGCTCAGCTACCCCTTTAGAGTTTTATAGTCACTTCTGTAGGATGAATCTCAAAACTGCAGGTACATCTGAGGGGGCTCAAATATAGTCATGCAAGTTTCCAAACCCATAAACTATTTTACTATTAATTAAAACAAAAATACCATTAATGAAAAAATATAAAAAGGACAGCAGGGTTAGTTTTGTTAAGCTCCGTAAGTATTTGTTGTGACACTGCTGCTCTGAAACAGGCTCGTTTTCTCAGGTCTGTTTACACTTCCCAAATCACCTGTATGTTCCATGTTTTAAAGTAGGAACACTCAGAAAACAGGCCACACCAGGAAATCAAACGTTAGTACGGGGAAAGGTCAGGTGAGAATTACCATTAAGTTCAAATGTTAATTTTCTGGAAATTTGTGTTAGTCATGTGAAAGCACAAAAGAACAGAAGGAAAGTCAAAATTTTGATGAAAAAGTTAAACCATGCATTCCAGCAAGTTCTTTTTCTGCTCACAGAAGAGCATGAGCAGGGAGTTGTAGCAGCCGCTGCAACTCTGGCAAGTCGTGTTACTACACGGTGTGTC
Organism: Xerus rutilus; assembly: GCA_028644305.1. NCBI lineage: Eukaryota > Metazoa > Chordata > Mammalia > Rodentia > Sciuridae > Xerus > Xerus rutilus. The sequence continues at coordinate 15,566,921 of CM053417.1, forward strand.
CCAGCTGAGCCATGAAAGGTATCTCAGTGGGGGCTTTATCACTTATGTTTTTTGCTTACATCACGAAGGAGCTAAATGGTTAGCACTTTTCTGCTCTATGATAAACATGCAGAAGAGTCAATCTATCTAAGTTTTTATTTTTTTCATTGCAGCCATAGAGAAATGAGCTTTGCTGCAAGGTTGCTTTTTGCTAAATCCTAACATGATCACTGTGTGCCCTTATGTGACTAATACTGTAAAATGGGAGAAAAGACAGAAGGAATAACTTTAAAGAAGTGAAAGACCACTCTTCCCGTACAGATGGTGTTGGGCAGAGAGGGCAAGGACACAAAGAACATGATGCAAATTCCATTTTACAGGACAGGGGCCCCTGTCGATTTACAACTTTTTGGCACAGTCAGGGCAATACACTTGCTCCTCATGAAAAACAAAGCGCTTGTTGGCCAGATTCACGGAGCATTTTTTGCAGTGGAAGCAGTAGTCGTGCCAGGATTGTCCTTCATAGGCCACCACACTGGAGCCTTTACCAAACCCTGGGGAAAAACAAAAGAAAATGAGAGAGACAGCTGAATGAATACAGGTGAGGAAGCTGTGGTTCAGAGATAAAATGACGACTTGCCCCATTTACAGAGCCGACAAGCACGCAGAGCCAATGCCTGGCCGGCTCCCAGCCCCCCCTCTCCACCGCGCACTGGCCCCATGCCGCCACTGCTCCCCACGCCGCAACCCTGTTAGGGCTCTCAAGAACCTGAGAAAATGCTCAGCCAAGGGCTTCCCTGATTTAAAGAACCCACATTCCCATGCCACCGCTATCGCCCTGTGACGCGCACCGCACCGGACCTCCCAGCATAACCAGTTTCTTTGATTTAGGTCAGGGCCATGACATCAAAGTGGCCACCAGGAGGCAAACTTGGGCTGTTTGTGGGGTGTGCACTTACCGGGCCTCGAGGAGCTGCTAAGCTTCGATTTTTTCTATAAAGAACCACCACCCACGAGGGACAAGTCCTCTCTCCACCCGGATGCCTGCCCCGGAGGTTGGCGCTGGGAAACAGGGTGAGAGGCAAGCGTTTCCCGTGGCACACTGGGGGCTTCCTAGCTTTAGAGACTGGGTGGCTCACTCTTGACACAGTCCTTTTCCCTGAGGATGGCAAAAGTCTTCTCAAATGTACATTTCAAGGCTCCCCGGGGAGATGGGAAAATTGGAGGCAGGGGAAAGGGCCCAGGGCACGTGGATCGCGGCCGCGAGATGAGGAATGAAGTGATTAGCTTTGCTTCTGATCACAAAAAAAATTAAAAAAATAAAATATAAAACCCTGCCAGCAGGCACCTCTGCACTAGCCTTCAGCTACGGGGTGTTCCGATCCCAGGTTATCGCTCTCCAGCCTCCCTGGCCCTCCCCCAACCCCACCCCTGCAGCCATCCCTCCCATCACCCCTGATCCCCACCAACCCCCCTGCGCAGTGCCTGCCCGTGGCCCCTGTGGGTCTCAGGCTTGTGAACTCCTGGCGTGGTTAGCTATTCAGCAGTATTCAGGAAGTGTTCTGTATTGCAATTGCTAAACTGACCTTGGGGAGAATGCAAACCATTGGGGGGCCTTTGGGAGCACAGTGGCAGGGGCAGAAGGGCATTCTTTGGGGCCTTTGTGGATGAAACCGACGATATAGGAAAATGAGAGATGGTTACCATGCGCAAAACCTAGCCTGGCAGACTTAGCAAGGACTCTTTAGCCTACCAGTGATGGGGTTCTTGCATCCAGCACACTTCTTGGCCACAAAGTTCTTGTAGCAATCCACGCAGTAATACTGGTCCTCCACAGCGGTGAAACGCTGCCCAGCCAGCTTCTTAGAGCAGGTAACACACACAAAGCACTCGGCATGCCAGGGCTGATCCTGGTAAGTGATTCCTCCAGTTGTGATGGCCTAGACCAGGGGGTGTAGCACCGGATTCAGATTCAACAACCATTTTGTTGAATGCCTACCACATGCCAGGCACTGTGCTGGGCGCTTTGGTATACAATATCTCCTTCAATCTCCACAACAGCCATGGGAGGCAGGTGCTATTATTATCCCCAATTTACAGATGAAGACACCAAGGCCTAGAGAAGGCAAGCCCCTCTGTGAGGTTCCACAGCAACTAAGGAGCAGAAGCAGGCCTCTGGAGCCAGTGCTTTCCTGGCTCAGAGCACAGTGCCAGCCGCCGCGCCACACCACCAGTGAGTGCACACGCTGGCAGCCTGACTTGGTCATGGCACTATCTTCTCATCCCACAGTGTCCTCATCTGCAAAATGGGCATAATAATTCCTACGTCACAGGGCTGTTGTGAGGATGGAATGGGACAGTGTGTGTGCAAGTGCTCTGCAAACTGTGAAACACTTCTAGAAACAAAAGTCAGTGCAGAACTCCCTTGACAACATACCTTCTTGCACTTGACGCAGTGCTTGGCAAACTTGGCCTCATGGCAAGTCACGCAGTAGAAGTCCTCCCCTTTAGGGAAGAAACTTCCAGTCCCGATGACTTGCTTGCAGCTGCTGCAGGTGAAGCAGTCCTTGTGCCAGATGGTCCCCTTGTACTCCACATTCTGGTCTCCTGCAGAGGGAAGCCACAGGATAGCCCCACTGACAGGCACTGCAGGGGGCTGCATCCACTCAGCTCCTCTCTGCTGGGCCCTCCAGAGGTGAGGGGATGCAGGCCCTGCAGTCACTGGCCTCACGCCTCCAACTAAGTTATTGGTGTGTTACTTGCAGTTGTGCCAACCCGGGATTTTGTCATGAGTGGGGACCCCGGTAGTATTATTTTAGGATGAAATGCCCGAATGCCCACTCCCCCACCTCTACCCCCGACATGGACTTAAGAGGTTCAACAGGGGGCTGCCAGATCCAGAATTACACCCCGGGAGGAAGCATGCTTTGATCACTTACTACACCCAAATGAGAAAGCGCTACATACTTTTCACTTCATTCTCTTGCCACAGGCTGTTCTCGCCAGTGTTCTTTAGTCTCCGAGTGTGTGCGTGTGTGCGAGCATATATGTGTACGCATATATACGTGTATGTATATGTGTACATATATATGCTAAAACCTCAAAGCAGCTCACAGCAACGTTAGCCCCACCGTGACAAGCAAGCCTGCATCACGTCTGCCCTCAGGGCCTCCTCCCTGGCAGCCCAGGGTGGGAGGGAGACAGTACCTGCCACAATGGCCTTGAAGCACCCTTTGCACTTGGGGGAGTCCTCCCGAGTGGCACACTTGTTGCACAGGATCTTGCTCTCCTTGGACACGAAGGTCTCATTGGCCAAGGGGTGAAGGCACTTGGCACACCGGAAGCAGGTGTCGTGCCAATAGCGGTTCTTGTAGTGCACCTCCTAGAAACCAAGCAGAGTGGAGCACGCCACTGTGAAGGGTGTCATGGGCAATGGCAGCAGCTTCCCATCAAGGCCACTTTCCCCAGAGGTGACCGACTACTGAGATGACATAGTCCCTTACACCTTGGGGGTGCCCTGAGGTGATTATTATCAGTAGCAAGAGAAACACTGAGGTGAGGATGAAAAACTCACAATTCCTGAAATACACAGAGTGCAGGTTGAGCAGCCCTAATCCCAAAATATGAAATCCAAAATGCTCCAAAATCTGAAACCTTTTGAGAGGTAATGATGCCACAAGTGGAAAATTCCACACCTGATCACATGTGCCAGGTGGCAGTCAAAACCCAGGCACACAACACAGTTTATTCAGTGACCCCAAGGGAAAAAGACTCTTCCAGTTCCTTCCCCTGCAACACACATACTTGGCTTCATGTATACAACTATTTAAAATTTTGTATGAAATTACCTTCAGGTTATATGTGCAGGACGTATATGAAACATAAGTGAATTTTGTATCTAGACTTGGGTCCCATCCCCAAGATACTCATCATGGGTATGTAAATATTCTGAAATCCAAAAAATAAAATAAAATCTAAAACACTCCTGCTCCCAAGCATTTCAGATAAGGGAGACTCAACCTGTACAATCAAAAGTACTAGCAAGGGCTTTGGCATCTCTCTAATCTAAGGCACATATTAAACAGCTCAGTACACCAGGAATAGTTTTAGGGAGTGGAGAGGCTGTCTCAAAGTCTCAACATGGCTGCCCTGATGAGAACTCACAAAGGAAGCTATTGTCACGGCTGCAGGAAAACTACACTCAAAAGCCCAGTCTGTCCTGTTCACATATGGGGATGACCATTACCTTGGAGTCGGCACCAATGGGCTTGCGGCATTCCACACAGGTGTTGGCGCAGAACTTGTCAAAACACTTCAGGCAGCAGTGGTGGCCATCCTTCTCCACGTACTTCTTCCCCTGCAAGGGGTCCCTGCAGTAGTGGCAATCGAACTTCTCAGCCATAGTGCCCACCTTATAGCTGGAGGGACCTGCAGAGGCAAGTCAGAAGAACAAATGACCAATGGAAGGGCTAGGGCACTCTGCTGCACAGGGTCCTGGAAGCATTTGTGCACTGCTGTGTGGCCAATAAAACCCTCTCAGTCTGTGCAATCTGGGGACTGGGACCCAGCTTCCGCTGGAGGCTGACTGGCCATCTGGTGCCAAAGCAGCAGATACTTCACTATGATTCCCAAGAAGAAAATGTTTCTGAGTGGACCTCCCCTGAGTGCCAGAGGCCAAGGGCCAGTGACTCCCTCGGGAGGTGGCATAAATCCCTGCTGGGACATACCACTATGCTGACTCTCAAAGGACACTGAGGGGGACAAGGGGATCAGAGCTTGTGCTGGCTGGGATTATCAAACAGGGATTTTGGAAGATGAGGTCCTTGTGAGCAGTGACCTGAAAGAGTGAGGAGTGTGATGGAGCAGAAAGGAGGAAATAGTTTCACACAAAGAAGAGCACTGGGCAACAGGCATACTGTGTGCCCACAGCAGCTCCTCTGGGGAGATGCCCACACTGGCAGCTCAGCCCGCAGGAGGTGGTAGGGGCCAGGCTATATGCTCCAAGGGCGGCTGTGCTTATTGTGTTACAAGACAGAAGCCTCTCTGCCGGCTTTTGCCCCTTCTTCTGTCACTTTCTGGGTGGAAAAAGTATTCTCTACAGGCTTCACCATCTTCCTATTTATCCAATTCTATTCCTTGTGAACAAAAACTTAGCAGCTAACTACTCTGTACCATGCTAGGTACATAAGTTCCTCAGTAATTCACTTAAATATACTTGAAATCTGGCAGAAATGTTTTTAGTCCCTGAATAGATCCCCAAAAGTTTGATCCCCAATAGTTTACTGACTTTTGAGGCTTGAGCAATAGGGCTGCAAAGTATTTATCAAAATGGCATTCTTGACTGACACCAGCAAGTTTCACAACTGAATTATTTTGTCACACTGATGTGTGGTTTTGTGACATACCAAAATCAAATCCCTTTTGGGTCAAGAAAATGAGAAGCAGTATATTCACTAAAGTATATTGACCAACTGGGTCACTTGCTGTTTAAAACATTGCAAGTTTAAAATACAATCTGGAAAAAAATGACTTTTACAACAGTTTGAACTGATTATTCCAAGAATCTCAGAAGTCCCTTCCTATGAACAACCTCCACTCATTCCCCCAACCCTGTCAAGGCCCTCTGTGACCCCCTTGCCAAGTCATTTTCTAAGGAATCCTGTGCCCAGGAATTTACCAAATATGAGTTTCTATTAGCTCTCATTTCTTTACACATACGCTAATTTTTCCTCTCCTTCTGAAAAAGAAATCTGTACCAGTAAATTGAGAGCAATTATTTAATTTGTGCAAGAAACACTAGAACTAAGACTATTTTATTTCAAACCATCCAAATACGTAGTTGGTTATCAAATATCCCGAGTGTAATTTAGAGACAAAGAATGAGGAAAATAAATGAGCAGTTGCCTGCTACTCACCGCAGCTCTCCCACCAACCGAATGGCCCCAAACTCCCACTTTGGGTTCCATTCCCAGGTTTTTTTATACAACCACATGTCCAAGTTGTTTGGATTCTGTTGCCAGCGGCAACCAAACAGCAGAGACTGAGCTAAGGAAACCACACCCTGTGTCTGGGAACCCGCCTGGGCCCAGGCTGTTGAACTCTCACTCAGACCCAAAGTCAGTCTCCACAGCTGACCTCCAAACAAGGGAAACTGGGTCACTGAACACACACACCACCTTCTGCCTCATGGGGACACACATCCAGGTCCCCTCATCTCCAGAGAATTGGCATGTGAAGTAAATGAGTGACATTCTTATGCAAAGACAGTTGCTTGGACAGTTGTGTCAGTCAAGAGACAAGAAGACCAGAGAATGGTCTTTACTTACATTTTTCCCTAAAAGGAATATGGAGATGTTCCCTTGTGTAACTGGGTTAGAAACAAAATGCACACACACAGTGAACCCAGGGCCCATCTCCTTGAACTTTGCATTGTTTATGTAATGCAGCTGTTCAGCTGCTTGTGGCTCCATTCCTAGAGACAAAAGTACCTGTCACTATGACAGCATGTGGAAAATCACTCTCCCTCATTCATTCTCACTGATCTTTCCCATGTCATATGAGATTCTTCTCTTCCCTTTGCCATACTGAAACTGTGCTCTCAAAAAAGATTTGCTTTCTTGTTAAGAAGCTGACTTGTGAGACCAAATAAATCTCTGGTAAGAGTAAGTGCCAGGAAATTAAATTATCAGTGGCTTCTAGATGCCATTTGACAGAAAAACAGAATTTGTTGAGATTAGCCAGCACTGTCTTCCTACATGGTTAGGAAGCATAACTGGGTTGGCCCTTCAAAGGCTATCTTCTTGGACTATATTTGAAAGTCCCTCTCACTCCCTTATTGAAGTCTCCATTAAGAATACAACTTTGAAACTGCTCATTGTAGACTCTTTTTAAATATATATTACTTGGTGGATCTTTATTTTTTATTAATTTATGTGTGGTGCTAAGGATTGAACCCAGTGCCTCACACATGCTAGGAAAGCACTCTACTACTGAGCCATAACCTCAGCCCCTAGACTCTTTTAATGTCTACCAAAACAGAAATTGGATTCCAAACATTTTTACATTAAGGTACCATACACAATCCCACCTAAGGGGAGTCCTATCTTTTGGTAATTTCTGAATCCTAGCTTTATGGTATACAACTATCAATATCATACAATGGAAAAAATGCTAAATAAACGCAAAGAATTTCAGTTAGAGGTATCTAAAAGTTTTGAAGAGAAGGAAAACTGCAGTAGGAGTCATAACACCAAAGATTTCTTAACTGCTAAGCATTTTTCACTTTAAAAGCAAATGCTTTCTGTACTATTCCCAGTGCCAAGGTCTTCAGTGCTTACTTTCATAGTTTTAGAACACAACTCACTCAGTTTCTAGGCACCCAGATGATGAAATAATCCATGGCTCACCAATGAGCAAGGAATTATAAAAGCGTGCTGAAAATGTCAGTCAAGGAAGCACTGTATTATTCCTATATTACAGAGTCTTAAGCCAGTGAAAAGTAACATTAAACAAGTCAATCCCAAATTAATGGTACCAACAGGAGGGGCCTCATTGGTTGGGATATTTGAATCCTGGCTGTAGGCAATATTCTTTTTATGTTCTGCCAAGTGTAAGAAATCTATGGTCATCTGGCATAATGAATCATATTATTATGTATAGTTATAATGCACTAATGGGAAAAAATAAGAAATCCAGGGTCACTTGATATTCCCCACCACTATATACTTAAACCCAAACTCTGTATTCACATAGAGAAACAGATTTCAAAGGGCATATTTTAGAATTCATTTTGACAGTTGACTTAAGTCATTTTTATGTGTGTGGAAACACTTATTAATCAAGATAAAACAGGCATTTCTAGGAATGTGGGCTTTATTGCCTAATAAGTAAACAGTCTAGAAATACTTAAACTATGTTAACAATGTCTATGTTGAATTCATGAACTTTAGTAGATTTGTTTTAAAAGAAATCTAAGTGGAACTTTGGGCAATGTGAATTAGCTCACATCATGTATTTCTTTTTCATTATTTGATACAAAATTATTTTAAACCCTCACACCATGTGCTTTAGAACGAATCTGTAGTAATACCTATCCTACTGGCAGGATAGCTACCACACTAAACTTTCCATAAGGGAAGGATAATGTGCACAAGATCAAAATGTTTTGCTAGGAATTATCCTCAAAGGGGTTCACAACTCTTAAGAACCCAGCTGATAAATGACAATGCTGACAGAAAAATTCCTCAAGGACAGAATATCCCAAGTGGTGAGCACCATAAGAGTCTGAGCTACAGTTCAGAATTAGCTTCATAAAGAGAGAAAAGCTTGTACTTCCTTCTCTTATCCTTTATTAGAAACAATCAAAGAAATATGATGATTACATTTCAGCTCTTCTTGGGGGCTCTACTTACTCTTACTGAATTCACAAATTCTTAGGTACTTTTCTCTGGGGAATAATTTTTATCCCAGTAGCAATTTTTACATACATGAAATGTAAAGCCTTTTAACCTTCCAAACTTCCAAACATGTTTGGCTCGATCTATTGCTGTCATCTGGGAAAGGACATGGCATCCATCATTAAATGACACATTTGCTACTATAATTACAAGGCTACTTCCCTTCTTGCCTGTCTTTGTGGAGGAAATGTTTGCCCTAGGGTAGGCTCTTCGACTAATTTTAACATCTCAGTGTGGTACTCATCTGTACATAGAAGTGAAGTTTGTGCCACAGAAAATTCTGCACTATACTCAAAACCCCTCAGTACCTTCTGCTGATTGATAGATGGAGATAAGTCACCACAACTAAGCTTCTAAAATTTCAGTGTGTGGATGGTCATGCAAAATGGATTCTGATTCAATGATCTGAGCCTATATTTCTGTCCATCTGAAGCCCATTTCAGGGTAACACTGATTTTTCTTCTGTGAGGACTCTCTTTTTCATGGCATAGATATTCTCTGTTTTAATGGATCAACGAACCTAATGCAATACAAAATGCTATTTCCTGATTTTAAAAAACCATCTGTGATCCTAAGGTGCAGAAATCTAACCTACACTTTACAGTCACCTGAGTTGTTTCCTGATTTTCTAAGACAGAAATCTTTGAAACAGATGCATTTAATAAAAGGCATTGCTAAATCTTAGCTAGGATGCAGTTAGAAATGTAGCTAGGTAATCAAATTTTAGATACCTATTCCAAGATGGCAGGCTTTCTTTTTATCCTGCTTCTTTTAAAAGACACATCATTCTTCACTTAACAATCTTCTTCTCTTCAGAAAAACTTGTAATCTATATCCAACATGCTAAAAGGTGCCTACACAAACCTTAATATTGTAATAAAGTTTAGGCTATCGATTTAATCATGAATGCATATGAATAATATAATACTGCAAATTTTGTGGGTTTTTTTTTTACTATAAACCTCTCATTAGAGAAGATTCAGTCTGTCTTCATATGTGTTTTCTCGGGTGTTTCTTGCTAATGTTCTTTTTTTTCTCTTCTTGCCCAAGTGGCTCAAAATAAGAATACTGAAGGAAAAAGTGAGTATTATGACTAGGTAGCATTTTTCTAACCATTCCTTTCCCTGAGTGCTATAATGTACAGTGTCAACAATGAACAACAACTCAAATGGAAAAAAAATCAGGTTATTTCTGGTCTGTTGATGGCTAAGTCGCTAAGTCCAACATACCAGCACAACAGTGACTCCATGTATAAATAAATGTTGGCTTCCAGAGAACATTCGACAAATGGAAGGAGCCTCAGCTGATGAATAGGACACTTGTTGTCATAGACATGCTAATGCACCTAGAGGTGTCATCAAAACATTTGGGAATAAATACCCAAATAGCTAAAAGGAGCTGGAGCTCATGAGTCATCGCTTAAAAGTGGGCTTTCATAGAGTCTCGTAGAAAAATCAGAAAGTATTTTTCCCTTAAAAACAACATGTACAGAATGATTCAATGTTATTAGCAACTTTACTGGTATGCTGCATTTAGAAAAAAACACATCCCTTTTGGGTTACTGATACCCAGAGAACACCATTTTAGATTTTATCTGGTGTCAGGAGGGTTGGATATAGATGATTAAGTTAAAAGTTATGTGCCACTGAGCTTGCAACAGGTCAGATTCTACCCTAGTACCATTCTGTCAATATATGAGGTTTATCTTCATGTTGTAGACAACTTGCAGCACATTCCATCTTTCATATAGGAAAAAAGCAATTGCAACCCGGCAGCAATGGAACATGTGTTTTAGTTTACCCAGTTGTAGGTAGTCATTTGGTGCTCATTAAAAGTACAAAACATTCAGTTCACCCTCAACCAAATCTTTTGACTACCATTTTTCAGTTATTTTAAGAAGCCAATGCAGTTTGATTGCTCCCCTCTCACCCCACTCTCTCATTTTCCATCCCTACCCTGAGAAAGAACTAGTGGGTATATGCAGCCCACTGGGCAATGACTGGTAAAGGGATCTAATGGCTATACAATATGGCAAATGATCTTATTTCCCCCTCCACATCCCATCCTGGCCTTGCCTTGAAATGCCAAAGGGTTAAAAAAAATGAATCTACATAATTTTGCAGACAAAGTGTTCAGGGTCCTTGAAATGTTCTCTTAGTGTGTGGATTTGCTCACGATGAATTCTGATCCAGTGATTTGAGCCTCTATTTTTGTCCATCTGAAGCCCATTTCAGGGCAACACTGATTTTCCTTCTGTGAGAACTTGTCTTCCTTTCATGGACCTAGTTATTCTCTGCATTCGTGGACCAATGAACCTAATGAAATATAAAATGCTATTTATTGATTTTAAAAATCATCTAAAAGATGTGAATAATTGGTCTAATTTAACAATGGATTATAGCCCTCAGATTCAGGTAATAAAAATAACAAGATTTGGTGTAATTTAAAACCCAAGATTGGACATGCCATAAATATTTCACCTTTTCAACTTCTATTCCTATCTGTTACTTAATTAGTAAATCAAATGGAAAGTTACTCTACCAGTTAATATGCATTCAAGGTCCATTATGACAACAGGTACAGCTGCCCAATTTGTCTACACCCAGAGAATGCGTATGTTGGTCAATAACCACACGCTTGGGCATGTAGTACCATGTTTGTAAAACAGTTTCTGGGGTTTGGGGAAGAATAACCAGACAGCTTCTGAACACTTGGAGACAAAGCAGACACTGCACTCTCATTAATTAAAGTAATGAATTCCACTACAGCACATATGCTTTAAAAATCAAAAGGATTACCGTTGTTGAAATATTGACAGGTATTTACAAGTTTTCAAAAACAATTTTCCCCAAACATTACCACCAATAATTACTTTGGCCCTTAACCTAAAAAAAGCTGGGAGACAGGATAAAGTGCTTTCTTTCTTCCCAACTGTCTTACTTCACCAGCTCCAGGGCAGAGGGCAACAAGAACAGCCACCACATTTCTGGCCTTGGGGCAGAGACACAGGCAGCAGGCTGACTTCATAAAACTGGGCTTCTGTCCTTTGGCCCCTATTCCATGAGTTTTTTTGTCTATGGCCAAAAGGCTTCCATAATGCCAGGTTACAAAACAAGAGGATGACTCATGTGGTCATCATAGACTAGGGGATACAAAACTTCAGCTCATTTTCTAATAAGAACAACTAATGACCTATTTGTTGTATCAGAAGGATCTGTAGTTATTTGTTCAGGAATATTAAAAAATATTGTTCAGGCCTAGGGTTGTGGCTCAGTGGTAGAGCACTTGCCTAACATGTGTAAGGCACTGAGTTCAATTCTTAGCACCACATGAAAAAATAAAGGTATTGTGTCCATCTACAACTAAAAAGTATTTAAATTTTTTTTTAAAAAATATTGTTCCGAAAAAGGGAAGATATGGGAAATCACTATGGACTTTTTTGTAGTTACAAATATCCCTCCTTCTTGTTCCATGTTCATTTTATCTTTTTTAAATACCTTAAGTAAGATTTCAAGCACTGTCAAGATGAAGAGTTATATCTTATAACCAAAAATTCCTAACTAGTCCCCCATCTTTTCTCATCCAGTCTCTTATAGTTTCATAAGACATCCTGAAAAATGTAAAATATCATCATTTATATTTTTAAATGTCAAACAGCTAATTCTATTTGAGTAATAATCTTTTGTCTTTGAAACAGCATGCGAAGACAAGCACAAAACAGGCGCAAACTATGATTTATGTACTATTTCAGTAAGACTAAAATAATTTAATTGAAAGTTATCTTTTTAGCCAAATAATGAGTTCACTGCTGTAACAAAATTGTGCTCAAGAGAAGAGAAAGAACATGAGGTTTTTACCTGAGTGTCTATGAGAAGCCATGGCTTAAAGACCACGTTCAGCAGCAGCTCCTAGATCAGGCTTCCCTCAATTCCAGCTGATAGGACTGTGGCTCATTTGTGAACATACATTTAAGGGGAGGCGGCTCACACAAAAATAACCGAGAGCAGATGTCCCACCCCTCCCCAGAGATCACAACCTTAATCCCACTAGAAAATTCTTAACCATTTTAGGTGATCCAAGGGAGAAGAATAGGACCCAGTAAAAATACCAAACGCTACATATAAATACCTGTGGTGCTACTCAGCATCCAAATTAGCTCCAGAGCTAGAGAGGCCACGTAGAAAGTCATCCCCGTACCGGAATAAAATTTGGACTCGGCTCTGACATAGCTTAACGCTGAGCCAACCTTATTAATGTACTTTATATGCCTCAAGAGCTTGCATTTGGCCCTATAAATAATGCATTTTTATGCTGTTAATGATAAAAGTTACTCAGTGATAGACTTTTGTTACCAGTATAATTAAACAGGATTTGACACTACAACAATAGAGATTAATGGTATTATAGATGCTTAACTCAGTGTCCTCCTTGGTATGTACCAGAGAGCAGCAGACAGCTGAAGACAACGATTCTAGCCACTCTATTTCCCCAAAATCAGATAGAAGAAAATATAATGAGGATGAGCACATGTTTATCCCTGCTATACACACAAGGAAGATTGCACCACCTACTCAATCTCTTGCTTTTTACTATCATGCACAATAAATATAAAAACATGGATGAAAATAAAGACATCAACCTCACACGTTATAATGCCTCCACAGGCCATCAACTGGCTGAAGACTGACAATTGGGAAGGAATTCTAGGAAAAGCTTCCAAGTCCCTCCAGGATCCCCCCACCAGCCACTCCTTCTCTGGTGTCATCCCTGGACCCCTGGCACTAGCACACTGGCCTTCTCACTATCCTCTGTACCCTCTTGGTACAGAATTTTTCCTGGTTTGTCTCCTCCAACCACTACAAGGCTTTGCCCCAAGCCACTGTCAGCAGTCTCCCTTGACCACCCTCAAGATTCAAATCGCAACTGTGCTCCCTGCCAACATGCTCCTTCCCTTTCTTCTGCAATTCCTTGTCCACACAATTATTCTCCTGAACTCCTTGTTCCCTTTCTAACAGAGTAGGCATTGCACTGATCTCTCTCAATTGTCTGATTCTCCCTTCTACTCCAAGAGGGCAGAGACTTGGTGGTGGTGGTGTTCACTGCTATGGCCCCAATACCTACAACACAGTGCAGCTCCCAGGAGGTTTTCAAAAACCGTTCATTGGAAGAATCAAACAAAAGAAGCCAACAAGTGTCAACTAAGCCTCTAAAAACATAAGTGCTACCAAGAATCCTAGAAGTGGCTTTGGCTACTAAACTTCAAGGATGGCAGATGACTTTGACTCTGGGACAGGCCCTGGAATGGGTGGGTACCTTTATATCCACTGTCTTATCTAATAGTGCATGTCACTGCTTTTGGCTCTGTTCACAAAGCTCCCCTACCAGGCCAAGGGCTCACACAGTACTTGGCTTGTCTTCATGTTCCCACAGTATATAGTAGGTAAGTGCTTCACAGATAAATGAATGAATGAGTTTCCCAATTCTCATGCTCTTCGAGCAATTCAGGAAAAGTTATTCTAACAGATAATTAAAATTGTTATTAACTTCTGGTTAGCTGAAAAATGGCATAATAGACACCAGGCAGTTTTAGGCAAATATATTGCATGTTAGGATCAAAAAATAGACCTGGGAAAAGACAGGAAGTGGCACTGTGCTCTCCCTCCACATTTTTCTAGCCTTTTCCTTATCCAGGCTGATTAAATTAAGGCACAGAGGTTGGCCAGCTGCAACAACACCACACCCCTAAAATACACTTTTCACTGAGGGGAAATGCTCTTATTTTATTATATAATTAACCTTTACAAAACTGAAATTTAGATATTTGTGAGGGGGACATAATTTTAGGTAGAGTAAGTATATTTTTAAATGCTTCTCTTACAGTGGTATGAATAATAAGCTTAGTGTCCCACATGCTTTCCTTTAGGAAGTCAATTCTAGTTTCAAACTACTCATCAGAAGGTAGATTGTCACAGTGAGTATAGTAGCCCTTTAAGTGGCAGATCATTTTGAAAAGAAATCACAGATAAATGTAAATCTATTTTGCCTGAAATAAAAGAAGATACAAAGACAAAGCAACAACTTTCTGAACACAAGTCAACTATGACAAGCCACTGAGCTGGGAGCTCCATTCTACAACTACATTTAATCCAGCTGAAGTTCCCATCAGCCAGATAACTCTGCCTTCCTAAAAACTTTATGAAGCATGACCAGTGCTTGCTTGGACATTACTCACTCCTGCTGTCCTCAAGTCACAAATTAGACCTTTCACAAAACCAAAAAAGAAAAGGCCATTTGTAATGTAAAAATCAATTTCTCAGTAAGAATAGTTGATAGCTTTGTCCTGTATTGAGTCAGTGGTTCAGAAACCTTGATGGTTATGTAGCAGAGACCTGAATAGTCAACTGGCTTTACTGGTGTCTGAGCTGATCTTGTTACACATTAACATTGTGATGTTTAATAATATCCTCGATAATCACTGTGCTGCTTTCAAAGTGTCTTTGTATATTGCTGCTGGATCTGACTAGTCTTTAGTGAATCAATCTTGTTAGTGTCTGAAGGCCATATTTCAAGTCTTCAAGTCTCTCCTGTGCTAGCAAAATTAGGATGACTTTTCAGTGGGTACCAGGCATCAAAACCCTTCAGCTTGGTCTTGTACATGATCCTGAGACTCATTTATATCACAGTTTATCTACATATCCTCATATTCCAACTACCCATGGATGCATTATGCCCTATCTTAGGGTCCACCTGTACATAGCATGGTGCCATCCAATCATTTATTGTATATGAAAAACACTGAGCAGATGTCCTCCTATGTGGTGTAAGATATTTTACATATCCCTTATACTTCCAATTCTACTAAGATAAATATACAAATGACTTCAATTCAAGGCAGAGCTTGGTGAGTATTACAGGGTAGATATAAAGTATTATTGAGATTTGTCACTAGGAGACACTGTACCAACTTTGGGTATGATCTCTTTCAAGTAGAAAGACTTGGTGAATAGGTATCATGGCACTGGACTGGTCCCTGAGGAATGGTTAAGACTGTAGCATGCACACAATGGGGAGGGGCCATTCCAAGATAAAGGTATGGTGTGAGCAATTGTATGAGCAGAACACACAGCTTATCAAGAAGCAGGATGCAGCCTGCAAGTGGGGGTGGTGACAGGGCATGGTGATAAGTGGTAGGACCCATAGATGAAGAAATGGGAAAGCCACAGCAGAGGATCTTTTTGCAAGTGGTACATGGAAAGAGTGAAATCTGAGTGATGTAAGCAGTAATAGGAAGGGCGGATCTCAGAGGAAGAGTCTGGAGGCAGGGAAAGGGCCTACAAGAGTATTGCACTTGTCCAGATCAAAATATAAGGAAGGGCTGGATGAAAGGCAGTGGCTGTGGGCCTGGAAAAGAAAGACTAGATGGAAGGAACACTATGAGACAGGACTGAAAAGACTGAGTAGACACAAGAGAGGGGATGGAGCCAACAATCTCTTGGGAGGTTGAGTTTCTGGCAAACAGGAGAATAATAGGGGATGTGGGAGACAGAGCCAGTGTGAGAAGGAGTGGCACTTTGGACTCCATGATGAGGTTCTTTTAAGATGTCAATGGTGAACCCCTTTAATGGGATTCAGTTGTTAAGCAGAGAGAATGTAAGACTACAGTTTGTGGGGATTCCCATACTGCAATCGGATCCTACACTCTACCTCAGAAGCACCACTGGGAGGATTACACTTTAAAGTTCAAAGTGGTGCAACCATGGAGTCAAACGCTGCATATTCAGTGACCCACTTGGCCCATGCACACATGCACATTTCAGGAATTTCTCCTTCACAATGTGATTTGTGGTTACACTTCTCCTTTATTTTCCTTGTATTAAAGACTTTCTCAAATGGTTGAAAACTTATTCAGACAATTACTTGCCATTAGTCATGGCCAGAAGATGCTGAACAACCAGCAATGGATTCTTTTGGATTTACCAGTGGTTCCATCTCAATTTTTTACATTATTCTTCTCCTCTTGTCTACTAATAAGTCAATATGTTACAAGTTTTTTCTCAATATAATTTTGTCAGGCTAATAGTCCCTCTGCCAACAATTTCTCCTGAGTGACTCCAACTGCAAGATTAAAGCAGCTACTCATGTACTATGATATGATGTGATTCAATGTTGAACTCTCCAGAGTATTTCTTGTCCTATGTACTCTTGCCAGAAAAAGTCAAGTACAGCTTCAGTCATCTCATGTTCCTGTCAATCTTTAAGGTGGGGAGAGTACTTTTTCCTATTCACAAGTCCAATTTTGCAAAGTCACTGCCTAAATGTCACTCTTCCCACATAACTATCAAAGAGCAAAATGAAGGAGCACCCCCATAACTATATAAGGGGTGATTTTCTTCATGCAAGATTCAAATTAAAGTCCATAATTCTACCTCCCCAAAGGGCCTCTGAATCTCAGAGCAAAAGCAAAGGTGGCCATGAACAGGGATATAACTGTTACAAATGAGATGATATATGAAATAAAAGACCCTGTAAACCACAGGGCACCTTTAAAATGCTAATTAACTCCATTGACAACCTGTTCATTTTACAATTGACCAAGGCTCAAAAAGTTTCCATATAATATTAACTGAGGGATTAAGAATTGAAACATATGCCATGGCCTCTGTCATTTGATTTTTGGAAATGTCATTCCATGATTAGTAACAGTCTCCTGTCCCCAAAGTCTGCCCCTTCCCATGTTACCTTTAGACCCTCACCAAGATGTAGAAAATATCCTACAGATATTTTCATGAACCTCTAATCAGAAATCATTATCAAGACAACACTGCACTAATGATTTTCAAAGCAAGCCACTATGATAAGCTCAGATATAAAAAATAAAGATGGTACTTAAAAGAGAAATAAAGAGAAACTAAAAAAATAACTAGAAACCAGAAATAATTTTAGAAGGAAATATATAATACACATATAAAATCTTACATCAAGGGGAAATGGACGTTTCATGAAACCGAGAAGTTGGTGGGGATAAATCTCTGTCATATTTTAGGTGTTAAAATTCTCTTCCAGTCTATTTCTACCACCCACTTGTGATATATCTGTTTTATTTCCATGTTGCCATGTGCCATGACTCAAAACACTCTTTCAATCATATTGAGTCCTGGCATTAACCAAGCCCACCTGTTATGGACATTTCAAGCCTCTGATAGATGCTTGAGGGCTAAACATTCCACGGCCCTCTTCTATAATTTACCCAGATGATTAATATCCATAACAGGAAAGAAGAGCAAATCAAATAAGCTGCCATCTATATCTGTACCTTAATGCTGATAACTATAACTGACTGCTTGGATTAGAAAGAAACCATAATATTTCATGAGCCCTGCCTTCCTGGTGTGAAATATTAAGACTAATAACATATAATCTGTCTTCATTTACCAAAGGACTATGTTGAATACATTACTGTACTATGCACTGTTTTTTCAAACACCAAACAGAGGACAGTCCTAGAATTCAAGGTCAAAGTTGGAGAAACTCATGACTGGTTGTATGGGATTTGATCAGCAAAACATCTGAAGTTAACATGTACCCAGAAGTGGGAGTGTGAACATGGCAGAAGGAAAGAGACCAAGTGGTGATCTGGATGTTGCTCAGGAAGTCATATTTTGTTAAGACACTAGAGTTGACTATTTTGATAGCAAAAACAATCTATTTCTGGAGGACCGACTAAAGTACAGAAAGTGAAAGTTTGCTTGGCCTCCATATGCCAGTTTTCCCAAAGGCCCTTGTAAGTGTCTGCCTAAGCAATGCCCTAATCTAGACTCCACCCAGGAGTACTTAGAGGTGGACTCAGGATGGTGCTAGCCCACAATGATCTGTGTTGAAAAAGCAAAAAAAGAAGAACTTCTGTGGAAAACTCTTCTGTTGCACCAAGACAGGCACTGTTTTATAAAAACTGTGTGGCAGTACCAGAGTAATCTGAATGTGTGGTCTGCCAATACATTATTGCCCTGAAAGGTAGCTTGTATTCCCTTGGTTAGTCTGTGCATGGTAAAAACAGAATGTAGGTCCCTCCAAATGTGGAGATTCTAAGAGGACCTGGGAATGAAATGGATCAGGTCTGTGGGTGAAACAGTGTAGACTGTCTTGTGCTACACCAAGAGTCTAGTCAAAGAGACCACACACTTTGGTTGAGATAACTTGGAAATAGTAGTTGATATAGAGCTGAGAGTGACAAAGACTGGGTTGAACAGAGAAGCAAAGAGTCTATCCAAAACGGCTAACACTTAAAGAACAAGAGTGTGTGAGTTCAAGGATCTCAAAGTCAAGCAATATGTTCATCATGTCAGGTAGCAATGACAGGAATATGAGATCCAGCAAATAGGCCTCACAAAAAGGAGGGTCTTGGGCTGGGGTTGTAACACAGTGGTAAACCACATGCCTAGCATAGGTAAAGTTCTGGTTTCAATCCCCAGCACCACAACAAAAAGAGTCTTCAGCTAGAGCCAGAGTGGCAGAAGCCACCAAAGGATACTCACTTATTATACCACATTTACCTCAATCTCAGCCCTTCTTGTTCATTTTCAAGCAATGTGATAATCAAACAGAATGTGTGAACTAGGTACCTAGTATAAATAAGACCAGATTATATAAAGTATAGAAAATGAAACAGAGTGAAAGTGATTATTCTATTCAGATAAATGGATGTAGGTTGGACCAGAACTATTTTGAAGGCTTCCATGAAGGAAACTCAAAGTTCAATTGTATATAAGATTGGTTGAACAATTAGCATTGTTAGTTCTTAGGTAAATAATAAGGAATTTTCCAAGATTAATATGAGTTTCAATAGAATACAGTGTACTATAGTGTCTACTTCCTGGTTGTATGACATAGACAAACTTACTTCTCTGTGACTCCATTTGCTCATCAGTAAAATGGGGATAATAGAACCTATGTAGTAGGGTCACTGCAAAGATTGACACACAGCAAGCACTATATATTATTTATTCAACTGTACTCTAAAAATATAGCTGTTCCAAGCAGATTCCTGCAAGTACAATTTATCTTCAAGTTCACAAGAGATATGTTAAAAAGAGGTAAGAGCTCAACATGTTGGCCAAGAGCCCAGCTGTAAGGACCATGGGAAGAAATATACCAAAGAGCAAACCTCAAAGTCCTAGGGATTTAGAAGAATTGGCCTCTGGCAACACATCAGCCTAGCACAGAAAGATATATAAGCAACATGGGTAGAGAAGGGTTTATGAACAGAGGATGGGGATGTGGGAAGAACAAAGCTCTTTTGCTCCTCAAGGAAAAGACCCAATAGGTCTAAGTCACCTGCCCAGTTTGGGGGGAGGTAAGGGCCTTCCTACCAAGAAAGGGTCCAGGTAGCCCAAGAGATGATTAGAGCTTTCCTAGCTGGAATTAATAGGCTTTCCAACACAACAAAGAAGAGTCTGCTCTTATGAATGCTATTTAATAAGAAAGACTACACGTGCTTCACATCTTGGAGCTTAAGTTGGTCCATGAAGATCAACAATGCAAAGAGGCTACTTATATCCACCAGGCAGTTCCCACCAGAATGCAGATTAATTTTGCATTATGTGGGTTAATTCTGAATGTATGCCAAGGATATGAATCTGCAAGATCTCATCTCCAGTCTTTTTACTTACTTTTATATTGAGACAGGGTCTTGCTAAGTTGCTGAGGGTCTCACTAAGTTGCTGAAGCTAGTTTTGAGCTTGCCATGCTCCTATCTCAGTCTCCCAAGTCACTAGGATTACATATTGTGTGTTCATTATTTTATATGTTCACAGTGATTGTTACAGCTTCCATGTTCCTGACTTTACCAAGTTGCTTTTTTATTCCTAAACATCTAATATACGTTCCATAAAATTCACTCTTTAAAAGTATACAGTGGTTATTAGTATATTAATAAAGTTGTACAATCATCACCACTATCTATTCAGAACATTTTCATCAAACCAAAAGAAACCCTGGCCATCTTAGCAGCCACTTCTCATTCTCCCCTCCACCCCTACCCCAGCCCCTGGTAACTACTAATCTACTTTCTATCTCTATGGATTGGCCTATTCTAGACATCTCATATAAATAGAATCATACAACATGTGGCCTTTTGTGTCTGACTTCTTTCACTTAGTGTAATATTTTCAAGTATCATCCATGTTGCAACATGTACCAATACTTCATTCTCTTTCATGGCTGAAAAATATTCCATTATATAGATAATATTCCATTATATAGGGTTGTGGCTTAGTGGTACAGCACTTGCCTAGCACGTGTGAGGCACTGGGTTCGATCCTCATCACCACATATAGATAGATAGATAGATAGATAGATAGATAGATAGATAGATAGATAGACAGAGCAAGCAAACAAAGGTATTGTGTCCATAAAAGTATTCCATTATACAGATACATCACATATTGTTTATCCATTTAGAAGTTGACATATGGGTTATTTCTACTTTTTAGCCCTTATGAATAATGCTATGAACATTTTATTTTTTGTGTGAATTTATTTTACTTTTAAATGTTTTTAAAGGTACAAAAGAGTATATAGGGAAAAGACTTTCTCCTCCTGCCGGTCACTAGGCATCTACTTCCCCTGTACATTTATAACCAGTGATACCATGGCCTTCTTATGCCTACAGAGATACAAGCATATAACAAATAGGTAGTTATATATCTTCTTCTGTGCCTTGCTTTTTCTATTTATTCTACTGCTATTTGTATTTATTTATAGTTAGAGAACTTTCTATGCCAGAACAAAGAGAGAAGAGATTCCCTTTTTTTAAATATTTTTTTAATTGTTGATGGATCTTTATTTTATTCATTTATTATTTGTATGTGGTGCTGAGGATCGAACCCAGTGCCTCACGCATGCTAGGCAAGCGCTCTACCACTGAGCTACAGCCCCAGCCCCGAGATTCCCTTTTTTAACATGTATATTCTATACAACTGTGTAGATATACCACAGTTTACTTATAGGGTTCCTTGTTGACATTTAAATTCTCTCATTTTTTGTTATGACAAACAATACTGTAAATAACATATGTATATTTTGGCTGGGAATATAGCTCAGTTGGTAGAGTGCTTGCCTAGCATGCACAGGACCTTGAGTTCAATCCCCAGCACCACCAAAAAAAATATTGAAGGATGGAATGTATCATCTAAAAACACTATATAGTGAGTGAGTTTAACCAGATTGTCCTTCTCTAACACTCAAGAAGCATCAGCTACACTAAAGGAACTGGAATTTTGATTTACAAGGAAAGGGAGAATTTAAAAAGGAAAAGGATGAAAAGATCTCAAGTGGATCAGAAAGAAAAGCCACCAAAGCTTACTGAAATGACAGAATATTTTTGTTCACACAGAGAAGATGCCATCTAGAAATCCCATGCCAACTAGGCTAATATTACCTTTAGCATATCCACCCAGAGAGGAAGTGGCTTTTGATTCCAAGTCTAATGCTCTTTGCACCAAACCATAATGCCTTGCCAATTAATTTTTAAACAATAAACTTAGTAAAATGCTTATGCTGACAATGTATACAACATAAGCTTATGTTGTGCCACATCATGGTGGATTAATGGCAACAGAAGATCTACTTCTCAAAATGAAGGACAGTTAAAACTTAGTGTTCCTCAAGTCTTAGGCTAAACAGCTATATAAAGTACATGTGTTACTTGGCTTTCAAATATTCATGTTGTCTTCTTTATCTATTTTAAAAAAACTGAAAGGTGGCTTTTCATCTGGGGATTATAATGGAGTAACTTGAGCTGGGCACAAGCCCTTTTGGAGGATCAGACTGGCAACATGTCACTGATGCATACCACCAGGAAAGTGCACAGTTCTGAGTCACAGGTCTGACCTTAAAACTGCATGCTGGGAAAACAAATCAACATCCTCATTTATTATATAAGTCTGTCAGGGATTTTCCAAGTGTATCTGTGTTAGTTTTGTCAGTTCACCCTGTAATTGTTCCCACTTTAAAAGCAGAAGTGTACTTTGATGTCTATAGCTTCAAAAGTAAGTTTTTTCCTGAAATAAGCACTTGGCCTTTTAAAGGTCACATAACTAACTGAAGCCAACTGACCTGTAGTCTGTGGCTAATTGTCACTGATTTACCAACTTGGATTATATCTCCCTGTTTCTACACACACACACACAAAAAAAACAAAGAGAGAGGGATGTCATTGATACCTTCATTTCTCTCACACAACAAACATTTTACAATATTAACTATGGAAAGGGATTGATGTTTATAAATAAGCTTAAATACGTGCAAACTATTTTTTTTATTTATTTTTATTTTTTTTAATTTTTCTCAAAAGTTGCATTTTAATACATGTTATCAAACATAACAGAAAAAAACACATTTTCAGAAGCTGTACACACTGTTCACTGAAAACATTTGTTGAGGCAAATAGAAAAAAAATTGTTACAATCATAATTTTTCTAACTTTGCACAAAATTATAAGCAGATTACATTCTTCATATTAAACACCTTTATATGCACTTTCATTGAACAGTAAAGATGGTTGTGCAAACTATTTTTATTTACATATAGTATAGTATTATAGTATTACATTAGTATTATACTATATATACTATATTATAGTATAGTATTTGTTTGTGTATGTGTGTGTGTGTGTGTATGTGTGTGTATGTGTGTGTACACTGGGGATTGAACCCAAGGGTGCTCTTCCAATGAGATATAGCCCCAGTCCTTTTCCTTTTCATTTTGAGATAGGGTCTTGTGAACTAAGCTGCTGAGGCTGGCTTCAAACTTTTGATCATCCTAACTCAGCCTCCCAAATCACTGGGAATACAAGTGTGCACCATCATGCCCAGCTCAAACCATTTAAAAAGTATGGATAACAACTATTTTTGTTAGATGTCAAAATGGGGATCCACAGTTATGGTGTTGTGGCATGTCTGCATGACTAATCAGAACTATGTAAGAAAAGGAAACCTAGTTACTCTTAATTATCTTCAAGTTGTCTCATTTAATGTCACAAACAAATGCTAAAGCCTATACAAATCATCATATTGACCCAGGAAATATTCAAAGAGCAGATTCATTCAGGAGTTGTAAAATAGGATATCTAAATTTTTAAAAATTTTTTTTAGTTGTAGATGGACACAATTGATATCTAATTTTCAAACACTTTTAGAGTTCCAAATCAATTAAAAATTTACTTTGTAGAATTAAATTGAGATAACAGTATAAAAGTTAATTTAAAGTTTTCATTTAATGAAAAAAACAGTGAATTTTTATTGACTTTATTGTGTTATAACTCAAGGAAAGAGTATTAGACTTGGAATCAAACACCCCAGATGTAATCTCTGACTACTAAGTTGCTTACTAGGCAAGTTAATTTTCTTTCCTCATCTATGAAAAGGAGATATCAACATCTGTCCTGCTTTCCCTGTAGAATTGTTCTTTTCCAATAAAGAACAGAAGTTTCTTTAGCTCACATTTTAGAGACTGGGAAGCCCAGGAGCATATTCCTGACATCTTGAGAGTACCTTCTTGCATCATAATGTGATGAGGAGCATCACATGGTGAGACAAAGCAAGGGAGGTGGAAAGAACTCTCTTTTTTAACAGTACAACTCCCATGATATTAATCAACAATACCTAATCATTTCCAGAAGTCCCACCTCTCAACAATTTAGCTGTTAACATATGAATTTGAGGGAGATGTTCAAACCACAGCAGTTCTGATTAAATATTAGTTCTTTCCTTCCCTTCCTATCATTTTGTCTTCCAGAGAGTTGTTTTTAAAAAATTGTAGAGCATTATAATTATACATAGTATAAACTGTTTTAGGAACTGAATGATGTGTCCAAGTACTGTATGAATTGAAAAGTAATATAAAATATTTGTAAAAGAAAAGATATAAATACATAAATCAGGCTTTGTACCTATATAGGCAGTATCTTCTTGTTTTTCAGGTGGACTTAATTTTTCATGACTCACACAATTTTTACAATAAGAACACACATTTATTATACACCATAAAACCCAGAGGCAGATCATTGTGAAAAGACTGATAGAGATTCTCTCTCTTGCATGTTAGGTTCAAACTTTCAAGGATATAGAATATAGAAAATAGTAATATGAGTATTTTAGTTTTACTTAGAGAGTCAAGCCATTTAATCCTCTTGTATATAGTTAATATGGAATTCTTTGCAAGGGCACAAGTAGTTGGGAACAAATGTATAATAAGCAAGCTCCACATAATCTTGGGTCTTTGCTTTGATCTAAAAATTAAAAGCATACTACTGTGCGTGTTTGTATAGGGTATTTTTAGTTTCTTTAAGTAACTGACATGGTTTATCCTTCATTCTTTACAAAGAAAATAACTTGGAAAGCCATCAACAAAAGAAAAATTTCAGCCAAGATTAGTTATAAGACTTTCACTTGGGAAAAAGTAAATAAGAAACACTTTGACTTCAGTTGTTTAAGGGCTGGAACTTCAGTAACAACTTGAAGGAGTGAGTTAATCCCTTTGTAAACCAGCCAGGACAGGGTTTATTTTCCTACTGTTATGATGGTAACTTAGAACACACAGGACAACAATATCAAATATCAATTCCCTCCAGAGTGGTAACTTTCTAAATGTAGTAATTAGTAGTTTGTCAAGATTATCATTCAGCATACAAATAAATACTTTCTACATAGTAATTGGAACTCTGTGCTACCTTTTATATCAAGTCCTCAAATGCCATCAAATGTAAACTAGGAAATATTTTCATGAAATAAGATTACAGGTGTTATAGGTGGATAAACTGAGACATTAAAAGATTAAGTGTCTTGCCTGAAGAGAAGGGGGCAAGGACAAACTAAGAATAGAAGCTCAAGTACTACCACCTGTCCTAAGCATAAATCTAGAAAACTTTCCACCTACCTACTAGCCATAAGTGCAATCAATTTTTATATATTTTAAACATATGCTTAGCTGTTAAGAAAATTAATCTTCTCAACTAATCTGTGGAAATATCAAATCAAGGGTGGTAGTGTACATATGAACTACACAATATAAAGTATTCCTATACAAAATAACTTTTTCAAATAACATTAAATCTGATTTGAAAGCTTAATGTTCATATCTAAATCTTAATAAAATAATTCATAAATGAGCTATTACCAAAAATTAGATATGGTTTACACTGAACTCTTACCCTATACACAGTAAATCAGTTTTATTATGGGTTATTATGAAACATTCACAGAACAAGTCACATTCTAAGATCAAAGAATAAGTCAGTGGTAAACGAATCAAAAACTTTGCAACCTAAAGTCTCTTCCTAGACCAAAGTGCATGTTATTCCATCATGCCAAAGAGTTTTTATGGGCTTTAAAGGGTCATGTGCTTGTCTGAATGGTTGATAAGTTTTTTATAATTCCTGTATATGACTTTTAAAAAATTCATGCTCTATTGACACATTTAAAATAGATGTGGTCTGGGACTATAGCTCAATGATAGAGCACTTGCCTCTTGTGCGTGAGGCACTGGGTTTGAACCTCAGCACCACATACCATAAAATAAAGGTGTACCCATATACAACTAAAAAAAAATTAAGTAAATCAAATATATGTAATTGCCAAATTCCCCCCCACCAAATGTCTGTCTCAAAGATTTTGTCCTGTCTTTTTGTTTTTATACATTAAGTTTTCATGGACCATCCAGAGATTGGGAACATAGAAGACTTTCTACCGAAGCAACTGCAGCTGGAACTGAAGCGGAAAGTAGAGGATAATCCCCTATAGGGAGTATGAAAAACTGCTTGAAAATGATTTTAAAAGGATCTCTTGCCAGCTAACTCAAGAGTGCTAGTGAAGACTTCCAGAAGGAAACATACCCAGCCAAACCCCTGGGCCAAGAGAGACTGTTTGGATACAATTCTGGGGACTGAGAATAAAGGGAACAACAACTCAGCTTTGCAAGAACATAGGGAGTGTTTTCCACATAAATAGGGGCAAAAGTCTTACACTGGAACCTTTTATCTCCATTCCCATTCTCTCTGTGTTCAAATTGTTTTAATAATTTGCACTTAACACCTTGACACCAGGGTTTGGGACTAGATCCAGCATAGACCAATTTATCCCTTGTTTAACTGTTCCTCTGCCTTCAAAATGCAATAGCGTTTGTGGGAGGGACCAACACAATGTTTATAAATCTTTTACAGATGATCCTACCTCTGTATTTAAGAACTGGAAGCTATTTGGCTTCTACCTCTGATGAAAATAAAATTTACAAGCACACTTCATCTTATTAGGGGTCAACAATGTATGAGTTACAAAGAAGTTCAGGTTTAAAAATAAGACAGTATTTTTTCCAACTCCATGCCAGAATTCCAGAAAACCTGTTACTTTTAAAATAAGGCTCCTAAATTTTTTTCCTAGTAAAACTGAGACATTTATATCTTCTTTCACAGCATCTATGCCAATTTAGACACATGAGTGTAATGTTCAAAAGGCTAGACTTGAAGTATATAAAATATATGAAGTTAAGTGGTGAAGATCTCTTCTACATTCACTTTGTAATGCATCCCAAAATAAGATGGACTGGTGGGTTGGATAGACATGTGGTAAAACAAGTTGAATAAAATGGTGTTAATGGAAAACTACAGATGATGGATATAGAGTTGGTCACTGAAAAACATTTCAGCTTTGAAAATCTTCATAATAAAATGTTAGGGGAAATAATATATAGATAAACAAAATCTTAAAAAATCAACTGCAGCTATACACAAGCAGATGTTTAATTCTAAAAGACATTTTTGACCCCAGGCACAGAACATAGTACAATATGAGCTGGGAGTGGTGGCAGACACCAATAATTCCAGCAATTCAGGAGGCTGAGGCAGGAGGATCACAAGTTTGAGGCCAGCTTTAGCAACTTAGTGAAACCGTATCTCAAAGCAAAATAAAATAATAATAATAATAATAATAATAATAAGAAGAAGAAGAAGAAGAAGAAGAAGAAGAAGAATGGGGATGTATCTCAGTGGTAAAGCACCCCTGAGTTCAATCCCCAGTACAAAAAAACCCAAAAATCGAACATAGTGTAATGTATAGTGAAGGAACCAGGGTAAGTACAACTGCCCCCAAATACAATGAATATGTCAAGCCCATTTAAAGGCTTCTCAGGGATAATCAAGGAAGCCCTGAAAAAATCCCACAATGAACTGAAATATTGTACGCATACATTTTCAGACCTATCTTAAGTAGTTTGTTTTCCTAAATTCCCTAATCCATTTCCACAACCTCATCTGAGGGATGATTCTGTAGCCAGCCTCCAGCTTCTTGACCATCTTTCCCCTTTTATGGTCGTTTCAAGTTTAAAGGATATACTCATCTGTTTTCAGATTCCTAAAGGTACTAGAAAAAAAAATCTAAATATAACAGATGGATAAGTGCTCATGGTAACTGGAAACTCAAATGTAACTTCAGCCTCCACAGGCCAATGTCTTAACACCCATGGCTTTAGTGTAATGGCCCGCTGTAGACCTTTTGTCTTTATTCCCCCAACAGAAATATTACCCTGACTTTGATGGATGACAGAAAAGTGCTATTCAAAATTTTATTTTAGGCTGACATTAATAACCTTTACTTATTTTAAAGTCAATCAGTAAATATTCTCCAGGATGTTAAAATTGTCTATACAACACAAATGAGTGTGTCATTTTTATTAGTTTTTAAATAGTTCAGTGCACTTTTAAAATCAAATTCAAACATGGTGAAACCTCTGAAACACATCTGTGAATTCTAGGTTCCCATTAATTATAATCCAAAAACCACTAGACTAGAAAGACACTCTTTATATTCTTACTGTTTATTAGATCTATGATCTTTGAGTAACATTAAACAGACACTAAACTCTCTCTAGACTTCACGGACTAAAGCAGTATCACGCTGGTAACTTCCTGATTCTCAACCTGTCCACCCCCCTGCCCACAGTATCTAAATCTATCCCCACCCTTATAGTACCATTGCCCTACTATCCTCAACCTAATTCTCTGGTTTCATGTACATAAATAAGATCTTCAATTGCATTTCCTAGGTTAACCTTCCATGTTTCAACAGTATAAATAATGCAATCAGTAATGTGGGGAGAAAGGGGCAGCAATATATGTTTGTATACTTGCCTGTAGTTAGAAACAAATGGAAACTTCCCAGAGTCTGAAAATGGAGTACATTTCACATTCAGGTTAACACTACTTCTTGGCTACCACCAAAATAAATGTCAGGATCTCAGCAAATCTGGTAATAGCTCTAAGAACATCAAAATCAAGGCCACATAAAGATATTCAAGCCAAACTGTTTAGAGGTGAGGTGGATAGATGTCTGCTGCTCACCATGAAATGAATCCAAAAAATTCAGAAAGATTAATGGATCAATGGATATGTAATAAAGCAAATATAGTAGTACAATGTTTAATTGGAGAATGTATATGAATATGAGTGTTCAACGCACAATTTTAACTTTTATGTCTGAAACACTTCATAATAAAATGTTGGGAAAAAAGTGATGCCATGCTATAATGAGGTAGGGAAGACTTCATTTGGGGAAGTTTTCCAGTGATGTCAGGAATATGGCTATTAAAGGCACAAGGAGTCAAATAAAGATTCTGAGATTATCCTGTGCAATTCCAGGTAATGCTATGGTTTGCAATATATTCATTTCATTTCATTTTATTTATTGTATCTCTAGTCAATACCTGCTAAGCCTCTGGCACTAATAAATGATATAGAAGACCTAAGAGGAAATATGAGGATTCTTGCTCCCCAGGATCTTTCTGTTTCCTGGAGGAAAGCAGGGTACTATTTAAGATAGTAACCTCAAGCAAATCCTTTGTTTTATATTTTAGATTGTTCAAGTAGGAAAAATGGGAAACATCTAAAAGACGGCCGAAAGAGTCAGATCAAGATCCTGTGTAAAGTTTTGAGGCCTGACAGTACAGAGGGCAGAAGTGGGAAAATGAGCTAAAAATATTGGCACCTATTGTACTGTCACCCAGTTCAATTCTACCACATGAGTCCAGTGCAAATGGTAGAACTCCCCCTTTCCAATTACTCAGTGGAGAATCACTGAAGCATCCAAAACACTATAGCCCTGGCCACGTACTATGACAACTATGTACACAAACCCTAACCATCATCCACAGAAAAGGCTGTACTGGTTCTGGGAAAGAAACATATGGTACCTTAAGTACATTACAAATTCACAGGTTTAAAGAGTGTATATTTAAAGAAATGGTCGTATCACATATACACATCCCATGGTTTAAGAGATGTCCACAGACTCAATAAATAGCACATTTCTTTTTACCAAACTACCTATGGATCATTGCTTTTCTTATCAGGTGAGAAAAACTGTTAAAGAATCTATATCCAAAAAAAAGAAACTATATCCAGTAATTAGATATCCTTAGTGAGAAATGCTCTACCAAGTAGGAAGTGTATCTGTCTGATAGAAATAAACATTTTTATGTATTTCATCCAATTCTATTTACATCAATTTGATCCTTAGTGCTGGTTAGCTGTTTACACATAATTCTAGTATTAACAATGAAAGAAATAATGAAATACACAAATTATAACAGTTATTAGCACAGTTTTCCATACTGGATTTCAACATGAGATATAAAGTTGATAGGATAATAATGATGAGAGTTATGATGATGATAAAAGTGCTATTTATCCTCAAGCATTATTAAGGGCTACTGGCCTTAACGGTAATTTCTGGAAAATGCTTTGACCTAAGCTATACCTATACCAGCCATGACAAAATTTATATGATGTGCCTATGACCTTAACCTAATAAATTTTCTAAGTTCACAGTTATAAGACATGTGAGCCAAAGTTTCAAAGCAGAAATTAAGGAACATCCAACATTCATCTCACAAGTGTGGCTCTCTCTTACAAGTGAGCATCTGTTGTTGGCTTCTCAAGTCTTTGTCCTATTAATAGAAGAGGTGATGATGGACAAGATCTTAAAACAATTTCCACATCCACTGTGTTTTTATGATGTTCATAATCTTGGTAAAAACAGCAAGTATACACAAGTTCCTATTGTATACTTGTATACTGAACTGAACTTCATGACAGTTCTTAATATTTTATGCCTGGGGAGTAAGGATAGGATACAAGTCATTTCCCTTGCCACAGCCTCTGTG
Source organism: Xerus rutilus (assembly GCA_028644305.1). Classification (NCBI taxonomy): domain Eukaryota; kingdom Metazoa; phylum Chordata; class Mammalia; order Rodentia; family Sciuridae; genus Xerus; species Xerus rutilus. Next base: position 15,597,562 of record CM053417.1, read on the forward strand.
CAATCCTTATTAATCATTTTCTGATTCTTTGATTTTGGTCTTGAGAAAAATTCATGTATGCAAGTTTGTTCCTAGAGAAAGTGAAAGGTCTTACAAATAGATAAATTATCCATGACTAAAGTGACAATATGCACTACCCTTAAAAAATTCTGACTTGATTTTGAATAAATGATTTAAGTTCCATAAAATTGGAATATCTTTTTAAGTCTCATACTCCATATGGGAGAGAATAAAAAGTACTCTGTCATCATATACACTGAGGTCCAAGATGGTCTGACTCTAGCTACCTTAGAAATCAGATATGTGTCTCCATTTAACATCAATTAGGTATAGATGAAATGCTACATTTGAATTTCAGTGCCCAAGTCAGATTTCTTGCATGGGAATCCTGGTCAAACACAACTTTTTTTGTGAAGTTCCATGGCACAGTTTAATACATTTAAACTCTGACATATGGTCTGAACATTGATATAAATGCAAATATATTATCCTATAATGGATAAAGATTCTTTCCAAAAATAAAAAATGTAACATCCCATCAATGTTCCCATTGAGTTACTATCCTTACAAAAGTTCTCTTATAGAAAGTTCTCATAGTTCATTCACATTAACAAACAATACTTAATTTCACTAAAAAGAAAATTATTTCCTTGGGACATTAGTGATGCTGTGTGTGTGTGAAGCATGCGCACGTGTGTGTATGTGCATTTCCTTAGCTTTCTTACAAGTACAATGTGACATCTGATCAAAGTCTATGTAAGAATCAAAGTCTCTGGAGATTCCATTTTTCATGAGTCTAGTTGGGACTCCTTTTATAAATGAGGCAGTTTCTTTCCTCAAGTGAAAATGAATTCCTTTTAAATCAGAGGCTGGGAAAAGTTAGGAGATGTTACAAGAGGTCAAAATTAAGCACATTAAATCCCAGACCCACATTTAGTCACCATAGAGACAGGGGAGATAAATAAACCAGTAACCTTAACAAATGTGCTGCACCTTTGCCAGGCATATCTCCGACTTACCGTTATTTTTACTTAAGTATCTCTCAGTCCAAACATAACTGACTCTGAAGACTACAAAACCAAACAGAACTAGGCCCAAAAGAAATACAAATGCTCATTCAAGCAAAGGGCAAGAAAGAGAGTCAAGAGCTACCCTCCTTAGCAATGTGCTCTCTGTTCCCCTTGAAAAATGATTGCAACATGAAGCTCCAGAGGCAATGACATATGGGGGATATATGCAATGCCAAAGCCAGAAGAAATCATGTCAAGAAGAAAAACAGACATGAAGTAACTAACCTAATTAAAAAATAAAAGTATACTTAAAGCAGGGAAACAAGTACATCTGAAACAGGCAGTATAGCTGAAAGGGCGAGGCCACTGTGAGAAGGCTTACAACTTGAAAATGAATTTCTATGCCTTATCTGAAGGAAATCAGAAGATAAGAAGGTTCTTGTCCTCAAATTATAGATTCATGAAGATTCTCCTTCAAGGGACTGGGGTTGTGGCTCAGTGGTAGAATGGTTGCCTGGCATGTGTGAGGCACTGGATTCCATCCTCAGCACCACATAAAAATAAATAAGTAAATAAAGTTCCATTGACAACAAAAATATTTTAAAAATTCTCCATTATTATACACTGAACCTTTAGATATGGAGTCTCATTCCCTGGCATTGTTACACACCAGTTAAATGTTCTGAAGCAAACACTTGTACCTTGTCATGTAGGACTACAAGATGCCTCTCTATCAATCACAAAAACACAGAAGAAAAAAGAGAAATGGGGGGCTTGGGATAATGGAACAAAATAAACAAGAAACTGTACCATTGAAACTCCATATTTAGGCTCTGGGAAGGAGTCCTTGTCAGGGATTTACTAAGCACCTACTGTGTGATAAGCAGGAACATCTTACTTGCAATATTGAGTTAAGTAGTAAAACCAGAAGATTCTCAACCTTTAAGTGAACACAAACTTATGGTAAAATATACAAACAACATAAATAAAACCTCAAAGTGATACTTACGTTTTTATCCATGTGTCTTCTAGTTCATATCTTTGCAAAGTTATAATCATAGCATATACACAATTTTGCATCTTGTGTTATTTACTAAGGCTCTATTATGCAATTTCTTTCATATTGCTATGTAAGCATCAAAATTAAAACATTTAATAAATTCATGGAATTCCACTACATACTTGTGTCATAATTTACTTAATCAAAATATTTGTTGAGTAAATGAATCATTTCTCTGTTGGACATTTAAATTTGTTCTAATTTTTTATTCTTACAAATAATGCTATGATGAATACCTATAACATAGAGCATTTTTTTTCTTTGCTTGGGACAATTTGTTTCATAGAATATATTCCCCAATAGGATTGGATTAAAAAATACCAATCTGTGACTTTTGCCATGTATTGCCAAATAATGTTTCAAGAGGCTTTGTGCCAACTTATAAAGCTACCAGCAACAATTATATGTGTGTCTGTCTCAAATAACCATATAAGCATTGAGTTTTCTTTTTGTTTTTGTTGATTCAATTGGTGGAATGTGTACCTTTATTGATATTTGAGTATACTTGTCTTTACACCCAGTGAGGCTAAACCTTTTTCCAGGCTTTTATTTTTGTGATGTAATATGATTTTTTTTACCCATCTACCTCCTGGAGAATTCATTCAGTCAATGAGTATGTAGCATCTACCTCATACCAGGTCTGTGTATGCCTTTCTTACTATCAGTAAGAGTTCTGTACGTAATACAGAACTTAATTACCTTTTCATATGTGCAGTGTATTTTTCATGGCATACTTTCCTTTTCATTTTAATTATATTTTTTCATGATAGAGTTGTATATATTTTAGTGTGTTGATTTATTCCTTGATGACCTTTTCTATCGTTGTATAGCTTGACATTATTATATATCCAGAGAGTTGATAATAATTCTATTTTCTGTGTACTTTTTTATAAGCTAAGAACCCCACAAATATACTGCCTTTAATAATAAAATTAAAAGCTCTAATCTCTACTTCATGATTCTTGAACTTTAATGTATCTGGCTTCTTTTTTTATAATTTTTAAATTTTTTTTTAGTTGTTGATGGATCTTTATTTTATTCATTTATTATTTATATGTGGTGCTGAGGATAGAACCCAGTGCCTCATGCATGTTAGGCAAGTGCTCTACCACTGAGCTACAGCCCCAGCCCCTGTATCTGGCTTCTTTATTAGAAGTATATGATTTAGAACAAAATATTCAAATAAAAATTTGATTTATCTTCTAAATATGCCATATTGTATTCAAAATAATTGATTTTTCACCTACTTTGCTACAACTAGAAGTGAACCCCAAACAGCCTTGATTAGATTGCCTTTTCTTTCTCAGGTCAAAGAAAAAGTCCCTGCCGGTTTTTTCTTTGGATTGTTAAAGGGTAAAGTCCCCAGGCTACCCAAGTGGAGGCAGACCCTTAGACTAGTAGCAGTGTAAATCGAACATTTTGTGGACTTGCAGAATCTGAGACCCTACTCCATATCTGCTGCATCAGAACCTTTACATTAGAATTACAGAAGTAATGAGGGAGTCCACAGGAATCTTCCAGAATGAACAAAAGCACCCATCCTGCTGATGTTCCCTCTCTTAATCAGATATCCCTCCCTTGAAATGCTCACCTTCAATTCTTTTAAAGCACCCCATTATAATGAACATCACCCAATATTGTGCACCTGAAAATCAACAAGCCACTCTTCTGAGACAAAGGATGACCTTTTGTTTGCAACTTCAATTTCATCTATACCTGGGGTTGAAAATGTACATGCCTACATGAGTAAAACATTCCAACAATGGCACCTGACCATTTTCTTTAGTGTTACGGAAACTGCAAAGAATGCTGGAGACTATGGCAAACCTGTCTGTGCTACATCTAAAGGAAGAGGAGCAACTTGGCTCCAGCCTGATGAGCCAAACAGTAATACAGGCTCAATACTGCCAGATCTTCTGATACTGAGAAGAAGCTGAAAAATCTGAATTTTTAAAAATATGAAATCTCTCAATTTTTAAATTCTGGCAATTCACTTGAAATTTTAAAAGAACTCCTCGGTGTGCCAGATCCAGCCCACCAGTTTAAGACCTTGGCTCTAGACTGATGATTTCCAAATTGTTTAAGCTGGTGTAACCCATCTGTGCCGATCTGCATGCTTATTACCAGTGCTCCAAGAAGAGAGGTCACATCAATATAAGTGGCACACATAAAATCACTATGACTACTGTCTTCTAAAATTTTGTGTTTTGTGAATATTAAAAACTGCCAAATCAATAATGAAAAATGACCATATGTCAGTGATACAAATATTTCCTAGATGTGAAATACGTGTCTAATTAATTAACAATATTGTCATTACTAGAGTACAAATACAGAGTACTCATATTTAGCCCAGCTCATGTATGTGTTAAGAATTATGTTGTGTTCAAGTCTGTGTTCCAAATACTTCCACAAACTAAAAGGCAGCCAAATGGAATAATTTCAAGTTTCTGAAATACAAAGTTTATCTAAGATAAATGCTGTTAAACTTAAAATGAGACACACAATTATTTTAAAAATCTATCTTCCTGTGGAAACCATATAGTTCATCTTTTCAAACTGTTCAATTATTCCAAGTAAACTTTTAAAAATAGAGTGTGAAAGGCACAGTTTACATTTATGTTCACTTGGGGCATACGGATCCCAGGCACAGCTGCAACCTCAATCACCATCGCATACTTTATTATTTTGCACATGCTTATAATAATTGAGATGGCATAAATCACAGGCTCAAAAAGCCAAATAAAGACAGGGGATACTGGACAATGTAATAAAGAAAAAAATCAAAAGCCATTTTCGGTTTCCTTATCTGCTAAAGTGAAAATAATGTAAGGATACCCTACACTGGAAGAAGTATCAGACCCAAAATATATTTTTCTTTTTGTTTTGTACACCACTACATTCCTGGCCTGGCAAATAGTAAAGCTGAATAAATGAATAAAAGAAAGGAACAAAGAACACAAGAAGCAACTGCATTAATTTTATGTATTTCTGTCACCAGCAAACAAAACGTAAAAGAATCCATTTAAGTGATTCCATTGCTCTAAAAGAAAAACCAAAAAATACTAAATTTGGTAAGAGTAAAGATGTCACTGATGTATTCTTGGTATTAGAAAACCACTTTATATACATGTTGAAAAACTTCAATTAAAGTGCTTCATCTTAAGAACACAGCCTTGTACACATATATCAAAGTTTTCTACTGATGAAGCTTGTCAAAGTCACAGATTGCTGTGGAATTCCTAAGGGCAATGAATGTGAATTGCTAGATTCCACCTAGCTGGCACTTCCAAGTAAGTTGATGGGAGGATGTTTTAGAAACTAGTTTCTATTTCTGTGGGGAAATAAAAAATAAGAGCTGTGAAGTAACCGAGTTAAATCTCTGCTCTTTAGAGCACTGTAGGATTCCTCAGGGGAAGGGTGACAGAGTCACAGACTCCTGCTTGAGCCAAAGCAGTTCTGCTTTGGTTTTCTTCATCGGGGTTAGCACTAAGATTTTTTTTGGAAGATAGGTTTCTATGATTTTTTTTTAAGTTTGGAGACACTGTGCTGGGTAAATAGCCACTTATGAATGAGAGATATGACAGGGTTCAGAGGTAAGGATGAAGAATCCACTTTGATTTTTACTATTAGCCATTTTAAAGTCCCAGACCCTTGGAAGGACTTCTAACTACCACTAGAATTGAAAAAGCAAAATGGGGAAAATTCAGATTAAACACACCTCAAAATTTGCCCTATGTTTTTCACTCTGTCAGGTTTAATTTACTTGGGTATCTGAATAGATATACAGGTTGAGTATCTCTAATCTGAAAATCTTAAAGATCTGAAATCTCCCCAAACTGAAACCTTTTTGAGCATCAACATTATACCACAAAGACAAACTTCTACACCTAATCTCATGTGATGTGTGTCAGTCAGTATAGTAAAAATATTATGAAACATAACTTTCAGGCCATGTGAATATGGTATATATAAAACATTAATTAATTTTATGTTTGGACTTCAGTTCCATCCCCAAGGTATCTCAAATACTCCAAAATCTGAAATCTGAAACACTCTGGTCTAAAGCTTTTCAGATAAGTGATACTCAATCTGTATTTTACAACCTGAGATGGAGTCTGCCATTAGACATAACAAAGGTGACCTAGCAAACATCTGATGTAAGTACCTACACTGAATGTCTGGCTGCATGGGGAAGGGGGAATGGAAAAGGCAAAAACACAATAACCTTTTGATGGATAAAACTGGAAATCCTGACTGGTACAGTGTAGGAAAATGTCACATATCCTCTTGTAAATGCATGAGCCTAGGGCACAAAAAACGAGCAACGATTCCTGTATTGTGCCTGAGCAAACCATCTTTTAGATTTCCCTTCTTCTGGATTATCACAGAATATAAATAAGCCACTATAGCTAAATGAAGAGGACAGAGGATACCTAGCCAATGTATGGTAAATAAAAGTTCTGGGCCATCATGCTGCTCACAGCAATGTAGCAGGGCTGCTCTGAACTTCAGGGTGAATTTTTTTTTTTAAATATTCTGGTGCATGTTAATGTGACCCACCAGAAGTACTCTTTGGTGTTTCTATAACGAGATTTTGCAGTAGCAGTCCCACACCTTGCCTCTTTCTACTCAGGGCAGAAATATTTCTGATGGTTGATACAGTCAACACAAGCTTTTCTGGTCTCTAGCAGCAGTCTCTTCTCTCCCATCCTGGTATTTGCTCCATGCAGCTTTCCTGCTCCCTACTGTTCATGCTGCACATGAGCAGGTCTTTATTTTCAAACTACCTTCTATCAGTTTTGTTGTGCCTAGTGCACTCATTTTTCATGCCCCCAAGTTCAAAACAAATGAGATTTTCCCTTGAAAAGGCATTCCCCAGAGAGCTAATATTTAGGGTAAGCAGTGATAGTGGTTGGGCCAATTAAAATAAACCTCTTAAACCTCCTGTACAAATAAAGCTCTTCGTACAATGCTGCCCCTAATACCACAAATTGGAAGGTTGGAGATCAGCATAAGAATCTGTGGCAATTAGTAAAACTTACCTCACACTGGATGTGTGGAGAACAAGATGTATTCAGCAAGGGCTGGAGACTGTTGGGAACAGCTTCCACTTGCCTAAGTTAGGGAAAAAATGAGAATCAAGAAACAAAGTTACCTTTTTAGAAGAAAAGTCAGAAATTCTAAAAAAAATTAAAAACTTCCTTTGAAATGGCTCATGGTAACACTCTACTTTGTATTTACAACCCTTAGAGTTAACGGAAAACTGCCAAGATGTTCTGCATATTTCTCCAAATGTCTGTTTATCATATAACATTAGCACTGGCAGTGGATCTGGCTCCCTCATTATCAAGCTGTATTAGCTCAAACACTCAGCATTGTTAGGGGAGTGAGCTCATGGCCTATTTCAGTTTTAAATTAACATTTGGCAATCACCCGGGTAATCAAAACAAATGACTCAGTCGTTTAGAATAGATTTATTAGTTGAGCCTTTTTTTCTGTTTTAACATCTTTAGAATATTTTGCCACAGGAGGGCTCTGATCCAGCTAGAATGTAGAACACAAGTCACCAGAGGAATATTTAGAGGTGTTGCCATGGAGATGAGGTGCTGTGTGACCACTGAAGTTATCTCCAATCAACAACAGGATTAGGATGCAGGCAGGCAGGCAGGCTCATCCCAGTATGGATGGCTCTACTGCACTAGGAAACAGGTGTGCTGTGTTTGTTCTCATCCCTGATACAAATACAGTTCACCATGACATGCTGCCCGTAGGCCCATACACATCACCACTTCATGCCTTACACAGCCTTATGATCAAAATCTAAGGAAAAGATACTTCCTTGAGAGCAGGACCCATCTGCTTTTTCACTGTTCTGCCCCCACACCCAGAACAGTACCTGGCACACTGGAGGCTCTCAAGAAGTACCCATGGGAATAGGGCAAACATAAGCCAAGGATTTTTAACTAGGCTTGAAATTCCCCCACTTCATACCAATCATATCCAGTCTGATTACCAAACAGGCAGTAGTGCAGTAGCTATAAACAATTTATACACTCTACAATAAAGAGCTGGTTCCATTCAATAGGCTAATGGGTTCATCTCTTTAAGATATCTTAATGACAACTGTCGTAGTTAAGAATTACTCTTCTGAACTCACAGTGTACAAAACTGTTAACTACAGGGACAGGGTTCTTGTCAATAGGTGAAAAGCCCAGTCAGTGGAAGGCAAATTTGTGCTGATGATGATTATCAAACATTCAAAAACATTCATTAAAGAGAATGTTTTAAAGTGCCTGAAATCAAAGGAGCACCTTCTAGTCCACTTCCCACCTATACTTGAATAGAGACAATATTTTAATATTCTATCATATAAATAGGCATTATTTGTTTCATGTTACATGTCATTTCTTTTTTTAAATATTTTTAGTTGTTGATGGATCTTTATTTTTTAATTTATTTTTATGTGGTGCTGAGGATCAAACCCAGTGCCTCACACATGCTAGGCAAGCGCTCTACCACTGAGCTACAGCCCCGGCCCCTACATCTCATTTCTATTACAGAAGTTTTAAGTTTTTTGGTGGCAGGGACAGAGATCTTTCTTTTCTACCTCCCAGTACTCAGCATGGAATGTACATACAAAAAGCCCTGCTCTGTCTCCTGTCCCATCACTCACACTCCACTCATATGGAACTCACTGTTTCTAGAAGATACCACACTCTTTCATGCAGCTGCAATAGGAATGCAACATGGCACAGCTGTTCATAGCCCGGGTGCCAGAGTCACACTGCCGGGTTCAAACACTGGTCCCAACTTGTATTACCTGCCAAACCTCTATGAGCATCATAATGGCAACCTACCTCACAATAGTAAAAAGGTAAGCGCATTCAAGGCCCTTGGCAGTGCCTCCTATGAACAGGTACTCACTGAATATTATATAGATATATAATTATTCATACTCAGTATTAGATATGTAATCATTACTACTAGTATAGCAGGCAAAGTATCAAAATGTTATTAAACAGATAATAATTTCATATGCTTTCACAAACACTTGGCATCCAACTTGAACTACAAACCTGAATCCGTCACATTCTAGCCTTAGTATCCTATTTCATCTTACTCTTGTCCAATTGATTTTTCCTAGGGATGGATACAATTCATACTGGGTTCTACTTGAAGAACCTGGTTCTCTGCTTAAAGAACCAGCACAACTTCTTAAGATCTCAGCCCTGGGCTGGGGTTATGGCTCAGTGGTAGAGTGTTTGCCTAGCATGTGTGAGGCACTGAGATTGATTCTCAGAACCTCATGTAAATAAATAAAATAAACGTCCATTTGCAACTAAAAAAAAAAGATCTCAGCCCTGCCAATGGCTTCCCTGTCTTCTCTGTCTGCTCCCCACCTCTTTAAGTTCTGGTTTCAAGTTGGGGACTAGAGGTGGGGAAGGGGCAGGGAAGTTGTCTTCTGGTAACCAGATCAGGACTCTTGTCTATCCCTTTCAAAGAAGTTCCTTACATCTCATGTTCCCTGACACCCTCCAGAGGGCAGAAGTGGGAAAGATTCAAAGGCTGAGGAGGCAAGGCTCTCAAACTGGTGTCCAACTTAGACCCCTGCTAGGGCAGCCTTCCATTCCATAGTTTGTGGTTGCTCCATCAAGAACCACTCCACAAAGCACAAAAATCTACAGTGAGATCTGAACTGCGTTTGTGTCTCCGTATCATTTTACTGTCTATACTAACATTAGTTAGGGTTGTGAGGTTGAAGACACTCATGGTAGGTATATTTGTGCATACTTTTTAATTTGTAGTGTACAACTGTGGCTCTGATAAGACATAATACAAATTGTGTTGATAATATTGTACAAGTCAAAGAATAAAAACAGAAAGGCAGCCAAACACACTGGGCAAAATGTGATGACACTAAAGTAATTCAAAATAAAACCCAAACACATTAGGGTCAGTCATGCTTTAAAATAAATCATGTTAATGTTATCCCCCCCCCCAAAAAATCTTATCCCACCCTGACAGAACTAATAAGTGAAATCAGATAAACCATTTATATTATCCTAGCATAAGCCAGTAGCTACTTCTAGTAACCAACAAGCTTAAATGATCCCCAATCATCAATCAATTGGATGAATTATATGGAAAAATAAAATCAAAACAACAGCTGTTTGAGTGAACTTTAAAGACCAGCTGAATCAATCAAAATGGATGATCCCCACAGATTCATTGTGTCCTCTAGATTCTTTGAATGTGATTGCCATGGCAACCATTCCTTAATCAGGTCCTTCAGAATATTCTCTCCCACCTAAGAAATCAAAGAATCGGTGAACCCTAAACATCTTCTTAATTAGGTACACTTGTGATGGTATAGGCAGCTCAGACTACCTCACTTTTATTCATTTACCTTATTTGATCTACTATGGGAGTCAAACACTGGAACATGCACCATTAAAATCACATTTTCAATGTTAACATAAAAAGCAATAATAAATACACCTGAGATGGTCACATTTCCTTTAGCAGAAGAACTGACAAATTGGTTCTCATTTAGCTAAATAATTTATTCAAAATAAATGATTGGGGTGAAAGATGCCCCATTTTAAATTTTTTTAGCTTTATTTTATTTATTTATTTTTATGTGGTGCTGAGGATCAAACCCAGCGCTTCACACGTGCTAGGCAAGCGCTCTACCACTGAGCCACAACCCCAGCCTGAGATGCCCCTTTTTAATAATTCCAAAACAATCAAGATCTGCAACACAACCAAATCTTCAACAACACATTAATTTAGTAAGTAAACAAAACCCAAAAGGATATTACCACTTACAGAAATAAAGTACAATTTTGTGTCTTTATACTAAGATAATTTATTCCACACAAGCTCCTAAACTTATTTTATATGACATACTCACAATATTCTTCATAATTTGGAGATAGGTTTCATCCTTATCTAGTTTGAGAAAAGACAGGTTATATTTTTAAAAGGTATCTTTTTAAAAAGGCAACTAGATATAGTACACATTAAAGTTGTGATTAGTCTAATATTTTTCCATGGATTTTTGCAGTTCCTTAAGAAAACTAAAATGTGCACAGATTTGCCATAGTGTCATTTTTTCACTTTGCACTGGAATATATGTAATCTTTTAAAATACTGAATCTGCTTTTACAGATTTTCAAACTAGAAAATGGGAAGTGTTTTTCCTTCTGGATGTAGCATGACCTATAAACTAACAAAACATAGAAGGGTGAGCAGTGCCTCCACCTTTCCACAAACACATACTAAGGGACTCTTATCATGGTCCATTTCCATATCAAACTTAAAGAACTGTTTGGTCATAAAGAAGGAATAAGAAAAATATATTTGCTTATTTTTTGCCTAGAATATTAAAATGGCAAGAATGCATATGAATAAAAATGCAATAAAAATAAAATAGAAGAAACTAAAATTATCAGGCATTAGGAAGAAATGGGAACAAAGCAAGAACATAAGTCAAATGGTGAAATCCAGTAAGAAAAATGGAGTGACAAATATTTGCTAAAGTCAAAAGGTAAAAACTTGAAATTCTTGTCCTTTGCCCTAATGTTCAATGATATTTTTGTTTTGTTTTAAAAATAAGGAGATTGATGTTGTTTCAATGACTATTATAGCAGCTCCCAAATAAAACAAATGATAAAATAAAAATTCACTTAATTGACTGAGAGGCTTGAATTAATCACTGCCAAGTTTACAACTTTCCCACAACTCCAAACATTCTTTCCTTAAGAAAAACAGCATTTTTTCCTCCTGACATGATCATGATAGCTTTTTAGGTGACTGTAATTCTCTATTTTTATATAACTCATTGTGGACTCCCACTCACAAAATAGAACTAAACCAAAGCAATAAGGGACAAAGGATTGTAAAGATCCATAAAGGACAATTCTGACAGATCCATCTAGAGAATAGTTGCCCTCCCTGAAGTCTGAGAGGAACTCCTGAACCAAAGATATTCTACGACCCATCATCCCCACAACCCTCACCAAACCCTGTCCATTTTTCCTACAAAAGAACTTTCACATTTTTTTCCTTCCTTATAAACTATTTTCTAGTGTCATAGTTTAGTCCATTGCTACTTCACATCTTGACTACTGACTTCCAATCAAACTCCAGCCCACTTTTCTCCTTCCTTCATGTTCATCTCTGGCTTTAGCTGACTCTTTGGCTACACCTGGGGATCCAGAGTGATCTATCATGTCTAGGTGCTTCCTATGGCTTGAATGTGTCCCCTCCAAAATTCATGTGCTGAAACTTATTGGCCATTGTGATAGTAGGAAGAAGAGGATCCTTTATGAGGTGATTAGGTGTTCAAGGGTCCTCCCCCTTGTGAATGGCAGTAAGGTCCATATACAAGAGGCTTTGAGCAACATTCAATCCTTTAGCCTTTCTGCATTTCAACACACGTGGTCTCTTGCCCACTGAGCACATGCTCTCTGTGGTATACTTGTGGCTGTCCATGTTTCCCAAGAATTACTCTTAGCCAATGGCCACAGAGCAAGGATGCTAAAGCACTACTACTGATAGCCTCACCAACCTCTATAAACTGCACAGTAGTCTAGGATGTCCCTGCCAAACATTTCTCTTTTTTCTTCCCTTTTAACATTTCAATCAGTCTTCCTTTGAGATGATGGTTTGAGTACTTTTGTACCCTCCAATATTCATTTTGAAACATAATCACTAGAGTAATGAGGTGGGACTTTGAGGAGGTATTTAAGGCATAGAGTATGGAGCCCTTGTGAGGGGGAATAGGTGCCCCTATAGAAGGGCTAGACTGAGAGGATGCAGAATCAAGGCACCATCTTGGAAGTGGAAAGCAGCTCTCACCAGACAACCAAACCTGCTGGTTGATCTTAGACTTTCCAGCCTCCAGAACTGAGAAATATATTTATGTCTTTTATAAATTACCCACTCTGACATTTTGTTATAGGAGCATAAACAGACTAAGTCAGTGTCTTACCCCTAATAAAGTTTCCAGATGAATGAGATGTGCAGCCAAGGTTAAGAACCACTGTCCCAAATTCCTATAGTTCATAGTTGTCAAACTGCATCAGAATTTCCTGAAGGAGGGGAGGCTCTCATTAAAATACACATGGCTGGGTCCCATTCCCAACATTTCTGATTCAGAAGGTTTGGAGTGGGGCTCATGAATTCACATTTCTAACAAGCTCCAGGTGATGTTCATGTAGCTGGTCCAAAAACCCCGCTTTGAGAAAAACTTATCTATCCTTATCATTAGTATAATTATATAGTTTAAACATATATACCATATACATATAATAGTACTTACATATACAGGTTGAGTATCCCTTACGTGAAATCTTAGGACCAGAAGAATTTCAGATTTAGAATTCTTTTCAGATTTTGGAATATTTGCATACACTTTACCATCTGAAAGTCTCTAATCTGAAATCTAAAATGTTCCAAAATCCAAGCACTTAGGGATGTTCAACCCATTTGTAAAAGAGAATGTGGCACCTTCTGTAATCTCTTCCACATTTTTAATGAACCAATCCACAGGGTATCTTAGAGACGATCTAGTCCAATCCCTTTTTATAAACTGAAACCCTGAATAGGGAAGTGACTTGACCAGAGGATCAGATGGTTTGTGGCAGAACTGTGGCTGGAATTCAAAATTGCTGACTCCCCTCACTACCACCACCCTACTCAGTTCAATGCTCTTTCTACTACATCCTAAATGCTTCTCTAACAGCTTCTCAGAGTGAACATTCCTTGCTTGAAGTGATCACAATGTTTTAATATTCCCCACAGCATCTAGCCCACCCAACAAAGAGCCTTGAACATTTGAGTAAGCACTTGATAAACATTTATTGATTAGATTTTATGAAGTACTTAGCCCCATACTTGTCAAAACTGGGTCTGGCACTCCATGAACCATTCCCATATGCTATGCCAACTGGGCAGCTCTGCTTCAATCAATTGGCCATAGAATAAATTCTTCACATCAGCACGCTGCATGCTGCCATTATCTGCTATAGTGACAATGATAAACACATAAAGAAAAATTATGGGAGTTTTAAAAGTGGCAGGAATGATGACTAAGTTTATATGGTGACACAATTCAGCTTTCATGTTGTATATGTCAGAAAATTTTCACAAAGTACCTATATCCCATTTTATACCTAACAAACCACAGCAGTAAAAATCTGAATGTGGGCTGGGGCTGTAGCTCAGTGGTAGAGCGCTTGCCTAGCATGTGTGAGGCACTGAGTTCAATCCTCAGCACCACATATAAATAAATAAATGAATAAAATAAAGATCCATCAACAACCAAAAAATATATAAAAACTCTGAATGTTAGAAAATTATGAAGTACATTGCTCTGGTAGTTTGAATACTTTAGTCGATATTTTTCCAAGCTGAGGTCTTCCTTGTTCTTGAACAAAATTAGAAAATAACTGGAATAGGGCTGAGATTGTGGCTCAGTGGTAGAGTGCTTGCTTAGTATATGTGAGGCACTGGGTTCGATCCTCAGCACCACATAAATAAATAAAGTAAAAATACTGTGTCCATCTACAACTAAAATAATGTGCCAAAATGTAGGCAAGAAGCAGGTGGATGAGCAGTAAGGGGTAAGATGATGCTGTCATATACCTGCCCCGCAAATCATCATCATTATGCCTCCCCAGTCCTTCCAGGTACAGTCAGCCCTCTATATCTGCAGGTTCTGCATCTGCAGATTTAACCAACTATAGACGGAAAATGTTCAAAAAGATTGCATCTGTACTGAACATGTAGAGACTGTTCTTATCATTATTCCCTGAACAGTATAATACAACTGTTTACATAGCATTTACATCATATTAGCTACTTCAAATTATCTAGAGATTATGTAAAGTATATAGAAGGAAATGTGTAAGTTCTATGCAAACACTACACCATTTTATATAAGGGACTTGAACATCTAGAAATTTTGGTATCCAAAGCAGGGAAGGGGGATCCTGGAACTAATCTTCCAAAGATGCTGAGAGGTGACTATTTCCAGCATCCAAGGAGTATGATTCTGTTGGGCCCCATGCATAACTTAGCCTATCTTTACCTGTGAAATAAATGCATTTTGAGTTGGCCAGCCCATTAGATTGCCATATTTCCAATTGGCAGGAACTGCTGTCAAGACAAGTCAGTTACAGAACTTGGTATCAACTGTATAGGTAAGTAAAAGGAACATAGTGGCTTTGCCACCATTTGGCTCACCACTTCCATAGAGTGACTGACTCTTGGCTATTGAACTGGAACCCCCAGTCTCCATCATAGACTGTGACTCAAGGTAGAGGCTATTTTGGTTACCTCTTTGTCCTTTCCCTTATTAAAATCTGCTGCTTCTAATAGAGGGAGTACCACATACATAGTAACCAGGCAAGCAGTGAAATTAAGAAAAAAATAAGTAAAACTTTATCTAGTAATAGATGTAACAAGATATGTATAACAGATCCATACATAAAGAATTACTTCCAAGGTACAAAATAAAATTTAATAAGTTAAACAGAAGTGTACTCTAAAACCAACTCCTTCATTTATTAGTATATTTTCAGATAAATATATGAAATAAGAAGTTTTTTCTCCTGTGTCTTACCCCAGACCTGATGGAACACATTTCATGGATACCTACATTAAATACTCATTACTTACTTGGTCACCCATTTGTCTTCTAATGATGCTTTGTCATTTTTTTCTCTTCCTCTTCCAGGGACTTTAACAGCACCAGGAGCATCCGCTTGTTTCCCTTCTCAGTTTCAATGGCCCTCATAGACCCAATCAGCACCCTTATTATTATCTAACATAGAATGTTGTTTTATAGCCAACTCAGAAAAGCAATACATACTTGTGGTTGCTCATCAGAGTTTCCCAGTTCCAATATATAGAAACCATTTACATTGGCACCTACAAAATCTTAATCCTTTTTAAAATATTTTTTTAGTTGTAGATGGACACAATATATTTATTTATTTTTATGTGGTGCTGAGGATCAAACCCACTGCCTCATGCATGCAAGGCAAGCACTCTACTGCTGAGCTACAATCTCAGCCCCAAAATCTTAATCTTATTACACACATTTACAGTACAGCTGGCCATACTGACTAATTGCATGGAAGTGTTTGTGTCACAAGCCACACAACAGCCTTGGGTCCAAAGAAATCAAACTCCGACTTGGATATTAACTCAAAGATACTAGATACTGCTGCTAGTGATACCACAAATGCAAGGCTCACTGGCTTGAAGGGCAGGAACGTGATTGATCAAGTGTGGGATTCCATTCCACTGCAAAGATGGCATGTTTCAGTGGTTGGCAGACAAAGAAAGTCCCAAACCAGTGTTTACAGTGATACATCCACTGAGTACTGTACCACTAGGCAATGTTTGACAGTACTGGTTGGCTCTCATGGGATCTCATACCTTCCCCTTCTAGAAGTCCATATCACAAGTTATGTCACCCAAGCAGCAGCATTTATCCTACTTTCCTCATACTGAAAAACAAACACCACACTTTATTCTACAAGGTAATAGGAAAAATGCCTTATATGTTCTTTGTATTCTTGAAACCCACACATATGAAGGGATTTTGCTGTTTTTTGTTTTGTTTTTGTTAACATACTTCATTTGAGAAGTTTTACTGTTGCAGAAAAACTGAATGGAAAGTACTCAATCCCCTCCTAGTTTCCCCTACTATTAACATCTTGGATTGGTGCGGGACATTTGCCACAAATAATGGGCGATAATAATATTATTACAAACTGAAGTCAATAGTTTGCATTAGGGTTCATTCTTTGTATCATACATTTTCTAGGTTTTGACAAATGTTGAAGAGGTTTAAAATACTTGTACAGGACATTCTGCAGAACAATAAATCCCCATATCTCAAGACCATTTTAACTGCTTTAGCTTTGTCAAAGGAAGTTTCACAGGAATTTTATAATGTAAATCATTTATTTATTTTTAGTAATCTATGGTGTCAAAGACTATGGTAACATAACCAGCAAAAACATTCCACTTTGGCTATCCAAAATCTAGCCTTTCACAATTCTCCAAACTCCAGTATGGCTCCAAACTTGAAAGGCATCTGAAAATTTGAATCACAAAATGGAAGGCAAGAAATATAGCTCCCAAGATGCTATCTGACATGTTAGAATCAGTTTGCTGCCCAGTCTGGAGATGCAGATAAAAATGGGTTTGTCATGGGCTGGGGCTGTAGCTCAGTAGTGGAGTGCTTGTCTGGCATGCATGAGGCACTGGGTTCAAGCCTCAGCACCACATATAAATAATAAATGAATAAAATTTAAAAATCCATCAACAACTAAAAATATTTTTAAAAAATGGATTTGTCATGAAAAAGCAGAGAAGTTTGAGAAGTACCATCAGGAGACAGGAAAGACACAGAGGACAAAAGTCAGGGAAGAAAGAAAGAGCAAGCAGAAACAACAGCTACCAGGAATGGCAGAATGAGACTAGATACAGGCCAGAGCAATAGCAATAGCAAGGAAACAGTCAAGTTTTGGCCTTTTAATTTTTCTGAGGGGTGAGAGGGAAAAGGGAAAACTGTGTGTGTGTGTGTGTGTGTGTGTGTGTGTGTGTAGCTAGAGGTACAGACATACTGCCATACACCACATAACGTTTCAGTCGATGGACTGCAGCATGTAAGATAGTGGTCCTATAAGATAATGGAGCTGAGAAATTCCTATTATCTAATGTTTTGTTTTCTATGTTTAATTCACAAATACTTCCCATTGGAATATGATTGTCTATCGTATTCCAATTAAGTAAGTATTAAGTAAGTAAAATGTGTGGATTTGTAGCCTAGGAGCAATAGGCTTTACCATATAGCCATGCAGTAAGCTATACCATCTAGGGTTGGAAAATACACTTTGGTGTATGTATAATGTTGGAGTCACATAACAATGTCTCTCAGAAAAGAGATCCATCTTTTAGTATTTCATGACTTATAGACATAAAACCGTTATTCTCTTTTTCATTTTTTATCTTAAAAGCAAGCATGAAGCAAAATTGAAAGTATTTTATTTTTACCTGCTCTTAGAAGATTTGACATCTCACTGGAACTATTTGAGAATTACATGTACTGCTCTCCTGTTTATCAGAATTGTTTCTTTCTTAGCTGTAATTTTCCTTCAATCCAAGTATGTAATGAGACTATCTGCTAAGCAGTTTACTGGAAAGCAATCAGGAAAAGATTCTAGAAAATCAACACCTAGAAATCCTTTGTAATATTATTTTATTTTAAACATAGATAATAATATTGTATTTTGAAAGCTACACACGATGGTATACAACTGTAATCCCAGCAACTTGGAAAGCTGAGGCAAGAGGATTGCAAATTCAAGGCTAGCCTCAGCAACTTAGCGAGATGTCTCAAAATAAAATAAAATTTTAAAAAGGGCTAGGATGTGTAGTTCAGTGGTAGAGTATCCCTGGGTTCAATTCCCAATACCACAAAATAGTGGGTGTGGGGGGGCATTTTTGGACATAAATCTGGTCTTTGTATAAAAGAGAATTCATGAAACTTTCAAAGCTAGTTTGGAAAGTGATTCTCACACAAAAGCAATTCAGTGGCAGCCTGAAGACAAGAGGGAAGAATATACTACAAAGCGGACACAGGGAAACTTTTGGTGGTAAAAAAAATATGCATATCCTGACTATGGCACTGGTTTTATGGATATATACATCTGTCAAAACTCATCAAATTGTAGGCATTAAATAGACACAGTTTGTACATAAATGATGCTAAATAAATATTCTTAAAGTAGCTCTAACAAAGGCCAGCTGCTTTCAAGCACAAACTTTTATGACCTCATATTAGTTTGGCTGCTTGTTTTCTTTCCTTAGTATGATTAGTTGTGCTTAACTACATTGGAAAGTTCCTTTCCATTTCTTTCCTTAAGAGGTAGATCGTGGCTGGGGTTGTAGCTCAGTGGTACAGCACTTGCCTAGCACATGTGAGGCACTGGGTTCGATCCTCAGCACCACATAAAAATAAATCAATAAAATAAAGGTATTGTGTCCATCTACAACTAAAATTTTTTTTAAAAAGAGGCAGAGCTTCTTGTGGCCCAGAAGGCAACTGGTGTAGGGTTTGAAAACTTGCATTTACCCTAGTGTCTGGAGGTGTAGCATTTTTGACAAGCAGCTTTATTAAAGGACCTTTTTGGCCTCTGACTGAGGACTTTGATTCTTTTATTATCTTTAGCATTTAAAACTACAACTATTCATGGGGTTCTTCTTAGAAATTTCATTAATTTGAAAATATAAACCCATGACTGTGACTTATTATAAAAATTTGTGAGCTTTATAATTTGCACACGTGCCTCTCTGTGTGTGCATAATCCTTAAGTCTCTGAGAAACTTTGAGAGAAACTCATTATTTCAGCTCTACTGGACACATGAAAGTATATATGATTTATGATACTAATAGGAAGATGCTAGCAATCAGCTCCATAAACAGGAATGGCATATAGAAGTAGACCTGTCAGAGTTCACTGAAAGACAAACCCTTAATTTCATCCTAATAAATCAGACATTTTAAGTCTGACAGGAGCCAAGTAGACTTAACCACATTCTAAAATTGAAGGCGAGTGAAAAGACTTATTAACTAATCAAGTGGACAGACTTGGTTTTGTACTATCCTCATAAAAACAACTTTGCCAATAAAACCTCTGCATTCCTAGCTATCCTTAATATAGAAAAGCAAATTTAAAACCTTGTGGATATTACAAATTTTGTGACTAGGATGTATATGGAACATTTTGTATCTTGGAATATGTGTAATGTTTTATGTGGGTAAATAAATATAAATTTGACAAGCAGTAAAGTGATGACAAGAATTATTATTTTGATTATTCTTTTCTTTCTCTACCTTTAACTGTGTTTGAAAAAAATAGTCCCCATGCGTCTTGTATCTGTGCATTTTATATATAAAGTAGTTCAAACATGAAGTACAGGTATATCTTAATGGTTTAAATTTGGAGGAAAATCCATTTTTAGTAGAAAATAGAGTATATCATAGGAAACTGGGAAGAGCTGACACTGATGATGCACATATTTATCAGCAAGCAGTAATGATGAACAGGGACAAAAATGATTTTAAAAACATACCCCCTAGGCAATGGTACAATTTTCTCATTTGTTCAAATAGTAAACCCTTAGCAGTGAGTATCCTATTCGTTATTTCACATAGCTTTAGCATTTGTGGGGCCCTGGCAGTAAGAGAATTTTTTATTTATCAGTTTACATGTATATGGAGCTCATATAACCTCTACACATATTTTATTTAAACTATGCTGTCAGTGACATTTCTTCATAGAGTGACATCTCACTTTGCATCTGCCCTGGAGATCAGCTTTCCTACCCACCCAAAGCTGAGAAACAGACCTGGACTGATGCAGATACGGTAGCTGTAACAGTGGCCAATGGGGAAAGGGAAAAATGCAGACAGATGAGTGTGCTAGTAGGATGTGGGTATACTGAGAGTGAAAAACGGAAAGTGGGAACAGTCAGATGAGCTAAAAAGAGACACCCTGAGAATGAAAAAAGACAAAGGCAAAGTAGACACAAAGAGAGGGACCCACAGAGCAAAAGAAAGAAGTGAAGAAAGGCAAGGCCAAAAGGGGAGGAAAGCTAATGAACTGAACTTTTTTAAAAGAGTATCAGATTAAAATAAGTGTTATGTGTGCATGTGTATGTTTTAATGACACTGCACTGCCAGCATTTGCTATAATTTAATTTTCTATCCAGATTTTCAAAAAAAATGCAATCTTCAAAATCCCTTTCCCACAATTTCAACATACATCTCATTTTATAGAGCAACAGTCCTAATTGTGGTCTTTCAGGCTACCATGTCTAAAGACTCCTAAAGTCATCTTTCATTTCTGTACCAGAAGACATACTTCATATGCCTTATTACCTGTCCCAGAAGCCAGGAGACATTAAACTGAGGGTTAGATGAAGGCAAAAGGTTCACTATCACCAATGTTCAATTTCAATTCAGCGAGTGATATGAAAAATTCCTGTACAGCTCACAACTGCTTTGATCATTTTCTGAAATTAAGATGTACTTGGGTATTTGGTATCCTTCAATATAATTAATATGCTTCCACCACAAAAGCTTATTCTTTTGAGAGGTGGGCTACCAAGCTTTTGTCTATGAAAAGTCTTTCATTAGGAAACACAAATTGACCTGTGTAGAGAGAAGACCAAAAAAATCCAAACTGGAAAACAATTCAAACAGGAACTGTAACACATTATATGACCTTGGATCAGGTGTTTGACCTCATTCAGTCTGTTTCCTTTTCTGTAAAATGAAGGAAAGGATGGGGACTGACAGCCCCTTCTAGCACTATAATTCTATTAATCAAGTTGAAGGAGGAGAAATGTGAAGAAGCCAGCCTTAAGCTTCTTCAGATAATGACAAAAGGAGGCCATACTGTAGTTCTCTACCTCCCTGGAAGCTTTCCCACTTCACTCATGTTATGATCATGACTCTATCTAGAGATGCAGCAATCATTCAAAAAATCTTTTGGTAGTTTCAAGAAACCTTAGAATACATTTACATGTTGGATATTTTGCAATGTAATTGAGTACACTATTAAAATCACTGTATTTTTAAGATATACAAAATACTGTCACCAATTTTTGGGTGTGGATTATGCCTGATTTTCATTTTCTTTCTTTTTTTTTTTTTTTTGGTACCGGGGATTGAACTCAGGGGCACTCGACCACTGAGCCACATCCCCAGCCCTATTTTGTGTTTTATGTAGAGACAGGGTCTCACTGAGTTGCTTAGTGCCTCGCCCTTGTTGAGGCTGGCTTTGAACTCGCGATTCTCCTGTCTCAGCCTCCCAAAGTGCTGGGATTACAAGTGTGAGCCACGGCACCCGGCTGATTTTCATTTTCTTATTGAGGGTTTTCTACACTTTTTGCATTTACCTACAATGAAAAAATACTACTATTACCATTGAAAAATTAGATTTTCCAAACGATGCGTTCAAGTTTTGCCAGATCCCTCAAGTCTACTCTAAAATCAGTAGGGGTAGGCCTGAGGGTGCAGTTCAATTGTAGAGGACTTGCCTGGCATGCAGGGGGCCCTGGGTTCCATTCTCAGCATCATGAATAAATTAAATAAATTAAATAAATTCAGTGGGTGGGGGATACAAAATCAGGTAGCATTGCCAGGTATGTCTATATATAGTAGTTGATTACCCAAATGGCTGGCTGCCACAGTCAGAATCAGGACATTATTATTATAATCAGAATCTATAGCTCATAGTCCAATGTGGAAATCAAACATTCATTTTATCTAAATAACAGTTTTTTCCAGCATCTTGGCCCTTGAAAATCATGGTTAAAATTCCTTTCCAATTTAAAGTAAATGAAATGAAACATGAGGTCCTTTTTCTGCCCACACACACACACACACAAATGTTTTCCAGACAAAATGTGATTGTTATTGGGCTTTTAATTTTTTCCTCTTTATGCTCTAAAACAAAACATATCAAAAGTTAAAATATTTAGCTTTCAAAACAAAACACCCCCACATAAATACACAAGTATGAATTTGATGATGTTTATTATTAAAACAACTTCTATAGCAAGTACAATATTTAAATTGTTTAAAAAGAAGACAAAACTAAATACTGTCATTACTGAGTTCTACATGACAGTCCTATGGAAAGCAGAAGGCGAGCTGCTGAAAGGATATAAACACTGGTAAATTCCAGGTTAAAGGCTATCAAAGCACTGCCTGAAATTTTCAGGTAAGAAAGAAAATGAAGGTCTCTAAAACAAATTCCATTGTAAATTCAATTCTCATCAGTTGAGAGAAGTACAGAAATTCAGCTCTCCATTCTCTACCTGAATACAGCAAAACCCATTGTTGACTACACATTACCTCTGAAATTACCTTTTACTCCACTCTCTCCACCAGGCTCCTCAACTACCACCAGCCTTTAGAGCAAGCAGCAAGGCAGTGGCTTAGTCATGGGATACCAATTCAAATCCCAACTCTATCACTTATAAAGTGTGCAGTCTAACCTTCCTACCTCTCATCTGTAAAATATGCATAACTACTATCCAGAGTTGCTATGAGGATCAAATTAGATAATAGGTGGAAATTCAACCAGCATACTTCTTGGAACTACAGTAGGCATCCAATTAACATTGATTCTTCCCTTTACCCCTTCTCCTTGCCACTTACTCCAAATTTAACATTCGTGATTTTAATTACTCTCAACCAAGCCCAATGGTATATAGGACATGCAGCAATTTTCACTTCAAGTAAGATTTTGAATGGTGTATGCCACAAGGGACATGGTATGAAATTGTGCTCAAAATTGTAACTTCAGAGGACTAAAATAATCTTAACTTTGATCTCTATTTCCAAACTTGAGAGCTGTGAGACCTAGGGAAAGTAACTTTACCTCTCTGAACCCAGTATACAAGCTCCTGGCACAGAGTGCCATAAATGGTAGCTGTTGTTATTCCAATTTTTCAGATCAGTGTGCAAGAACCAGTCACTTTTAAGACTAGCCAAGTGAGTTCAGCCAAATACTCAGTCACACGAACACACTGTTATTGTTCTCTATTCTCCTGGAGTTATGTTGTACTGCATTTAGTAGAGGAAATTACATCAACACTGGCTTCATTGACATATCATTACTTCTCTGTTGTGGGGTGCTGCCCTGTGCATTCTAGGATGTTTAAGCAGCATCCCTGGCCTCTACCAACTGGATGCCAATAACTGCATCTGGCAAAAAAGTCTCTTGGATACTGTCCAATGACTCCTGTGTGGCCCCAATTGTCCGGTAAAAAAAATCACTGGTCTAGCAAGATCCACAAACAGGGGTATTCTCCAAGATCTCAGGAGGTAACCCTGCAGAAATGTCTAAGGTTTAATTGAGCTATTACTTAGTACTATTTATTCTTCTGGGCTTCATTATCTACTATTATCCATAACTGAAAGCTGACTACAGAAAAATAATTTGGAGGGCTCAATTTTAAATCAGAACATGCTTTAAATCACAAGAAAGGATGCTGGCTATTCACTTCTCACTACTCTTACTCTATACAGTGATACAAAGCTGAATTAAAACATCTCTATGTCCATTTGCTTTACATAAAACTTATCTTTACACACTGTGTATATGTATCAAATTATCAATCTATACTCCATAAATATGTACAATAATGTATTGATTAAATATTTTAAAAAGAGAGAAAATATCATATACTCGAAGATGACTTATATATCATATTACACTTTTACCTCATTATCCACATTGGATCAGTTCCAAGACACTTGTGTATACCAAATTCCAGATGCACAAGTCTCTTCTGTAAAATGACATAGTATTTGCACATAACCTATACACATCCTCCTGTATACATCCTGTGTGCATCAAATCACCTCAATCACTTATAATGCCTAATATGATGTATATTTATGTAAAGAGTTGTTGTTTTGTATAGAGAATCATGACAAGAAAAAAATGCAAATGTTCAACAGAGATGTGATTTCCTTAAATATTTTTTTAGTTGTAGATGGACACAATATCTTTATTTTATTTATTTATTTTTATGTAGTGCTGAGGATTGAGCACAGTGCCTCACACATGCTAGGCAAGTGCTCTACCACTGAGCTACAACCCCAGCCCCAAGATGTGATGTTTTTCCCAAATATTTTCAATCCTTGGTTGATTAAATCCAAGGATACAGAGGGATCAACTGTATTACCCAAAACAAAAAAGTATGTCTTAGTTGGGAAGGTGAGGCATAATTTATGCAGTGAATAAGTCACTAGAAAGAAATGACTTCACTGTTTGCATGGTTGAAGCATGTTGAATGTGTATACAATTACTACATTAATGTCCAAATGACTCCAGACATCTCTTGATTATTCACAATAGATTCATTGTCCATTTTTCATTTTAATAAACATACCAGAAGGCAGGGGCCATTTCTTATCCACTGTGTATGCCCACACCTAGCACTAGAGCCTCCACTAGAGGTAACTCTGTAAATGTTTGTTGTATAAACGAATGGTCATATACTCTGCTTAATTAAGTACTCTGTTGACACACACACACACAATCTTTCTTTGCTTTTGTGCATGAGGAGCTGAAATATCTCTTAAAAGAAAATAATTACAATCTACTCCCTTTTACCCCAAATTCAAACCGAGTAGTTCAATTTAAAAAAAAGTGTAGGCAAAAGTTGGGGAAAGCAGCCAAATAGATAAGGCCTAAAGTTCAAGCAATCAGGGACATTTGTTCAACTCCCACAAGGTTATAAAAGCCAACGTTGCTGGCACCAGAGGGGGAAAAAGGGAAGGGGTGGGGCAGAAGGGAACCCGGAGGTGGAAAGAAAGAAAACAGGGATCAGTCTCAGGAGATTAGTTGACATTCCTTCAATAAACGGCTATATTTTAAAATGTCCCAACTTCAGAGGTGATGGGGAGTTTCTCACACACTTACAAATTACTTTTCCAAGGGACATTGGCAAAATCTTTCAGAACGTTTAGAAAGATCATTTAATCATACTTTTGGTAATTTCTGAAATTCCTTTGTCTTTTTTCCTCCTGTCCCATGAGAGGAACCATAGGTTCTCCAAAAAACTAGGTAAAAGACATTCCTTTTACTCCTTCTTAAGGCCCACTTCCCACCAACATGTTGCTCTTTGTAAAATATTTTACCACTTTTAGTATTCTATTCCTCAGAAGGCCAAAAAATGGATCTGTATTGCAAAACCATGTTATTTTTCAGATGGTAGTGTTTTTACAGAATGCATGTCAGACTAGCGATGGTGCATACAACAGTGTAAATAAATGCATTTGCACCCATCTTTATGACACAAACTCTATTTCCACTTAAGAATTCTTAAGAATTCCCACTTTAACATTTTCAGCAAATTATCTTCCTCAAGCGATCCACTGCCCTGATATTGTACAAGAGGAATTTTAACAATTTAAATCTTTTTAAGTTTCACTTAAAAATTTAGACTTGCTTGAAAAAATATTTTCCTTCTCCAAAAATTAAATGTGGGAATGGTAACCTAGAATTTTAAAACACCATATATGGTTACAGAATCTATATGGTAGTCTTAGACTATGTACTTACTGTGAGGTGGTTTGGGCAAATCATGACCTATCTGACCAATTTCCTGTTGCATAAAGATTATATTTGCCCTTAAAAATGTTAAATAAGCATTTTTAAAGACTGAAGGTAAAGAGTAGATTGGAACCTTATGTAAGGAAATGGGAAAGCATTATTGCTCCACCACATTAAAGGCCAGTGCCTTTTTAATATGGATTCTTCTTAAGCAAATATAAGCATGGGTTTCCAAAGGCAAAGCTACCATCCCAGAAACCCTTGCTTCTTCAGTGTAAGGAACCAGGAGGACCCCAATGCCATTCCTGAGGATGAGCTTGGGGTGCAAAGGCTTTACAAAATTCCAAGGGGCCTATAATTTCAACTTGTGTTATTCTGCAAATGTTCACATTTCCAAGGAACAACATTAACATTTACATTAAAACTGTCTTAATCAAGATAACGAAAAATATTCCTGGTGTTCTATAAGCTTGCCATACATTTGATAACCCAGAGAAGAATTACAAGCAATTACAAAACGATGGCTTCAATTAGGAAAACTGGATCTGTTCCAAATTCAAATCAAAGGGGGCTCAGATAGTCCCGATGGAATAATTTAAGTGAATAATACAGGGGATTTCCAGCAAAGACATGCGTTTATCCTACTCTTTCTCCTCTTCTGAAAGCCAAGAAAAATGCTACAACTATGTACCTCTTACCCTTCAAGAAATTCAAGAACCAAACCTGCTATCCCGTTAATAGACCTTGTTCTCTCCTTTTCCCAGGGGGTCTCCCTAGTACAGGGTTTTTATTGTAAAGGGCAATCAAAACAAACCTGAGAAACTCGCCTGGCCCCAAACGCAGAAAATAATATAGCACTGAACACGAACCACACACAGCGTTGTCCTTAGCCTCGCTGATTTTCAAACCTCTACCTAGTCCAGGAAGACTAAGAGGCCCAGAGGAATGAAGAGAAAGAGAAACTTCGAAAGCAGAAACCTCTCCCCCAGAGCCTAGAATAGATGGCATCTTGTAGGGATTTCAAGCTTTTTGAGACGGAAAGGTCACACCCTGCGGTTTTGCAAACCCACCTTCTAAGGCTCAACCCAGTGACAGAACCTTCCTCTTGCTTCCGTAGGTTCCACGCTGGACTTGAAATCCCCCACTGCCCCCCCATTTCCCCAATCCCTGCCATCCCCTTGGAGTGCAGAACCACAGCGGGCCCTCCCCCAGCCCTCCACGCTCTCTGCACCCCACCCCCACTCCTTCCACCCCACCCCCAGCATCCCCGACGAGAAAGCCACAGCAAGCCCCCTCACTTCCATTCCCTCTTATCCCCACCCGTTATCCCCGTGGAACAAATCAAGGCAGGTCCCCCACCTCCTACCCCTCCCCAACAGCCGCCATCCTCGAAGGGGAAATCAAGGGAGCCCCCACTTCATCTTCACCCTCCTCCACCCACCACCCGGGCTAGCTATCCTTGAAAAAACCAAAAGGTGCCCCCCACCTAGCCCCACCCCCACTGCCCGCCAACCTCAGTGAGAAAAACCAACGACCCCATTCACTCCCTCCCCACCACCACCCCCGGAGGAAAAAATGGAGAGAGCCCCCATTTCACTCCTGCCCCTCACCTCAGTCCCACTCCTTCCTCATCCCCCCGTGGCGAAAGCCCCCCGGAGGCCAAGGCACGCACCCCAGGGGACCTCCCAGTCCCTCATCCCGCACCCGGCAGTATGGGGTGCCCCAGATGCAGCGAGGCCGCCGAGGCCCGAGGCCGCAGGTACCCAGCTCTAGAAGTCCAGGCAGCCGGGGCCGCGGGGACCAGCCTCGAGCGGCGGCGGCGGTGGCGGAGCAGGAGCGCAGCCGCTCCCCCGGGACGCGGGCGGGAGGCACACACACACGCACACGCGGAGAGAAAGCGGGCTTACTGCCTGGGGATGCTCGCCCGCGCAGCTGTCTCGGTGGCGGCGGCGGCCGCTGCCTGCACCAAGGCCGAAGCGCAGCGGCGGCGGCGGCGGCTGCGGACTGAGCCCCCTCAGCCGGGCGTTGGATGTAGGGCGCGGGAGGGGCGTGAGGGGAGGGGCGCGCGCGGGGAGGCGGGAGGGGGAAGAAGCGGGGGCGGGCGCGGCCGGCTGGGGCGGGGCGGGGCGCGCGCCAGCTCGGGTTCTGCCCGCGGCGCGGGGGCTGCGGTGCGGGGTGCGCGCGCGGGAGCCGGGCAGGCGGGGGCGGGGAGGGGGCGCTCGCCACCCACGCCGCGCGGCCGCGTGTCCCAGCTTCAGAAGAGGCCTGCGAGGCGCGCGCGCGAAGAAGGTGGCTGCTGGGAGGTGGTGGTGGGCGCTTCCCCGAGGACCGGCTCGCGTCCGAAGGGGGAGAGGAGGGTGGGCTGGGGGCGCCCAGGACCCCCTCCCTCGCGCCTCAGGCCTTCGTAGGCTGGCGAGGAGTCACGAGTCACTGCAGGCAGCCGCGGCCAGGGCAGGGGATGTGGGAGCAACAAAGAGAATCGGCGAGGGTGGTGTCTCCCCTCACCAGGGGCCTCGCTAACCTGCGCACCTCCTGCAAAGCGGCGCGGATCTAGAGTGCACTGGTCTCGGCCCCCTACTGCAGAACCCCGCAGTTCAGAGCCGCGTTGAAGGACCCACGGACGACCCCTCCCTGTAATAACTAGCTGGAGGGCGTTAAAGGAGCCTGGTCTTTAAGCCTAGTGCCACCATCCAGAGGGCTTTACATCCGTCAAAAAACACTAATGGCCGAGCGGCGCGTGGGGACTCATTCATTCACACAACATTCAGTTCGCTGAGTCCTCACCATGTGCCAAGCGCTGTGCCTGGCACTAGAGATACATCGCAGTCATGCAGACACTATCCGCCTCATCCTGAGATCTTAAAATCTAATTGGGGAGACAGATGATAAAGAAGTGAGAAGATAGGCACATTTCTATAAAGCTGTACAGGAAAAGAAGGAGGTGCAAATAATGTGGCAAATAATGTGGTCAGGAAAAGAGAAGGTGGCATTTAAGCTGAACCCTGAAAGATGTGAAAGAAGCAACCATTTAAGGGGAAATCAAGGAAAAGCTTTCCAGAAAGAGTAGATGTAAGAAAGCCAGAAAGAGGACAAATCTCGATACCTTGGATCTAAAAGGTGTTGATTGTGATTGGTGCCAGGAGAGCTGAGGAGAGTAGCAAAATGCTAGGCTGAACAGGTTGGCAAGGATCAGATTGTGGACTGCATCCTGATTCTCATCACAGGCCGTTCTGTTCCAAAATTAATGAAAGTCCATTGAATGAAAAGCTTAACCCTTGTGCATAATATGATCTGATTTATATTTCTTTTAACTTTTATTTCCTTTGGGGATGATTGTAGACTTGCATGCATTTGTAAAATAATAGTGATTCCACGTACCCTTACCCAGTTTTCCCCAGTGCAAAATGAAACACAATCTCTCAACCAGAATATAGACATTAGTACAATCTTAAGATCTTATTGAGATCTCCCATTTTACCTGTACTCATTTGCATGTGTCTGTTTAGTTCTATACAAATTTATCACATGCAGAGGCTGTGTATCCATGACCACAGTCAATAAAACAGTTCTATCTTTACAAAGACCCCTTCAGTTGCCCTTTTATAGCCACAGCATCACCCCAGTTCCGTGGGAGTCCTTTACCACTGGCAACCACTAATCTCTCCTCCAATTCTGTAATTCTGATATTCCAAGAATGTTATGTAAACCAAGTGTGGTGTTACACACTTGTAACTCCAGTTACTCAGAAGGCTGGGGCGGGAGAATCACAAGTTCAAGGCCAATCAGCAACTTAGTGAGACCCAGTCTCAAAATTTACAAAATAAATAAATAAATAAATAAGGTCTGGGGATGTGACTCGGTAGTACAGTGCACCTAGGTCAGATCCTCAGCCCTGCAAAAACAAAAAAATAAAGAATGTTATGTAAATGAATAATAATATTGTATAGACATCCCTCAGCAGCCACAGGCGATTGGTTCAAGGATTCCCCTTGGATACAAAAATCCACAGATGCTCAAGTCACTTATCTAAAATGTCATAGTATTTGCATATAACCTATGCACATCCTCTCATCAACTTCAAATCATCCCTAAATTACTTATAACACCTAATACAATGTAAATAATATGTAGATTGTTGTTATAATTTATTGTACAAAGAATAATGACAAAGTCCATAGATGTTCAGTACAGACACAATTATTTTTCTGCAGATGGAGAACCTACCATAATGGAAGGCCAACTGTACTCATTTTAACATTGGCTTTTTTCACTCAGCTTGATTCCCTTGAATTTCACCCAAATTGTTGCATGTGTCCATAGTTAATTTTTTATTGCTCAGTAATATTCTAGGTCAGATTTATCTTTTTAAAGTGACTATTGTGTGAAGAATGGTTCAGAAGAGATTAAGAACCAAAACCAGGAGACTAGTTAGGAGTCTTTCCAATAGTCTTGATGAAAACTGACAATGGTTGGGATCAAGTTAATGCCAATGGAGGTAAGTGGAAGGGTTTGATAGAATAGGGCTGAAAAGGAAATTGTAGTTGAAGTAGACACAGTATAGAGTAAGCAACGGTTTTGAGACCTTTCACTGTAAAGTGGAACAGAAATGGAGTAGAACTGAAGGGTTAGTAGGGACTGGGGGAATGTTTTCTTCTCTTTTGAATTTTAAAACTGGAAGTCTGCTTATAAACAGTTTAGGGAAAGTCAGTTGAGAGGGGCTGGTGAGGTATGAGAGAGAAGACTTTACTAAAGGAGTCAAGTCCGGAGGTGGAATGACAGCTGAATTCAAGGAGAGGGTTGGCCCTCAATCTGGAGAAAGACCTTCTCAATAGTAAGGAAGACCATGAAAATAGATGCTGATGGGAGATGGAAGGTAGGGCAGCAGCGTGTTTAAATCAAGCAAATAGGATCTAATGACTCCTATCTTCCCACAGCTCACAAACTGGGTGGTGGCGTCCTTTACCAAAGAACCAGCATCATAAATCCTTGTAAAGTCCCCTTCTCTATCCTGACACCTAGGACCTAGTCCTTCTCTTTTCCCATTCTGAGCCTTCAGAAGCACTTAAGTTCTGTCTTTCTGGGACCAAGAGAAACTCCATCACATATTGCCTAGGAAAAGAGGAGCCCATCCATGCCTCCCCCCACCATGGAAGACACTGAACAATCAGCTGTGCTGCATATAACTCCCCTGAATGCCAGCTCTGTGCCCAACCCAAAAGAAATGGCCAGGGAGCACCCAAGACTGAAGTCTTCAGACCAAGGACTCTCAAGGAAACTTCTGGCCATCCTTTAGTACTCAATCAGTATTAGTTGTGGTTCATTTTTCCCAAGTCCCCTTCCTTTCTTCCTCTTTACCTTCCCTCCTTCCTTCTCCCCTACCTCTCTGCTCCACTTCTTGCTTCCTTCTTTCTACCTCCTCAACTTCTTTCTACCCTTCTTCAGACATTCAAATTGCTTTACTAGGTGCAAGGTCACACCTCCCACAGTGCCCAAGACAAGACCAGTCCTGTTTACCTCTTAACACTTGGTTTCCTTGGATTGGGATGCAATTTCTGGAGGTCATGGAAACACAACATTTCATTTAAAGCATGCAGGGAACTGTGGTATGTGTGGACAAATAAGCAAAATAGATAAAAAGAAAGGAGTTGCCCAGACTGAGAACTTGTGTGCTATAGTTTCATAATGTTTTCAGCATTAAGAAGCAAAAATAAATAGACTAAAATCAGTATGATCTCAAATATGATAATTTCAGTTTCTGTTGGAGCATGGAAATAGACATGAGGAGAAAGTCTTCAATTTTAACAGAATGTAAAGCACCTTTAAAAGGAAATAATGGAACATTTATCAGCACACAAAATAATCAAGTCCTTTGCCTCCTCTTCAAAAGGTACCATTAAGACTATTAATTATAACTTATTGAAAATGTATTACATGCCAAACAGTTTGCATGCATAATTTTACTTACTCTCATGTTAGATACTATTATCCCCACTTTACAGATGAGGAAACTGAGCCTTAAAGAAGTTAAACAACTTTGGAGTCAGGATTAAAACCAAACACTGTAGCTCTAGAGCCCACAGTACAAGCTAGTATACTATACTTCCAAAAAGGGTGCTTCTTTTTTTAAAAATTTTTTTTAGTTGTAGACAGACACAATATCTTTATTTATTTATTTTTATGTGGTACTGAGGATTGAACCCAGGGCCTCACGCATGCAAGACAAGTGCTCTACCACTGAGCTACAATCCCAGCCCCCAAAAGGCTGTTTCTTAAAGGTAAGTGATTTCTCTATTCAAAGTGGCACAGAGTCCTTCATCTTCTTTTCCATTCCTGAGCATCAAGTGTCCCCTTCCACAAAGGGCCTCATGCTTTCAAACACTTCATTCATTTCTTGATCGTGCAACATGCCAATGATGGAATCCAGCATAACTCCTGGGGAGCACATCTACCTCTCTGGCCAGTGTTCTCTCACACCTCTTTCCACTCAGATCCTATGGGCCATGAACCTGGGATCTAGAAGGATCTTGAAATATATCTTGTGCATTTCCCTCATGAAATCTTTACCGCTGCACTTCCTTCTGCCTGGAAACACAGTTTCAATGACTTCCTGTCCATGTTTGTATTTCACAGGTAGCTCAGCCTCAGAAGATCCAAAGATGAACTGCCCCACACATAGCCTACCCTCATCGTGACCTATTTATTTTCCGATATTTCCTATGTCTGTTAATGGCATGGCATCCTTCAGATGCCCCAAGTAAAAACTTCCATTACTTTTGACTCCTTCACAATAGGTTACCAAGTCCTATAAATTCTATTTCTGAAATAATCAAACCCTCATCTTCTTTTCCAACTTGTCCTGGAGCAACTCGGTCAGAACCCATTGTCCCCATGGCATTTGATCCGTGCTGTAAGGACATCAGGTAATCAAGATGTACTTGGAGATTTCATGTTTGTTTCCCCCACCAGATCATAGGTTTCTTGAGAACAGAAAATATAATGTGTCTTTCCTGTTTAGACTGGTTTCTTGGAACATGGTAGGCATAAATTAATAGTTACTTTAAAAATATTTCATCATGACAAAATAGAGAAAATAGTGTAATGAACTTCCATGCACCAAATACTCAGCTTTCAGTTATCAACACATGAACAATTTGTTAATAGTCCCCCTACACATTCCCTCCAAATCACACACACACTGGGCTACTTTAAATCAAATGGAAGACATTATGTGATTCAATCGAGATATACCTCAGTATATATTGCTGAAAGAAAAATTTTCTTCTACTCTTTTTTAACATAGGCACAGCATAATTATCACACCTAAGAGCAGTTAAGTTCCTTAATACCATAAGAGTCAGGATTCAAAATTCCCTGGATGTCTCCCGAATATTTTCATACAATTTATTCCAACCAGGATAGCCCCATTTATTATATTTGGCTATTCTCTTTTTAACTAATGGTTCTTGGATAAGTGGATGGATGGATAGATGAATGGGCAAATGAGTCCTCCTTACTTTCTCTTACCCATTTCTTCCATCATTCATTTTACAAAGACTCATCCATCCGATACTAGAGCCTGCTCAAACCCTTCTCTGCTATCCCCATTAACAGTAAAATCTCCTTTTTTCCACATTTTTCATAAATGTCTGTAAGATTACACTTAATCTTATAGTAAAGATTTTGTGAAGATGGCTTATCTCTCATAAATTTTTGAGTTACTTGAAGGTAAGTAAAATGTTTTGCTCATTAGTGTGCACCTATTGGCCCCAAGCAGAGGATCTTGTTCATATTAGAGAACCAAATAAATTATTTCTAAGCTGAATGGAGTTGATTATTAAACTCATATCCATAGACTTCTCAGGCATGGTTGAAGAGCCTGTGCAGACATGTTTCTAGTCTGATCTTAGCCTCCTGTTGGTTGTGTGGCCCAGGCAAGTTATAAACTCGGGTTGTCTTCAAATGTTTGTGCTCACATGCTCCCTAACGTAATTTTGAAAACTTGTGTACCCTTCCCCACATATTCTAAGTTGATACCTAAAGTTTTTCATCTCATGTTCAAAGAGTTACAAAAGGAAGTTATTTTATAGTAAATATTGAAACTCTAAATGGTCGCATCACTTTTTTGAGTCTGTCCAAATGAATCTAAATGCAATAACCTATACCCACCATCAGTCATTCACATATACATGATTAACTTGGCAAAATGGCACATACCTATGATCCCAGCTACTTGAGAAACTGAGGCAGGATCATCCCAAGTTCAAGGCCACCCTCAGCAACTTAGCAAGACCCTGCCTCAAAATAAAAATTTAAAAATGACTAGGAATATAGATCAGTGGTAGAGTGCCCCTGGGTTCAATCTCCAATCTCACAAAAAGGAAACAATTGGAAATTTTACATTGTTCCCTTTTTCTCCTTAAATTCATATCTCCAATCATTCCTTCCACAGAATTTTGTCCTAAAATAACATATTTTATGCATGTAAGATGTAAGTCTGTTTTTGATCACTCTATGTCTCACCAACAAATATATATGTGTATATATACATACACACATAACACTTAGATTTTTAAAAATTTTATCTTGCCATAAGGTTCTACATATCTATGTTTTAAAAAATTTTCTGGATAGAGTTATCATTAGTATACAATTGATCAAAAGAACTTAAATATTTTATAAATTTTGAAAAATAGTTTAAATATACAATGTAACAAGTTTTTGGAAATGGAAATTTCCAAAATTTTTAAAGAAGGGAAATTTTTAAAGATGAAAGAAATATTTTTCAATCTGTTCATGAATTTGTGGATAAATATTGCTTATTGTTAGAATGAGACAGTTAAGTATCAATTTTATTTTGGTTCTTTTTTTTTAAATGCAAACGCTAAGAAACTTTGTTCACCTAAATAATTAGAAGGAAATGAAGAGTTTTTTCTCACAGCATTGTAACACAAACCTTTGTGTTTTCTCTTGAGTTATATACCAAAAATCCCAATGTACTGTATCATCAAAATTAATTTTAATGATTTATTAGCTGACAATTCCATTAGATCCTTTGACCTTTTTTTTGAGTAAGGGATTGAACTCAGAGGTACTCAACTACTGAGTCACATCCCCAGCCCTGTTTTATATTTTATTTAGAGACAGGGTCTCACTGAGTTGCTCAGCATCTCGCTTTTGCTGAGACTGCCTGTGAACTTGTGATCCTCCTGCCTCAGCCTCCTGAGCTGCTGGGATTACAGGTGTGCGCCACCATGCCCAGCTCCCTTCAGCAGTTTTGTTGAAGGCAAGGAATTGGAATCCACCCATGTTGCAAAAGGTTTTGCTAAGCAGTAATTGGAGTCATTCACTTTTCCACACCAACACCCTTATTTTGGCTTTTG
Source organism: Xerus rutilus (assembly GCA_028644305.1). Classification (NCBI taxonomy): domain Eukaryota; kingdom Metazoa; phylum Chordata; class Mammalia; order Rodentia; family Sciuridae; genus Xerus; species Xerus rutilus. Next base: position 15,633,179 of record CM053417.1, read on the forward strand.
TCTTTATTTGTCACTAGGAGGTTTGTAACCCCTGGGGCAACACACCAAAGTCAGATAGGGGTGGGGTGGGCGGGTGTGTTTGTTTTGTTGAGAAAGAGAGCGAAAGAAAGGAGAATCCACCTGCCTGAGAGAGTGTTCCCAGACAGATCGTTTTTTTAATGGTGAGTGTCTAATAATTGATTTCTTTACAAATGAATGTGTCCACAGAGTCCTGGCAATTCTTCATGTATCTCCAATGATACCTGTACTCTAGTGTGACTCAATTTACCTTATCCCAGTTTTGACATCTGATGTTGAGGGCTAGCATTACCTAAATCACAAGATTATTGGGAGGATGGAATTATATTATATATCACATGTAATGCACCTAGTACAACATAAGACATATAGTAGGTGTTCAGAAAATGTTAGATTCCTTCGCCATCTTTCCATCTTGACATTCCTATTTTTACACAAGTATGATTGATTATCTTTTTTATTTTTGTACAGCCTGAAGGGGATGTTTTTAAAAAGGTTGACATGGCCAAAATTGTACATGAAATCAATAAAAATGGGATGAAAATCTAATCAGGACATTTTGCCGTGTTCTTTTTTAAACTTTCAGACATTTTTTTTAAAAGAAAAGTACAAAGAATCATATAATGACCACTCCTCCAACCCAGAATTAACAACTGTTAAGCAGTTTATATTTACTTTCAGTCTCTCTTTCGAGAAATAAAAGAATTAAGCACTACAGTGAGTACTTAATAATGGCTACTATATCTTTTTTCAATTGTTCTTTTTAGTTATACATGACAACAGACATGATTATGAAACCAGGGAATATGTCTTGTTCTAATTCAGTCCCCAGTACCTCTCTTTCCCCTTCCCTCACCGCCCCATGCTCCTTTCCTGCTATTGATCTTTCTGCCATTTACCCATAGTTATTATTATTTTATTTTTTTGGTACTAGAGATTGAACTCGGGGTACTCCACCACTGAGCCACATCCCCAGCCCTATTTTGTGTTTTATGTAGAGACAGGGTCTCACTGAGTTGCTTAGCGCCTCGCCATTGCTGAGGCTGGCTTTGAACTCTGGATTCTCCTGCCTCAGCCTCCCAAAGTGCTGGGATTACAGGGGTGCGCCACTGCACCTGGCCCATAGCTATATTTTTAATTAATTTCTTGTGGATATACACAATGGTGAGATTCACTGTGATATATTCACATAGGTACATAGAAAACTTATGTCAGATTGGTCAACAAAAATATGAAAAGATGTTCAACATCTCTAGCAATTAGAGAAATGCAAATTAACAATACACTGAGATTGCACCTCAAGTCAGAATGGCAGTTATCAAGAATACAAGCAACAATAAATGTAGATGAGGGTATGGGGGAAAAGGTACACTCATATATTGCTGGTGGAACTGCAAATTGGTGCAACCACTCTGCAAAGTAGTATGGAGATTCTTCAGAAACTTGGAATAGAACTACCATTTGACCCAGTTATCCCACTTCTCAGTATATAGATAAAAAATTTTAAATCAGCATAATAAAGTGACAAAGCCACATCAATGTTTAAGCAGCACAATTCACAATAGCTAAGCTATGAAGCCAACCTAGATACCCTTCAAGAGAATGATGGATAAAGAAAATGTGGTATGTATACACAATGGAGTGTTACTCTGCCATAAAGAAGAATGACATTATGACATTTGCTGTAAATGTATGGATCTAGACAGTATCATGCCAAGTGAAATAAGCCAATCCCAAAAAACCAAATGTTGACTGTTTTCTCTGATATGTGGAAGCTAATCCACAATAAAGGTGAGGAGATTAAAAATAGAAAAGAAGTTCAGTGGAGTAGACCAAGGGGAATGAAGGGAAGGAGGGGAGGATTGGAAAAGAAAAGAGTGGAATGAATGGCTACTATCTCTAATCCTAGCCTTATCTCTCTCCTGAGCCAACCACTATTCTGAGTTGGTTTGTTTTATGACATATGTTTAATGTACATTTGTGCTATTGTTAGTATATATCATTCTGCAACTTACTTTTATTTGTCTATTTGACTCAACATTATGGCTTTATTCTTTATTCCTCTCCTTACCTCCTCACCTCCAGTCATTTTAGAACACAGTTGTCCCTTGGTGTCCAGATGGAAAGGATTGGTTCTAGGTATCCCCTGAGATACCAAAATCCAAGGATGCTCAAGTCACCTTTATAAAATGGTGTTATTTTCACATGTAATCTACAACATGTACTCCCTTATATTTTATTTGTTTCTTCCTTATATTTTAAATGATATCTAGATAACTTATGATACTTAATACAATGTAAATGCCATGTAAATAGTTGATATACTGTATTGTTTAGGGGAAAATTACAAGAAAAAAATCTTCATACACATTCAATACAGATGCGATTTTCTACCCCAATATTTTTGATCTACGTTGGTTGACTCCTCTGATGTGGAGCACGTGGACACAGAAGGCAGACTGTGCATTCTATTTGTATTATTTAGTCAAAATATATTTAACACCTCCATTCTTCTCTCAAATGAGGCAACTTCTTCCTCTCCATTCTGATTCCAGGGTTTCTACTCCTTGATGTTTCTCTTCCAGTTTGTTTTTGAGACAAAGTTCAAGTGCCATAATAGTTACCCATTTCGTGAGCACAATTCACTAGGTTTTAGTATATTCACAAAGCTGTGCAATCAGTTCTGCCATCTAATTCCAGGATATTTTCATTACCCCCAAAGAAACCCTCTTACTATTCATTCTCCCAATCATTCCCTATTGCCTGCTCTCCCTAGCTCCTCACAACCACAAATCTAGTCTCTATTTTTGTATATGTACCTATTTTGGATATTTCACATAAATCAGATAATATGTGGCCTTTTGCATTTGTGTTCTTTCATTCAGCAATACGTTTTCAAGATTCATCCTTTTTATTGCTGAATAATATACCATTATGTGGATATTTTGCTTATCCATTTATTAGTTGAATGACATTTTAGTTGTTTCCACTTTGGACTGCTATAAATAATGCTACTATGAATATTGTGTAACAAATTTTTATGGGCATAGATTTTCAATACTCTAGCATCTACACCTAGTAGTGGAATTGCCACATCAAGTGGTAAAGCTATACTTGGGGGGAACTACAAAACTTCCATAAAATGACTGCACAATTTTATACTCTCAACAATTCCAATATTGCCACATCCTCTCTAAAACTTGTTATTGTCTACGTGTTTTATTTTAGCCGTGCTAGCATGTATGAAGTGACATTTCATTATGATTTTAATTTGTGTTTCCCCAATGACTAATGCTGTTCAACATCTTTCTATATACTTGTTGGCCACTTGTATATCTTCTTGCAGACATGTCTACTTAAGTGCTTTGACCATTTTTACCTGAGTTATTTATCTTTATAGCATTGAGTTGTAAGAATTCTTCATATATTCTAAATCCAAGTGCCCTCTTGCCTATCTTATTTTCAAATGTTTTCTCACAATTGTATGGTTATCTTTTCTGATTATATCCTTTAAAGCATGTATTAGTCAGCTGTGGCTGACATAACAAAATACCCCAGATTGAGTGGCTTATGCTACAAAATTTATTGTGTCACAGTGGTGGAGGTCATACATTTAGGATCAGGGTGCCATCAGGGATAAATTTATTTTGAGGACTCTTTTCATGATTTGCAGACAGCCACCTTCTTACCATGTCTTTATGTCCTTTCTTATTTGCTTGGTGGGGAGAGAGAGAACACATGAATCACTGTCTAGTGTCTTTTCTTCTTATAAGGACACTAGTCCTATTGGATTAGAGCCCCACCTTTATGATTTCATTTAAATTTAATTGCCTTCCTAAAGATCCTATCTCCACATTATGGTCACATTGCAAGTTAGAACATCACTATATGAGTTAAGGAGGGGGAGGCACAATTCAGTCCCTAATAAAGAAAAAAAGTTTTAATTTTAACAAGATTTCACCAAAATTTGACTCTTTTTCCCTTTGTTTGTATTTTTGGTGTCCTAGCTAAGAAGGCCTTACCTAATTAATGGTCTTCAAGATTCACTCCTATTATCTTTTAAGAGTTTTGTAGTTTCAGGACTTACATGTATGTGCTTGATAAAGTTTGATTTAATTTATATGCATACTATGAGGAAGGTTTCCAATTTCATTATCACTTATATGGACAGCCAATTATTCTAGCACTACTTGGTGAAAAGATTGTTCTTTCCCCTATTGAATTGTCTTGACACCCTTATTGAAAAGACTCCTATAGCACGGGAAATAAAAGCAAGAATCAATAAATGGGATGGACTTAAACTAAAAAGATTCTTCTCAGCAAAAGAAACTAACAATGAGGTGAACAGAGAGCCTACATTCTGGGAGCAAATTTTTGCCACACGC
>CM053417.1:15638081-15671824 GCA_028644305.1 Xerus rutilus
GAATGGGTCATTACTACCCCTGGTGCATGTATGAAGACACAAATAGTGTGACTCTTTATGATTTGCAACCAGAGAAATGGAAAAACTGAGCTCTGTTTATGTACTATGACTTGAAATGCATTTAAATAAAAAACAAAATTAAAAAAAAAAAAGAAAATCAGTTTGCCATACATGTAAGGGTTAGGGTTAATATCTAGACTCTCTATTTTAATTCCACAGATCAATGTGTATCCCTATGACTACAATACACTCTCTTGATTAATGCAGCATTATAGTAAGTTTTGAAATTGGGAAATATGAGTTCCCCAATTTGTTCTTCTTTTTTAAGATTGCTTTTATTACTTGAGGTCCCTTGAGTTCTCATATGTATTTGAGGATGAGTTTATCAATTTCTGCAAAAAAGTCAGCTGGAATTTTGATAGAGTTTGTGTTGAATATACAGATCAGTTTGAGAAGTATTACCATCCTCACTGTATTAAGTCTTCTAATCCATGAACATGAGATGTCTTCTTTTTTAGGTCTTCTTTAATTTCTTTGAATGATGCAATTTTAATAATATAAATTTCACACTTTTTCAAAATTTATTGCTAAGCGTTTCATTCTTTTGATGCTATTATAAATTGAATTGTTTTCTTCATTTCATTTTTGGATTGTTCATTTGTAAAGTTTAGAATTACAATCAATATTTACATATTGAAGTAATTAAAATGCCTTATCTTAAAGAGAAAGCTTTCAACTTTTCACCATGCTGTATTTTTTTTCCACAGACGAAATTCCTTTCTACTGCTAGTTTGATGAGTATATTTTATCATGAAGGAATGCTGACTTTTGTCAAAGGTATTTTCTGTGTTCATTGAGATGCTTAGTTGTCTTTTATTATATTTCAATTTTAATTCTATTGGTATGTGGTTTCCACCAGACTTCTACTTTATAAGAGCTCCTTTCCCACCTCATAATAAGTAATCTGTGAAGTGATATTTGGGGATTGTGTGAATATCCTATTTCTTTATTATTATTATTTTAAATTTTCAATCTTGCCTTTGAAAAATAAACAAAAACCTATTTATCCTTCTGGAAAATGAAAAATGGCACATTTACCTTTCTTAGATGATATCCACATCTATAGAACTTTAGGCTAATGGCCTTAAGAGATAAAGTAAAGCTGTGTGTTTTAGGAAATGAAAATCTAATTTTAGTCGCTGGAATAAGTAACCAAGAAAATTATGAAAATATCATTGTAATTATTTTTCCACAATCTATGACTTTTTTTTGTATCAGAGATTGAACTCAGTGACACTTGACTACTGAGTCACATTCCCCAGCCCTATTTTGTTTTTTGTTTAAAGACAGAGGCTCACTGAGTTGCTTAGCACCTTACTTTTGCTGAGGCTGGCTTTGAACTCGCAATCCTCCTGCCTCAGCCTCCCCAGCCACTGTGATTACAAGTGTGTGCCAACACGCCTGGCAATTACGTTCTCCTTTTCATGAATAAATACTCTATATCTGAACATATTTTCACCTGGTTGCTTTAGCACCTATTGATAGTTTTTGCTTAAATCAGTACTTACTATGGCAGTAATTAAAAATGATGATTTTCTATTTCTGCCATTTTTTCTACATTTATTAGTTGGAATTTCCCACAAAGAAGAGCTATCTCTTCTTTCATTTTTTGGATTTTATTTTTAATATCATTATGGACTCTTATTGTTCATTGTAGTATAATATGTTGCTGTCCTTATTTGTTTCAATGCTCAAATTGTCCCAAATTTGTTTGGGGGGGGTCTTCTAACTGGATCCTAATTTTTAAATGAATCTATTAATTTTTTAGCATTTTCTTGATTTCTCAAGTTATAAAATGTTCCAGGCTCACTTTCTTCTTTCCTTGCCTTGGACATGGAATCAGCCATTTGTCTGAGGAAATCTAGTTCCTGTTATTGTGGAACAACATGGTAGACATGAAGAGATGCCATGCAAATCAACCATCAAGAACGGACTCACTTCCTCACTGTGAAGATTATGGTTATTGGGCAGCCCGAAGTTACCAGTTCCTTCAGGGTCTGCCTTAGTTGCAAAGCCCCTTTAAGTGCCTTTTCTAGGGCCACCCACATCCAATGACTGAGTTAAACCTGGGTATAAAGTCCTGGTTTTTCAACTTGATATGGGACACTGTGTTGGGGAAAAATACTAGTTCCACATCTCCTTGCTCCACACCTGGCTGAGGCTTACAATGCAGTTTATCTTCTTTCTTTTATCAGTCCTTCTTCCTTTCCCCATCCTTATATACTTGTTGATCTCTGTTAAATATCTACTTTTTTTTTCTTTTGATACTGGAAATCAAACCCAGGAGTGCTCTACAACTAACTAATATAGCCAGCCCTTTTATTTTATTATTGTTTTTTATTTTGAGATAGAATTTTTCTAAGTTGCTGAGGCTGGTCTTGAACTTGCAATCCTCCTGCCTCAGTCTCTCAAATTGCTGTCATTACAGATGTGTGCCACCACAGCTCATGGCTGGCATCATTTTGTGCTTTAAATTCCATCCCAGTATCCGTTTCAGAGAAGCCAATCTGAGCCATATGTTATTTAGAACATAATTCTAGGTGCTGTGTGTTCAATCTTACTAGAATGTCATTGCTTCTATGCTCTTTTAGTAGACAGGTACACATTTTAAATAATTTCCAATCCAACATCACATGGTACTTCTATGCCCTCCTCGACAGCATAACTTGTATTTCCTTCTTCCCACAGTAAGAAACCCAACTCCCAATCTATTTAGGCATTTTCACTGTATTTACTCATTTGCTCAATTCAATGATGCACAGAAAATAACTTTAATATTGTTACAGAAATAGTGTTACCAATAATAAACCACTAAGAAATGTTCAAGTTTGCTCTGCCATATTTTGTGTTTGTTTTTTAAGAGACAAGTGTCTCATTATGTTGCCTAGGCTGGCTTCAAACTCCTTGCTCAAGTGATCTTCTTGCCTTGGCCTACCCAAGTAACTGGGACTACAGGTGTGTCCCACTGTGCCCAGTTTATTTTGATCTATATGATATATCACACTGAGTATGCACAAATTACTGTGTCAAAAGTTACTAGTCTAATCACTTTTATTCTGTTGCACAGTTATATTTTCAGTGTGATGTACAGTTGGTTTAATTTATTTGTTTATATGGAATTGAATTTTTCTCATATTCAATTTCATTTCTTGAATATGTAAAATACTACTGTAGTTAAAAGACAAAGCATACGAAAATATTCTCAGAGAATTCCCATTGCCCTCCCTTGTATCCCATTCATACCCACTCCCTTTAGATCCTCAATTCTCTTAATTTCTGGTTTATCTTTCCTGCAAAATGGATTAGCAAATACATACATATATATTTCCCCTTCTTTCTTGCACAAAGGTAGCATACTACAAATGGTATTTTGTATTTTACAAGCACAAAATTTAAATTAAAACTAAATTGAGATCATAATTTCAAATTTGGAGATTTTAAGCATACTTCCTTGAATGTATTATTTAGATCATTCTGTTATCTTTATTTCCTCAGATACTGGATGCGTTGGCCACTTTTCATAGTACCCATCTTCCCTGGAAATGGTATAGTTTTGCTGAGAACTAATTTTCTATGGGAATTTTCTTCTGCACGCCTATGGCCTGGTTTAGTTTCTCAGTTCCCTCAGTCCTGGCCCCTCAAGTTATCAAAAGTTCATACCAGGGATTTTCCTGCAAAGTTTAGCAATTCTAGTACCTACATTCACATAACACAAATACAGGTATAGGTCTCATGTTAGCTAGAGCGTTCTGCCTCAGGAGAGCAGGTGATTCTGGCTCAGTCCTGGTAGGTGGGCAGGGTAGGCAGGAAGCATGGTCTTCAGCCCAGTTTCACATAGATCCTGGTTCCAGTCTCCTACCACTTTGTGGGCAAATTCAGCTCCAATTACCCATGGATTTGAAGTACTATCCCCAACTACTCCTGACTTACTACTGTAGTTTCTGTTTGCTTTGGTCTGTGATGATTTTCCTCTCATATTTGATAGTTATGCACTTGTTTTGGGGGGGATACTGGGCATTGAACCCAGGGGCACTTTATCACTGTGCCACATCCCTAGTCCTTTTTTCATTAATTTATTATTTTAGTTTTGAGATAGGTTTTCCCTAAGTTGTTGTGATTCTTTTGCCTCAGCCTCCAGAGTCACTGGGATTACAGTCATTCACCACCACACCTGGCTGATAGTTATGTACTTTTAAGTATATTTTAAATGACCTTATAGATCATAGCTGTGTGTTTAAAATAATGTCAGGAGAACTATGCATATTCTCGCTTTACCATCTTGACATGAAACCATTCATTCATTTATTCAACTTTTGTTTTAATACTGGGGATTGAATCCAGTGGGACTTTATCACTGGGCTACATTCTCAGTCCCTTTTTAAATTTAGATTTTTTTTATTTTGAGACAAGGTCTCACTAAGTTGCTTAAGGTCTGGCTAAGTTGCGGAGGCTGGCCTTGAACTTCTGATCCTCCTGTCTCAGCCTCCTGAGTTGCTGGGATTATAGACATGTGCCACCATGGCCCAGCCTTAACAAATTATATTTGAGTGCTGGGGATCAAACCCAGAGTTTTGTGATTGCTAGGCAAGAATTCTACTCCTGAGCCACACTGCCAACCCCTATTGAATAAATATTTATTGAGACCTAGTGGGTGCCAAACACTGATCTGACTTTGTGAGATACCAAACTAAATTAAAGAAGTTATAACAGCTGATCAGAGCTCAAGTTTATTTCTCTTTATGCTTTGTTTATTAAGATTGTGCAGTTCATCTCCATAATATAATAAAATAGTTCAAATATATTAGGATGGTCAGGTTATCTTGAAAGGATGCCAATCTTGTCCACTTCCTCCCCTCCACCTATACTCATCTGGTTATACATTGTGCAAATGAAAGAATCTGTAGAAAATAAAAGCTCACCTCAAAAAGAAATCTTTTTTAATCCTTCAGTCCTTCTGTTCATTGCATTGATGATGCCTTTAAGTGCTAACGTAGACCACAGGAAATCGCTTCTAGAAAAAGACCCTTCCACCTACTCAGTATTCTGTATTACTCCGTAGGACTTTTTCTTTTGTAAATGGAAGTCTTGGCTTTTTTAATGGTAAATTATTTTAAAGAATTTCCTTGGATGATGAATTATAGCTTCCGGACACATCTCTTACGTATGCCGCTTGCTGCCCTCCCGGCATTTTCCCTCTGACGAATGTGTACGTAGACTGCGTGTGACATTTTTCCTGATTATTGTGTTTCACATCTTTTTATTCTCCTCTGGAAATGCTAAAATTAGATGCATTTTCAGTGTCTGGTTCAATGCTGAGACAAAAGACCTCTTCTGCTCTTTGATATTTAACAGGCTGATGTGCTGACTAATTCTGCAGCAGCTTTCTCTATTAGTTCAGTTGCTAAATATAGCAGTGGACATAGTGTCTGATAAAAGTGAGTTAATTAAACATACTTTTCATCCATTAATATTTCAGTGGTTCACTGTTTAAGCACAAACAGTGTTGCTGTAGAAGCAGCAATTCAAAACAAAAGATAAATACCCACTTAGAATATATAGTGCAATATTCAGCCATTTTCTATTACTTCATTTTCTGTTGTTGCTGTTGTTCCAAATGAAGTCATAATGGAATTACAGGAGCTGAGGGAGGCCAGAGAAACCCATTGAGGCAGAACCAGCTTAGGCTTTGGAGGTTTGTTCTGCTTGGGGTTAAATCATGGTGATGTAATGTAATGTTAATGTAATTTTCTTAGTCTAGATTGGCATATGCAGACACTCTACCCTATATGCTTGTGGTACAAATATGCATAGCTTCTCTCAGCCTGAGATTAAATTGTGTTTAAGAGTCAGCCAAATATTAACAGCAGTTGGATTCTGAATCATTAGATAAATCATGTTGTTCATAGATTAATGGTTTTGGCAAAATTGAACATAAATGGAGGAAAATAAATTCTTGACTTGTTTTGTAGGCTGGGATGATTTAGGATTGAAAGGCATTTTTAGTCAGGATTAGGACTATATTTGGGAATCAAATGAGAGGTACTTCTCTACAAAGCTTGTTAAGAAAATAGCCATGAAGACAGAAATTACCTTCCGTTTAAGTCACTTTTTCTGTTCTGTTTCCACCCTCCAAAACTCCTCACCTTGGATAGCACACTGTTAATTTCTGCAAATTGCTTTAATTCTGTGTTTTTTTCAAACATGGCAGGAATTAAGAAGCAAATAACAATAGCTTTGGTGATGTGATTGGCATTATTTTAAGTGATAAAAATGTACGATCTCCTTTACTCTTTACAATAACCTTATGAAGGAGGTAGTCTGTAATCCCATTGTATAGATGAAGCAACTGAAGGCTTAGAGAGGTTGAGCAACTTGCCAAAGGTCATGTAGTTATTGAAAGGGGCTATTGGAACCAGGAGTATTTGCTCGTGCTTGTAATTTCAGCTACTGGAGAAGCTAAGGCAGGAGGATTGTAAATTTGAGGTCAGCCTGGGCAATTTAGCAAGACCATATCCAAAATTAAAAATACAAAGGATTGGGGATCTAGCTTAGTGATAGAGTGCTACTGGGTTCAATCCCCAGTACCCAATAAGGTAAGGGGGTGCAGTTACTGGTATTTAGGCCCACATACTCTGACTCCATTGTGCTTGAATAGGCCATACACCTTCATATGGCTTCTTTCTTATCTTCAAGTTTCTCTTGCCATCCTAACTAAATAGCAGCCAGCCCCAGGTCATGGTCACATTAGTCTGTCTTTATGTCTTCAGAGTGCTTATAACTATCAGAACTATCTATTTGTTTACTTATCATCCATTTCTCCCACCAGCTTTGTAACAGTGCAAGGAATTTCTGTCCCTTTGTACACTGTGCTAACCCAGGCACCTGCGGTATCAAGTAAGTGCTCAAGTACATCTTTCTTCCTTCCTTTCCTCCCCACCTTCTCCTCCTTTACTCCTACTCTTCCTTCTTCTCCTCCTCCTCCTTGTTCTCCTTCTCCTCTTCCTCCTCCTCCTTCTTCTCCATCTCCCTCTCTTTCCCCTTCTTCTCCTTCTTCCCCTCCCTTTCTCCTTCTCCTTTCTTTTTTCTTAGTGCTAGAGATGAAACCCGGGGCCTAACACATGTTGGGAAAATGCTCTACCACTAAGGTATATCCCCAGAACCATCAAATACATATTTATGAATGGATGAATGATTAAGTACCAACTCATTACCTGGACATACAGGAAAATCATAGGAGTTTAGAAGAAGAGAAGAGAAATGAAAAAAATCTTAAAGGGGAGGAAAGATCTAAGCTAGGAGATCTAGGTTAAAATAATCATGATTCATTGTTTCTAGTGTTTCTTTGGACCAATTTTTTAAAATATTTTGTAGTTAGACATGGACACAGTGTCTTTATTTTTGTTTTACTTATTTTTATGTGGTGCTGAGGATCAAACCCAGTCCTCACATGTGCAAGGCAAGTGCTCTGCCACTGAACCATAACCTCAGCCCCTCTTTGGACCAATTTTTTTTAAAAAAATTTTTTTAGTTGTTGATTGATCTTTATTTATTCATTTATTTATATGTGGTGCTGAGGATCGAACCCAGTGCCTCCCACATGTGAGGCATGCACTCTACCACTGAGCCACAATCCCAGCCCCCATCTTTGGACCAATTTTTGATGAGCTGTGGCTTCCTTAGATCCTCTGTCAGTTAATTATATTTAAAAAGCCAAAATACATCAATAGGGATGCCATTCAAGCAAGAAAATCCTTTGAAAATGTAGAATAATTAGCCCTTCCCTAACTTTATCCATTTTACAAATAACACTCTTGACATTAGAGTCCAAACAACTATTGAGAAATTGATAATTAATTAGCTGCTGACTAACTTTGGGCAGTAATGATTTCTCCAAACCTCAGTCTCAAAACCTCAGAAGGAGATTAATGAATTAGTTCAGGATTCATAGACTCAAAGGCCTCCTGGGGCCAGCAGTTAATGCTACTGAAGGAAGTGGACCAGAGGAGGACCTTGACAAAGTGGAGCACATGCACCCAGTATGCACTATGCGGCAATGTGGGCCTCAGATAGCCAGATTTGCCCACTTTTTCCAAAAAAGTCAGAAATCCAAATTTTTATGTGAAACGGGCTGATTTTTAAATGTTGGCAACTAATTTAAATAGTTTTAAAATACCACAGGGGCCAAATAAAACATGTCTACAGACAGAACTTGGCTCATAGTCCCACGCCCCCACATTCTAAGGTTCTTTCCAACTTCTCAAATGCCTCCAGTCTATGAAATTTCTTTTAAAAAATTGACACAAAATCTGGGTAAACATTTTAAAACCCCTGATTATCATAGAAACATTTTTTGAGATCAAAAAACCATATTTTCAAGGAAAATAAATTAATATTCACTGCATATCTGAGGTGCTTTGTTTGTTTGTTTGTTTGGCTTCATTTGGGTTTATTTGCAGTGCTGGGAATCAGTCCTAGGACCTCACACATGCTAGGCATGTACTTGAGTTTTGATCAATATACTAGATATTTTAATAAAGTTGTTTATTATTTAATTAAGCATAAAGCAAAGGGAGCCAGAAATTTAAAAGAGAGGAGTACACTAGCTGTGATGTCTTAAGGCCAGGATAATGAAAAAATGGAGGGAGAAATCTCTCTAGGTAAGGGGGTTGGTGTGAATTTATGTCTAGTGCAAAAACCAAAATTCATCCAGAACATTAACAACAGAGTCCTGATCTTGGCTCTTGAGAAAATTTTAATCTCATTGTATCCAATTTCCAGTTCGTTAAAGAAAGGGAGAGATTAATACCAGCACCCAGGAATTTTCCATGTCCTTCAGAGGACATGGAAATTATAATTAGAGAAATACCCACTCACCCAAGAAGCATATTAAATACTTTAACTATTAGCAGACAAGTTTCTGGGACAACCAAAGTAAGCAGTTTCATATTAACTTTCTTCTGATAGGATGAGGTTGGCTGGAATTTTTATGATAATGTTAAATCCATTAGTGAAGCCAATCGTTTCCACATTACCAAAACATACTAATGAGATAATTTTTAAGCTTTATTACTGTGTAGCCCATTGTAAAACATTGGAATCCTTAAAAACAACAACCTAAAAATAGTAACATCCTTTGATTTTAAACTTAGAGATTGATCGTGGTGATGTTTTTTTAAAAATTCTTATTTAAAATGTTGCAGTAAAAAACTGAAAATAGAAATAAGAAAACAATCTCATTTATAATAGCATCAAAAAGAATAAAATAGGGGCTGAGGTTATAGCTCAGTTGGTAGAGTGCTTGCCTCATGTGCACAAGGCCCTGGATTCAATTCCCAGCACCACAAAAAAAAGAAAGAAAGAATAAAATATTTATTCTTTGTATTTATTCTAAGGAATTAATTTAACAAGATAGCATAAAACTGGTACTCCAAAATGTATAAAAACTCACAAAGACGTTAAAGAAAACCTAAATAAACATAAAGGCATCTGGATTCGTGGAGAAGAAAATTTAACATTGTTAACATGGAAATACCCGCAAATTGACTTGCAATTTAATGTGACCCTATCAAAATTTCAACAACCTTTTGGAGAAATCACAAAGTCAATCCTCAAATTCATATGGAATTTCATGAGACCCTGAATAGCTAAAGCTATTAAAAAAGAAAAATAAATTTGGAGGACTCACATGTCCTAATATAAAACTTAAGTACAAAGCTATAGTAATCAAAAGAGTGTCTTCAGATAAACATAGACATATAAACCAATAGAATAGAACTGAGAGTCAAGAAGTGAACCCATTTCTTGGATTTTCAACGTGGATGCCAAGTCCATTCAATGGGGAAAGAACAGTCTCTTCAACAAATGGTCCTCCAACAACTGGATATCCATATGCAAAAGAATAAAGTTGGACCTCTATTTCACACCATGTACAAAAATAAACTGAAAGTGGATCAAAACCATAAATTTAACAGTAAGTTATAAAACTCTCAGAAGAAAACAGGAATCAATCTTAATATCCTCGGATTAAACAAAGCTTTCTTAGTAGGATACCAAAGACACAAATGATAAAAGAAAATGAAGAATTGTACTTTATGAAAACTAACAGCCTAGGGCTGGGATGTGGCTCAGTGGTAGAGTGCTTGCTTAGCATGTGTGAGGCACTGGGTTCAATTCTCAGCACCACATATAAATAAATAAAATAAAGGTCCATTGACAACTAAAAAAAAAAAGCAAAAAAACTAACAGCCTGCCAGGTGTGGAGTACACACCTGTAATCCCAGCAGCTCAGGAGGCTGAGGCAGGAGAATGGCAAGTTCAAAGCCAGCCTCAGCAGCTTGGTGAGGCCCAAAGCAACTCAGCAAGACACTGTCTGTAAATAAAACATAAAAAGGACTGGGGATGTGGCTCAGTGGTTAAGTGCCCCTGGGTTCAATCCCTGCTACAAAAACAAACAAACAAGTAAACAGCAGTCTTTTTTGTGGTAATGGGGATTAAACAAAGGAGTGCTCTACCACTGAACTACACCTCCAGCTCTTTTTCCTATTTATTTTGGGATGGGGGTTTTCCTAAGTTGCTGAGACTGGCCTTGAACTTGCCACTATCCTGCCTCAGCCTCCCAATTCTCTACTAATGAATATAGGGCTTCTTTTGGGGGTAATGAAAATGTTCTAAAATTGTGGTGATGGTTGTATAATTTTACGAATGTATTAAAAACCACTGAATGGTACACTTTAAAAGTGCAAATTGCCTAGGGACATGAATATCTCAATAAAGCTGTTCAAATGTGATGGGAGAGGGGCACAGTGGCTCATGCCTTTAATCCTAGTGACTCAGGAAATTGAGGTAGGTGTATTGCAAGTTCAAGGACAACTGCAGCAATTTAGTGAGACCCTGTATCAAAATAAAAAATAAAAGGACTGGGGATGTAGCTTAGTGGAAAAGCTCCCCTGGCAATGCAAGTGAGAAACACTTGTGTTTGGGAAATGTCAAGTATGTCAGTTAGCATGGAGGTCAGAACTAAGGTGTAATGACTCCTTAAGGAAGTGCAGGTAGGTTAGGGCATTGAATACCATGCCAAAGAGTTTGAATTTGCCTTATGAGGCAAAAAAAAAGGAACACTAAAGC
The DNA here is from genome assembly GCA_028644305.1 of Xerus rutilus. Taxonomy (NCBI): domain Eukaryota; kingdom Metazoa; phylum Chordata; class Mammalia; order Rodentia; family Sciuridae; genus Xerus; species Xerus rutilus. Next base: position 15,649,266 of record CM053417.1, read on the forward strand.
TTTGGAGCAAGGTCATTATGCAATCAAAGCTATGCTTTAAATAATACCCTCATTCCCCCATGCTACCTCCAATACCATCCTTACTCTAAATCACACAGTGCCCACTAACACATTTCCTCAAGCAAGACATCTGAGCAAATGGACTCAGGACTTCAAGACATCAGGAACAGAAGAGGCTGAACTATCATCATAATGGGGATGGCAAGAATTTAAAACTCTCCAGAAAGTCAGTCACATAAGGTATAAAGAAGAATCCAGTCTCAGGCTTCTCAAGAGCAGTAAGTACAACATGCTATGAGATAATTAAGCAATGACATAAAAATGTGAGGGAAAATAATATTTGACCCAGAATTCTATTCCCAGTGGTAAGAGTAATCAAATGGGAGGTTAAAGATCTTTTCAGAAATGCAAGGGCTCAGAAACTTTCTCATGTACCTTTTTTTGAAGGTCTCACATATTTATTACTGAAACAATTTGCTGGTATGGAGTATAGAAACAAAGAGAAAAACGAATTTCCCAATAAGACAGGTCAAACTGTCCAAATAGTGGCAACATTTTCTGCTTGATACTGTACGATGCTAATGACCTTGACACAGAATAAATGTGTGTGTCAGCTCACATTCAATCCTTATAGGTTCTTCTCCAGTGTCTCCTCTTGGAGTCACACTTGATTTTATTGCCATTTTTCGTTTAAATCCACTGAGGAATGGGGTGTTTTTGCTTGGTTTTTGGCCAGGATTTGTTTATTTGTTTGGTCCTGAAAGTCTTCTGAGAAGACATGGTGTGTTAGTCAATTTTTAAAATAATTTTTAAAATATCTTTATTTTTTATGTGGTGCTGAGGATCCAACCCAGTGCCTCATGCATGCTAGGCGAGCACTCTGCCACTGTGCCATAACCCCAGCCCCTAGTCAGTTTTTTATTGTGATCAAAATGTCTGACAAGAGTAACCTAGGGAAGGAAGTTGATTTGGGGCTTGTGGTTTCAGAGATCCATGGTGGACTAACTGCAGTGCTCTGGGCTCAAGGTGAGGCAGAACATAATGGCAGAAGGGTGTGGTGGAGGAAAGCAGCTCAGGATATGGCAACCAGGAAGGAAAGAGACAGAGAGACAGAGACAGAGAAAGAGAGGGGGGAGAGAGACAGAGAGGGGGGAGAGAGACAGAGAGGGAGAGCTCTGCTAACAAAGGACAAAATGTATACTCCAAAGGCACACCCCCCAGTGACTTATTTCCTCCAGTCACACCTTACCTTCCTATAGTTACCACCTAGTACAGCAGTCCTTCCAAATCAGTAATCCATTAAATGCATTAATTCCTATTCATTCCCATTTGATCAAATGCATCAAACAGAATAGGCCACTGTTCTTATAATCTAATCATTTCAGTTCTGAACATTCCTTCATTGTCTCACACATGAACTTGTTTGAGACACCTCATATCCAAACTCTATCACATGGTGAGGATGGAGTCAACCACACACACCACAATGGTGGACAAAGGGAAAGGGGACTCATACATATTTCTTAGAGACTGCTGGAGGACATGCTGCAGAAAAACAGACCAGGGAAGAAACACGATCCAAGAGACTGGAACCAACCTAGAAGAGTAACGGGGAAGGCTCAGGATGACAAGTATGCAGCAGGCCGGAAGAGCAAGCAGTCTAGATTGGTGCAAGAAGACGGTAGGTTCCAGGAAGGCCATGCCCAAGAAAGACAAAGGGGAGGCCTTGATAGAATATCTAATATTATAGAGAAGCTACAAAGAATTTAGGATGTGCAGATGATGGGAGAAAAGAAAACAAAATAAATAATATTTAGTGATTCCAGGAAAAATACATTACAAGGAAACAAAAATCATCATAGCATATTGCTTGACTCCACAATGAATGATATTAACATAGTTTCAATAGTATAAATACTTGTTTTGTTTTAAAATATAATTAAAAACCATACGAACACATTGTGTAAGATTGGTAGATTTTCTTCTCTGTAGTGCTCTTCGAGCATAACAACAGTCAAGCGATGATGTCCGGAACTGATGAGTCTAGAAATACCAACAAAATCATACTTTAATGGAACGTGGTCATAAATATTAGAAGAAGACAGCTAAAAGTATTTAAGTAGGTACTTCTGTGGAGCTGAACTAAAGTGTAGTAAATGATGGGGAGGAGAACTGTGGTTTTTCATTATATGACTTTCAATTCTGAATTATTTTTATAATATTAATATATCCTATGAGTACATATTTTCATTATGCAATTTAAAAAATAACAAATCTAATTCTGTACATGCTGTGACCTGGAGAGGATAGAAATTTAATTAGAAAGACAGTGTCATAGTTCTGACCACAAATAATAAGGTCCTGAATGAGGCTAATTAGGCAAACAAATATCCCAGATTTATTCAACTCATGTTCATGAAGACCTTTGTTCCTTTAGAGTCTCATTAGAATGTAATCTCCTACAGAGTAAGGACTTGTCTGTTTTGTTCATTACTGTATCCCCAGCATCTAGCAGTGTCTGGCACCTATAGAAGCTCAATCAATATTTGTCAAGTGAATAAGTGAACAAATCTTAACACATTTCTGTCAGGCCAAATTGTATTCTTTCTGATGCCTAAAGTGGTGCTTATTTTTTAAAAATATTTTTTAGTTATACATGGACACAGTGTCTTTATTTTTGTTTTATTTATTTGTATGTGGTGCTGAGGATCATACCCAGTGCCTCACACGTGCAAGGCAAGCACTCTGCCACTGAGCCACAACCTCAGCCCCAGTGGTGCTTATATATAAAAACAAATGCTGGGCTGGGGCTGGGGCTCAGTGGTAGAGCACTTGCCTAGCATGTGTGAGGCCCCTGGGTTTGATTGTCAGCACCACATATAAATAAATGAATAAAATAAAGGTCCATCAACAACTAAAAATATTTAAAACAACAAAAAAAATGCTTTCTTAGATGGCAAAAAAATAATAGCCATGCCGTTGTTAACTCTCCATTCTCAAAAAACAAACAAACAAAAACAGAAAAACAGGGCAAACTGCGTTGTTATGGAATGCAGGGCAATATTTATCCCTGAAGCACAGGAAAGATCAATAATATAACAATTATTAACGTAATAATGTACATATTTCCAGGTAAATGTTTAGATGAAATTGTGAGTCAGGCTTGCTTTATGGACCTTAGAGTCTGTTCTGTTTATCTTTAATAAATAAACCTGGATCAAATGCATAATTGAAAATGTGTGATCTGAATATTTTCACATAAGGCATTTTAACAGAATTTTGTGCACGATCTTGGAATTTGAGAAAGTAATAGTTCAACATGTGAAGTGCCTGCAAAGTAGTATATCAAGTTATAAAACTATCTATAAACAGTGCCAAAGGCGTTCTGCATCAATATATTAGAAACTAAGAAAGAGATGTTGGTTACCCTCTAACTGAAAACCACTGAATATATATTTAGTCTGCAAGCCCACTTCCTGAATCCTCTTAAAACACTGAAGATTGAATTTTAAGCAGATGTTCTAGTGATGAAGGACACAAGAAAAACTAGGTTTTCAAATAAACCCCATCATCTCAGCAATCGCTAGGCAGACTATAGAAAAAATTACTAATGCATCTATGTGTAATGGTTGCACTTCCTACACATTTATGAGTCTTATTTACTTTAGCATGACATGATATTGTATCTTTAAAATTAAAAAAAAATGTCTGCTAACTCTATGAAGGCAAGCTTCCAAGGCAAGAAGTCAGCTGCAGGGGAAGAAGGCAAGCATCACACCAGTGGAAGTAGGGTGTGAGGTGAAGACTTGAGTGTCCCCACTCACTCACATCAATTTCACTCTATCCACAGCCATGTAAGCTTCACCACAACTCTCAGTGGTGCCCTGACTCCAAGAATATCTCCTTCAAAAATTTCGACCCTCCATTTTGTTTCAACTTAGCAATTAACCCTATTGACTCCTGTTAACCACTGGAATTTTTGAGCCGGTCAATGTAGCCTGTATTATGTGATTTGGTTTTATTACTCCTTTTATAATATGAAAAAGATTTTTTAAATTAAGACTTGGGAGAGTGCTCAGAAATGAGAGACCATTTGTATTTTCACAGTGCACACAAGGCATAAAATATGTTTCTCAACATTGCAGCTGCTAAGTAACACAAATAGTTTTCCAGTCTCCTAAACATTTGCTTATGCACTTCTGCATTCCTCTGATACCATTCAAAAGTGGTGTTTAAATCCTCTGTGATTTAGGTACACCACAGGAATAGGAAACATCATTTCTTGTTTACTCTTATTTCTTTAGAATCAGCAGCCAAATGCCATCACAATTCTGAACATTTAAAAGCAGGAAGTGTTTACTTAGGAAGAGGTGAGGGTTACATCTTGTCCTAAATGTCATTCTCCCAGTGCTGGGGCACATGTTGGGTAGAGGGGATGAAGTGAACCAGACAGACCTATTCCCTGTCCTCAAGGAGCTCATAGTCGAGTGGGCAGAGCCAGATCATAACCAAGAACACAAAGGAAGAGCATTTTGTGGGTTGGGATTAGAGGTATGGAAATAAGCGGCAGGTATGGGAAGAATCACTGAGGGTCCTACCATGGCAACTGAACATTTTTCATATAAATAAGACAGCCTTGTCCTGAGAAATCTGCACTCTAGTGAAGGACACAAACTAACTGCAAGTAGATAAATCAATAACCTAATTGTACGTTATGATAAAAGCAACAAACAAAGGGGAAAAGGGTGAGCAGAGAAGGCCTCCCCCAGGAGTTGCAATTTCAGCTGAGGTCTCATGAGTGAGAAGGAACTGCCCAAGGTCAGAGCTGAGGAAACAGTCTTTCAAGCAGTAGGAACAAAACTTCTAAAGTCTCTAAGATGGGAAAAAGCCAGTCATTTCCAGAAAGGAGGACAATGTGGCCTACAAAATAAGAGGGAGAGTGGAAGGCAATGAGGTTGGAGAGACAGATAAGGTCCAGATGCTCTGGGGCCTTCTCACCCACGGTGAGAAGTGGGAATCTTATTTCAAGGGCACCAAGAAAATGCAAATGTTGCCACAGTCTTCTGTTCTTTGGCCTTCTGTTCTGTAGTGGCTTTTCTCTGTAAACCTGCACTGGGAAGATAGGCATAAGTTGTCAGTGAGAAATAAGAAATGTCTGAAAGCATAATACATTAACTTTGGCTTTAAAAATTTCCAAGATATTCAACTGGATATTTGAATACAGTGGTTGAATGAAAGTCTATTCTTGTAGCTTTTTATGGCCTAGCAACCAATGAAGCCAAGTGGAACCCAAATCTATTATTCCTTCACTCTCTCTAAAGTGGCTAACAGTTAATAAGTAACTAAGGTCGTGATCTGGTCCTTCTGAAGAAGGTATGAAGTGGGTCCCACAACCTATGTAGGATGACAGGATAAAAAGTAATCAGCATGAGCTGGGGCTGGGGCTCAGTGGCAGAGTGCTTGCCAAGCATGTGAGGCACTGGGTTCGATCCTCAGCACCACATATAAATAAATAAATCAAATAAAGATATTGCATCCATCTACAACTAAAAAATGTTTTTAAATAAAAAAAATTTTTAAAAAGAAATCAACAGATAAAATTCATGATCAAGGGGAAAATGGATGGGAAAATTAAATGAAACTGAGAGTAAAATTAAAACTAAGCTGAAAAGCCACAGTGGATCAAAAACCTGGCTTGGAGCTTCCTGGTGGACAAAGGAAAGAAGGAAGCAAGACCAAAGTCATATTGTCTATAAGAAAAAACATGGTTTTGCTATAGGTGAGTATAAATTTTGCTGGTAAAGGAACCTGAAAAAAATTTCTCTCATCAGTTCTATTAGATTTGAGACATTGTACTCAAGTGAATGTATGTCTTTTGTTAAAAAGCAGTTTGATTGGGGCTGGGGTGTGGCTCAGTGGTAGAGCACTTACCTAGCATGTGTGAGGCACTGAGATTGATTCTCAGCACCACATAAAAATAAATGAATAAAATAAAGGCATTGTGTTAAAAAAAAGCAGTTTGATTGAGGTATACTCACATACCATAAAATTCACCTGTTGTAAATATACAATCCCCTTTGTCTTCCTAAAGATATACCTAACAACACTCAAGAAGGTTTTGTAATTGGAGGACACAATAATCCCCTTTCCTTCTGATAGAGTTATTCATAGGCTAGGGCATAGCTCAATGGCAGAACACTTGCCTACTATGTAAGGCCCTAGGTTCCATCCATAGTACTGAAAAAAAGGAGATAAAGTGATTCATATGGGCAATCACATTTTCTCTTAGCAGAAAGTTCTACAGTTGATAGCCTGTTCCTTCTAATTATTGATCTTAAAGATTATAGTTTTAGTTCTGTTTTATAAGATGGAGAGCCTGAGGATCAGGAAAGTTCAGCAATTTAGCTGAAGTCAGACATTTAGCTAGAGCTAGACTTCAAAACTAGAATGCTACACAAGCCATATCCTGATTCCAATTGCTTAATATGGGTTGATTTCCCCTGTTTATAGATCACTACTCTTGTAGTGTGTTCATCTCACTCAATTAAGTTCAGAAATGTGAGAATTCCAGGAATTCAAACATTCTTAAGGCCCTATTTCAGATTTTTAGACACAGATTAAGTGTAAGTAATACACTGCAATGCTATAAATGAGGAAATAAGATGTTTGCTTTGTTATTTTTAGATAAACATGTGAAAAAATTCTTTTCAATCCTTAAAAAAATAGGTAGAACATTCCAGTACATTGGTCCAAAGATCAGTTTCTGAGAACTTTGCTGATTTTTGGTTAATGGCATGGGGCCCAACAGGAATATATAGATAATAGCTCACAAGTGGAATGTGAAATACGCAGATATTATTGCAAAAGAACTTAGCTATTTTCCAAAAGCATATTAACAGAAGGATAGCATGAACTCCAAAACATTTGTAAATTCATCTTCTTTGTTTATCTAGGATCTTTGAGCTCCTTGTAAAGTATCCTATGGAGTCAAGCAAGTAGTTGACCACTCTGGAGCCCATAGTCCTGGAGCTGGATGTTGTTCTGATCTCTTTAGACTTGAGCCAGCTTAGATTAAAAACTGGAGAGGGACGAGGAAGCCAAAAGGTCCTTGCGTAGATCATCTAAGAACCTAGCACAGTGCTGGAAACACAGTAGGTGCTCAGTATTTGGATTTTCAATCTGAAGATAATGAGGTGGGAAAATAGTTTTTTTTTAAATTTTCTTATTTTTTACATAAAAAAGAACTTTTTGTTGAGTGTACAAGTAGATCTTGGTGAGTTTTCACAGTATCACCCTACCTGTGTTGCCAGTTAGCTAGTTAAAAAGGAGGATATTTAACAAGAGAATGATCAAAAATGACTAACACATGCCCTTGGTCCTGGAGGAAGAAATAATCTGGTAGGGGAAATGAAAGATAAACAAAACAATTACATTATAGACTACATGTTGAGTGCTCTAATAGAATTATGCACATGGTATGTAGGGAGATGGTATAGGAAGTGGTTCATTGTGCCTTGATTGTGAGTGAAGTCATTCCAGAGGAGGAACATTTGAGGTTGATCTTAAAGAGCAAGAGCTAGTCAAGTGGAGAAAGGTGGAGATAGTACTCTGCTTATGGAAAGTATGAATAAGACAAGTTTGAGAGAACTGAGGATAATTTGGTGGGAACACTGGGGACATGAACATTCCTCCATTGACTTCAGCTGATACCAATTTTCCTGTTCCCTTCATGACCCAACTTCTCCAAATAATCATCAACTTACACAGTCTGTTCCTCCTTACCTCCTATCCACTCCTCAACCCACTTCCATCTATCTTTCAGATTCTCCACTTTACTGAAACTGCACAGTGTTGGTAAAATCAAGGGAATACTCTTCTTTCTGCATATTATTTAGTTTCTCATAAATATACAAAAGCCAGTCATTCTCTCATTCTTTGAACAATTTCGTTTCTTAGTTTCTGTCATATTCCATATCCTGTAAGCTTCTCCTTCAATGTCTTTTGCTGGATCCCCCTGTTCCTCTACTTATGCAAAGATTAAATAAGATAGCAAATGAAAAAAGCTCAGAATAGTTCATGGTAAATAATAAGCACTCAATAAATACTATCTATTATTGCTTCTGATCTGCTGGTGGCATCTTTTTCATTTTTCCAGTCCTGCTATCAGTTTATTCTCATTTTAACTTATTACCTGACCTCTAAATGTTGCTATTCACCAGGATTCATGCTTTAAATACCTCCTATGTATTGTTACTTATCCAATAAGCCCTTTTTTTCACAGCAGCCAGAATATTCTTTTTGAGACTCATATGCTATCATACTTACTGGTGAAATATTGAGTACTTTTCTTCTAAAATTGATCTAACAAGGGAAAGATGTCCACTCTTATTACATTTTTTTAACACTGCAGTGGAGATCCTAGCCATTACAATAAGGCAAGAAAAAGAAATAAAAGACATACGGATTGTGAAGGAATAAATAAAGTTTTTCATTGAGACAATATAATTTTATGTAGAAAAAATGTAGGAAATCTATCCAAAAAACCCCACTAGAGCTTATAAGCAAGGTCTGTATGCAAAGTTAATTATAGTTTTATATATTGGCAATGAAAAGTCTGAAAATGAAATTTTGAAATACATTATTCATGACAGCATAAAATCTTCACTTAGAAAATTTTTGTAAGATGTTCAAGGTCTCTAGATTAATAAATAAAACAGTTCTGAAAAATATTACAAGTCTGAATGAATGGAAAGCTATATCCTGTTAATAATTGGAAAAAATCCATATTTGTTAGGATGTTAGTCTCCTTGAATTTATCCATGAATTTAATGCAGTCTGATTTATAATCTCAGTCACATTCTTTGTAGAAATTGATGAGTTTATTCTAAAATTTATATGAAAATGCAGAGAACTTAGACAAAACAACTTGTAAAAGAAAAACTTTGGAAGACTCACACTACCTGAATTCAATAATTGTTCTAAATCTACTATGTGGTACTAGCATAAAAACAGACAGATTTTGCAGGACAGAATTGTGGATCCAGCAAGAACCACATATATGTATTGGCAATTAATTTGCAATGAAGGTAAAAAGATGATTTAATGGTGATAAGATAGTCTGTTCAACAAGTGAAGCTAGAAATAGCTCAATATTTTTTATGGAAAAACATGAACCTTGACCTTGTAACTCACTGCTTACTTAAAAATTAGTTTTAGTTGCATCATACACCTAAGTGCAAAAGCAAAAACTCTAAAGCTTCTAGAAAAATTTGAGGGCAAATATCTTTATGATCTGAGGATAGAAAACATTTTCTTAGGTAAGACACAGAAAATAATGTTGATAAAAATTTCTTAAGTGATCAATGAAACAATCAAAATTTAAAACTACTCTCCATCAAATAACACCATTAAGAAAATGAATAGTTCAGCAACTTAGTGAGATCCTGTCTTAAAGTAAAAATTGAATAGGCCTGGAGATGTAGCTCAATGGCACAGCACCCCTGGGGTTCAAATCCCAGGACTCTCCTCCCCCTAAAAAAGAAAGAAAATGAACAACGAAGGCACACTCTGGAAAAATTTATTCACAGAACATGTAACTAGCAAAGGACAAAAGACAAAAATGGACAAAAGACTCAAACTGACACTTTACAAAGGAAGATAAGTGAAGGGTCAATAAACACATTAAAAAGGTTCTCAACATTATTAATCATCAGGAAAATGCAAACTAAAACTGAAATAAAATACCATTTTATACCCTCTAGAATGGCTAAAATAAAAAGGCTGACAGCATAAAATATTAGCAAGGATGTAGAGTAATGGGAAACCTCACACATTGCTGGTGGGAATATAAAATGGTTAAAACACTTTGGGAAACTGTTTAGTAGATCCTTATATAGTTAAACATTTATATACTTTATGATCTAACAATTCCATTCCTAGGAATTTATCTAAGACAAATATAAGTATATATTCATGAAGAGAAACATATAAGAATACTCATCACAGTCTTATTTATATAGTCAAAAATAGACATGAAGAACCAAAACATTAATCCATCAACAGGAGAATAGAGCAAATTGTGGTGAATTAATACAATGGAAGATTGTTCATCTGTAAAGGGAACCAACTACTGATACATGCAACAATGTGGATGATGTTGAATCAAAAAAGTTAGTCATAGAAGTGTATAATGAGCTAGGTGCGATGATACACACCTGCAATCCTATCTACTAGGTTGAGGCAGGAGGATGGCAATTTTAAGGCCAGCCTGGGCAAATAAGCAAGACCCTGTCTCAAAATAAAAATAAAAAGGGCTTTGGATATAGAGCACACTTGGGTTCAATTCCCAGTAATAAAAATGTGTGTAATGTATGATTCCATTCATATGAAGTTCAAGAACAACAACAACAATAACAAAAATACTAATCTGTATGATCGAAATAGGATCCCTTAGTAGAAGTAATTGCCTGCAAAAGGACATAAAATCACTTTGTGGAGTTTTAGAAAAGCTTTATGGCTTGATTGGGATGTTGGTTACACAGGCATACATACATACATAATTATCTAAACTCACTGAGCTAAACAATTAAAATTTGTGAATTTCTTTTTTTGGTACTAGGGATTGAACAAAGGGGTGCTCTACCACTGAGCTGCATCCTCAGCCTTTTTTATTTTTTTCATTTTGAGAGTGTCTCACTAATTTTCCCAGGCTAGTTTTGAACTTATTATCTCCCTGCATCAGCTTCCCAAGGTGCTGGGATGTGAGGTGTGTGTGCCAGTGCACCTAGCTAAGACATATAAAATTTTATTGTGCATAAATTAAAGCTCATTTAAAATATTTAAAAATAATCCTCCAAAGTCTGAAATAATAACAAAAGAACACCAACTATTTAGTTGACGCTGCTACTTGGATGATTAGTCATCTAGAATAGAAATCAGGTACTGAGTGGCGGTCTCAAAATCCTTTGACATGATAAAAGAAAATAAGGTCATGTGATAGAGAGTTGCACAAAACTAATTTAGATAGGGTAATTAGCAAGCCATGTAGTGAGCTATGGGAAGAATATTCCAGACAGGAAAAGCAAAGGCAAAGACTAAGATAAGAATGAGAGACTACTGGAAGTTAGTGAGCAAGGGAAAATGGTAGGAGATGATATCAAATAGGTAGGGCTAAATCAGGACAATCATATAGGCCATGGTAATTTTGAGTGTGATTTAGTCAGCTTTTTTGCTGCTGTGACTGTATGACCCAACCAGAACAATTTTGGAGGAGGAAAAGTTTATTTGGGGGCTCATGGTTTCAGAGGCCTCAGTCTATGGATAGCAGACTCCATTCCTTGGAGCTTGAGGTGAGGCAGGACATCATGGTGGAAGAGTGTGGCAGAAGGAAGCAACTCACATGATGATCAGAGAGCAGAGCAAGCAAGATTCCACTTGCCAGATACAAAATATATACCCCAAAGGCATGCCCCCAATGATCCACCTCCTCCAGCTACAGGATACCTTCCCACAGTAACCACTCAGTTAATCCTGTCAAGGGATTAATTCACTGATTGGATTAAGACTCTCATAACCCAATCATTTCTCCTGTAAACCTTCTTGCATTGTCTCACACATGAGCTTCTGGGGGACACCTCACATCCAAACTATAACAGTGTGAGATAAGAAGCTACTAGAGGTGAACCCAGGTACATGACATGATATGATTTGTATCATAAAGGATTACTCTTAATGCTTTGTGGAGAATAGACTTGAGGTTTGGAGGATGGGGAAAAACTGAAGCAAAGTGGCCAGTCAGATATTGGTATATCTCTTTCGCATTACTTTCTTTGCTCTTCTATGACCCTGAAGGCTCACCCCTATATACAGCATCTCCAAAGCTTGTTTCTGGTTGAATTTAGCCAATGGATGCACCAAGACGACATGGAAAAGTGGGAGAAGAGAGGTCAGGGTACTTATTGCCACTCCTCTTACCCCATTTCCTTCCCTCCTCAACCAGATCCTGGTTTTGGCTATATTGATATAGCTACAACCCCTTTTGCTTGTTCCTGGTGTTAAAACATATTTTGATTCATCAGCCTGTCCACATCTTGGTTAATGGGCACACCATTAAACTCTCTTTGGTTAAATCCTTTTGAATGTGTCTATTTCCTTTTGGTGCCCTCAATGGCACAGGTGGCTGTTGGCAGGTGAATGGATAATTATGGCTTGGACCACAGTGGTAGGGCTGGAGGTAGAAAATAGGGCAAATTCAAGATGAGGGAAGATTTTGTGGAGGTGAAAACCACAGAACATCCATATGGACTGGATATAGAGGATGAGGGAAAGAGAAATGGAGGCCCATCCCTGGGATTGTGTTCAAGTGATTGGTGGTACTTGCTGTTTACTAAGACAGGAAGTCTGAGGGAGATGTATACTTGTAAGGGTGGAGATGAGGGCATCAATAATTTGTTTTCAGCCATGATAACTTCAAATTATCAGGTGTCCAAATGGGGGTGTTTCATGGGCATGTAACAGAGCATTCTGAAGCTCAGGAGAGACGTTTGGCTAGAGATAGAAATTTGGCAGTTTATCAGTATATCCTAGAATTTAAAGTCATGGAGTAGGATGAGACAACATAGATAGAGAGGACGTTAGGGAATCCTCATTGTGTCATTCTGATGGGAGGCAGGACCCACCTTCCATTGAGGAAATTAAAATGTCCAGATATTCACTGTCCCTGACTTCCGGCAGCCAAGGCAAGGGCGTGTGACCCACTTTCAGCCAACCTAGGATTTCTATCCAGGACTTTGCATCTAGAACCAGTTGTGCAAAGAAGCAAGGGATAATTCTGAGTTCATTTGGTATTCAGCAGGTACAGAATCTAGTGGCCATTGGCAGTGGTTATAGGTACAGTTTCCACAACCAGTGCTGGTGATGCTGATATCAGCATTCAGTGTCCAACAGGACTGGCAGAGACACATAACTGTTCCTTCCCTGTGATATGAGCTTGCCTGAGACTGATCTCTGAATTTATCTCAGTCTCCAGACTGTTTTTCAAGCCAGGTCCACCAGAATTCCTATTGATTCTGTATGCAACCTAAATTTCTTCCCGGAAGTGTTTTTTCTTCTTAGATTATCATGGGTTGTTTTGTGTTGATTGCAATTAAGAACCTTGTTAGTATAATGCCTTGAACTTAGTAGGTATGCAAGAAATATCTGATGGTAAGTATCTAATCCCTTTCTCCCTAACTTGAAATTACTCAGTAAGAAATCCCATGAATTTCCACCATGGCTGAGGTAGTCTAATGGCAAGTACTATTTTTGTTGTTAGTTGACAGTTTTCCTTAGAGTTTTGGAAGGGAAAAGAAATAAGAGGTCAGCAGTTGAAGTGACTGTCATTCCAATATAACAAAAATGAACATATTGACTCAAGGATGAAGTCAGTTTCCTTCTAAAAATGGCATATGGGAATCATTATTCACGGGAAAGGATTCTTCTTAGATTCTTTGGTATTTAGTGATGTTCCACATCAACCCACTCACCATTTCCCATATTTTAAAGAGCAGTTATAGAAACCCATGATCTCCTGGTTTTAAGATGTGTATCCACAATAAAACAAGGACACCTTTCGTCCTTTGCAACTAGAATAAAGAGCTCACATTTCACTTTTCAAAACTTCTCAAGGTAATTCAATTCCTCCCTGCCCTCCAGTGCTTTTAAATGAAAGTCAACTGTTGTCTTTGAAGAGACTTAAAGAAATTATTGGAACAGCTGGAGTCTCAATCTGCTTTGGCAAAAACAAAAACTATGTGGAATTATCCTACAATGTTTTATTTTACATTTTATTGATTTTGAACTGCTTAAGGGGCCATCTGCTGGGGCTCCTGGAAAGAAATCAACTTTCTGTCTACAGACAGCTCCAGACCAAAGGAGGTCAGGTCCTTAACTGTGGTGTGAGCCCAATCCAGGAGAGTGTGAGGTCAGTGGGAGTGCTGGTTGCAGAAAAATGGAGAAGTCAGCAAATGGAGAAATAAAGTAATTTTAAAAGAACTAATATATCTGAGGGTAAATCCTATCAGTTCCTTTTAATGACTCTTCATATCTATACCCTCTTTTCTATCCCCATTTAATCTTGACCAATTCTTCTCAAACTTGAATATGGATATCAGTCACCTTATTATAATGTAGATTCTGATTGAGCAGGTGTTTGGTGGGGCCTGAGATTCTACATGTTTAACAAGTTCCTGCTGGTCTTGGACAACATTTTGAGTACTCAGGATCTAGGTCACCATGACATCACTACCTAGATATTTACAGCTGCTTTCTAACTGGTCTCTCTGGTTCCAGGCTTAATCTTCTTTTCCACTCATTATTCAGAAAGAAGACAGAAATGGTTGATTTAGAAGCTAATCCCTAACTCTGTAACATCCCTTCTCACCCTTCTCTACTTAAAGTTCCCAGTTGCCCCCAATGGTGTTAGAATACAATTCAGACACCCAACTGTGGCCCCAAAGGCCTCTATGCTGAGGAGCTTCTTGATAATACTCATTGTGCCCCCTGCAGTCCAGCCCTCCCACACTGCTGTGCTCTCTCACAGCTTGCTATCCTTTTTAAAAATGTTTTTTAGTTGTTGGTTGACATTTGTTTATTCATTTATCCATATGTGGTGCTGAGGATCGAACCCAGTGCCTCCCACATGCGAGGCAAGTGCACTTACCACTGAGCCACAGCCCCAGCGCACAGCTTGCTGTCTTTGCCAAACTTATTCCTGCTTCTTCCATTGGGCCTACTCTCCTCTGCCTGTTGAATGAATCAGGCCTGCAGTACTCTATGGTAAACCTTCCTTTTCCCTCCACAGCTCCTGCCCCCTTTACAGAGGGAGGCCTTCTTTCTTGTGTGTTTCCACTTTATCCTGAAAATAGCCCTACCATCAATTTTATCAAACTAAATTTTAATTATTTACATGATTAATCCCTAGTACTGCATTATGAGCTTCTTTTTTTTAATTTTTTTTTTAGTTATAGATGGACACAATGTCTTTATTTAATTACTTTGTATGTAGTGCTGAGGATCGAACCCAGGGCCTCACGCATGTGAGGCAAGCGCTCTACCGCTGAGCTACAATCCCAGCCCCGCATTATGAGCTTCTTGAGAGCATCATTTTCTTCCTCTCTTTATCTTTCTCTCCTCTCCCTCTTGCCCTCTTCTTGCTCTTTCCCTCCTTTCCTTTGTCCTTCTCTTCTTCATTCCTTCCTTCTCTACCTTCTTCAATTTCTTTCTTCACCTTCCTGTTTCTTCCCTCCTTCTTCCCATCCCCCTTTCTCTCTCCCCTCTTCCTCCTTCCTTCCCTCCCTCATTCTTTCCTTTCTTCCTTCCCTCCTTTTTTCCTTCTTTACCTCCTTTCTTCTTTTCTGTGACAACAAACTGTTATGGTTTGGATGTGAGGTGTTCCTCCAAAAGCTTATGTTGAGACAATGCAAGAGGGTTTGGAGGGGATGGGATTGGACTGAGACATCCTTAACCTAATTAGTGAATTAATCCCCTGGTGGGATTAATTGAATGGTAACTGAAGACAGGTGGGGTGTGGCTGGAGGAGGTGGCTTTGGAATATAAATTTGGAGGGAATTGGAGGCGTAGCTTTAGAGTATATATCTGTATCTGGTGAGTGGAGTCTCTCTCTGTTTCCTGATCATCACATGAGCTACTTCCCTCTGCCACAATCTTCTGCCATGATGGAGCTGGTTGTCTATGGATTGAGAGCTCTGAAATCGTGAGCCGTCATATAAAATTTTCCTCCTCTACAGTTGTGCTAGTTGGATCTTTTAGTCACAGAGGTGAAAAAGCTGACTAAAACACAAACTATCTAAAATTTCTGAATTCTTGGATCTATAGGATGTTGCAACACTACTTTCTCTCCCTGGAACACCCTTTCCTCACCTTCTAAGTTGGAAACTCCTACTCATTCAGAAGAATTCAATTCAGATGTTACTTGCTCCAAGTCTTTATTGATTATTTTTGCCCCCACTCCACTCCTCAGCCAGACTAGGGATCCCCTCAACACTGGTACAAAACCATCATAGTCCTGATGATACTGTGTTGTAGTTGTATGTTTCCATGTTTGTCTATCAGGTAGATTCTTCACTCACTCATTCATTCATTCATTCATTCATTCATTCATTCATTCAAGAAATATTCATTGAGCATCTGTTGTTCTAGGCACTAGGGATGTGGCAGTTCACAAAAGGGACAAAGTACCTGCCCCTGCTCTCTTGGATCTTACATTCTAATGGAGGGAGACATAAAATACACAAATATATATTTCAGGTTGTGACAAAAATTTTAAATGTGCATGCCTGTAATCCCAGCACTTTGGGAGGCTGAGACAGGAGAATTGCGAGTTCAAAGCCAGCCTCAGCAAGGGCGAGGCGCTAAGCAACTCAGTGAGACCCTGTCTCTACATAAAACACAAAATAGGGCTGGGGATGTGGCTCAGTGGTCGAGTGCCCCTGAGTTCAATCCTCAGTACCAAAATAATTCTTTAAATAAAAACAGAGTGGTTTGAGGGGGGATGTGCTGTTTATTGTGGTGAGGAAAGCACACTTGAATATGATGGTACCTTTGGGAAGATTCCTGAATGCAGTAAGAAAGCAAACCATGCAGATACTGAGGTGCTCTAGACAGAGAGAAAAGCCAGGTGTCAAGTCTGTGCAAATGAAGCCTGACAGACATGTCTGAGAAACAGCACAGAAGCCAGAAGGGCTGGAGCAGTGTGAGCAAGGAGAGTGGTGGGAGGCACTGCTAAGCCTGGAAGACTTTCAAACATAAAGACTGTAGGCCCAAGAAGACAGGAGTCTTCTTTTATTTTCCTCACTCAACATACAATAAAGTTTAGTGCACATCAAGAACTGGTGTTACTGCACCCTTTACATAGGCTCATTATATCTTAACATTCACAACAATCCCATAAGGAATGGATTGTCAACCTAATAGTATGCATAAAGCATCTGAGGCTAAATGATTTGTCAAAGGTCCCTCAGCTAGTAGGTTGTACAGAAGGCACTGGGACCTGACTCTGTCTGACTATAAGAGCAGGTGCCATTTCTGCTACATTTCATCAGGGATCTCTAAATGGCAAGTCTTTTAGGGGAATAAAATGTGGAATTCTCATAGTTTGAATGATAAAAAAAAAACAGTTCCAACATACAGTTTAAAAGTTAGAAGTACAAGAAATACAAAGAGCCTAATGTTATGGTGCTCTAAGCAGGACATGGACTGCTGTGAACACGCATTCTGAATGAGAAATGATACTTCATTTCCTGTGCCTGCTGTAGCAAATGACCACAAGCTGGTGGCTTAAAACAACAGAAACTTATTCTCTCCCATTTATGGAAGCCAATAGTCTAAAATGATCGTGTCAAGCAGAGCCAAAGTTTCAAGATAAGAATCCTTCTTGCTTCCTCCAACTTCTGGTGACTTCAAATGTCCTTCAGCTTGTGGTTGCCTTCATCTTCACATGGCCTCTTTTTCTTCTCTCTGTTTGTGTCTTCTCATCTGTCCCATATAAGAATGTTTGTCGTTAGATGTAGAGCCCACCCATATAATACAGACTAATTTTATCTTGAGACCTTTAACATAATTATATCTGCAAAAACTTTGCAATGGTTTGTCTGTGGTTTGAGTATGTCCCATAACTGTTTATGTGTTGGGAGCTTGGTCCCAAGTGTGTCAACATTAATAGGTGGAGAGACCTTTAAGAGGTGGGGCCTAGTGGGAGATCGTTATTAGCCTCTTCCTAGTCTGGTTTCCCTTCTCACAATGTGACCTCTCCCTCTTACATGTGATCCTACCAGGATGCCATCTTCTGTGATATGACCCAGGCAAGGAGGCTCTCCTAAAAGACTGAATTAATGGAACCACTCAATATTGGACTTTCATCTGCAAAACTGTGAGCTAAATAAGCCTTATCTCTTTACAAAGTACTCAGCCACAGGTATTTCCTTGTAACAATAAAAGGGCCCTTTTTCCAAATAAAACCATACTCACAGGTTCTACAGTTTAAGGAGATAGATCATTCAGCTCACTAAAGTTGGTGACATGAAATTTAGAGGTTCATAGTCCTCCCTTGATCATTGTATCAAGGACAATTGGCTCCCAACTCTTTTCCTGAATCCTGGGCTTCTCAAATACTTCACATCTTATAATGAAGAAATAGAAAGTCAATTTTGTACTTATAAATCTTTGCTCTGAGATATTATAAAACATATTGGGGCTGGGGTTGTGGCTCAGTGGCAGAGCACTTGCCTTGCACATGTGAGGCACTGGGTTTGATCCTCAGCACCACATAAAAATAAATAAATAAAGGTATTGAGTCAATCTATCACTAAAAAATATTTCTGTACATTTTCTGTCACTCCAAATGTTCAGTGGCATGATAACTAAAATATTTAACAACAGATCTGGTACAGGTACCAACCCACTAGAATGGACACTGAAACCCATCACATTAGGGTGTTTCTGGATGAGATTAACATTTGAATTAGTAGACTGAATAAAGCAGACTGCCCATCCAGAGGATCACCCAACAAGGGCAGTCTAGAACTCTCAGGTGTGAGCTGAATCTGGAATCTACAGGCAGAATTCCTCCTTCTCCATTTTCTCCTCCTCCTTCTCCTTCTTCTCCTTCCCATCCTTCTCCTCTCCCCTCTCTATCCTCCCCCTCCCCCTTCCCCTCCCTCCCCTCCTCTTTCTCTTCCTTTTCCTTCTTTTTCTTTTGAGAAATCTCAGCTCTGCTCCTGAGACTTTTCTTTGGATTGCATCAGGCCTACTCAGATTATTCAGTATAATCTCCCTTGCTTAAAAGTTAATTGATTATGGACTTTTATCACATTTACAAAATATCTCATAACAATGCAGAGGTTAATGTTTGAATAACTGGGGATTATAGCCTAACCAAGGACGCATAAAAGTGACCATCACAGAGTATAAATTGCCACTATCACTTTTGAAAACATTTGAAATATATACTAAAACTCAACATACATATACTCTATGATCTAACAAGTGTCTTTCCAAGTTTATATATGTTATAAATGCATGTTTTTTTCCAAAAGGCATATACAAGAATATTCATTATAGCATTAATTGTATTAGTCTCAAATTGGAAACAAGCAAAATTTCTATCAACAAGACAATGGATATACAAGTCATGTTGCATTCATTCAATAGACTATTGCTTGATGATGAAAAAGAATTTACTACTATAGGCAACAGTATAGATGAATCGCACAGACATAATGATGTGCTGAAAAGCCCTTCATGGTAGGGGCTGTGGCTCAGTGGTTGAGTACCTGCCTAGCATGCTTGAGCCCTAGGTTTGAACACCAGCCCTGAAAAATAAATAAATAAATAGCCACTCACAAATGACTATATTCTATATGACTCCATTTATATAAAGTTCAAAAACAGGGAAGATTAATCTATGATGTTAAAAATCAAAATAGTAGTTAACTTGGGGTAGAAGTTATTAAGAGGCACATGGGAGCTTCCTGGATATTGGTAATGTGATGTTTCTTGATCTGAGTGGTGGTTACAGATGTGTGCACGTGTGTGTGTGTGTGTGTGTGTGTGTTTGAGGTATCAAGTCACACACTTAAGATGTATACTCTTTACATCAAGTTATACTTTAATAAATTTTTAGAAATAATAAAAAAAGATTCAGACAGGAAGAATAAGTTGACATCAACAAGATGATTTTTAATATACAATAATTTTAAGCCTGGCGCGGTGTCTCAAGCCTGTAATCCCAGCACTTAGGGAGGCTGAGACAGGAGAAT
Organism: Xerus rutilus; assembly: GCA_028644305.1. Classification (NCBI taxonomy): domain Eukaryota; kingdom Metazoa; phylum Chordata; class Mammalia; order Rodentia; family Sciuridae; genus Xerus; species Xerus rutilus. The sequence continues at coordinate 15,669,080 of CM053417.1, forward strand.
CGTGAATTCAAAGCCAGCCTCAGTGAGACCCTGTCTCTACATAAAACACAAAATAGGGCTGAGGATGTGGCTCAGTGGTGGAGTGCCCCTGAGTTCAATCTCCAGTACTAAAAAAAAAAAAATTAAAGCAGAACATGAAAAAGGCTTGATTTAGCAGCATGGAGAAAGACTTGGGGGTTTTAGTTGACCACGCGTTCTATGTGAATTAACCACGTGCCATAGCAATTGTAGAAGTGTGTGTGATTTAAGCTGCTGTAGCAGAGGACAAGTCTCTGTTATATTTCACTTTGCTGGCTCCCTTTGAATCTTAATTCTGTCATGTAGGACAGAATGGGGTTGTAGGAAGAATTCCTAACTAGGAAATTAAAGTACAGCCTTGTAACTATCTTTATAATGATGACAATAATTTTTAATGCTTAACAAAAGTCCAATACATTGTTTTCTTTCTAACTGGACGTAAGTTTAGAGACTAGACACAACACTCTGAAAATATTGTTGACAAATTTAAGAGGATCCTTAGGCTGAGTTAAAATGGGAATGAGAAAATAATCTTGCCATATATGGAGGAAATTCAGACAAAAAACTAAGGAGGGACATGGAATTTTTTCTTTAATTTTGAATACTGGATGGGCTGGCATGTCCAAGAGCAGAGCTAAGCCCATAGATAGATGTGATGGAAAGCCAACTTGAGTTCTTCATTAACAAAGAAGGAAGCTCCTAATACCCCATCAACCTGCAAAAGAAAGAGCTGACAAGAAGCTTTTTAGTTCGAATCCATCCCATTTATTGATTCTTAATTTTGCTTCTAGTGCTATAGGAGTCTTGTTAAGGAAGTAAGGTCCTCATCTTACATGATGAAGATTTGGGCCTATCTTTTCTTCTATTAGGCATAGGGTCTCTGGTCTGATTCCCAGGTCCTTGATCCACTTTGAGTTGCATTTTATGCATGGTGAGAGATAGGGGTTCAGTTTCATTTTGCTGCATATGGATTTCCAGTTTTCCCAGCACCATTTGTTGAAAAGGCTATCTTTTCTCCAGCGTAAATGTTTGGCACCTTTGTCTAGTATCATATAACTGTATTTAGGTGGGTTTGTCTCTGTGTCTTCTATTCTGAAATTGGTCTACATGTCTATTTTGGTGCTAGTACCATGCCATTTTTGTTACTATAGCTTTGTAGTATAGTTTAAGGTATACAATACTAACTTTAGTATACAACTATACTAAACTTTGTAGTATAGTTTAAGATATACATCGATCAACAGACTTATGAAAAAATGTTCAACATCTGGTATTGTGATGCCTCCTGCTTCACTCTTCTTGCTAAGGATTGCTTTGGCTAGGTCTCTTATTCTTCCAAATGAATTTTATGATTGCCTTTTCTATTTCTATAAGGAATGACATTGGGATTTTAATTGGAATCACATTGAATCTATATAGTGCCTTGGGCAGTATGGACATTTTGACAATATTGATTCTGTCTGTCCAGGAGCATGGGAGATTTTTCCATCTCTAAGGTCTTGTACAATTTCTTTCTTTAGTGTCCTGTAGTTTTCATTGTAGAGGTCTTTCACCTCTTTTGTTAAATTGATTCCCAAGTATTTTATTTTATTTTTTGAGGCTATCATGAATGGGATAGTTTTTCTAATTTCTCTTTCAGAGGGTTTGTCACTAATGTATAGAAATGCAATTGATTTATACGTGTTGATTTTATTTATTTTTTTTTTAATTTTTTTTTTAGTTGTAGATGGACACAATGTCTTTATTTTATTGCTTTGTATGTGGTGCTGAGGATCGAACCCAGGGCCTCACGCACGCGAGGCAAGCGCTCTACCGCTGAGCTACAATCCCAGCCCACGTGTTGATTTTATATCCTGCTACTTTGCTGAAGTCATTTATTAACTCTAGAAGTTTTCTGGTGGAATTTTTTGGATCATCTAAGTATAGAATCATGTCATTGGCAAATAATGACAGTTTGAGTTCTTCTTTTCCTATTTGTATCCCTTTAATTTCTTTCATCTGTCTAATTGCTCTAGCTAGAGTTTCAAGAACTATGTTGAATAGCAGTGGTGAAAGAGGGCATCTCTGTCTTGTTCCTGTTTTAGGGGGGATGCTTCCAATTTTTCTCCATTTAGGATGATGTTAGCCTTGGGTTTAGCATAGATTCAAACTAAAAAGCTTCTTCTCAGCAAAAGAAACAATCAATGAAGTGAACAGAGAGCCTACATTCTGGGAACAAATTTTTGCCACATGCACATCAGATAGGGCACTAATCTCCAGGATATATAAAGAACTCAAAAAACTTAACACCAAAAAAACCAAACAACCCAATCAATAAATGGGCTAAGGAGCTGAACAGACACTTCTCAGAAGAAGATATACAATTGATCAACAGACTTATGAAAAAATGTTCAACATCTTTAGCAATTAGAGAAATGCAAATCAAATCTACTCTAAGATTTCATCTCACTCCAGTCAGAATGGCAGTTATCAAGAATACAAACAACAAGCCGGGCGCGGTGGCTCAAGCCTGTAATCCTAGCACTTAAGGAGGCTGAGACAGGAGAATCACGAGTTCAAAGCCAGCCTCAGCAATGGCGAGGCGCTAAGCAACTCAGTGAGACCCTGTCTCTACATAAAACACAAAATAGGGCTGGGGATGTGGCTCAGTGGTCCAGTACCCCTGAGTTCAATCCCCAGTACCAAAAAAAAAAAAGAATACAAACAACAATAATTGTTGGCGAGGTT
>CM053417.1:15678838-15769341 GCA_028644305.1 Xerus rutilus
TCACTGAAAACATTTGTTGAGGCAAATAGAAAAAAATATTGTTACAATCATAATTTTTCTAACTTTGCACAAAATTATAAGCAGATTACATTCTTCATATTAAACATCTTTATATGCACTTTCAATGAACAGTATATATATATATATTTATATATATTTTTTATCAACCATCTTTACTATACCCATTCCCCTTTCCTGCTCCCCACCTTCCCCATGTCACATCCAGTGTTTCTCTATTTCTCTTATGTTTCCCATTCCCACCTCCCTTATTCATCAGTATCCATTAATCAGAGAGACCATTCGGCATTTGGTTTTTTGGGATTGGCTTACTTCACTTAGCATAATGCTTTCCAATTCCATCCATTTGCCTGCAAATGCCATAATTTTATTCTCTTTTATTGCCTTCAATAGATGAATGGATAAAGAAACTGTGGTACATATACACAATGGAATATTATTCAACAACCAGAATTCTTATTGTAGTTCTTCTTCTTCACCTTCCCCTTCCTTTTCCCCTCCCCCCTTTTCTCCTCTACCTCTTGCTCCTCCTCCTCCTCCTCCTCCTCCTCCTCCTTCTTCACACTGGATTGAATCCAGGGGCACTCTAGCACTTAAGTCCTTAGCCTTTTAAGTTGTTCTACTGAGATAGAGTCTTGCCAAGTTTCCCGGGCTACTCTTGAACTCTCCATCCTCCTGCCTCCACTTCCCTTATAATTCGCTTGGATTACAGGTGTGTGCCACTATACCCAGTGCCTTTGATGTAAAAGGAAAGAAAAAAAGTGGGGGAATTGTTAGGGAAGTGGGTCAAGAGACGTGTTTGTTCACAATTGGAATGATGTAATAGATAAGGAAAAATTAATGATTTAGAAGGAAAAAAGGAGAATTTTTATAGTCATTTCCTTGAGTAGGTGAGAGGAGTGGGGAATCTAGTGAACATATAGAAACATACCTTGTGGGAGCTTTGGGAAGTTTTTTATCTTCTGATTGCATCTATTTTTTTAAAAAAAATTTTTTTTTAGTTGTAGATGAACACAATGTCTTTATTTTATTGCTTTGTATGTGGTGCTGAGGATCGAACCCAGGCCTCACGCATGCGAGGCAAGCGCTCTACCACTGAGCTACAATCCCAGCCCCTGCATCTATTTTTAATAAAATAGGAAACAAGATTCCGTACTGAGCATAAAGATGGGGGAGGAGGTGTTGGAGATTTGAGGACAGAGGAATAAATGTACTATGACATAGTGCTGCTTTCACACACTCTTTCTCTCCCTGCCCCATCACTGTGCAAGGAGATTTGGAGAGTGAATATATAGGGTTATCTGTTGGGCACTTGTAGATGATGGTCATGAATTTAAAATGAGACCATCATCAGTTATCATAGTTATGCATTTTCCTTCAGTTGCATTTCAGCTGCGGGAAGATAGTTGAGTTTAACCAAGTTCCATATTTTGCCAAGTGAGCAACAAAAAAAGCAGTAGAATGAATAGACTGGAAGTCTCATACAGTCAAAAGATGGAGTCACTAATGGGAGTGAGCCGGGCAGTAGGAGATGATAGTCACCTATCTAGCCTCCCAAGGAGACATGGAACATTTTGGTAGAAAATTTTGTAATGACCAGGTCTAGGGTGCAATCATGAAAGTGAGTGGCTGAGTTTGGGGCTGAGGGCAGATGTAAGACCACTGCAAGAGATGAGATCAAAGAACAGGGAGGGGCTGGGGCTGTAGCTCAGTGGCAGAGCACTTGCCTAGCATGTGTGAGGCACTGGGTTCAATCCGATCCTCAGCACCACATAAAGATAAACAAATAAAATAAAGGCCTTCTGTCCATCTACAACTACAAAAAAATTTTTAAAAAAAGAACAGGAAGGCCAGGGATGGAAAGATCTTCCTCAAGGATAGTGAAGTGGCAGTGGTGGTATTAGAAGAGGTTGTGGTTGCAGTGGCAGGTGGAGATGTTTGTATTTTTATTGTAAAGAAGGAGACAAATGCAGCTTTATACAGGAGTCTCCCTTTCAGCGAGGTCTTCTCTGACCATCATGGTTTACAGCTGCTTTCACACACTCTTTCTCTCCCTGCCCCATCACTGTGCATCAATTGCCCTATTTTATTTTCTTTAATGCATGCAGTACTGTCTAAAAACCACCATGCTTATTTAATTATTGTCTTTCTCTTCTACTGGAATGTAGACTCCATGAAGTTGTCTTCTCCAATACTTTATTCTCAGGGCCTCTACAGTGCATTTAATATCACGGGTTTCAAAAGATGTAACAAATAGTGAATGTACATTATGGGTGCAGCACACACTTGGTTTGTCCACTTGGAAATTCATGTTGACAAATGATCCCCACTAGGAAGTGTTGAGATGGAACCAGGTGTAACTTGTAGGAGGTGATTAAGCATCTGCCCTCATGGATGAATTAGTCATGAATTAATGAATAATGGATTATCTCAAGAGTGAATATGGTAGGTCTCTCGCACATGCTCCATATCTCCTGCCATGTGATGCCTGCACCACCTCAGGATTCTGCCAGCAAGGAGACCATTACCAGATATGTTCCCTCAACCTTGGACCACATTCATGAGCCAAAACAAACCTCTTTTCCTTGTAACTTACCCAGTCCATGCATGGTGTTGTGTTATTATTAACAGAAAATGGATTAATACAATGACCCTCTATGAGAACTTTTGAAAGTTTAAAAAACAGAATACATTCAGGAAAGGGGGGCCTGTGTCAAGTAAGGATGGGAGGCTCTGTGAAGGAGGTTTTATGAACTCTGGGGTGTCCAGTAGTGAAGTCTTCAGTTTCTGTAGTTGTAGCCATATTTTCCTTCAAAAGAGTGTTAGGTGTTACATTTTGAATGAATATAGAATTCACCTAGGTGTCTTCCCTACACTGCCACTGAGAATTTAATCTTAAGATTCCAGTAAAAGAACCTGTAGCAATGGAAGTATCCTGCAACCTTGGGCTACACTAGGCCAGTCTCAAAATCATGGCCTCAAGTAATCCTTCTCAGTTTCTCAATTACAGGTGTACACCACTGTGCCCACCTAAGAAATAGTCTTTTCAAAACATAAATTGGATTATGTTTCTCCCCTATTTAACATTATTTAGTGATTCCTCCATTGTCAGAATTTAAACTCCAAACCCATAGCAGTCTTGTCTCCTATAACCCCTCCCCATTTCTCAATGCACCATGATCACTTCTTGGTTGTTCAGATATGCTTACATACTGTGACAATAGTCCTTCACATTTGTTGTCCCCTTCACTTAGAGGAGGGAGCACTCTTTCTCTCATGCCCGCACCCTGTTGACCTGGCTAATTTACACTCAGCTTAAATGTCATTTCCTCCAGGAAACCTTTGACCTCTTCCACTAATCCATGTTTCCATAGCTCTGTTTTCTCTTCCTGTCATAGGATTGATCTATTGTAACTGCTTATCCACTTGTCCGTCTTCCTACCTAGATTCTTGGCTTAAGAGGGAGGGACCTCTTCTTTTATTCCTCTTTGCATATCAAATGTGTACCTTACAATAGGTTCACTGCCTTAGCTCATCCTAATATCCAGAATACTCCTCAATCTGATCTTTAAGAGTCTGGCTACTCATCCTTCAGATCTTGGGTTAAAGGTCATTTTCCCCATGGAAGCTGTTCCTGACCATGCAATCTGAGCTAGCCACCCTCTATCATGTCCTCTTACTGTGCTACATTTGTCACTCATGGATGTTTTCCTTATTTGTGTTTTTTTTTGTTTGCATATTGATCTTCTCAGCAGGAATGTCCACTGTATGGGAATAGAACCCTTGTTTGGTTTGGCCTCACACTGTAACAAAGCATCTAGATCTTGGCACATGAATGTCAAATGAATACATGTTGGATGAGTTGAATGAATGAACTATTGAATGATGAATGAATCAATCAGTCAGTCAAAGGTCACCCTCAGAGGAAAGAAGCAATCTTCACACAGAAATGGTAAACTTAGTGAAGAGCCTGTGAAGCTCGACTGGGGCCCAAGATGGGTCAAAGGGTTGTGGCCTATATTCTTCTAGTATGAATCCCTTTGGGCACACATTAAAGGAGGAAGTTTCTTTTTTAAAAATTGCTAAATGGGGCAGAAACTTGATATGAAAATAGACTCTCCCAATGATAGCAGAGGGTTACTTCTCAGAACTTTTGGTGTGTGCTGGAAGATGGCTCATCAGTTAACAGGTAAGGCATAGGGCAAAGATGTCACATGAACACTCAAAAATTAGCACATCATTGACTAATGATAAGGCCCAGGGAAGCACTGAGCTGTCCAGATGTCTAGGACCCTTTCAAATAGCCTCAGCTTTGCTGGAGGGCAGTGAAGAAGAATATTGGCTAACAGTGCCCACATTCCTTTGCTACCTTCCCTTTAGCTATCTTCAACCACACTACCTTCCTACTCCTCATGTCCCCACCCCCACACTACCAATGGCAAGAACAGAGAGTCACCATTCCACCTCCAGAAGCTCTGCCCACCAGAACGTGTCCAAACTATTAAACAGAACTCTTTGCTCCCATGAATACTAAGGAGCAAACCTAAATGGAGTCCTTGCCAAGACTACTTCTCTCTTTCTCAGCATCAAAATTGAGGTACTGAGCTTTCCAGCAAACATTTCTGAAGCCACTCCTTTCTTTTTTTTCAACTTCAAACTAAAGAGCTGTCTAGCAAAGAGCCCCCTTCCCTCCCCTTCCTTTGGTGGTGAGCCATGCCAGTTTGGAAATCTCCCAAGGTCCAGTGATGCCAGACTTTTCATGAACAAAGCCCAAGTTCCTTCACATGCTGCCTGATTGATGGAAGTCCTGTGGGATTCAACTGTTGCAGGATTCACAACCGAAAGCCACTTGATTAATAAGTACTACCAGAATAGAAGCTAAGCACAAAATATAAAACCAAACACCCCAAAGTCCTATTGCTGCTATTTCCCATACTGTGATGTGCTGCATAAACAATAAAAAACATCATTCCTACCCTTGTAAGGATCCAGTGGGACCAGGCCACCATATGTAAAAGAAATGTGTAGTACAGATGAATGGCATGACCAGAAGCCTCTCTCTGAACTACTTCTCGGTGCCCAAGACATGATGACCTGGCTCTATAACATCAAGGTCAGATTCCACTCCTCACCCAGGGCTAGAGATAGCAGTTCTAGTTTAACTTTTGGTGCCTGACCAAGAAAATGTCAGAACAATAAAAAAAAAAAGAGCCTCATCACCCAAACTACCTCTTAATCGATTCAGAACTGAGGGGAGGAATTTACACTTGTGGCTCCAGCCTTAATCCTTCTCACTTCTTGGTAATCCATTTGATCATTCTCAACCACACAAGGACATTTAGTTTAATGGGTCTGAGTGTCTCTTCCCCAGAGTCTTATGTCTGAGACTCTGGCAGAACAGAAACCAGTGAAGCAATGTGAGCACATGACATTTAGACACATCATGTGGGAGGAAATGGCTCTCAATGAAGAAAAGAAAGGAAAGGAAAATAACGAAAAAAAGGAAAGGAGAAAGAAGGAACAATTTTAAAAATCAGCTTGCTTAAGTGGTTATCTTTTTGCTTCAGTACTGGCCACACAATACTTCCTTTGCAGAATAAGATTAAGGAAAATGAGAAAGCAGAAATGTAGAGGAATAATTAGGCATTTCATGGTTTTCTGAAACCACTAAACCCCACACTCCCTTCACCACAGTCCCTGAGACAAGAGAGATCACCAAATGCTGACATGCCCACTGCTTCCGCTCCCTACCAATAATGCCAGGCCCACCCATAGCATATCACATTCTGGCCCCCAGGGGACTCTCACCCATCCAAACTTGGCTGTGAGAAATGAAACTGAGGGATCAGGGTTTTCTCATCTCAGTCCATGCCATTTTGAGCCAAATGGGGACAAATGCATCAAGCTCCAGCAAAATCGACTGACAACAGCTGGGAAGAGATGGGGAAATACAGGACAGACCATAAAGTCCATACATAGAAAGGAGAGAGCCACACACATTTTGTGAGAAATCAAATGGCCCAAATGCTGAAAACATGCACCAACTCCCCCCCCAAATTATTTCCCAGGACAATCTTAACTCTCAATTCATTAGGAGAGGCTACATTATTTCTGAAGATAACATATTTTTGATGCCTCTTAGTGGCCTACCTTCAGAACCTGCAGTCAATTCCTTAGAACACCCTAAGTGCTTAATCTGAGGTAAGTTTGTTTGTTTGTTTTTAAATAGGCTAACACTGACCCATGGCAGCTAGGCAGATGGTCTAACAGGGCTGCATTACTTTGGGTCCAGAAAGGAAAGCAAAGTGGATTTTCTCAGGTGTCACAGAGCTTGCCTCTGAAAAGCAGCCCCTACAATGTTCAGCTTGCTGGCAGCAACATTGGAATAAGTGTGCAATCTCCCAAGAGACCTTCTTGGAAGGGCAATGCTCATTTCACAAGTATGCAAGTTCTGATGTCATTTAATAAATATGAAGGCTCTGATATACTTGTTAAAAATTAATCTCTACTTTCTTTTTGTACCATGTGTTTGGGGAGGAGGGGAGGAAATGAATGGTGGTTCTCAGAGGCCTGAGATATCTGTCACTGTATTCACATGCCTCTTCCTAGTGGGTTAGGAGAAGAAGGCTTCAATGCAGGGTTCAGCAAACTTTTTCTGAAAGGGTCACATAGCTCATGTTTTCTGCCTTGTGGGCCACATGGGCTCTACCTCATCTGTCTCATCAACTCAAGTCTGTTGTACAGGTAGTGCAAAAGTGACCATGGAAGCTGGCCGTGGTGGCACACACCTATAATCCCAGTGGCTCAGGAGCCTGAAGCAGGAGAATCGGGAGTTCAAAGCCAGCCTCAGCAAAAGCGAGGTGCTAAGCAACTCAGTGAGACCCTATTTCCAAATAAAATACAAATAGGGCTGGGGATGTGGCTCAGTGGTCAAGTGCCCTTGAGTTCAATCCTCAGTGCAAAAAAAAAAAAATGTGACCGTGGGCAATACTCAAACGAATGAGCATGGCAGTGTGCCAATGAAACTCTATGTGCAAAATTAGCCAGGACTAGATCTGCTGCGTGGACCAGATTTGGTTCTCAGGCCCTAGTTTCCCAACCATTACTTTTGTGCAAAACACACACTTGTTTGCAGATTTCATCTTGTTCAATATCTCCAAACAACTTGCTGGAAGGTAAAGGGGCAAGCAGAGGTCCCTGGGCTCCCATAATCACTTCTCTTCAACCATTCTCAGTTTAATCCCATGATGTCATTCTGAAATGCAGTGGGTCATTGACAGGGTCACATTACTCAGAGAAAAACAGGATGTTTGACACCTAAAATATTCAGAACAAGCCCAGAACTCATATCTGCAAAAATGCTCTTATATAATGGGAGGCAGGGAGAAAGGGAAGGCAGCAACAGGAGGCTGAGAGGGGACAGCCGCTCATGGAGAAGGCGCACTGGGCTCGGCTCAGATGGTGGGCCTGCTGCCCTGGACAGAACATCTCCGCTTGCAGCTGTCACTTCAGTGGACAGATGACTTCATTTCAGCTCACCCCAATAAATGAGAAATAATCTCTCACTTGGGAGAAATACCATATGGTAGATGCTTTGAAAAGTCATAAGAAAAGTATAAAGTACTTAGGGGAGAAAGCCATTTCCAAAAGCATGAAATTTGTCTAGAAAAGGATCAAGCAGTTTCTTTGAAATACAATGGCTTCCTAGAAAATTGAGTCTAAACCAGCAGGATTAGGTAACAAGAGGGGCATTATTGAAGAAAGTTAACAGGGAGATCTCCTTTCTTGTGTTTACATACCTTCAATGCAATTAGAATCCACCACACTTATTCCCCTAAATCCCCTGGGACCTGTCCCTGCTGAAATCTCAACACCCACTCTTCCCTATCTTGTATGCCAGGTTCAAAAATGCAGCAGGTCTTTTAATTCCCCAAAGTCCCAGAGGCATGTGGCTTCATGTCTCTGGGTCTTTGATCAGGCTGGTTTCTCGTTCTGGAAGGCCCTTCCAGGCCTTCAAATATCAGCCTCCTGACTGTTTTCTGATTCTCGAGTGTGTTCAGCATTCCTGTTCTGTGACATGTGGGGAATTTATACATAGTAATTCTGTTGTATTTACCATGCTGTCATTGATTGGACTCAGTCACTTATTTCCTCTACTAGACTGTGAGCTCCTTGCTGTCTGATTTGTCTCTGGCTCCCGAGTGTACACAGTGATGGGCTTATGAAAGGGGCTCCATAAACATTTGTGCAATTGAATGGTTAAGGGTAGGGGAACTTCACCTGCTCAGTCATTCTCCTTTGGATCAAAGCTATGTTATCCAGGCCTAACCCAACTGAGGGCTCCAGTTTGAGGTCTCTGAAACAAAATCATCTGCAGCCTTGGATTCCTCAGCATGGGCCTCTGCTCAACTGTTACTGACATAGCTCTTTCACTCACTCTCTTAACTAAACTCTTGTATGCCAAGATTTCTCGTCCAATTGCTGAGAGTCCACCAGCTAGTTCCTTCTTATCTTTCAGGTCCCATCTTCAATGTTCCCTGTTCTGAGAGGTCTTTCCTCATTCCACATTCTTGGGGAGGTCTCTCCATTACTCTGTCTTGGCACACTGATCTTTTGCATTCTACCAATAGTCACAACTGGTAAAGAATTTTTAATATTTCATTTTTTGGGGGAGTACTGGAGATTTAACCCAGGGACACTGTACCACTGAGCTACTCACCCAGCCCTTTTTGTTTTTAATTTTAAGACAACATCTCACTAAATTACTTAGAGCCTCGCTAAGTTGCTGAGTCTGGCCTTGAACATGTGATCCTCCTGTCTCAGCCTCCTGAGCCACTGGGATTATAGATTTTTAATATTTCTTTATTTGCTCACTGTCTTCCTTTCCTGCCAGAAGGTCAGGGACTAACTTTGTCACATTAGCTCTTATAGCCTTGGCCTAGCACCAGACTTGGTATTTAGCAGATATACAATAAATATCGGTTGAATAAGGGGCAGGCGATGTGGCTCAGTGGTGGAGTGCTTCCCTAACACCACCAAAGAAATCCGTTGAATGAGTGAGTGAGGTATGAGTAAGTTAATACCCATGGAATGCCTGGTCCAGACCCATTGCCTCCAGGCACACAATCACCTTCTCTTTATTGACAGCTCTTCAAACACACTAATCCCAGGAAGCACAGAGGATTATTAAGCACACTTCCCCCACTCCGGTACTTAGACAAATGCTTCCTTCCACCTACAGACCAATGTAAAGGGAGACAAATGCCAAAAGAAAGGCAATTGTCAGCTTTGATGTACAAATGAGACATGTACAGAAGTTGACAGCATTCATGTTTGCTTCATGTATGGCAGAAGCTAAATCCCCCACAGCTTGATCAATGGGAAGCAAAGAAAAGCTCACAGGTAACCTTAAAAGTGGATCTAAACACATGTGTTAATTAGATAGATTTAACAATTCCACAATGTATATATATTTCAAAATATCCCATTGTACACAATAAATGCATGCAATTTTATCTATCAATTTAAAAATAAATTAATAAACATTTTAAAACATGGATCTGACCATGCTACAGAGCAGGACAAGTGCAGTTTAGGAGATTATGCCCTTATAAGGCCCCGCATGCAGCTCCCAGTGGAGCCTGAGATGATCTGGCACCTTTCCGCAAAACACCAACAGGATTGCTTTCAGGGCTTTGTTCACAAATAATCCCAAGTCTGCTGTCTACATTTTCATCTAAACATTTGATGGAAAACCTAATACCACCCCTAAACATCTCAGGCCTCAAAGACTCTTGAAAAAAGTGCTGAAAATAAAGGCAACCATCATCCAAAACTCTCATTCAGGGCTCCCTGCATACTCTTCCAAGTTGCTGAGAGCTGAAATGGGGGGCAAAGGGGACAGGACTCTGGAGACCACCTGAGCTCAGAGATGGAATGAGATCTGCTTCCTTTTGACCTGCTAGGTCAGGGATCAGCAAACTCTTCCTATCAACTTTTCAGGCTTTGTGGTTTCTGTGTACTCTGCTATTGTAGTGGAAAAGTCTTAGATGAGACTTACATGAATGGATATGGCTGTGTTCCAATAAAGTCTTATTGATGGACACTGAAAAGTGAATTTCATTTCATATGACTTTCACATGTCACAAAATATTCTTTTGATTCTTTTTAACCATTTAAAATGTAAAAAAAAAAACATTCTTAGCTCTCAAATAGTAGAAAAACAGATGATAGCAAGCCACATTTGACCTGTGGGCTGTAAGGTGGCTAACCCCCAGAGTAGGCAGTAATGTATACCAAAACACAGTAATGTCAAAGAACACAGTCTGGGCATTTGGACTCACTTGGATTTTTTCAAGCCTACTTCTCAGGCTTTCAAGGTATGTGACTGTGTTAACCTATTTTCTGTTATTATAACAAAATACCTGAGGCTAGGTAACATTAAAAAGAGATGAAGTTTATTTAGCTCCCAGTTAGAGAGGCTGAAAGTCCAAAGTGGTTCTATTGGTTTGGTCTCTAGTGAGGGCCTAATGACAAATGACATCACAAAAATGGGAGCATATGCAGAAGGAATAGATCACAGGGTGAGACAAGAAGCCAGAACAATGGAGGGTCCAGACTAGCCCTTTCTCTACTGACCCTATAGAGATAATTAAGTCAGGGTTCCACAAGAACTACCTTAATTTCTTCCAAGGACAGTGCCTTCAGTGACCTCCCACTAAGCTCCACCTCTTAAAGGTCCCACCGCCTCAACATTGCCACACTGAGGACAGAGCCTCCAACACACATACCTTAGAAGACACACTCAAACCATAATGGTGATCTTAAGCAAGACAGTAAATTCTCTGAGCCTCAATTTTTTTAATCTTTGCTGCCCTCCCTGCTAGGGCTGGGATGAGGATTCAAAGAGATGAGGCATGGCAAGCATTCAGCATGGTGCATGTGTACACTGTGAGCACCCAGTAAATGTTAACTCCTGTTATCTGCAAGTCCCTTTCATTAGTTGGGAGTCTCCCTTTTAATGGTCCTAATGCCTAGCACACTATCTACTCATGAATTGCTAGTAGGATGAGTAGATGGAGAAAGAAATGAATAAAATCTCATTGAAATGTGCAAGTGACACACTTAGGAGTTGCCCAGTCTTTAGAGTCAGCTTCCCTTATTTCCAAAGTGTTGATCCAGTATCTTGATTGGGTCATCAATGGGAACAAGTGGTTAGGCCTGGACTTATTGTAATTTCAGAGTGCATGTACTAAGGGATTAATAATTTCTAGATAAGTGAATGAATGGATGGAGAAATAGTTTTAAGTACAGATAGTTCTGACCGTTTGGGTTTTTTTAACGTTTCAATGGTGCCAAGCACACCCAATCATTCTGTTTTTTCACTTTGAGTACTATATTATATTATAGGACATATTCAGCATTTTATTGCAAAATAGGCTTGATGTTAAATGATTTTGCCCAACTGTAAGTAAGCTAAGAGTTCTGAGCACATTCAAGGTAGGCTAGGTCAAGTTATGATGTTCAGTAGGCTAGGTGTATTAAATGCATTTTTGGCTCACAATATTTTCAACGTATGATGGGTTTATTGAGATGTAATCCCACCACAAGTTGCAGAGCATCTGCATTTGAAGTCCAAGAAAAGATATCCCTTCTGCCTCCATATCAAGGGCTCAAGATGTTGGAGGAGCCATTGGGATGAGAGGAACTGTTTTAGTCAGCTTTTCATCATTGTGACCAAAGGACCCAACAAAAAAAACATAGAGGAGCGGACAGTTTATTTGGTCTCATGGTTGCAGTGGTTCAGTCCCTGGTTGGCTGACTCCATAGCTCTGGGCTGGAAGTGAGGTAGAACATCATGGAAGATGGGTGTGGCAGAAGAAAGTAGCATAGAACATGGCAAGCAGGAAGCAGAGAGTGTTCTCACCAGGACAAAACATAAATCCCAAAGTCATGCACATCCCCTGTGGCTTCCTCCAGCCACACCCTACCTGCCTACAGTTACCACCCACAACTATTTAATCCATATCAATGGATTACTCCAATGATTAGGTTAAAGCTCTCATAATCTGTCTGGGGTTGTGGCTCAGTGGTAGAGCGCTTGCCTAGTACATGTGAGGCACTGAGTTCTATCCTCAGCAGCACATTAAAAAAATAAATAAATAAAATAAAGGTGTGGTGTTCATCTACAACTGAAAATATTTTTAAAAATGCTTTCATAATCTAATGTTACCTCTGAACATTCTCACATTGTCTCACACATGAGTTTGTGGGGACGCCTCGTATCTACCATAACAGGTACCTCTCTGAAAGTTTATATGAAAGTTGTTCAGCACTAACTCTTTGTCTTCCTCTCTTGCCTTCTTCAACTACACCTACAAGGGGCTGCTGGTCTGCCTACCACCTGCCTTTCTAGAAGATGAAACTTGCACAAACCAATGTTTGGGACTTTTTAGAGCCAAATTTCTATTTGCACACTCATCCTCATCCAGAAGGCCATTGCTCCAGCTGCTAAGGTAAAAGAGGGGTTAGCCAGTGATTCAGCCCCATGTGCTCCATGAGGGGAAGCCATTCGTTTTTGTATAAACAGCATGTGTTGCTCATCTACCCCTTACCAGGAGGCTGTGGGGATTCCTGGCACATGGGTCATTTTAAGTTTCAAAGTTTCTCCAGAGTTCTGGAAAACAAAGCTGCAGAAAAAATGAGATGGAAGATCATCTTGAGCCGGATGCAGCAGTTCCTGAATCACAGAAAGCATCACAGGCAGAGCAAAGGCTCCAGCAAAGCTCTCCCTGGAGAAGGGCCCCTGCGAGCCTGAGCCAGGCCCATAGGGCGTTGGTTTCCCATCCTGAGAAACATCATGGCAATCAAGGAGCACACTGTGCTCACAGCTGACCACCCGGGAGCCTAGCCTTGGGAGACATGAGCAGGAGGCTGTGGGCTACGTGAGCACTGACAAGACCCTTAAAGGCTTCCAGCTTTCCACCAGAGGAAGGCTTGACTTGGCTCCCACTACAAATACTGTCAACCACATCAGAGCTGTTTTACAAAATGCTCAGAAAATGGAAAACTTAAGGTCATTTGCGGGAACCAAGAAGGAGCCAAATACAAGCACAGCATCCATTTTCCCCACCACCCAAGGAGCCACCTTCACAAGTCTTGAAGAAGCAGAAAGAGAGCTAAGGGTTTTCATGGCTCATTGAGCATGAGCCTATAAGCTCCAGGAGGCCTCTGGGAGTCTGCGTTTCAGATTCTGCTTTGGGCCTTGGAACTTAATGTCTGCTTTGAGCCAACTATGACATCAGTCATGTCTTATGACGACTAATAACAGCTACCATTGAATGGATGCTCACTGTAGCCCAGGTACAGGGCTAAGTCACTGTATGACCTTGGGCATTCACTGAAACTCTCTGAGGCTTCTTTTTTTCCCTTATCTGTAAAAGAGGGGGTAATACTAGTGCATATCTCAGAGGGTTTTTTTGGGATTCAGCGAGGCCGTTCTTGTGAAGGGCTTTACCCTGTGTGTGGCACAGTTTAGCGTGCTTCAACAAGTGGCAGCTGCTACTACTATCATTACCATAGCTAAAGGTTAGGAGCAACCAGGAAACTAAGAATGGCCTTAAGTCTGTCTTATTTTACCCCTCCCCTCAACCATCTCATCTTTTTAAAATATATTTTTAGTTGTAGATGGACACAATGCCTTTATTTTATTTATTTTTTAATTTGATGCTGAGGATTGAACCCAATGCCTTCACATGTGCCAGGCAAGTGCTCTAGCACTGAGCCACTACCCCAGCCCTGAAACATCTCATCTTACCCTGATTCTTAGACACAGACTCTGACTTATTTCCCAACTCCTAAGAAGGGTAGGTAGGGCAAGCACTTACCAGCCCGGCTGTTGAGACACACACAGTGATCACTCATGGGTCTGCGTGCCTATCAGCAGCAACTCTGAGCAGGATCCTACTCTTCTCCTTGCCAAGTTCATTTTCTGCACTTTACATGTCTCCTTGACAATGCAACTTTGGCCTGGCTCCACAGGGCGATGCATGAGGCATGCCACAGCAATGTGAAAAGGAGTTAGTTAGCTATCTTACCAGGCCATGTAGCTGTGAGTCAAAAATGCAAAGGCATTTGAAAGCAAAATTCACCCTTTCTGCAATATCCACCATAATAATGCTCAAAAGTTTTGGTGTTTTGTTCCTTCTTGTTTTGAGGGTAAAGCAGAAAAGAAAAAATGAGAGGCAGTCACCAGTCTGGTGAAAGGAATGTTTGATCTTGGTATGCACATTTATGTATTTGTTCATTCATTGCATTTTTAGTAAACACAGTTGGCCCTCCACATCCATGGCCTCCACATCTACAGATTCAACCAACAGAATAAAAATATTTAGAAAAAGGGGCTGGGGGTAGAGCTCAATGGTAGAGCACTTGCCTGGTATGCAGGAAGCCCTGACTTCTATCTCCAGTGCAATACACACATGGGTGCGCGCATGAAATAAAAAAGAAATAAAATATTCACAAAAATTGTATCTGTCTTGAAAATGTTCAGACTTTTCCCTTCCCAATATTCCTTACACTATGACAACATCAACATAGTGTTTACATTGTACTAGATATTGTAAGTCATCTAGAGATGGTTTAAAGTATACAGGAGGATATGTGTAGGTTCAACACAAATACTATGCCTTTTTGTATAAGGATTTGAGCATTCTGGGATTTTGGTATGCATGGGTTTCCTGGAACCTATCCCCTATGGGTACTGAGGGACAACTGTATCTCCTCTTTTTTTTGGAGCAGTCCTGAAGACTGAATCCAGGGGCCCTTTACAATTGAGCTACATCCCCAGCCCTTTCTATTTTATTTATTTTGAAACATGGTGTTGCTATGTTGCTGAGGCTGGCCTTGAGATTGTGATCCTCCTGCCTCAAATTGCTGGCATTGCAGGCGAGCACCACCACACCCAGCTTTATCTACTCTTCACTGAACAATATGCCAAGCATTGAGGAAAAATGAGACAAATAAGATAAAGGTCCCTGTGCTTGTGGGACTCGCTGTCTAGTGAGGGAGATATACAAAATAAATGTACCATTCTGAAGTGGTGAGAAAAGTTCTTTGTGGGAGAAGATCACAGAGTGCTGCTGGTTCTGAGAAGAATGGGCACCAAACTCAATCTGGGAGTGTATTTATTTTTCTCTGCAAAAAAGCCAGAATTAAAAAAGAAAACAAAGCTTTTGATTAAAACTAGTGGAACTCTGCAGCCAGCAACACCAAACTTAGAGGGTGCAGAGCCCACTAAGGATGCTTTGAAGGTGGTTCCTCTGGGTCCCTTTAGTTGTACCCGTTTCTTGTTCATTCCTGCACCCACCAACTAGGCTCTTGCCTGAAGCCCTCAAAAAAAAAAAGAGTTAAATCTTTGAGAAAATGCTCCCAGTGTTAAGTCACAAAATAGAAAATAAAAATTCAAAATCCTGTATATCTTAGGATTCAAAGTTTCTATATTTTCCATAGATGTGAGTGCAGGTGCTTATGGAGTAAAAAGACTGGAAAGAAATACACCAAAATGTTAACAATGGTTATCTTTGGGAAACATTTTTATTTTGTTTTAATTTTATAGTTGATCTGATAATTTTACAAATTAATGGGGTACAGAATGAAGTATTGATATACATATACCTTGTGTAATGGCTGAATCAGAATAATTAGTATGTCCATCACCTCAAATATTTGTCATTTATTTGTAATTAAACATTAAAATCTCCATTCTGGCTACTGCTGGTGAGGATGTGGAGAACATGCACACTGTTGGTGGGAATGTAAACTGGTACAGCCATTATGGGAAATAGTATGTTTTTTCCTCAAAAAATTGAAAATAGCTGGATGTGGTGATGCATGCCACAGTCCCAAAGAGTCAGGAGGCTGAGGCCCAAGTATCGCAAGTTCAAGGCCAGTCTCAGCAACTTAGTGAGACCCTCAGCCACTTAGGAAGATCCTGTCTCAAAAATAAATTGCAGGGGCTGGGATTGTAGCTCAGCGGTAGAGCGCTTGCCTCGCATGCGTGAGGCCCTGGGTTCGATCCTCAGCATCACATACAAAGCAATAAAATAAAGACATTGTGTTCATCAACAACTAAAAAAGTATTTAAAAAAATAAAAAAAAATAAAGAGCTGAGGATGTGACTCAGTGGTTAAGTGCCCCTCAGTTCAATCCCCAGTACCAAAAACTTAAAAAATTAAAAATAGAACTACCATATTATCCAACAATTGCACTTTTGAGTATATACCCAAAGGGAATGAAAGCAATATGTAAAAGAATCAACTGCACTTTTATGTTTATTGCAAGGAAAGTTTTCTTTTTAATTTCCTTGTTTCTTAGTTAAATAGTTTAATTTTTCTACAATATACATGTATTATTATCTTATCCCCTGAAAATAATAGTATTAAATGTAAAAGTGCAAGAGTCTGCAAAAGACTACAAGTTATATGATTCTATTTCTATGACATTCTGGAAAAGGCAAAACTACAGGGACAGAAAACAGGTCAGTGGCTGTCAGAAGCCAGGGTGGGTCAGGGAGGGGGTTAACTTGCAAAGAGGAAGGGGAGAATCTTTTGGAGAGATAGAAATTTTTCATGTCTTGATTGTGGTGATAGTTACATGCCTGTATGCATTTTTCAAAACTCACAGAGCTGTACTCTAGAAAGGATAGATTTTAAAGCTTGTCGATCATGCTTCAATAAGACAGAGTTGTGTTTTAAAAAGTTTGACTCATTTCTCCAGTTCTGTTATCTCTGGAGAATCTGATGGGCTTAGGAAGATAAACTTTTAGAAGGTCTGATCTGGAAAAGAGGATTAAAGAAAGAGATATGGGGAATTTTCGTGTTTCTGTCAGTCTCTTAAAGTTCATCCATGGAAGGCTGGAGTTTGAATTCTGTTTTTTATTCTTTGTTCCTTTTTTTAAAGTCACTTGAGACCAGGATTTATGCGAAAGGCATAGTTTTCTTTGGTATTTAATGAGGTGACTTTAGTATGAATTGCAGTATGATTTACAACTCGAGTGATATCTTTATGAAACATTTACATCTGTGACAACACCTAATAAAACTTTTTATTGGAAATATTGCTTGTATGGTTAGAACAGACTGTCAAAATAGTCCCCCTTGGACGAGACACATCACTAATTGATTATTTACCCTATTGCTCTTGCCAGTGTCATATCTAAATTCAATCTGATGGAGAATAGAGAAAATGGCATACCAATGACATCATGTTCTTTATGGAGATTGGGGTTTTCATTTGCTATAAGGGACAATAACCTAAAGCCTGTCTTAGGGTAAAAAACGACATGAGCCTGAAGCTGGCAAGAGCTGTCCTGAACTGCCAGAGTAGATACTATTTTCCAAGTTATGTAAAATCAGTTGAGACATCACAGAGAAATTCTGAAAATATC
Source organism: Xerus rutilus (assembly GCA_028644305.1). Classification (NCBI taxonomy): domain Eukaryota; kingdom Metazoa; phylum Chordata; class Mammalia; order Rodentia; family Sciuridae; genus Xerus; species Xerus rutilus. The sequence goes on from CM053417.1 coordinate 15,696,303, forward strand.
TCAGTCATTGATCCTGGCAAAAGGCATAATGAAAAGATGGTATGGAGTCCTTTACAGGGAAAAAAGTGATGATTTTAGTCTACTGTATTTACAAATTTGGAATTTTGAGCTCAAAAACCATATATCCAGGGCTGGGGTTGTGGCTCAGTGGTAGAGCACTTGCCTAGCATGTGTGAGGCACTGGGTTCGATTGTCAGCACTGCATATAAATAAATAAAATAAAGTCCATTGACAACTTAAATTTTTTTTAAAAAACCATATATCCAATGACATTTAATTACAAGTGTCTCTACGACTAGATTGAATTCCTTGATGGCAGGAACCATGACTTATTCACCTTTGAATTTCCAGTACCTAAAGTGGAGGTAGGCACTGAAAATATGTTAATGGAAGGAAGAAAGTTGGAGGCAGGGAGAAAAAAACGAAGAAAGGGGGGGGGTGGAGGGAGGAACCGTAATCAAGTCATTGGTCTCCTTTGAAAGGTACATATTTGAATCCCACTTCTGACATCCCTACCAACAGGTCGAAAGAACAGAGCTCATTTGGACAGAGTGCACTGTAATGGAATCCAGTTGTTGGCTTCATAATTGCACAGACCAGCCAGCTTTATCCTGAGCCATGACCCTAGGCCAGCTGTGAACTCAGAGCAGCCATCTTGAAAATGCAGTGTTGGACAACTATAGGATTAGGTGAGAACACAGAAGCACTAACCCAGATGGTGGTAAGGGTCTAGGTGAAGGGCAAAATCTTCCTTTGCTCCTTGGTGTCTCTGCCTGAGCTCCTTTTGTAGGGTGGGATTATTTGGGGTTCCAGAAAACCCTGAGCAGAGAGGAAAATTTTCCCTCAAGTGTCCCCAGGGACTACACCTCTGACATCACCCTGTACTGGGAAAGACTAAAGTGAGTCAATAGTTAAGACAACTATATAGGTGAAAGGCATATTTTGTGTGATTCTGGATTTAATATACTTTTTTACGTCAGCAGTCAGTACTCCAGTTTCTACGTGGATGAATAAAATCCCACTGAGGAAGGAATATAGTCATGGTTTAACTTAGAAGCAACATTTAGGAAATACCTACTAGGAACAACATTACATTTGAAATATGGTACCTCTCTATGGATCATCTTTCCCTTAAGGTAGTTCTGAAGTGACTTTTCCCAACTACTCTGGAGGCAACGAAGACTTCATTTTGGAAACATTGGCTGTGTGAGCTGATGACTCACACCTCAGATGAATTAATAAAAGTTGAGAAAACAAAAACCAGATGTTTCCTTCATCTTAATATAGGCCTCTGTGCTTTCTTTTATAAGTTATCCTGTCACTTGCTGAATTCCTTCTATTGAGGCAAAAATCAATTTGTACAGGGTTTCTATCCAGTCATATTTGATGAACTCTGTCCCACCAGTTGCTGTTTGGCTCAAATATCTGCCAAGACTGCAATCAGGCACTGTCAATTTCAGCAAGTGAGTGGCACACAACGTTGGAGCACAGCATAGCAGAGGGCTTCGGATGCCCAAATGGATGTGCTAGGAACTCTTGCAATAGCCTTTGGGGAAAGGCAAAAAGTAAAGCTGTCTCTGTTTGCACATAAACCTCCACAGAACCAGAGGGGTCTGGCCAACCAGCCGTGGCTTCCTTTCCACATCCAGTATTCATTCCTTGGCCCTTGACCCTCTTGGAAAATGCTAAGAACTGCACTTTAGAAAGCCCACAACATATATTTTCATTCTTCCTACCAGACTGGTGGTGGATACGCTAAAATCCAGAGTGACGCACTTTTAAAAGTTTCCTAATAACACCACCCATCATTCCCTGAGAACTTCTGAGGCTGTCTTTTTATAAGGAGGAAAAATAATTTATTTTTTCCTCTATCCATTGTACTTTGGTTAGAGTAATTATTTTCCCCAGACACCACCCAGAGCAAAAACCTCCAGATGTTCCTAGGTTATAATGGGAGAAGGCCTTACAAATTCTGGTGTTTTCCAACTTGGGTTCTTTCCCAATCTTCTCATCTGGGGCCATTAGTCCCCTTCTCCTACCCCTCTTCTTTCATTAAGTTTCCATCTTTCCTTGTCTAAGTAAAGCAGATTTATTTTTTAAAATATTCATTTTTAATTTTAATTAACACATAATAAGAGTACATATTTGTGGGGAGTGTGAAATTGCAATACATGCATACCACTTGTAATGATCAAATCAGAGTAAGCAACATTTTCTTCTCCTTATCATTTTTTTTTTTGGTATCAGGGATTGAACTCAGAGGCACTTAACCACTGAGCCACATTCCCATCACTTTTTGTATTTTATTTAGAGACAGGGTCTCACTGAGTTGCTTAGGACCTTGCTAAATTGCTGAGTCTGGCCTTGAACTTTTGATCCTCCTGCCTCAGCCCCCTGAGCTGCTGGGATTACAAGAGTACACCACCACACCCAAGTCCTTATCATTTTTTAATGTTTGGAACCTTATGTTTTAGAGCCTTTGAGCGCCCATATTCTAGATCTTCATAAAACATATAGTAGGTTATAAACTTGAATCACCCTTCTATGCTCTAGAACACTTGAATATATTCTTCCTGTCTACTGTGATTTGGGACCCATTATTCAACCTCTTTCTACGTCCTTTCCCCCACCCCTCATAACCTCTAGTCATTACTCTTCTATTTTCTTCAACTTTGCATTCAACTTTTTAAACTTTCACATAGGAGAGAGAACATGTGGTATTTGTCTTTTTGTGCCTGGCTCAGAAGCAAATTTAGAGTTGTGCTTTTGCTGCTTTATCTCTTAACCTCTTGGCCCTAATATTTTGTAAAATTATAGCTATTGCCATTCCATCCACCCATTTGCTCAGTCCAGATTCCTGGGAACATTCTAAATTCCTCCTTCTCACTCATTCACTACATTTAGTCTCCCAGGTCTGTTGGGTCTCCCTAATAAATGTCTCTTGCATCTGTGTCCTCCTTTCCCCACTGATATTTCTCTGGTCTAGACACCTCTCTCTCTCTCTCTCTCTCTCTCTCTCTCTCTCTCTCTCTCTCTCCTAGCCAAGTTTTCTAACCATCATCTCTGGGTCCACTCTTGCCCCTTATCCAAATAATCCATCCTTCCTACTGCAGCCACATTGACAGTGATCTTTCTGAAACTCAAATATGACTGTCTCCCTCACACTGCCACTCTGGGGTAATGTGGTGGGCATGGTGGCCTGAAGAAACTCCTTCCACCAGTGACAAATGTGGAAATGCTAGTTAAAGCTAGGTTAATGTCATAGAAATGGCAGAGCTGTCTCCAGCTTCCCAATCCTTTCTCAGACTGAGTATTATCACCTGGGCTTTGCTCCATTGTGGGACCTAATGCACTATGTCACAGTTGTCTGTACACTTACCAGCCTTCCTAACCAGACTGTGAACTCTGTGACTTGTTCATTTCTATATCCGAGGCACCATGCAAAGTGCTTGGCACAAAGAAGGCATTCCAGATGTGACAGTAACAGAGACAACCTTCTCTCCCTCAATACTTACTTGTCATATGACAGTTCTGTAGGTCAGAAGTCTGACAAGGATCTTACTGGGCTAAAGTCATTGTATCTGCAGAGTAGCATTCCCTCTGGAGGCTCTAGGGCAGAATCCATTCCTTGTCTTTTTCAGCTTCTAGAGTCCCCCTTCTTTCATCTTCAAGCCAGGAATGTGGCATGTCTCTGACTTTGCTTTTTTTAAATTGGTTCTTTTTAGTTATACATGACAGTAGAGTTCATTTTGACATATTAACATATGTGGAGCACATCTTATTCTAATTAGGATCCCAGTCTTGTGGTTGTACACAATGTGGAGATTCCCTGTGGTGTATTCGTATATGAACATTGGAAATTGATGTCAGATTCACTCTACTGTCTTTCTTATTCCCATCCTCTATGCCTCCTCTTCAGGGTCCTTTGTCTAATTCAATGAACTTCTGTTCTTCCCTCCCATCCTTTGTTGTGTGTTAGCACCCACATATCAGTGTGGCTATTTGGCCTTTGGTTTGAGGGGATTGGCTTATTTCACTTAGCATGATAGTCTCCACATCCATTTACCAGCAAATGTCTCTGACATCATTTGTGTTGTCACTTGTCTTTCTCTGACTACAGAGAGGGAAGAGGTCTTCTAATTTTAAGGGCTTTTATGATTAGATTGGGCCCACGTGGGTAATCCAGGATAATCTTCCCATTTTAAGATTATCTAATTAGCGATCCCAATTCCTTAATTTGCTTTGCCATGTAACCTAACAGATTCACAAGTTCCAGGGATTAGGGTGTGGACATAGGCAGTAATATGAGGGCCCTGAATTCCACATAGCAACCCTTTTCACACAATCACAATGCTCTTACCTAGTCAGCTGCATTCTTCTTTAGATCGAAAGCATGATTTAGTCACCTCTCTGTCCCCAGTGCCTGGCCCAGGTCTCAGCCCAGGTGAGATGCTCAGTGTTTATTGACTGGAAGCTCTAAGTAAAATGTTGGTTGGCTGGAGTTTTTAAACATCAGCCTCCTGGCTCCCCTTACAAAATAGAGCTTTGTTGAGTTTTGAGAAAGTGTTAAAAAACAATTCTGTAGCACAATCAGGGGGTCCAATGGTCATTATCTTGCTTTCTCACAGTAAGCCAGCTCAAAGATGGAAAAAACAAGCAACTTCCATTACCTGACAGAAATCTTCCAGATTTTTCAGATGAAAAAACAGCTCATAGCTTTATTTTTGTCTAGCTCACATGGGAACACAGCTGTATAGGAATTTGAAATGAACAACAAAATTCATGCAATAAAGCCTTGTGACCCCCCAATGCAACCAAGAATCAAATACTTCTCAAGCAATTTTTGTAGGATTAGTATTTAAACACAGAGTGAAGCACTTCAGTTCCAATAAATCTGGAGAAATGAAACCTTGTTTCCAAGAAGTGCTCAAAGAGCTTTCAATACATTTTTCCATCACTGCACTGCAAAATAACTTCCACAACTAAACTGTGTCTCTGTGGTGAGACCCAGTACCCTTCAGATAGCACCAAGCAGAAAAATGAGCAGACCTGGTGTGTAACCAGGACACAGGGCTGGACTCCCCAGGATGCAAATGCAATATGGATTCGTGGTAAAGGAGAAGGATTCTTTCATTTGGCAGAATTGGCCAGAAATTGCCAGGTCTCGTGTAGTTCAGACTCCAGCTATGACAGCCTGGACTAAGTCAGTTCTCAGAGTTTTATCTTCACTATGGCAACCACTTGGGATGCCTCCAACTTGCTGAACTGGAGATTCTGAAGGAAAATAGCCCAGAGAGCTGCATGGTCTGCAGAGTTTTCCATACTTTATTCAAATAGCACCTCATCAGCAAAATCATACAGAATATTCAATGTTGGTTTCAAGAGCCTTGTGAATCTCCATCAAAATGTTTCTATGTCTATCACTTCATTTGATCCCCCAACAGGCCTGGCAGTTAGTTGATGCTGGAATTAGATCTAGTACCTACCACAGTGTCTGGCACATGTTAACAGCTCACTGTGTGTTTACAGAATTCATGAACTGCCATCATTTTATAAAGGTAGAAACAGGTTCAGAGAGGATTAAGTGGTTTCCTAAAAGTGCCCAGTGAGATACAGGACTAGATCTCTGGCCTCCTGTTAGCCTGTTGCCCCCGTGACTTGCTTCTTCCACTGTGTCCAATTTCCTCGTGCCCAGTACTCTCTATCCCATCTCCCACTTGACACTTATCCTGACCTTTCATTATTTTATACTTATGTGTGTGTTTATTGCATTCCTGGACTAGAATGTAAGTTCCCCAAGGGCAGGGTGCCGGCCCAGACTTTCTGCTGATTGTAAGATGAGGGTGTGATGCAGCCACTGAAACCAAGCCAGTATGGTCTCAGGCAAGGTGTGTTCAGAGAAGTGTAGAACAATGGGCTTCAGGCTTAATGTTCAGAAGATAAGGGGATGGTGTTGTTTAGCCTGGGAACAGACTCAGGGAAGATATCTTTTCAAATGCCTGAAGGCTGCAACACAAAAGAGGAGGGTATACTTGGCCTAAGTGATCCGGCCGAACAGGGAAAAGAGTGGTTGTTGCAGGGAGCAGATTTTGGTTCAAGGTGCACCTTATTATGCTCACAACTATGCAATTGTTGGAGGCTTACTGGCTTCCTACTAATAAGTAAATGCTGAGGGTTTTTTCTTTCTCACTATATGGATATAGCAGAGCATATGGTGTTTTTGCCACTCAATGTCTGATGGAAGGAGTGCTGTGTGAATTAGCAACTATAGGTCACTGTCACTTTGCCTAAAATGCTCCTCATCCTCATTTCCCTTCACCTGACTGTCCCTTAACTTATTTTTAAGGTCTGATCTTTATCACTTCATTAGGAAAATCATCCCTGGTTCCTGTATCACCAGATGACAATCCTCTCTCAGAGTGCCCCATATTTTTCCATTTTTGTTGTATTTGAGGTTACTTCAGTATGAGGGCTCAATTATATTCCATGCTTTTATAATTATTTCAAAATGAATTCTAATGTTATGTATAACTAAAAAGAACCAATAAAAAAGATCCATATTACCCTACTGGAAGGTGATCAGCACTTCTTGCATGAAAGATTCCTAAGAACCCCATGAGCTGGGTGTGGTGGTGCACACCTGAAATCCCAACCACTCAGGAGGCTGAGGCAGGAGGATCATGAGTTCAAAGCCAGTCTCAGCAGATTAGCAAGGCACTTAGCAACTCAGCAAGACCCTGTCTCTAAATAAAATATAACAAAGGGCTGGGGATGTGGCTCAGTGGTTAAGCACCTCTAGGTTCAATCCCTAGTACTTAAACAAAAAAATGATATGGCCGTATCTCCTGAAGAATACTTTCCAGCAGAGCTGTTTATGATTTCAAACTGCCATGAAAGATGGCCACTTAATGAAAAGGTTGGGAGGTAGAGTGAAGAAATGCTGCTAGCCAGGCTGCCTTGCCCATGGGCTACACAAGACACAGGAAGGCCCTTGGCTAGGAATGTGAGAACCCTCCAAACCAGGAGAACCTGTCAGGCAGCCAACAGGGCTGCGAGCAGAGGGACGGAGCTATTGACTTCATGCCTTACCCTGGCCTGTTCACAAGCAGGTGGTGGGCAGCAGGCTCGAAATCTGCAACCCCCTTTGTCGTGCTTCTGGTTATACTCCAGATGGATTAGCACAGAACCTGCCTTTGGAGCCAGTAAAGTAGGGGTTAAGATTCTGGACTTGGGAAGCAGACTGGATTTGAGTCCTAGCTCTGTGACTTCATTAGCCACGTGACTTTTCTGCACCTCAATTTTCTCAACTGTAAAATGAGAATAGTGGAATGTACTCTCATGTTATGATTAAGACTGAATTTAAAAATACCTCAAGTATGCATTGCTTGTATCTAAGAGGGGGAACTACTGGGAACTACTGCAGGGCATGGTGGTGCACACTTGTAATCCCAGCAGCTCAGGAGGCTGAGACAGGAGGATTGCAAGTTCAAGGCCAGCCTCAGCAACTTAGCAAGACCTAAGAAACTCAGACCTTGTCTCTAAATAAAATACAAAAAGGGCTGGGGATGTGGCTCAGTGGCTAAGTGCACCTGGGTCCAAAATAATAATAATAATAATAATAATAATAATAATAATAATAATAATAGAAAATACTGTTATCATCTCAAATTTATTTCCAAGCCTCCTCCTGCATCATCTTAGTGTGGTACTTCCTGTTAAGAACTTTCTAAGTCAAAACATCTATCTTTTCACTTCCTTGCATTCCAGAACTGGGTCAGGCTAACTAATGTGTGATGAATTAGAAAACACGAGTTGTTTCAAGGAATAGGTCTGTTGTGTTTGCTCTCCATGCCCCACCCCGTGCCTCTCACTGGGTGGTGAGCAAGGAAGCCATAGTGGATGGCAACAAGACACAACAGATGGTGGCTGGAACCATTAACCAGACTACAGACTAGGTAATGATGCTGTCAGCAAACTCTAACTTACAAAACATCTCATGTACAAAAAAAAAGAGATTATCTTTAACTTGGAGGAAGGACTATTCATGCGAGTGCACTCTCAAGCAAACTTGGAACTGCCTTTCTACCTAACTGGATAAAGAATCGACTCTCCCCATCTGACAGAAAGAACTAACATTTTCATGACATTCTCCATTACTGAGTTAACAGGCTACAAATCAATGTAATGGAATTTGACCACTTTGACTCATATTTCTTAAATGGCCCAACTGTGACCATAAGCAAATATACCCACCCTTACACATAAGCACCAAGAATTTGCCACCATGTAAGTTAAGTTGTTAGGTTTGTTTTTAAAACATAAGTCTTCTCCCCTTTCCAGTCTATGTGTGTGTGTGTAGAAAAATAAATGAAGTCAGCACTCTTTACATCTCACTAGAATAAGCTGTGACTCAAATATGGTGAGTGGTTATTTGCAAGGCTATAATTTCTTTAATGACAGATTTTCCTAAAAGAAACCACTATAACATTTGTCCAAGTACTCCAAGGGAAAACAAAAAAAATACATGAAGATTAAAAGTCTATTATTTTAACAGCACATTGCCAAACACAGACAACTAGGATAAATGCCAAGAGACCTTTAAAAATAACTTTAAAAGATGCAACGTTCAAGTCAATCAAACATGTAGGTTCCACAAACAACAGAAGAACAGGTCCAAGAACAGTTCTACTTGTGCATGATGGTAACTCAGACTGTACTTCATCAAAGTTCACTCAGGTGTTTCAATTCAATGGGTGTTTGAGCAGAAATGTTTGCTCTTCTTTGTGTGGACATGTGTACATAGATTTGAGAAGAAAAATCTTCCAGAAGCTGATGTAAGCACAGCAGGCTTGGTTCCCCTTTGATAAAGTACTGAAGGCAGATTTAGTGGACTCAAGCTTTATCAGTTTCCCTAATGAGAAGTCTTCTGCATGCTGAAACAAACAAGTTACGGAATTTGTCATGCTAAGTATTTACAGCCATGTTCATAAAGTGAGCTCAGTAACCTGACAGAATAAAAAAGGTAGTTGTTAAATTATTGTATAACCTTTAGTAACTTGAATAGCTCTGTGGGAAGATGATGCTGACATACAAAGCCCCTCGAACATACATCAACAGGAAATTATTTACCACACGAAGAGGCACATATCATATAAAACATACACTTCACAGGAGGGGTTCCTGCATAGCAGGAAAGTCGCTACCACTACATAACAAATGGCTATGCCAACAGTCAAGGCTGCCACTAAAGGGTATAATATTAGAATTCCCTTAAAATCTCAAGGAGTGTTTGCAATAGCACAGAACCCTTTTGGAGAATAAATACATGTTTTGTTTTGATGAATAGTTTTCAGTGGAAAATTTGAACATCATGTAAGTACATCATTTTTCTAATTGGGTAAGATTTAAGGCAATACTACTCAGACCTGAGGAAAAAATCCACAAAAGTTTGTTTTTCTTCAGAATTATTAACAGGTCAGAATCAACATCAAAAAGTATTCCCCTTCCAAGCATTCACTGTACCTATAAGTATTTTCAGTATTATAAAATAGAATCCACTTTCGTACTATGAATATGAAATTATGGGAAATTGTTCTGTGCTCGTCCTTGAAAACTGTAAAAAAAAATACATGGCAGCTTAAGTATTTAATATTAAAAAGTAATATGACAATGAAGACAACCATACCCACTGCACACAAAGGAGCCTCCTTACAATAAATGCTCCAGAGCATCGTATTTCTCTTATGACTGCCTTTGGTGTAGTATGGGATGTTCATGGATTCATAAATTAACTTTTAACATCAACTACAGACTAACAAATGACAATTAGACACAGTAAGTTTAAAAATTTTACATTTTGCTCCTGTTCGGCTGCTAAAGAGCAGCGATTTAAATTGATATAAAAACTTGTGACGACAAAGCTTGCTATACAGATAAAGTACATAATCAAAAATTAAGCAGCAATTAAATTCCTTAAACTTATCTGGTATAGAATATTTACACACTTGGGAAGAGAGACCTCCAACACCACCTACTCCCTTCCTGCCCTCTGTCCCCTCTCCACCTTCCCCAGCCCCTCCAAATGTAAATCAAGTGCCCTGAACTATATACACCTGTACTTTGGCTAAGCCAGCTGGATGCAACTCCACGGTCTTGGCCTAGAGGAAAAGAAATAAGGTCTTGGAGGTCATTTGCAGCCTTCTTTTGAAACAGCAGTGTATTGTAGTCAATGAATCTGTTCTTTCACAGCAAGGGGGGGGACAGCCCCACTCCTACTTCACTCAGCAACCTGAGTGGGGCAAGATCAAAATGTCATCAGCTCCTTACACCACAATAGGCCACAAGAGAAAAGGGAAAGAAAAGGTCATGACAAAGGCAGCAGCAATCAACAAAAGTGTCCCAACAAAGGAGCCTCTCCTCCCTGGGTTCACTAGGAAATAACACTTCCCTCCTTCTTCTCCCCCCACCCAACCATACACGCACAAATTAATTCACATCACAAGAACTCGGTACTCTGGTTAAGTGTCAGGTAAATATAGAGTAAATCCATCATTTTTTATACTTTAACGGAGACGTAAACCTAACAGAACACACAACATCACTGTGAAAGTAACTTTCTAAAACAGATCCAGCCTACATAGTGCAGCCAGCAAAACTTAAAAGAATAGTTTGTTCACAATCTGCCTTGTACAGGATATTTATATTCTTTCTATGCCATATAAATAGCATTTATATAGCGTACACATTCAGAGACATGCACTAGGACTTTTTAGGTAGTACAAATTTCTTCACAATCACATGTGCAAATTTTACAAATCACTAAGTGAATATTAATAAGCTTAGGCTGGGCTGTGTCTCGTATCCTCTAATGAATTTAATGCGGGTTCCGAATCATCCATAGGCAGAACCAGGCGTGTCCCACGAATGACCAGCTCGTGGTCTCCAAACGCAAGCTCCCGATCCAAGGCATCTTCAGAACTGTTGCCTAAGAATCTCCTAGGGGCACTAGATGTTGTCGATTCAGTGGTCACAGTGGAATCCCCATACGTCAAGCTGATGTCACCATCATTGAGAATAAGATCAGAGTCATCATCCTTCAATTGCTCCTGGTTCTAAAGGCAAAATGAAATAAGCTTTAAGAATTGTTAAGAAATTAGCCATTTCCATTAGGAGAATTTTTAAAGATTCCCTATTTAAAACACTTCAGTGGCCCAATGCCCTCAGGATAAGGTCGAATGTCCTTATAATGCCTTAAAATACAGTATGACTGGTCCCCTTCAGCTTCATCTCCCGACACAATCTGCACTCTGCACCCCAAGAACCCCAATGTGTGAAGTGCTGCCAGCTGCCCAGATCTCTCTGGGTTTCTCTTACCTCCACATCATTCTACATGTTGTCCCCCTGCCCACTTCATGTGACTAGCACCTCCTTATAACTTTCTCCTGGAAGTCTCCTTGATCTTCCAGGTCTAGGCTAGGTGTCCCTCCTGTGTGCTTTTAAAGCATCCAGTTCCTCGACTCCCTCCCTGCAGTAGCACTTGCTCTTTCACATATGGGTCTGCCACCAAAGGTCTTAGAGTCTAGGGTGATGGGGGAGGAATACACAGATAAATGCATGGTGATGATAAAAGACTTGATGCTACCTAGTCCAACCACCTCACATAGTTTGGGACACAGAAATATGAAATCCTCACTGCATACTTGTCTCCTAGCTCCATAAGCTCTGGTTATAATGGAAAGTTTGTGGCAAAATAGCATGCTTGATAAAGTTCCACAAAAGGGAAAAAATCAAGAATGTGTAGTCCCATTTTGGTAAATAAAAACCATGTGTATACACAGAAAAGTCTGGAATGGCATTCAACATTAGCTCTAGAACAACAGAGTTACTAGTGAGTTTTATTTTCTTTATATGTTCCTATACTGTCAGACACTGGCTGCTGCCAGAAATTTCCCAAACAACTAAGATAAATGTGAATTGAAAAATAAATCAACAGCCACCAACCCAAGTCCCTTTTCCCCTAATGTAGTTATAAGGATAAGTTTAACTAGTATCTGCTACTTAATACAACAATACTCGCAACAAAGGGTTCTGACTCCTTCACAGGACAGCAGAGGCTCTTCAGCACTTCCTAATGTTTTCATTAAGTCTGAGGTCTAGGGCAATATCTACCAAACTTTAAAATGTATGTCTTTTGACCCAGCAATTTTACCTTTAAAAGCTATTCTATATATTTTTATATCCTTGAGTAAACTGATATGTAAAAGGATATTTAAAAACTACATTCACTATAAGTATTATTTGTAAGAGCTAAAAAAAAGAAACAACTGTCCATGGGAGATTGAATTAATCAATCTTAGTATAACTACAAATGGAATACTATATACTCATGGAAAAGATAAGGTAACAGATCTAATATACTTAATGAAAAACCATCAATAATGTAGCAACAACTGAAAAAAGCAAGCAGTGGAGAAGTACACTTATTACAACCTCACATGTATGAAACAAAGCTGTACACACATGTAAGTTTGTATAGATAGGGCTGGATGTAGCTTAGTGTTGGAGCAGTTGCCTTACATGTGTGAGGCCCTGAGTTCAATCCTCAATAGTGCAAAAAATTGAATAAATTAAGTTTATGCAGAAAAAAATTATTAGAAAGTATCTATAGTAAACCTTTAATAAAGATTGCCTCTAAGGAATTAGGTAGAAGGAAAATGACTTCACTTTGTACAATCCAGTTTATATTTAGCCATGAGCATATTAATTTTATAACTTAAAAAAGTAATCAGCAACACAAATTTACTAAAAGAAGTTTCATGGCTAAGATGGTTTAAATTTTATTCCCCAAAAAAGATGTTGACGGTCTAACCCTCAGCACCTATGAATGTGACCTTGTTTGGAAACAGGATCATATTTAGAAGTAAGGTGGGCCTTGATCCAATGATGGTTATCCTTATGAAATTTGGATACAGATTGGTGCACATGGAAAGACATCATGTGGAGATAAAAGCTGATATTGAAGTGATGTATCTGTAAGTCAAAGAATGCCACAGATGGCCAGCAAAGCATAGGACAGAGGCCTAGAGGAAACCAGTCCTACCCTTACCTTGACTTCAGACTTCTAACCTCAAGAACTGATATTTCTTTGGTCTGGGGTTGTGGCTCAGTGGCAGAGCACTTGCCTAGCACGTGTGAAGCACTGGGTTCGATCCCCAGCACCACATAAAAAAATAAACAAAATAAAGGTATTAAAAAATGTCACCATGTTTTAAAAAAAAGATATTTCCAGTATTTAAGCCATTCAATTTGTGGTACTTTGTAACAGCAGACCCAGAAACTCATACAGTGATGCATCACGTTTTCTTATAGTCCACAGGACACATAGTTGTTGAAGACCTTTTGATGTTTGGTGATGGCAAGAGGGACTCTAGAGCCAAACCTCACTGCCCGAACCAACAGAGCAGGCTGACACCTCTGTACAGAATCAAATGGGCTACAGGACACAGCAGAAATGGACAGTGCTTGAGAGGGGAGTCCAAGCAATGTGGGAGAGAGAGATAAGGCAACATGGGATGTTCTTCCCACTCTGCTAGCAGTCTGTCAAAAATATGCACTGACTCTAAACAAAGCCATAGGGTTCTCTCACTCTCACCACCTGACTCTGGCCCAGGTGCCATTCCCATGTTGCCTACTTTTCCCCACCCATTTCCTGTAGGATCTGCTCTGCCATGCCACAAAGGAAGTCGCAGGCAACTGGAGGGTACTATCTACAGTGCCTACAGCTTCCCCTCTCTCTACCCAAGGTCCTGGGTGTTGCATCTGAGTAGTTAAAATTGGTGGGCTTTGTTAAGAGGGGAGATCATTGGATGCCATAGATTACTTCTTAAGGTTTAGTTTAGAATCAAAGATTTAAATAACAAAAATTAAAATGTTCACATTGCAAAAATAGTGGCTATTTAGCATATCTCTCACTTTTTTCTTAGTTGGGATATTTACCAAATCACCAATCATATGTTGGTCTGTATAAATATGGAATCTAGATCCTGTCTAGATCTGTCTCTGACTCCCAACAATGTGGAACAGAGGGCAGAAAAACTTTCCCTGATATCTAAAAGTCAGTAGGTATAAAACAGACCATCTGTTGCACTTCAGGAGCATCAAAATTGTTTCAAAATTCTCTCAACATAACTGTGGTAACCCTAATGTGCACACAAAAACATACATTAGTGCTGAACTCAGGCCACATTGCTACAAATAAATGAAAGCTGGCATGGGAATAGAATGATGCAGCAAAATCACCTAAGTAAGATGAGGTAAATTCTATATGTTATCAAATGATATTTGAAAGGCCATTAATTATATTTGTAGATTTCAGTCTATTTTTTGGTTGAGCAAAGTATGCTTAAGTTCCTTCTGAGGGAATTTATACTTCAAAGGCCAAAAACTTAACTAAAGTAAAACAAAATCAGAAACCCACCCATAGAGCAGCTAAATAAAACTTGCTGAACAGTTCAGTTGGTGGATAAAAATCACTTACTTCATAAGCCTGGGGACTGGTTAGGCACCTGGCGATGGGCCCACAGCAGGTGGGGAGCGTGGTGGTGAGAGGAGGCCCACTGTGAGTCAGCAGAGGCTTCAGGTAGCTGTGAGCGGTTAAGGAAGGGCTGTGTTTTCTTCACACTTTCAAAAAACAACTCAGTTGACGACAGTCATTATCACAGTATACAAACCATTGACCACTTTGGAGGTTAACAAAGGGCTTTCACACAAGAAATGTCATGTTATCACATGATCACAGTGAGAGAGCAAAGGGAGACCTTTTTATCACCTCTATTGCACAGATAGGAAAACTGAGGCTCAGAGAGGTCAAGGACTTTCCAAAGTCACACAATCAAGGAAATGGAGACTACTGATCAAAATTGGTCCTATTTCAACTTATGTGCCCATTCCACTGTATAATATTGCTTTTTTGACTTTTCTAAAAGCCAAAAAGAACACAAAGTCACTCTAAATTTGGCACTGAAAGAAGCAAGGGAGAAAATAAAGAATGATAATTGTCAGAGAGGAGATTAAATATTTCCATAGTAGACTAAAGTAATAAAAATGGTTTTAATAATTTACTGTGGATTCAAGTGGCCTCCTGAACACTCTAAGTTGAAACTTCGGTATCAGGTTGAATCTTTCCCTGTAAAACTGTAAGGAAAGTCAATTCCTAAGACATTTCAATAAACTATGAGCTCTTCTACTATAGACTATTTATATTTATTTATACTACTATATTTATTTTTCAATAAATAAAAAGATACAATAATATATAATACTCAGAAGAAAAAGAGGGAATCACAAGAAAAAGGAGGGAGAAAGGATACAGACAAAATACATCATATTCCCCACATGCTTTTTTTTGTGGTACTGGGGATTCAAACCCAGGGCCTCACAATTGCTAGACAAGTGCTCTACCACTGAGCTGCATCCCCAGTCCCCCATTTCCCCCATATTCTAAAATGAGAATCTGGACTGGGAATGTACCTCAGTGGTAGACTTCTTGCCTAGCATGCACAAAGCCCTGAGCTTGATCCCCAGCACTGCAGGGGTTGGTTGGGGGAGAATATAAAGTTAAGGTAGTTCTTACTTAAAAATGGGAAAGTCAGACAAAATTTTATGATTGCTTATATTAATAAATTCTAAGTAACAATTAAATACTCAATATAAACACACTTTATAAAATATCTGCCCACACAAAGCCAATGAGAAAATAGAATGATAAATTCTACTAGTACACTGGTTATAGAAATGACCAAGTCTGTGTCCACTGGCACTGAATAAGATAGTCTTAAGGCTAGCAAGTTGTGGTGTTACACTCTACATGAACAAATTCCTTAAAAGAACTTGCCAAAAGAATAAAAACAAAAAGAACTTGCCAAATAATTTTGACAAAAGAATAAAGAAAATCTGAAGTCTTCCATTAAAAGATAAAAAATCATCACATATGAAAAGGAAGAGGCCCAAATGACTTCAACAGTAAAATCTTCCCAGTATTTAATGAAGAAATATCACTAATCTTATATTGACTCCTTCAGAGAATAGAAAAAGAGCAAACACTTCCCAACTCATTTTAAAAGGTCAGCAGAATCTTGTTACAGAAACTTGACAAGGACATTACAATTTTAAAAATCACAAGCCAATATGTCTCACAAAAGCAGACACAAAATATTAACAAATTAAAGCCAGTGACATACACAAAGGATAATTCATCATGGCCAAGTGGGACTTGTTCCAGCAAAGCAAAAATGGCTTTATATTCAAACAATTTATCAATGCAGATCAGCACAATAATCGATTAAAGGAGAAAAAATCATGTAATCAACTCAATTGATGCAGGAAAAGCATATTATAATATTCAATATCTATTCATGATAAAACTCTCAGAAAACTAGAAATAAAAGGAAATATTCTTAATTTGCTAAAGGTTATTTCCAAAAACCTATAGCTAACATCATACTTCATGGTACAATATTGAAAATTTTCTCCCTGAGATCAGGAATAAGACAAGAATGTCATTATCATCATTCACATGCAGCATTGAGCTGAAGAGGTCCAGCCAATGTATTAAGACTCAAAAAAGAAATACAAGGGCATCAAGAATACAAACAACAGAGCCGGGCGCGGTGGCTCAAGCCTGTAATCCCAGCACTTAGGGAGGCTGAGACAGGAGAATCGCGAGTTCAAAGCCAGCCTCAGCAATGGCGAGGCGCTAAGCAACTCAGTGAGACCCTGTCTCTACATAAAACACAAAATAGGGCTGAGGATGTGGCTCAGTGGTCAAGTGCCCTGAGTTCAATCCCCAGTACCAAAAAAAAAAAAAGAATACAAACAACAATAAATACTAGAGAGGATGTGGAGAAAAAGAAACACTTTTACACTGTTGGTACGACCATAACTTAGTACAACCACTATGAAAATCAGTATGGATGTTTCTCCAAAGACTAGGCATGGAACTCCAGTAGGACCCACCTATACCAATCCTTGGTATTTATCCTAAAGAATTAAAATCATCATACCATATTGATGCATACATACCGATGTTTATAGCAGCACAACTCACAATAGCCAAAAAATGAAATCAGCCTAGGTGTCCATCAACAGATGAATGGATAAAGAAAATGTGGCCTATATACACAATGGAGTTTTACTTAGTCATAAGGAAAACTGAAATTATGTCATTTGCAAGAAAATGGATGGAACTTGAGAACATTATATTAAGCAAAAAAAGCTAAACTCAGAAGGGCAAGGGTTATATGCTTTCTCTCATATGTGGAAGCTACAGAGGAAAAAGGAAAAGAAAGGTGAAGGGATCACATGTAAACTGAAGGGAGATCAGTAGAATAGAGAAAAGGGACCAGGGGGAGGGAGGAGGGAAGAGAAAGAGGAGATACTGGCCAAAATATATTGTTATATTTTGTGCACGTACAAATGTATAACAGTAAATCTCACCATTCTGTGCAACTATAATGCACAATAAATGTAGAATAACAACAACAACAAAAAAAAAACAAAAGCTTGGAAAATAAAAAATAACATCGTTATTCATAGATCACTTGATCATGTATACAGAAAATCAAAAAGAATCTACAAACCACTAGAAATTGTAAGTGAACTTTAGCAAGACTGTTGGACACAAAATCAATACATAACATCCAATTATATGTATAGTAACAACAAATAGAAAATGAAATAAATACCATTTGCAATAGCATCAAAAACTTAGAGGTAAATCTAATGAAAAAAGACTTGTACACTGAAAAGTCCATAACAAATGAGAGAAATTAAAGACGACCTACATAAATGGAGAGATATGTTGTGTTCATGAACTGGAGGTCTCAATATTGCTAAGATATCATTTCTTTCCAGTAGGTTTTTTTTTTTTGCTTTTTTTTAACAAGACAGAAAATGTGTAAATTGACCAGATGTTTCTAAAATTTAAAGGAAAACTCAAGGGACCTAAAGTAGCCAACACAGTACTAGAGAAGAACAAACCTAGATTTTCTCTACCAGGTAGCAACTCTTCTTAAAAAGTACAGTAATTAAAAAGTGTGCTATTGATGTAAAAACAGAGAAATAAAATAGAAAGTCCAGAAATTGGCCCTTACTTATATGGCCAAGTGATTTACAACACAGATTCCACTGCAATTTATTGGGAGTAATGATGGTATTTTTAATAAATAATGCTGGATGATTTGGATATTCATAATGGAAAAAAAAGTAGATCTTAACCATATGCACCTCGAACTTCAGGTAAATATTAATTTGTGCTGGGCATGGTGACACATACCTACAATTCCAGTTACTTGGGAGGCTGAGGCAGGAAGATGGCAATTTCAAGGCCGGCCTGGGCAAGTTAGAGAGACCCTTTCACAAAGCAAAATACAAGGGCTGCCAATATAGCTGGGGATTGAACCCAGGGCTTTGTATATGCTAGGCACTGCAAAAAAATTAATTTGTGATGGAACAAAAACCTAAAGATGATGGTAAAACAGTCACACTTTTACAAGAAAATGGGAAAATATGTTCAGGACTTTAGGACAGAAAACACTAGCCACAAAAGAAAATAATAATACAATGGAGACTTCATTAAAATGAAGAACTTCTGTTCCTCAAAAGACAGGATTTAAAAAAATGAAAAGGCATGCTACAGAATAAAAAGATACAATGCATAAAACCATCAATAAACCTAATTCAGGAATATAAAAGAACTATAAGTCACTAAGAAAGAGAAAAGACAAAGATATTTAAAAGGTGTCCAAAAACCATCTGAAAGGATGCTCATTTTTCCTGAGCATCAGAGAGAAATACAAATTATACTACTAGAGATATCACTATATACTCAGAAAATGGCTAAAATTCAACAGGCTAATAAATACCAAGTTCAGACAGAGAAGTGAACCAATCAGAACTCCCTTAAGCTGCTGATGGGAGTGATGATGAATTTATCAAATTGGTTACAACCAAACTGGTTGTTGGTATGTATAAAAGCTAAACATATACTTGCCCTAAATTCTACTTCTTGGTATACACCCAAGAGAAATGAGTGCTTATATCCACCAAAAATATACATATATTCTAAAATATTTAGTTTTATTTGTTATGGCCAAAGGTTCCAAATGTTTATTAACAGCAGAATGGTTAAAAACAAAACCCAAACCCCTATAGTATATTCATACCTTGGAACACTACACAGCAATGAATCACTGTTACATGCAACAACATAAATAAATTACATGGAAGATATCAAGTAAAGTAAGTAAAACACAAAACAATACACAATATATGATCCATTTATGTGGAGATCAAGAACAGATAAAATGTATTCAGCTGACTGAAGTCAGAATCATGGTTACTGCTTTCTGGGGGAGTGGGTGGCAGGGATGGTGTTACTATTGCAAAGGAACAAAGGGAACCTTCTAGGGTGCTGGAAATGCTTCTATATAGCTTTATATGGATGGTGGGCACATAGGTGTAGATATAGGTCAAAATTCATTAAGCTGTACACTTAAGATTCATGTACTTTATTGTATTCAAGTTATACCTCAATTTTAATAAACAATCCAGCTGTACCCAAGAGAACCAAAATCTAGAGTGATGAATAATTAATTCTACCAGGGCACCCGGTATTAACATGACCAGATTTTGTGTAGTACTTAATAGGGTAATACTGAATCAAACAAGTCTTCATGTTTACTTCTATAAGAATATACAGAAAAATAAGCCATTATTCTTTCTCTACATTAAGATCATTTGTTTGTATATACTGCAGAAAATGTACATTTTATGCAGAAAATGCTAAAAGAACTGTTAAATCAGAGGGATGAAAAGCCCCAAGAGGTATGCAAATGGCTTACATCCAAAATGCTGATAATGGAGCCAAAAGTAATGACATAATCTTTAAACAATTTTAAAGAGCCAGGCTCTTTCTCCCTAATGGGAGTCTTAATACCACAGATATGCTTGCATTCTTGTTTCCATACAGTAATTTAATTTTGAAATACTTGTAAAATGTGAATGCAAATACGTGGTAAACAGAATATAGTAAGTAGTAGCTTCTAATCATTAGTGTCAAGTGCATTCATCTTAAGTATACAAGGCTTTGATCAACAAAGAAAACAATTTTTACATGCTTATCCCAAATTTGCTTCAATGGAACCTAAACCAAGTTTTCATCTACTTGCTAATAAATCTTAGCCTGAAATAATTCCATAGTTTCTTTTTTCCAGTTCATAAAAAGAAAAATATCTTGAGGGTAGCAAAAGCAGGTTGGGGATACATAGATCAATTGGTAGAGTGCTTGCCTCGCATGCACAAGGGCATAGATTCAACCCCCAACACTACAAAAAAAAAAAAAAAGGAGTAGCAAAATTTTTTTTTTTGGTACTGGGGATTGAACTCAGGGGCACTCGCCCACTGAGCCACATTCCCAGCCCTATTTTGTGTTTTATGTAGAGACAGGGTCTCACTGAGTTGCTTATTGTCTTGCCATTGCTGAGGCTGGCTTTGAACTCGCGATTCTCCTGTCTCAGCCTCCCTAAGTGCTGGGATTACAGGCTTGAGCCACCACGCCCGGCTGCAAAATGTTTTTTAAGGGCATGATTTAAACAGGTCATAGAATATCAACTATTCAAAGTATAGCTATGAAGAAGACTTACAATAGGCCAAGAAAATATAATTATTGATGAAAACATTTAGCTATTTGTGGCATTTTTGTGGTGCCGGGGATTGAACTCAGGGTCTTGCACATGCTGGATAAGTGTTCTACCACTGAGTTACATGCCCAAGGTTGTTTTTATTTTGAGAGAGGGTCTGAATTGCCCAGGCAGGCCTTGAATTTGGGATCCTCCTGCTTCAGTCTCCTGAGTAGCTATGATTATTGGCATGTGCCACACTTATGGCATTCTGAATGAACAGCTGAGTCTCCTGGTCTTTGGAAAGGTCAGGGAAGAAAAGGCATGTCCCTGCATACTGCAGTATCTATCAGTACTGCAGTTTTATTTCAACTCCTTGCTTTCCCTTAAGGCAGCCTTTCCTATTACACCCTAGCAAGTATCTCAACAAGAACAAACAAATACCTTTTATAGGATTCACTAAATTAGCTTAAGGACAGCAAATATTAAAGTTCACTTGATAAATAAACCTATATATTGAGGAAAGTATGATATCTGGGCTCTTGATTCCCTCCACATAGCCAGCCTCCACAATAGCCATTCCCCACTGGTTTCCTGGGTTTGCAGAGGCATTCACTTGTGTGAATTTCTTCCTCCATGCACTGATAGAGAAAGGCAAGACTAAAGGTAGGTTTTTATATTGCACTTCCAGAAGGCAACAGTCAAAACAGTTGTTCTGAGGTTGGAGTTGTTTAGTGGTAGAGTGCATGCTTAGCATGTGCAAGGCCCTAGGTTCCAATCCTGGCACCATAGAATGAACAAACAAAATAACTGTTCTGTGTCCATATTATCATTTTTTTTCTCAATGAAGGATACTTATGATCGAAGTTGTACCATATACGGAAGAGCCAAGCACTCTCTGCTTTGGTAGTTCTCCTTTCACTTTCTGGAACACCCTGCAGAAATATAATACAAAAATCATTACATACACAAACACATTAGTGTAGAGTCATTCCTTAGTAGAATCTGAACTAGAGCCTACAGAAAAGAAACTTTCCAACATGAGTAACATTATAAATTTAATAGCTTGTATACTGCAGCTTTGAAGAAATTTAAATATTTTTCTGAACATCTCTATTATTTAGAAGATTTGCTCACTTATGAATCTACTGTCATTTAAAAAGTCAGTGTAGGGGCTAGGTTTGTGGCTTAGGGGTACAGTGCTTGCTTTGCATGTGTGAGGCACTGGGTTCAATCCTCAGCACCACATAAAAACAAACAAAATAAAGGTATTGTGTCCATCTACAACTAATATATAACATGTTAGTGCAGGATAATTCACTTTTGAAATCCTATACCCCCAATGCAATAGCAACTTAAGTAGAAAACATCACACCAATATTCCTATCTTTGGGAGTTGTCATGGGTCTCAAAAGTAACTGGCATTCAAAGTTACTATTATGTTCTTAGCACACTAGCAAAATGAAAACACGTAAGGAAATTCCATGGTAAGCCTGATTGCTTAGGAAAGAAAACTAACACAGCAAGCAGGCACCTTCTAAAATAGCTTCCAAAACGTTAAACTGTGTTCTTATTTGTAACATGGTGTGGTCCGTACTTAGGCAGTTAGACTATCTGGTTCCAGTCTTGGCTCACCAACATTAACTAGCTTGGGGAAACCTTCTGACCTCTCCAGACTTGAATTTCTTCATGTATAAGATGTGAATGTAAGAGACTCCCCAAGGCCCTTTCCAGTGCTAATATTCTAAGATTCTATGATTTTCTAAGAGCACAGAGTTTAGATTCTGGGTTTTGGCTCCTTCCTGTCTTCCCTAATCCTCACAATAATGACATGGATCAGTATATACACAAAAATGTCTGAGGATACTGTATGGGCTTATAAGTGCTGAAGAACATCTTCTATATTTCTTTTCATATCACTAGGTATGGCTTTGCATGCCTCTACCTCTTTTCTTTCTTTTTCTTTCTTCTTTCATTCTCTCTCTCCCTCACTCCCCTTCTCTTTCTTTAATTTGTGTAAGATGGAACCAGGGCCTTGTGCATGCTAAGCACATGCTCTAACACTGAGCTATATCTCCAGCCCATGGCGTTTTGTTTTATTTTCATTTATTTATTTTGTGTTTACTTCTTGAAGAACAATTCATTTCTAGATCTCCCCACCTCCCTACCACATTAATGCCTGTACATCCAGCCCCCCACACTCCATACTTACTATGATGTTCCTCTGCTTCCTTGTGCACATTTTTTGAGTAAACAATGTAACCAAGACCTCCATAGAGTTTTGAAGTCAGGGAAAATTACTATTTTTTCTTCTTTTCTGTATATCACAACTGATAGTCACCTACCTGGCTCTTTCCCTGTAATTCCATTTCCATTTCCCCTCTGGTGACAGAGGTGACACAGCTGATGGAGCCTTATTCAGACAACAATCAAGAATTTATCCTGTGAGCTGCATGATAACTTTATTCTTGTTTTGCCACAGGGGTGGAGGCATTGAAGAGCTATTACGGCTTGGACACTAACCCAGCAGCTTGGCATGATGGGAATCTATCCAGCCTGGTTTGTCCAAGTATTTAAAGCCCATGGGATTCTACTTTAAGGCTCTAACCACAAAAGAGGCAAGTACTTACTATATCACATACACACACAGGCATTTATTACTCAACAGCTAACAAAATTAGCATTTAGGAAATGAATCTGATAAACATTTTTAACCACACCCTAAAGAAAAAAATATACCAGTGCTTATTTCAGACGAGAACAAGAATAGTGTCTTGAAAGAGATGCTTTCCCTTTTCCAAAACATAATTTTACTGATTTTTCATCTTATGTCTGATACAGAGTCACATATTCAGTGGTGCTCAGAAACTATTAAATAGCAGACAGAATACCAAAAAAGCGTGGTCAGTCTAGAAAGTGCAGCCAGTTACACTGCACTCAATCCAACAGGCTGGAGTTCATAGGAACAACTGAGAAAGTGACACACGGAAGGAAGGGAACAAGGAGATGTGGCCAAGGCTGAGGCACAGGGTAAGAAGTTGCATTCTCCCGAGTAGGCAGGGAAGGCTAGTTCAACATTCAAAAGCTTCCAGGCAGTTCTCAGGGGCAGCTGCTGGTCATCCAATTTGAAAGTTACACAGGAAGAGCAGCTGGAGTGAGGCTGACATCAGAGACAAGCCTTCATGCGCAAACCGAAGTGGAAAAAGGCTCCCTGTGCCAGAGCAGTCACTTGAAAACCCAGGAGTGCTTAAGAGACTACTCCCCTCTGTGGCAAAAGCCCAGGATGGCCTACAGATAGGAAACCTGCCACTCTTGATAACCACAAACTAACTAAAATGTGGTTTCAGCTCTATGGAGCTGTGAGAAAAGCCAGGAATGAAGTCAGTTAAAAGCTGAGGCAGACAGGACAGGATCTAAATAGTGACATGAAGTCTACAGGAGGCTGGTTTCTTTCCAAATGGCTGCACACTTGACAGAAATGCCAGGGACAACACAAACGCATATTTACCAAATGTTCTTGGTCTGAATCAACACCAACCCTAAAGGAAAAACACAAAGAGCAAGTGAGATTTTGAAGCCACAAAAAAGCCTAGTCACATATGTACATTGTCAGAAAACTACTCTTCTCAACACAGAAGCTCTGGAATGGTTAATGTTTTCTTACCCTTCTACAGTTGTTGATGTACATTTTTGGCTCCTGACATTTTCCTTAGCAACAGCTTGGATTCTAAGGCAAGCAGGGTGAAGAATTCTATTCCTATAATCCCACTTACCAGTGTCAGTAAAATAGCATTTCTTCTCTGAACGTAAGTCCACTCTAAAGCAGAGTCAGGGAGAGCAACACTGCCCAGTTCCTGAATAAGAACTAGTGGAAAGTTCCCAAAACAAGGCTGGCACAAGGCAATTCCAGGAGGGAGTTGCATGTTGTGGGACCTTGCAACTTTCATGGCAACATTCTATTATGATGATGGAAGAGAAGGTCCAATTTCAGTGTTTTTATAGGCTAAGGAACAGACATTAGCCTTGGTTTTTCAAAATTCTTTTTCACCTGAGTATCCTGGGGGAACACTTCATTAAAAAGTTCTCGTGACCCTTCTCAAACCCCTAAATGTAAGCACTCTCCACCCTGCCCCTCGGGTCTCCTGTCTTGCCAACCCAGCTGCTGCAGCATAAACCCTCGTTCTGATTCGTGGGGACTGGAGTATAAGTCTCTCCACTACCAGGCTCTCCCCTAAAGTTAGTGTCCAATGTACAGAATTTGAGGGTTGATCCCTTCACAGAACACTCTGGGAGTCGTTTACAATCCAAAGGGACAAGTCTAAAGCCCTTTGTGTGGCATTCAGGACTCCTGAAAACTAGTGGCCACCCCACCCTCCAGCCTTCCTTCCCACCCTCATTCCCCATCATTCTCTTCTAGCCACACCCACTGACTCCTCCCCAAATCCTTGTCCTTTCAGGGCCTCCATGCCTTCACTCATGCTGTTCCCTCTAGCTGAGATGTGCTTTCCCTCATCTTCCTACTTGTTTGCTAAGTTACAAAGTAATTGTTCTATGCCCTCTCCAAGCAGAATTATTTTTTCCTCTGTGCTTCAGCAGCACTTCTTAGACTCCTTGGTTATAATACTTAGCACAGTAGAGTATAGGTATTTACCTGTCAGTCTCCCCAAAAAGACTGTGTGCTCCTTGAGGGTAAAGGCCATGTCTCAATTCATCTCTGTATCCCCAGAGTCTAGCACAGTACCTGACACACAATAGGTGCTCAAATGTTTATCAATTAAGTTAAGTACTACAGACAACACAGACACAACAGTAGTATGAGAAGCTGTAACAACAGCATCCTCAAAGACAAGTAATACTCAAGGAGGAAAATAATGCAAGAGACCTCTGGAAGGCAAGGTTGTCATGATCATGTACTTGAAAACAGATGGCCATGACAAGATTCAAAATTCAAAGAAAGGCTCATTTTTACTTTGTTAAAAACAGTCAGATGCTGTTTAAGGTCTTCTCAGTCACACTGAAGTCTAACCATATTTATGCATCTCAAGTGACATCTAGTGGTCTTAAACATAGTGCATTTATAATGCTCAGATGGTACATTACCTGAAGCCAATACAAGGTAATAAACATTTATAGAGCACTTATTATTTGCCAGGCACTGTGCTAGGCACAGGGCATAGATATGAATTAAACATGGTCCTTGCCCTGAAGGAGCTCACGGACTAGTGGGGGAAACAGA
This sequence comes from Xerus rutilus, assembly GCA_028644305.1. Taxonomy (NCBI): domain Eukaryota; kingdom Metazoa; phylum Chordata; class Mammalia; order Rodentia; family Sciuridae; genus Xerus; species Xerus rutilus. The sequence continues at coordinate 15,722,214 of CM053417.1, forward strand.
CACAGAGCAGAGTTGCTAAGAGCTTGCTGTCAGGGAACACTAGGTTCAAATCTGTACCTGGTTGCTATCTAGCTGTGTGAATTCAAAAAGTTTTATGACCCTATAGACCATAATTCCATCATTTGGAAAATAGGGCTAGTATCTACCACACAGAGTTGCTTCAAGGATTAAATGAGAAAATGTATTGAATGTTTTCAAGAGGGGAATGAAATCTATGGAGTTATGCTATATCCATGTACAAATATAACACAATGCATCCCGCTTGTATAATGATAATGCCCTGATTAAAAATATAATAATGATAGAAGGGAGATCAGTAGAGTAGAGTAAGGGGATTAGGGGGAGGGAGAAGGTAAGAGAAAGGGAAGGCTCTAGGGAAGAAAAGTGAACAAATTATGTGCAGATATGATTATGGTATAACAAATCCCACTATTACATAAAATTATAATGCACAAATAAAAAATTAAGAAAAGAGTGTCTGATGCATCTTTAATGCTAAGTGGTATCTCTTATAACAAGACTATATCATTACATAACTAAATGAAATAAGTGCTATAATAGAGAAACCCAATGTTACAGGGAGTGGTCCGAGAGAAGGGAACAGGGGGCAAAGGAAGAGACACTTGGCTGTGTCACTGGGAGTAACAGAATTCCAGCCAGAGGGAACAGTATGACCAAAGTCTCAGAGACAGAGAAATGCAAAGCATGTGCAGTAGATAGGGAGCCAAATGTGACTGTCACAAATTATGTGAAAAGACACAGGAATGACTGGCTGACTCCAATTCACTGAGGATTCACTGTTCATAAGACAGTTAAAGTGATCCTTTACTACTGTAAATTAGATCATGTCACTCCCTTGTTTTAATATCCTCCAAGATTTCTAATTGTATTTTAAAATCCAAAATCTTTACCACATCTTACAAAACCTTACAGCAGGGGTTTACAAGCTACACCCCATGCACCATGTCTGGTACCCCTCTGTTTTTGTCAGTAAGGTTTTGTTGGAACACAGCCACACCAATTGATTCACATGTTATCTATGGCTGTTTTCGTACCAGAGATAAGTGGCTAAAACAGAGACCATATGATCTGCAAAGCCCAAAACCTTTCCTCTCTGTCCCTTTACAGAAGTCTGGAGATCCCTACTCCCATAGGCTCTTGCCCACCTCATTTCCTACCTACTGTTCAAATCACTACACTCCCACTACATGAGCTTTTTTATTTATCTAACAGGCCAAGTTTGTTCCTGCCTTGGCATTTGCGCTTGCTTTTCTCTCTGCCTGGACTGCTCTTCTTCCTGGTAATTGTTTGACAGTATTTTTTCACTCAGGTGGACTGAGCTCTAATGTAAACTGTCAAGAAAACTTCCCTGACCTCTTCATATAACCCCATACCCAGTCAGTATCAAATTACCTTCTTTGACTAACAACACATTTAACATTATCTAAATTTGTCATGTTCATTTGTTTACTAGTCTACTGTCTGTCTCTTTTCATTACCACTGCCCTTCTCTAGAGCAGGCCTTTTAAACCTTAGCATTACTGACATTTTGGCCCAAATAATTTTTTGTTGGCATGTTGGAGGGTGAGCCTGTCCTGTGCACTACATGATGTTTACCAGCATCCCTGGCTTTTACCCAATAGAAACCTGTAGCAGTCCCTTCTCCCAGTTGTGACAATCAAAAATGTCTCCAAACATTGCCAAATGTCCCCTACTAGGCAAAGTGGTCCCTGACTGCAAATCACTGAATTGGAGTCTAAAACAGTGCTTGGCATATGGCTGGTGCTCAGTAAGTGTTCATCAAGTGAATGGATAAAAGGCATATTTGAAACACTATGCAAGAGCTTTCTAGACATAAGCTCACTGAATCCTCACAACCACCCTAAAAAGTAGCTACTATGATGTACATGATACAGATGAGAAACAGGCTTTGAAAGGTTAAATAACTTGCCCAAGATTGCAGAATTAGTAATAAGGAAGATGCAAGAACACAAGGCCAAGTTTAAGTGTGTACACATCCTCAACTTTCAGGATCCCTCAGTATTTTCAAAATTATACTAGGCAAATTGAGAGAGTGGGAAGAGAAACTTAAAATACAGTCTCTGTCACAAAGAGGCTGAAAAACTCAAAATAAAAATCAAGAAGTAATCTAAGACTATAAGGCAATGTATTTAATTGCATTCCATTCGATGTTACAGAATGGGCAAGATGGGGCCAGCCAGAGAGGTTTCAAAGCTAGCAACATAGATTAAGCTCTATGTGAGTAGGTAGTTTTTTTGGTTTTGCTTTTTCCTTGGCAGGGATGAGTGTTTTGTTTGGGTTTTGTGGAGGGAAAAGAACTGATTCTCCTTAAATCTAGAAACTTCAGTGAAGAATATTACTTTTCCTAAATTATCTTACAATTAATTTTGTTCTCCTTAGGAGAGTCTTCATTTATAAGCCATTGAGAAAAAAAAGGAACTTAGTCCTTTTGAAATGTACCACTCTTAGTTTCTGATGCATTGTGGTACAGAAGAAACTAAATAAGACCAGAAGCTCCTCTGTCCACCATTTAATTTTATATGTATGTAAAAATTTGGATAACTAAGAATCTTTCTAAGTCTCCATTTCTTCATTTGTAAAACACAGTTACCATAATTAAATACAATTAGCACAATGCCTAGCACATAGTAGGTGCTCAATAAATTCCAGGTCTTCCTTGAAGCAATAATGAGGTCTGTAAGAACATTAGGGTTATAAGAACATATGCTATAGTGCATTGTCTACTACACACAATAACAACACAGATTATAAAAAAGGGTATTTGAATAGCAAAGAAAGAATAAGGCAGCAATAACAACATTTAAAGTGATTCAAGGCTTGCTGGTCTTTAGAATATTAAAAGAAAGGCATAATAGAATGGAAAAAAAGGAGAACAGATTCTGTAAAATGTGAAATGTTTTCTCTAATGAACCCTTCATATCCTGGAAGCCTGGTAGCTCTTAACATCTATGAAGCATCAGCCAAACAGAACTAAAATCTACAAAGGCTTCAGCAACACAGGCTGCTATATCCATGGAAACAAACGTAGAACTCTTGAGATACAAGAGAGCTTTCAAATTGAATACATTAAATAGTACACATCGAAGACTAAGGCCTCATGATCTTGGCCTTGTTTTGTTAGGTTAGAAACACTGTTAGAAACACTGTTAGAAACAGTGCTGATCATAAACATGAGATTAGGGCTGGGGTAAACTGGATTGTCTCACACACTACAGATGGATCCAACCTCATAATATGACAGAAAACTTTAAATATATGCATATCCTTTTTTGGTACTGGGAGTTGCACCCAGGGAAACTTTACCATTGAGCCACATCCCCAGTGCTTTTTATTTTGAGGCAGTGTCTAGCTAAATTTCTGAGGCTGGCCTCAATCTTGTGATGCTCCTACCTTGGCCTACCAAGTCACTGGGATTACAGGCATGTGCCACCATGCCCAGCCACACACATCCTTTTGACTAAGCAATTCCACTTTTAGAAATACATCCTAAGAAAAGAATCAAACAATTGCATGGTGATGTACACACTTAAGAAGATGCATGTTATTGACAGTAACAGCAAAATCCTCAAATGGCAATGGTGATAGCAAAAATCTTAAAATCTATACAAAAATCCACCAACAGGAATTTGATAAAGTAATTCTAGATGTATGCAGCCATTTAAATAATGATGTAAATACTAGTATCAACATCTGTGCTATATTATATTTAAAAAACAGTCTACAAGAGTACCTTTAGTATTGCACTTTTTTGTCCAAAATACATACAATGCATAGCAAAAGATCTGAAAAGATAGACTTCAAATTGTTAACAATGATTTTTATTTACTTTTCTTTTACATAATTTTTTTCTGTGCTATCTATGCTTTTTTAAAAAAAATGACACATTACAGAGTCACCAAAGCTTAAAATCTCCTCATGACTAAAAGAAAAAAATAAACTGAATTAAAATATCATATTAAAATGAGGCCTCCAGCTACTACTTACCTTATATGCAAGCACGACAGCATGGCCGTAGTACCACCACCAAATACCCACACGGTAAAGAACACAATCAGAAGCGTGGTGCTGAACATCATTTGCCGTGCATAAGTGGCAGTGTCTCGAATGGCCAAAGCAAATGCCATTGCACCGCGAAGGCCTACAAAGGAATGGAAGAGGTATTTCTTCAATAACTCATCACCAACACAAGTTTCATAAATTCGGAGATATAAAGCACATCCTAAAACTTAAGAAGCAGGTCAACAAATATGAAATAAATATTAATACATCTAAATATATATGAATCGTAATAGAATTAGCATCATATTGACATGTGTTGATATTTTAATAATTCTTTAAAATTTATTTTCTAATTTATATGAAGAACTCATCTTTTGATATACAGTTCCATGAGTTTTGACAATGAGTACAGCACTGCCACAATCAAGACACAAAACAGTTTCATCTTACCCCAAATACCTTTGTGCTACACCCTTTTAGTCCAACCTCTGTCACCCTGACAAACCCCTGATTGTTCTCCATTGCCATGATTCTGTCTTTTTGAGAATGTCATATGAAAGGAATCATAGAGCATTAAACTTCTGAGACCAGCTTCTTTCCCTCAGCATAGTGTCTCTGAAATTCATCCATATCTTTGTGTGGATCAATAGTTATTAAGGTTTGGATGTGAAATGGCCTCCAAAGCTCCCATGTTAATGCAGGAGGTGAAATGATTAGATTATTGGAGCTGCAACCTAATCGGTTAACTAATCCATCTGATAAATTAATAATATGAAAGGACTACTGTGCTGGGTGGTAACTACAGGAGGTAGGATACAGCTGGAGGAGGTATGTCTCTGAGGATGTGCCCTTGGCGATTATATCTGGACCCCCTGTATACCCCTACCCCCACTTTCTGATGGTCCTAAACTGAGCAGCTTTCCTGGATCAGGCCCTTCTGCCATGATGTTCTATCTCACCTCAGGCCCAGAGCAATAGTCAGCTGACCATGAACTGAGACTTCTGAAACCATGAGACAAAATAAATTTTTCCTCTTCTAAGTTGTCACATATTTTGGTCACTGTGATAAAAAACTAACTAACAAATAGTTCACTCTTTTTGGTGCGAAGTAGTATTTCATGCATGGATGTACCGTAGTTTGTTTCTCCGTTTACCCATAAAAAGACATGTGGGTTGTTATCAGGTTTTTGGCAATTATGAATAGAATTTTTATAAATATTCACTTATAGATTTTTTGTTATTTATCTTTATGTGGTGCTAAGGATCAAACCGAGTGCCTCATACATGTGAGGCAAGCACTCTACCACTGAGCCACAATCCCAGCCCTCACTTACAGATTTTTGAGTGAAAATTGCATTCATCTTTATCTTTCTTACCTTGCATTGATATATTTTTGAACCAAGGATTTAGAACCTGAATATGAAAAATTTCTATAGAAGGGAATGAGATACTATAAGAATTATCTTGATTATGCAATGTCCACGTTTCAAAGAGTCCTTTATTAGTGACATAACTTCAGTTTCAAATCACATAAACTGGCATATAATTGGTGTTATGAACAATTTCTTAGGGAAGGCAATTGAAGAAATTTATAACTTACCAGCAAACATCATCATATGTTGAAAATTTGATCCAATCTTACTTCTTCTACCCAAATTAAGTAAGAAAGACAAGGGGTAAATATTGGCAGCTCTTCCCAAGAAAATAGCAATCTAAAATTATTAATAGGTTAAGGATCATTTCTTCTTACTATTGACATTATTTAGACTATACATTCAAGACAGGGAAAAGCCATTTTAGGGAGCTTGGTTTTTACCACAGTCTCTTGATTCCATTGTCTAACACAGTGCTGTCCAACATAACTTTCTGTAATGAGGGAAATTTTCTATATCTGCACTGTCCAATACAGTGAGCACCTAAAATATGGCAAGTGTGACTGAGGAACTGAAATTTTAATCCTTATATCATGTTTATTAATTTAAATAATCACACATGGCTAGATGCTATCAAATTAGACAGGATAGACTTAACATATAGGAAATTTATTAGATGAAGAGAAAGATGTTCCAAAGTAGACCTTCACTACTATATATTTAAGATTATTAATAGGCTAATTCATTTTCATTGTTAGGGCTAATACGAAGAGTAATGTTGGCTAAATTTCCCCTTCCTTTCTAAGAACAAATAGCAGCTCAGCCACCTCACACCACTGAAAGTCCCACAAGCCCTGATGCACCCCACTGAATCTATACTTCCAACCTACTACAAAGGACAGACTAAAGGTGAGTTAAGATTGGTTAGTGTCTTTTTCTCTACTTGCTGTCTTATAGAAACTCCCACTTTATAATTACAATTTTTATTTCAGGGGTCACAATATTGTTCCAATACCATTTCCTGAAAGGAATAAAAAAGGAAATGTAATATTAAAAATGAAATAACATGACCTTACTAACCCTGGGAAAGAATGCAGCCTCTAATACTAAAGGCAAAAGAAGTGCATGTACAAATTATGTGTCTATTGATAAAGTATTCCCATAGGAGTACTGGTTAACAATTCTGATACTGCTAAACGGTCATGCACCATATAATGTTTCAATCAATGAGAGACTACATACACCACAGGTTCTATAAAATTATAATGAAGCTGAAAAATTCCCATTGCCTAGTGATACTGTAGCTGTCATAACATCAAAATACAGCACATTACTCAGCAGAAACAAACATACTGTTCCACTAGTCATTAAAAAGTATGGCACACCAGGTGCAGTGGTGTAGCTGGGCATGGTGGCACACGTCTATAATTTCAGTGGCTCGGGAGGCTGAGGCAGGAGGATCGTGAGTTCAAAGCCAGTCTCTGCAAAAGCGAGATGCTAAGCAACTCAGTGAGACCCTGTCTCTAAATAAAACACAAAATAGGGCCGAGGATGTGGTTCAGTGGTCGAGTGCCCCTGAGTTCAATCCCCAGTAACTCTCTCCCCAAAATAGTATGGTATGTATAGAGAATACATAATACTTGATAAGGATAATAAATGATTATGTTACTGGTTTATGTATTTATCATATTTTACTTTTAATCCTTACTTTAAAGTGAAATGCTTTGACTTATAAAACAAAAAGTTTGCTATAAAACAGCATTCTGTGTTACATCAGTGGCAGTCTCATGCCTCATGTTTACCAAGTCTCTTAATTAAACTGAGGGCTATGTCCAGTGATTGGCCTATGCCATCTTGGTTTGTAAAAATACAGTCTAAGATATTCACATAGAGACAAAACTGCCTAATGACATATTTCTCAAAACATATCCCCATCCTTAAGCAGTCCATAACAATTCATACATACTGGAACTGAACAATTAGGTAAATGGATGACAGAGCCATGTTTCTCACTGTCAGAATGGAAGTTTAGAGATCAGCAAGGAAACAAGGTCAGAATGATCCAGGCAGTAATGGATTACAGTTGGAACTTAAGTATGAACTCATGTTTAGCTTAACGGAGATACAAATAGTTATCAAATGAAATATTTATAGGTATATGTAACTACATCACTTAGTATATTTCCTTGCTCTATCAGCTGACAGGGACTAGAATTTAGGATACTCAGTAGTGATGAGCACATTAAGTGCCTAGATCTTGGTTTCTAATACCATTCTCCAATAAAAGGAACCAGGACTCCTTGGAGAAACGGCCAGGTCTTAGGCTGAGGCACAAAAGGCTCAGGGAGGCTAAGGGAGTGGTATTTTACTTCTGAGGTATTCCTCCCAAAGTATGCATAACCCCAATCTAATCATGGAGAAAACACCACACAAATTCCAGTTGAGGAACACTCAACCAAATACCTGGTCAATATGCCTCAAAACTGCCAAGGGTCCTCAAAAAAAGGGAATAGCTGAATAACTGTCATAGTTAAGCAGAACTTAAAGAGACATGACAACCAAATGTAATGTGGTTTTCTGGATGGGACCCTGAAACAGAAAAAGGACATTAGGAAAAAATTATGGAAATCTGAATACAGTATGAACTTTAGTTAATAATATAGTTAATAATCAATATTGGCTCATTTCTTGTGACAAAATGTACCAGACTAAGATGTTAATAATAGGGGAAACTGGGTGGAGGGTATATGAGAACTTTCTGTATTATCTTCACAATGATTTTATTCTAAAATAAAAATTATCTAAAATAGTGATTTCCTAAAATAAAAGTAGAAAATGTAATAACAACAAAGCATGTGGGATTCTACAGCAGCAACTGCTAATTCTTCCCAGTATCTCATTTTTCCTACCCTCTATAGTAGTGGACACTCTTCCTTCCTACTCCCCACTTTTATTTGAGTACATAGCTACCAAGATAAAGACTATGATTACCAGCCTCCCTTGCATGTAGGTGTAACAAATAATGTTAAGTGGAACTGATATATACATATTTATGCCCTTAAAGGCAATTGGCAGACATAGGAGTAAGACATCTTGGACTACAAGAACAAAAGTGACTCCCTAAGGAGAGAAGCAACAACGCTGCTTGGGTCCCTGATGACTCTGTGGAACAGAGCTGACATACCAGCTCAGACTTCTACATGAAAAAGAAAAACAACTTCTGTTTGTTTAAATGTAGGTTAAATTTGTGTCTTTGTCACTGGAAAGCAAACCTACACCTTACCTAATGTAGGCAGAAAGAGAATAGCTCTCTCCTGTTAAGAGTTGATTCTTACAAAATTTTTAAATTGAGGAATTTCAGTTCCCAACAGATTTAGGGACCTATAGGGAACATTTAAACATATTTCCAGATTGAGTACAGTAGATCAAACCACTTGACTGCTCAAAAATTTCTCAAATATTCACAGGATATGAAGTTACTAATCTCATGGTTGTCTTTCAGCTAAGGTTCTTCTAACAGAGTTTTATCTTTCTGGCCAGAAGACTCTGCAGAATGGTATTTCAGTAATATCTTACTTTCTAAGAGAGATCTTGTATTGAGTTTTAATTTGAAAAAATTATACCAATCTGTGGTATAATTTTTTATACCAGAAACTTCATTCTGAGCTTTGTTAAATAACTTCTTTTGAAAATCACTTAATCAAACATTCATCTCTTTGACCACAAGCTTTCTATATTTTGCATTCAACTATTCCATTATGATCATTCTTTCACCACACTGGAACCTCCAGTCTAAGATGGCTTTACTTTTTCCTCTAAGTCCTCTCCTTTATTCACTGCCCTTCTTGGTCATTCTTTCCAATATCCTAATATTAGCTTTGCCCCTCTCTGATTATACTGCACCCACTCAACAAAACCCCCAACTTTGATGGACCCAACTATCTCTTTTCTCTATGCTTAAAGCTAAGTCCTTCTGGACCAAGGCATAGAATAGGACATACTGGTTCTCTTGCTGTAAAACCTGTTCCTCAAACTCAAATGGATTCCTACTTACTGCTCAACCATCCTATCGCTTTTTTTTTTTTTTGCAGTACTGGGCATTGAACCTATGGCCTCATGCATGCTAGGCAAGAACTCTACCACTAAGTTATATCCTCAGCCCTTCCTATTGTGTTTTGTTGGTCAACTTGCTCTTCCACTTTCTGTAACTATTTCATAAACTTTTTCCACCTTCCACAAAACTCCTATCGTCTGTGGAAGTCAGTCTCCAGGATGGTCCCTTTGTGTATTCCCCACTCACACTGTACCAGAGTTGGTCTGTGTGACCAACAGAATATTGCAGATATAATGACAGTATGCCACTTCCAAGATTAGGTTATAATAGGCACATCAGCTAACATCTTGGTGCTCTCTCAGCTTGCTCAATCTGTGAGAAGCCCTATGGTTTGAGCTGCCCTATGGAGAGGTCCCTGTGGAACAGGATGGGAGCCTTCTGCCAACAACCATGTGAGTAAGCTTGGAGTAGAACCTCCAGGCTCAGGCAAGTCTTAAGTACAGTCCCTGCCAACAGCATTACCACAATCTTCTGAGAGATCCTGGAGCCAGAGTCACCCAGCTAAGCTGTTCCAGGATTCCTGACCCTCAAAAACTGTGTGAGGTAAAGAATGCTTATTGTTTTAAGCTAAGTTCTGGGAAATTTGTTATACAATGGATAACTGATACATCTCTCTATTTCATTCTGGGCAGATTATCTCATCTCCTACTTCACAGATAAAAATAGAGGCCATCAGCTACGAGCTCCATCTTACAGGTGTATCTTCCTCTCCTGTAATAAGTATACAGCTGTCCTTCCTCCCAGTGAAGGCCAATTCCTCCCCACAATGTTTGGACTTCAACTTTCCCTGTCTTCTCACTGAACTTCACTTTTGTTGGCTCTCTTTTAGATTCTCAGCTTCTTCCTTTTAATTGGTTTTTAAAGATTCAATGTGCTCATATGGAAGAGAGAGAGGAAAAAAAGGGAAAGAAAGGGGTCTCATTTCAGATTTCCTCATCTTTCACCTACTGCTCTGTGGCACAGGTTGCTAACTGTTCTTCAGTATTCACGTTTTCCTCCTCTTTAGTAACAGAAGACAAACAGGGTTACCTTTGGGGGTTTGCAGAATGGCACAAAACTCTTTTGTCATTTCAATCTGCCAATGTTATTTATGTAATAAAGAAATAAAAATACAATAAAACCAATAGAATGGAATAAAAAAAAAGAGTTGAAATCTTTAATTGTTTTACTCAGAGGAAAATTGTACATATTTAAATGTATTCTTATCAGCCATATGTCCAAACACAAACTGAAAATCTCAATTAAAATAGTTTTTAAAATACAACATATGATAAAGGATACAAATGCCCCAACTACGAATGTTGGGTTAAAGACATGGTTCTGGAAGGTGAACAGTGTCAGTCCCATGTAGGAGAAGATGAAATTCTCTGCCAAGAAATTGAGAAGCTCAAACAACTGAAACGAAATTTTAAAAGGTTAGTCCAGTAAATAAATTAAGTCATGTAATTTTAAAACATGAGCATTACTAAGATAATGAAATAGATACTTCACACATGTAAACTTTATGCATAAACTCAAAATACATGACTCAGAGGGGGACAAATGTAGAGATGACATTTCCAGTCCCACAGAAAGAGTGAGAATTGTTGCCTCCTCACTTCCTCAATCAGCTTCCCTGCATCTCCAGTTTTCTCTTCCACCTCCTGCCCCTGTCAGTATTTCTTTCGGAATGTTCCTTGTGTCCTACACTGCCCTAGTTTAGCTTTCATCACTCATCACTCATAATGCTGCAAGATGACCCTAACTGATATCCTTGTTACCCCCATTTCCTACTCCCAAAATTAATCTCTAAAAATAGCAGTTTCAAGATATTTTCCTCTCTATAAGTTATAAGGATCCAATTCAATTTCTTCTTTTTTTTGGTACTGAGGATTGAACCCAGGGGTGCTTAACTACTGAGTCACATCCCCCTCCTTTTTATTCAGAGGGAGAGTTTCACTGAGTTGCTTAGGGCCTCGCTAAGTTGCTAAGCCTGGCTTTGAACTTGTGATCCTCCTGCCTCAGCCTCTGGAGCTTCTGGGATTATAGGCATGTGCCACCACACCTGGCTAATTTAACCTGGCATTGAGTGTTGCAGGACCATGATAGTTTCACTGACTTGCTACTGACTTTACTTTTTTGTGGGTCTTATCCCTCAGGGAGGAAGCCTCCTAGAGACAGGGCTTATGCACAATAGTCGTGCACTTGGTGCCCTCCCTTGCTCCCTACCCACCCCAACGCATTCACGTCATTGCCTCCCCAAATATCACTAACAGCAGGTGTACAAGATTTGCTGAAAGAAGTATAGGCCCTCCACAGGCTGGTATCCCTCTGGCCATTATAGTTATCTATCCCTGCCCTTCCCCATAAGCCCTCGGGACAATAACACCAAGTAGCAGGTTAAGAACATGGGCTCAGGAGTCATAATGCCTAGGCTTGAACTTTGCCTTCCCCACTTTACTGTGTAGTCTTGGGCAAGTTAGTTAATTTTCTTCTTTTTCCTTTCTTTCTTTTACTTTTCATTTCTTGTAGCACTGGGGAGTGAACCCAGGGGTACTCTACCATTGGGCAACATCCCCAGTCCTTTTTACTTTTAACTTTGAGAGAGGCCTCACTAAGTTGCTGAGGCTGGCCTCAAACTCACAATCCTGCCTTAGCCTCCCAGGTGCTGGGATTACAAGTATGTACCACTGCTCCTGGCAGTTCATCTTCTTAAAGCAGTATTGGCTTATTATCAAAAAATGACAATAAACATTAAAATAAGTCTTATTTAACTGATTTAATATTATTCCTACTTGCTTAATAATAATAGCTACACTTTATTTTTAATATGTGCCTGATACTAATTTAATATTTCATGTACATTATCTTGCTTTTATCTCAAAAAAATCTCCATGAGAAAAATAAAATTAAAAAAGAAGAAAAACAACTCTGTAAGATAAGTACTATTATTATCTCTATTTTATTTTGTTTAGTTTTGTTTGTGGTGCTAGGGTCAAACCTGGGGCCTCAGGCGCGCTAGGGGTGCTCTACCACTGGAGATATACACTCAGTCCTTGTGTATTTTTGTTTTTTAGATGGGTCTCACCATGTGGCCCAGGCTGGTCTTCAACTCCAGGACTCAAATAATCCTACCACCTCAGCCTCCCAAGTAGCTGGGGCAATTGGCATTCACCACTAGGCCTGACATTATTTTATTCTGAAGAACCGATGCACAGAGAATTATATATCTTGCTCCTGATTACACAGCCAGTAAGTAGTAGAACACAATACATTGACTGCAGAATCCCAACTTTAATCTACAACATAGGGGTTGGCAAACTGTTCCAGAGAGTAAATACTTCAAGGTTTACAGGTCACAGGGTCTCTGTCACAACTGCTCAACTCAGCTAGTGTAGCACAAAAGCAACCCTAAGCTATACACATAAAAAAAAAAGAGTATGTGTGGCTGTGTGCCAATAAAACCTTTAATGGACGTTGAAATGTGATTTCCATATAACTTTTATGGGTCTCAGAATCTTCTTGTGATCTTTTGTTAATCATTTAAAAATATAAAACCCATTCTTAGCTAACAGACTGGCAAGGGCCAGATTTGACCTGAAGGCTATAGTTGGTGAGCCCCTGCTCTACACTTTACTGCCTCCTTTTAAATTTTTGCCTTTGTCTCCCTTAGGCCTTTTCAAATCTTTCCCATCCTTGTAGGTATGCCATTTCCTTTATGATAGCCATCCAGATACTGAAGCCTCAAATCATTTCCCCGGCTTTTGTGATGGCCTATAATACCACAGAATCTGAAGCATATAATCTAGGATTCTTATCAGTTGTACACAAGCTTCTTATAAGTATCAAGAATGGAAACTCTTACTCTGTGGCTTTTTAATGCCCTACTCTGTTACCTAGAAAAATGCTGAACACCCCCCATGTTGGTTTTCTCCTCTATACTTAATGCACTGAATTAATTTGTGAAAAATATGTGTAACCCCAGTGTATATGCTTGGGAAAAGAGACTACTTTCTGTGAAGGACTGGGGAAGGCATAGGTCATAAATTAAACCTGCAACTCCAGGGCAAAAAGAAGAAACTGTTGCTCCTGCTCTAGTGTTGATCCTTTCTTGGCTCATCTCAGAACCATCTGGCAAAACTGAAAGCTCCTAATTATTACTATAATAATCACAAGTATGCACCTGTTTCTGTTCTGGACAGTACATTTGGTTTATTTATTTGTCCATATACCTCCTAAGAGTGGGAAATTATACGCCTATTTTCTTCATACTTCCTTTCAGGTACCCTGTGCAAGTGGTCATTCAGTACCCAATTACTGGTACAGTCCCCTGGGGTTCTTGGAAACAGAGGTTTTGCAGGGCCTGAGTGAAGACTGAAGGAAGTTAATGTTCTAGGACCCAGCAGATTTAGTCAGATTAGAAATCAATCTTATCTGTATCACATAGCAGCAGTTCTAATCAAGTCAGAGTGAGTTTCTAAAATATTACTCTTAAAAGAGGCTGCATTAGGCTGAGAAGAAGCTAAATAACTGGTTACTAGAAACACAGTAATAGGCCCTGGCTATTCTTTTTTAAATTTTTTTTAGTTATGCATGGACACAATACCTTTATTTTGTTTTGTTTTTATGTGGTGCTGAGGACCGAACCCAGTGCCTCACGCATGTGAGGCAAATGCTCTAACACTGAGCCGCAACACCCAGCCCAGGCCCTGGCTATTCTAATGACCTATCTCCACCCTAATGAGCCATCACTCTCTAGATTACCAGTCTCATCTATTTCTAAAGTTAAAGGCAGAGTAGACAACACCTTGAACAAATTAAAGACCATTTTTAAGAAAATTTCTATTTTATTAAAAGGAGAAAAATTTATTCACAGACTATTAAGTTTCTCTTACCTGTTTTGTTCTATGCTGAGACTCCGTGGACAAATTATTGTATGTGTAATGTGCTTGGGTGATGCCACAAAATAATACTGCAACAACACCTATAAAGACAAAAAATTCCAAATTCACATAAAAGGATGGCTCCCAACTTTTACACTGAGGCTTTTGTTTTGCAGAAGTCAATTATATGCATAGTACTGACATTTTCATTTACTTTGACTTACTTTGCTGAGAGGAATAACTTCCATTGAAAATTTTGTTTACATCCTAAAATGACAGCTTTAATCCCAATAAGTATGTTCAAATATGGAGAAGATGATCCACTTGCAGAAGTGGCTTACAAAGTCACTCCTTGTAAGAGTTTACAATGAAAAGGAGAAAGTAACCCACCTGTGAAGCCCCATGCTTCAGCCAATAGAAAGGTGCTCCAGGACATCAAGAAGAACAAGCCTGTCTCCAGCAACTGAAACTCCCGCAATTTGGTGAACTTTGTCACGTGAGACAGTTAAGCCTGGTAACGAGATCTTGGAACACAAATGTGTGACTACAAAAATAAGCATTGAAAAAAGGCAACCATGAGAGCAAGAGAAGGGTTCTATAGCCCTCCTAACACAAAAGCCAAGGAGGCACCAAGGTGAAGAAGCTTAGAATGAGCATTTTACTGAGGAGTTGGCTGTTCCTTCAGAGGAAGTGTCATAGCTTAGCTATTCTTACTGTTTTTATGGGTATCACACACCTTGCCAGAAACCACACAGTGGAGGACAAGTAGATAAGAGCAACAGATTGCACATACAAAATGGCCAAGTTTTAAGCTGTGGTCCAAAGCAAGACAGATCCCAAAATTCTATCAATTTACATTTATAAAAACATATAATTCCATGAGATTTCACATTTATTTGACCCTCTAACACATCTGTGATGTAGAGGATTCATTCCACAATGAAAAAACTGAGGCACTTAACTCACTTTATCCTCATCTAAAAAGTATTTGCTGATTGACAGTAGAAGGATCTGTGCCAAGTTGTGACAAATATTGGGCTAGAATCTAGAGTCACTTTGGCAACTCTGTACCACAATAAAAAGATGAACAAGATATACTTCTCTCAAGGAACCCATAACAAGGAAGAGATACTATCTGTGCTGCCTCCTTCTTTGGAATTATTTTACTGTCCTTCATGCCTCAATTCACCTATGAAAAACACCAGAGAATTCTCTTACACCACGTACCAAACTAAGAGATTCTCAAAAAAGAACTATATATTTGTTTTATATGGAAGTATCTTAGAAGTTTTATGGCTGGAAACTCCTTAGACAGCATCAAGGACCACTCAACTTTCCTCCTGTCCCCATTCTCCACTTTCCTACACTGAGATTCAAAGAGGCAAAGAGTCAACGTTTCTGTCATGTTTGTGTCTACCACAACACCAGAACCTCCAGACAGGCAGGGGCTACATTTGCCTTGTTTATTTTTAATACTCAAAGAATAGCATCTGGCATGTAGCAGACAATCAGGAAATACCTTTTGAATGAATATAAGAATTACCTGGGATGGGAATATGGCTCAATTGTTAGAGTACTTGCCTCACATGCACAAGGCCCTGGGTTCTAGCACCACAAAAAAAAAAAAAAAGAATGACCTGCCCAGTATTTCTCATAGCTAACTAGTGGCAGTATCAGGACTATAACCCAAGTCCTTTGGGCTCCCAGCCCAGGGCTCTAGAGAACAAATTTTAAAACTGGGAGATCTGGGATGAAATCCTACATGTCCTCATCAGAAAACCACGTTTTGTTCATATAATATCAGGTTGTACATCTCCTGTCTGTCCTAGTAAACAAAGAGCAGAAGACTGCCAGGCTAACTGGCAGCATAGAACGCCCAGAAGCTCTTTGGAGTATATCTACCTTTACATCAATTTAATTCACAACTTTAAAATTTACCATCACAGGGATCCTATGTCTCATTAGGTTATTGTACAAAAGTTTTAGGGCACTGGGCCCTATGCAAAGCAATGAAATTCTTTAATTTACTTATTGGCAAAGATAATTGCTTCAGCTTTTCAGACCAAGCACTTGGTTACAAAGTTAATAATTATAACATAATTCCAATCATGGAAGTAGGAGAAATCATGGATTACATGTTCAACTACCTTGTGAGGTTAAAAGGAAAAGATAAACAAGGATAAAAGGATATTAAAGCCGTCACTACTCCAGTAGCAGCGCCCATTGCAAAAGATCCACTGAAGATCCCAAGGAAGATTCCAATAGACTTGAACATTGCTGTGACGTCAAAGGTGTGACTATTGTCTCCAGCTGGCTGGTATGCCACTATTGAACTACAAAAAGGAGAATGCTCTTACTTGTAGAAGCAACTTTGACTTTAAAACATTACCTAGTACAGAACTTTAAAGATGAATTAAGAGAGAAAACAAAACAGAACAAAATAAGGGTAAAAGGTTATCGAAAAGTCCTGCAGTATATTCAGCTAGAAAGAAAACTCAGTTTTTCTTTAAATGACAACTTTAAGAGGTAGAACATTGTAAAGATCATAAACAACATAAAAGTTGTTCCAAGCCTGTTCCTCCATCCTCAAAAATGTGCAATACTTAAATTTTGTGATTCTGTTGAAAAACTACTATTACTGAGTGCCCAAAAGCTCCAACACACTAATGGGAACAAACTAATGAAAAATTCCACTTGTTTCCAGCAGAGGCATACGAATTTTATTCAATACTTAGCCTAGTCACACTTTGTTTTTCCTATGGGAAAAAAATGTGCCTGAAGAGCCCTTCTAACTTTTAGAAAACCAGAATGGGCCAAATGCCTAATATCTATTCATTCACTAAAATGGACTTTTATAGGAAAAGGGCTTGAAAGGCTTTCCAAGAAATTAGAATCCATTCAACAGTACTTTGAGCATACCAAGCCGGACCCTCCACCCCAAACTTCTGAAAGAAAGTCACTCCATATCAAGCCAAGACAGGCAATTACAGGGGACACTCTCCATCTTGAACTCACAGTCCAAACCTGGTCTGAAAAAGCTTCTTTTGTAATAGTCACTGCAGGAAATAGAAATAGCTGAGAAAATTGCTCTTGCCAGCAGGTCTCTGCCAACAGTGCTTACCCGTTCTCATCTCAGTTAATTGAGGAACCAGAATTATAAAAAGTCTAGACTCAAAAGCATCATACAAGTCATGTCAAAGAAACAGGAAAAAGCACATTCCTAAGAATATAATGAATTCACCCTGTGGTTACTGCAATTTTTTTCTGGTTTAAGGCTAAATAATGTGTTTACTATACCATGTATAACAGCTTCTTTTCATACATCCCATGTTAACTTTAAAAATAGCTAAGACCAAAGTAAAAGTTCCTAATTTGTTGTCAATTTTATTGAAGTATAGGACTAACATTAATTTCTGCTAATGGTATCTACTAATTTCTGAGACAATCTTAACTGAAAAATTTAAATATTTGTGTTTAAATATTCTAGTATATTTGACATTGTTCTGATAAATATGAAATACCTTTACCTACACATAAAGGGTCCTACCATCATAGATGAAATCTGACCACATTATAATATTAAAATATATTAGCTGGCTGGGGAAAAGAAAGGATATTGTGACAATAACCTTTTTTCTTCCTGGCAATATTTTCCAAGATGCTGGCTAAAAAAAAATTATCTATGCCATGCCTCATGAGGTTGCTTTGCCTGGATTAGTTCAAGTAAATTCAAGATACACACTAATCATTTTATTTTTTAATCACTAAAATGTACAAGTATGCATGGAAAACATGATAGGCTGAAAGGTTCATTCTGTTTTAGGCAAATGCTCTTCTCTGGTTTAAATATTAACTCATCTTTTCTACATCAGCCAACATTTTATCTTAAGGCATCAACATATTTATGATTTTTTTTAATTCTGAAAGTCATACAATGTACAGTTTGAGGGGGAAATCACCCTATCATTCTATTTCCCTAACAGATCTATCTTATTTTCCTCATTTGTTTCCCCTCTTTTTGTCACATGAATACTATTTCATATTTAGTTATAATCATGGTGAGTATAACAGTTGTAAATTCTGCTTCTTTAACCAACAATGATCATGATTTAAAAAATTTATTTAACCATATATGCCCATTGTGAGAGATTTAGAAGTTGTTTCCAATATTTTTGTTTTTATAATAACAGCATGAAAGAACATCTTTGTGATTTTTTTTTACATATTTTGGGCTATTTCCTTGTGCTACATTCCTAGAAATAGAGCATGACCATACCTATGGCTCTTTTTACGTTTTGTTCAACTGCTTTCAAAAGGTCTCCATTACAATTTTGGAGGGAAATAAAACAATATCTCTCAATTTTTTAAATGATCATATCCATTATCCTAGAAATTCTACCTTTAAAAGTATCCTATATGGTAGACAACTTGTCCAGTGTTATAGTTTGGATATGAGGTGTCCCCCCAAAGTTCCTGTTAATGTAAGAATATTCAGAGGTAAAATGCTTGGATTATGAAAGCTATAACATGCAGCATGGCTGGAGGAGGTGGGTCACTGAGGGTGTGCCCTGGAAGGATGCAACTTCAATGTGACACCTTCCCTGCTTCACTCTCAGTTTCTTTGCTGCCATGAAAGGAGCAGCTTCCCACTGCAGTCCCCTTTCCCCATGTTGTTCTGCTTCACCTTTGGCCCAGAGCAATGGAGTCAGCCATCTATGGGCTGAGACCTTTGATACCTTGAAGCTAAATAAGCTTTTCCTCCTTTAAGTTGTTTTTGAAGGGTATTTTGGTCACAGTGAGGCAAAACCTGACTAAAACACCCAGTGTTTATGAGGCCCTGGGTTAGATCCCCAGTACCACAACCCTCCTCCCAAAAAGTATCTTACAAAACAACAACAAAAGGTACCCTACAGAAATACTCTGAAGGATTCACAGATTTACACATAAATATGATCACTGCAATGGAAGTCATAGAAATGTGACATCAGAAAACACCAAATACTTGGCTGGGGTATAGCTCAGTGATAGAGTACTTGCCTAGCATGCATGAGGTCCTGGGTTCTATCTCTAGCACGACTACAAAAACAGTAAACAAACCCACTAAATAAATGTTAGTCAACAGGGATTGGAAAGGTAAATTTGTGGTACATCCACACAGTGGGAAAATAGACTTGTAAATATAGTACCATGTCCAAGGGAAATCAGCAAGCTATAGCAAAGTATGTGTAGTACTGTACTTTTTGTTTAAAAATTAATATGTTTATAAGTATATTAATATACTAATGAAGAGATGAAAATCCAAACTGATTATTTTTGAGCAGAAATTCAGGAATTTTCTACTTCATAAGTCAAATACTTTGAATTATTGCCACGAATATGTATTAAATTTTATTATCATAAATTAAAAAAGAGGACACCAATTCAATGTTAACAGCAATGTATGAGTGGTCTAGTTTCATTCACTACATCAGCATTTCTTTTTTCTTTTGGTACCAGCGATTGAACTCAGGGGCACTCGATCACTGAGCCACATCCCCAGTCCTATTTTATATTTTATTTAGAGACAGGGTCTCGCTGAGTTGCTTTGCACCTTGCTTTTGCTGAAGCTGGCTTTGAACTCACAATCCTCTTGCCTCAGCCTCCTGAGCTGCAGGGATTACAGGCATGCACCACTATGCCCAGCTACAACAGCATTTCTTGACCCTAGTATTACAGACATTTGTCTCATGCATTGAAGGTCTCTGAAATCCACTCAATGCCAGTAGTAACTCTCTCATCATAGCACCCAAAATGTCCACAGACATTATCAAATATCCCTGAAGTGGGTGATAGGACTGCCCCCAGTTTAGAATGACTAACTGCACCATTAACAGTAGTAACTGTTATCATCAATAGGTTTTCACTGAATGAATATTTTTTCTTACATGTAAAAATGGCCACAAATTAGCATGTATACCTCTGGTAACTAGTGACATTAAACAGTTGGTCATGTTTATTTACTCAGTCGTTCCTTTTTATAAAATTCAAACTGCCAAATAATGGGTTTTTTGTTTGTTTGTTTTTTAAATATTTTTTTAGTTAGAGATGGACACAATGTCTTTATTTTATTGCTTTGTATGTGGTGCTGAGGATCGAACCCAGGGCCTCACGCATGCGAGGCAAGCGCTCTACTGCTGAGCTACAATCCCAGCCCCCAAATAATGTTTTTAAGTACTGTGAAATTAGGTCTCTAGGATATTCATTCAGTGAAATACTATGCATCCTATACCGTATCTCTAACTAACTAACTAATTAGATATGCACACACGCACACACACACACACACCATGCTATATCAGTATGTATAGATTTGCCTTGCACGGCAATCTAAGTACCAACATTTTTTTAAAAAAGGACTGCTAATCTAATAGATTCAAAAAGGAGAAACAAAAACAACCTGTAACATAAATTTCAAGAAAGGTTGCCTTAACCTGTTAATTGCCAAAAAGAACTCCTTTGGAAAGGAGTCCTTTCCCCTTTGATGCATATATTATGCAGAATATACACAGTAGATAATCATCAAACTAAAAAAATGCAACCCAAAGTATACTACTCATATCTAACATACTTAAAAACACTTCATACTTTAAAACATTCTTCAAAGGGAAATTAAAGAGAATGACAAAAATATCACTGAGTGCTCCAGCTAGTGACCTCCGATAGGCAGCAACACAACTGTATTCCCTTCAGCTTCTGGGCAGAAACCATTTGCACAACTCCATTAACACACATAAATAGCTAATGATTCCTATTAATGATACTCTCTAGATATAGTCCTTTCCCACAAAGGTTTCACCAGACAATTTAATGAGTTAACTTATCTCCTATCAATTCAGAATGGTACTAGCTATATACCATCCTTAGCAGAATGAGGAAAAGAATCATTCATACCAGGCACAGTTGTATACACCTGTAATCCCAGGCACTCAGAAGGCTGAGGCAGGAGGATCACAAGTCCAAGATGAGCCTCAGCAACTTAGACTCTGTCTCAAAATTTTTTCAATTAAAAGGGCTAGGGATGTAGCTCAGTGGCAGAGTGCTTGCCTGGCATGCATGAGGCTCTGGTTTCAATACCCAGTATCAAAAATAAAAACAAAGGAACCACTCAAATCTTTTTCTGTAATACTTCATTTTCTCACAGAACCCTGTTGGAGAAAGGGGGCAATAGGATGAGTGTGGCCCTTTTTAAGAAGTGCTATGGAAAGGATTTTTTATTCTCAACACATTTATTCTTCACCAATAATGACATGTATACCCACCAACCTCAAAACATTTGAATGAGGGTTTTTTCTTCCTTTTACATTAGTCAACTGCTCCTAAATTGCAGGAAATAGATAACTTTATTAATGAAAACACTAAAGCATAGTACACATCAGTTTAAGATAAGACCAGAACAAAACAGATTTTTTGACTGACTCGAATCCATTAAGACAAAGAGAAAGGAACACTAATTACTAAGATGATTTGATAGAATGTTTATGAAAGAGAATTGATGCTAAAAGTAACTGCTTGTACCTTAGTCTCTCACTTGATCTCAAATGTACATATGTACTGAAAGATCAATAATCTCTGTAGCTTCATTTTTTTATAACACAAATTATAACACTCTCATTTCTTCCTCCATTCATATATGACTTTTATTTTGTAGCTATCTTCATCAAAGGTATGGTGTCAGTATTAGTTACAACCTTTGCATTAAAATTAAATTTATTATAGTTACAGATAGCTGCAAAAAATTCTAGCAATAAACATGGAAGGGAGGAAGTAACATATATACTGCATTCACACACACAAAAGGATTTGACCTTTTGTATATCATTGTACACAACATTTAAGGGATTAATGTTATAATTCAAAAAAGGGTAAGTTCCCACTTTCCAATAAGTTAACAGTGGAAATCAGGCTATGCAAACCACAGTGAGTGACTTATTACTTATTACTCTTTTATATTTATAAAGTGGAAATTACGGAAAGATTCAAAGAGAAAATGTGAAGGGACTGTATTTCTCACAGAAAGTTCTGGTATGAAGTAATGACAATTGTCTATATGGTTAGATATTTGCTTTGTAAGAACAGGTAGGCAGAACTGAGTTTCACTACAGTTCAGACCCATTCTTCCACCTGCAAACACCTTGTAATAACATGTATAGTAATTTCTATATTTAGATAATCTATTACTCATTCAATAATTGTCTTCAAAAAAAGGTATACTCTTAATATTTTTAAAGATAAAAGGCTTCTGGACAGCTGCAGTGGTACATGCCCATGAATCCCAGCAACTGGGGAGGCTGAGGCAAGAGATATGGTTCAGAAGTAGAGCACCCTGGGTTCCAAACTCAGTATAAAAAAAGATAAAAGCTTTGGAAGTGATCATGTTAATAAAAAAATACAAATTAAACTACAATGAGATATTATTCAACTCTCAAGCAGCCAGAAATATGAAAGTCTGAAAAATATTCTATTAAGAAAACTATGAGGAAACACAATTTTATAATTTAGTGGCTAAAATGTAAAGTGGTACAATCCCTTTAACCATTTAGCAATGCTTAACAAAATTACAAAGGTATTTATGTATTTACTCTTTAAATCAATCACCAATCTCATTTCTGAGAATTTATCCTACCATGTACCTATGCATGTACAAAATGAAAGTTCAAGATCAATCACTGAAGTATCATGTGGGACAGAAAAAGAATGAAAACTCTTCCAGTGTCCAGCAATGAGACTGAACAAATAAATTATAGTACAGTTCACACATAGAATGCTACATAGCTGCAAAGAACGAGGAAAGTCTCCCTTTTGATGTGGAAATATCACCATAATATACTTATGTTCTCACAAATATACACTGTAGGCTACTTTCAAAATAAGAAATAAGAGGCTGGGGATGTAGCTCAGTGGTAGAGAATTTGACTAGCATGTATGAAGCCATGGGTTTGATCCCTAGCACTGTAAAAACTAAAAAAATAAAATAAAAAAGAGGCAAATAAGAATATTTGTATTTAGCCGGGTGCAGTAGTGCATGCCTGTAATCCCTGCGCTTGGGAGGCTGAGGCAGGAGGAGCATGAGTTCAAAGGCAGCCTCAGTAAAAGTGAGGTACTAAGCAACTCAGTGAGACTCTGTCTCTGATTAAAATACAAAAAAGGGCTGCGGATGTGGATCAGTGGTCGAGTATTCCTGAGTCCAAACTCCAGTACCCACCCCCCAAAAAAGAATATTCATATTTGATAGCAATCATTAAGAATACAAGCAAGAATAAATGTTGAGGATGTGAGGATGTGGGGAAAAAGGTACACTCATACATTGCTGGTGGGACTGTAGATTGGGGCAACCATTATGAAAAGCAGTATGGGGATTCCCCAGAAACCTCAGAATGGAACCACCATTTGACCCAGCTACCCTATTCCTCGGTTTATACCCAAAGGACTTAAAATCAGCATACTATAGTGACACATTCACATCAGTATTTATAGCAGCTCAATTCATAATAGCAAAACTATGGAACCAAACTAGATGCCCTTCAACAGATGAATGGATAAAGAAAATGTGGTACATATACACATTGGAATATTATTCAGCTTTAAAGATGAATGAAATTATGGCATTTGCTGGTAAATAGATGGAACTGGAGACTATCATGGTAAGTGAAATAAACCAATCCCCAAAAAACAAAGGCTAAATGTTTTCTCTGATATGCAGATGCTAATATGCAATAAGCGGGGGCTAGGGAAGAATAGAAGTACTTTGGATTAGACAGAGGGGAGTGAAGGGAGGGGAGGAAATATGGGGTAGGAATGATAGAATGAATTGGACATTATCACCCTACATGCATATATGATTACATGACTTATAACTCTACATCATGTACAACCAGAAGAATGAGAAGTTATACTACATTTATGTACAATGTGTCAAAATGCATTCTGTCATGTATAATTAATTAGAACAAATAAAAAATATTCATATTTGAGTTTGCATTTGAATAAAGAAATACTATAATGCACAAGAAACTAACAAAAATGGTTCACTCTAAGGGACTAGAGAGGCAGGTGGATGAGGACAAAAGTTAAGAACATGATTTTTCTGTAAGAATTCTTTTATATAGTTCTGATTTTTTAACCATGTGGATATATCATTTGTTAAAAATAATTAAAAACAAAGTGTTCATGTTATAATGTTAAAAGAGGTTATAAAATTACATAGATGCTACAATCACAATTATGTAAAAATATCATACATAGAGAAAAAGGAAATGTCCTAGAATATTTATAGTAATTGTTTTTAGGTGATGGGAGTACATGATTTTTTTCTTCCCTGTATTTTTCAAGTTATATATAAACTATGCATTTCTTCTGTAAGAGGAAAAAACTTTGCTCTTCCCAATGTTTCTATTCATGATGCATTTTATTCAATAAGTGATTTTCATTTCCAAGTGTAACATTTAGAATATAATAAGAAACAAGAAAACGAACACTTACGAGGACAGCACTATGGCAACAGCATCATTGAGGACACTTTCACCAAAAAGAAGAGCATAGAGTTCAACATCGACTTGAAGCTCATGGAATATGGCAAGAACAGTCACTAGCAAGTAGAAAGAATCAGAAAAATATTTAAACATCACAAATATAACATATTCCCCTCAAGACCTGATTCTAAGCTATTTAGAAATTCATTTCTTCCTTTTTAGTATTCTCTCATCATATCAATGATTTTGTTTTGCCATTATTTCTCCCTAATTGTGTACATGCAACTTCTCCTTTCTCATTATCTTAAAAAACAGCTGAAAATAACCTTGAAGGGCTGAGTTGGCCTACATTCTTTATGCAAATATTAATAATCCGGTTTTGTACATTTCTTTTTCACAAAGAATACATTAAGAATTTCTTACAGACCAGGTAACCATTAATCTTTAATGAAGAATAGCATGAAAAGCATTTCCTACTGCAAATACTCTTTTTTCCTTGGAGCCTTAAAACTCACTTTTATTTGACTTGCAAATTGCAAGCACACTAGTTAGCAAAGACAGTAGGAAATGAAAACATCAAGTTCATTTTTTGGTTGGGGTAAAATTTATGACCAGGATCATGGTTGCCACATTTAACAGAAAAAGAAGCCAATTCTCAGGATATTACATCCTGAGAAGAAAAAGAACTCACAACAAACCCTTCTTTTTGGGAAGCAATATAATAGAATTCTCAGAAAATCAGATACTTTTGAGCAGTTCCATTATAATTTTAATTGCTGAGTCACATACAGCTTACCCACTAAAGAAACCCAACAAGACATGAAAGATTAATATAACCAAAGAATGGAGAGTCTTTTTCAAATGCCAATCATAAAAACAGGAAACTTGCTTTTTGAAAGATATAATTTCTACTGCAAAGCATTGAAGCTGAAATATACTGATACCAAAGCTTATGAAGAGAAAGTGAGAAGGATGGGGCAATTCAGAATTATGAAAAAAGAATCTATAGCTCATTCTTCTAAAAAGTTAACAACTGCAAAAATAATAGAATTGGGGCCAGTGCCTACATAAGTCAGAAAAATATGTAACTGTCTAACTTTAGGTAAGCAAAAGATTCTTGCTTGAGCTATTCAGGCAGCACTCCTACCAAACTAAACCAAAAGGTGGAAATAATGTAGTGAGTCCAATCAACTTAAGATTTCTTAATAGGTTTTGAAAAGTCATGGAGCTTACTTCTAGTGAGAGGACACAACCTAGAGACCACTGGTTCCTTGCAAAAACCATCCTACCTTCATATTGATAATGGAAGCAGCTACAAGCAATAAGGGGTCAGTTTTAGTTGTCTTTAAAGAAGCAATCTGATTTCTAGTTTTAAAAACACTAAACTATACAAGTGTCTAAAATGGCCCTCTAAATAATCTTTTAAAATCATCTCTTAGAAGTACAGAACATATTTTCCTCCTTCTCACAATGTCCTTTGTTATCAGAGTTATTAACATAGGAATTCAGAGATAACCTTAGACCCTACCTTTAATTGTACTAGATGACAATTTAAGATGATTAACTTAAAGGTCAAAAGGTAGAACAGAACAAACTTCTACCAAAGTCTTAACTCATACTAAAAGAAAACTTGATCCTTACTTCAAAAACTCTCTGAGCCAGGTGAGGTGGTGCACGCCTGTAATCCCAGCACTTAGGGAAGCTGAGACAGGAGAATTGTGAGTTCAAAGCCAGTCTCAGCAACAGCGAGGTGCTAAGCAACTCAGTGAGACCCTGTCTCTACATAAAACACAAACTAGGGCTAGGGATGTGGCTTAGTGGTCGAGTACCCGAGTTCAATCCCTGGTACCAAGAAAAAAAATAAAACTTCCCTCTGGGGCTGGGATTGTGGCTCAGTGGTAGAGTGCTTGCCTTGCATGTGTGAGGCACTGCGTTCAATCCTCAGCACCACATATAAATATATGAATAAAATAAAGGTCCATCAGCAACTAAAAAAAATTTAAGAAAAATCTTCCCTCTAGGAGCTGGGAGGTGTAGAGCATTTGCCTATCATGTGCAAGGCCCTCAGTTGGATCCCCAGTACCAAAAATGCCACACAAAATTAAAAAACTTCAGCTGGGCGCAGTGGCGCAAGCCTGTAATCCCAGCACTTAGGGAGACTGAGACAGGAGAATCGCAAATTCAAAGCCAGCCTCAGCAATGGTGAGGTGCTAAGCAACTCAGTGAGACCCTGTCTCTACGTAAAACACAAAATAGGGCTGGGGATGTGGCTCAGTGGTCGAGTGCCCCTGAGTTCAATCCCTGGTACCAAAAACAAAAAATTAAATAACTTCAGTCTATGTTCCTACACTGACCTTTTCATTCTACATTTTCTCCAAATCGAATGTAGCTGTTAAGTTTAGCAGTATTATATTAGGAAAATGAAAACCTCACTTAGTATAATTAAATTATTCATAGAACACAAATTTTTAGAGATCTGACAGTGAAAGTACAGGGAAGCAAGCTGTGTTAATACCAAAACAATTTTATAATCACAAGGCCAATTTTATAAAAGTAATTATTTAATGTATACGTAAGACCACCAGGTATGACCCAAATTCATACCTGTTATCAGCACATCTGCCTTCTAATAATAATTTTAAAACTTCTTTTTTACTTTTAAATGCAAATAGCTGAATTAGACAGGTTTCTAAAAGCTAAAGATCTTCAGTGATTGGGTATAGGAGAAGATGAACTAGTTTTTAGATTAGTTAAAATGGGTAATAATTGTACAATTCCTTTTAAACTTCTAGAAAACTAGTTGGCTAAAAACTTGTCTAATTTGGCTATTAGAACCTAAATTCAACCTATATTTCTGAAGAAAACATCTTACAGCACTCATCTAGATAGCATCAATTTTGAGGGCCTGTAATAGGCAAATATAATAAAGGAGGAAAAAAAATAAATGTGCACTTAAGCCAAAAGAAATTATGGATAGTTTTTTTTCCTTCCACAATAGGAAAGTATAGTGCTAGGGAAGTACCTAATCATAAATTCTATGCTTCAAAGAAACACTCACAAGTGCTTTGCCTAGAAAACACTGTACTTGAAGTACTTAAGGTCCACTCATGTAAAACATACCTGGGTCTGTCGCCGATACAATGGCACCAAATAGCAGGCAATCTGTAAAGTAAAAATCTCCAGCAAGTTGTCCAGTTACCTTCATCAGCGTTACACAGCCATACATTATTGATCTGTTCAATAAACATATTCTTACTTTAGAAAAAATCAATGTTAAAAAGTTAGAATAAAGTAAGAGTAAGAAAATGGATCTATTTCAGTACTCTGGTTAATCCCAAATTTAAATTATGACATTTAAATATGGTTAATACCTTGGCCTTGAAAATTCAAACAATTTATTACCTGTTTAAATACACCTTACTGCAAAAGTCCTTAGACACATTCAGGAATACAATTCCAATACTCATAAATAAAAAATGAATTATTTTAGAATTACAATTTGAAGGCTTAAAAGTATTTGAAGTTTCAAATGCTTACCCAATAACAAAACAAGAAATTGCAGTTCCAAGAAAAGCATATGCCAGAATAGACCCAAGGTTCCGAAAGAAATGTCTCTGACAAAAAAAATTACACTGTGTTAGAATAGAATACTCCCTAAGTGTTTGAAAAAGAAAAGGTCTTCTATTCTAGTGTGGTATGTTAATATTAAATGCATTATTCAGTAGAAGAAATCGGTAAGAGAAAGCATTCTTGCATAGACATAAATTTCAGCATCTAAAAAGGATAAAGAGAGAAGGGAGGAGTACTTGGAAAAATGGTCTGTTTCTGAAGTGTTGAATATTATAAGCCCTTGGAAAGTTTAAGGTTATTCAAAGTATATGAAATGTAGTACTTACTTATGAAAAAAAGTACTTACCCTTTTCAGACTATAACCTGCATAAAATATGATAGGAGGAAGTAATATGTTGAAAAATACTTCTGGATCAAAAGTAACCTGTTAAAATAAAGAACAACATTAGATGGATTCTCTTAGAAGACCCTGTACTATATTATCAAACTACCAAAAAGGAAAAAAGATAAAATGTCAAACTGGTCAACAACAAGAACCTTACTATGGTAACATAAAAATATTTCATACTAGGAATCTAATACTTGCCTGTCTTAGGACCATATAGGATGGTTTGTTATTTTACTTTTCAACCAAATGACAAGGCTATGGCGTTGGAATAATTATTTAAGTCACATGTGAGGAAAGTTTGTTAAAATATTATATTAAAAATAGGAAAAAGCATGAACATAGTTTTTTCTTTTAATAAAAAAGTGATCCAAAACTGGTAGTATAGAATTTAGGGTATGTCATTATTTTTTTTTTTATTTTTTAGATGTTGATGGATCTTTATTATTTTTTTTATTCATTTATTATTTATATGTGGTGCTGAGAATCGAACCCAGTGCCTCATGCATGCTAGGCAAGCACTCTACCACTGAGCCCCAGCCCCAGCCCGGTATGTCATTATTGTTGGCAAGAGGAAACCAACTGGTTACATAGGTGACATCTCTAAAGCTATACAACATATTATTGTGGTAAAAACTTTCTGGACAACTCCAATTTTTTGTCCTGATAGCTTACTCATTTCAAAGCCTATTTGTTTTAATAATGCAGAAGCCACTTCTGTCCATAAGGCTGCAGGAAAATTTGGTATGAACACAAAGCAGCTACACGCATACCCATGCTGGAACTTAGTTTACTAGACCTTTATTTTTCTGCAGCGCTAGCAATCAAACCCAGAGTTGCTCTATCACTGAGCTACATCTCCAGTCCTTTTCGGATTGTTCTTTTTATCTTGATACAGGAGTATGTTAAGTTGCTAAAATTGCCCTTGAACTTGCAATCCTCCCGCCTCAGCCTCCTGAGTCACTAGGATTACAGGTGTATGCCACTGTGTGCTGGCAGTTTACTAGAAATTTTAAGCAGCTAGAATATTCTCCAAGTGGTGATAATTCTTTTTGAAAAGTGAACTTTAAGTTCATAGGAAATTTTATTTTTATTTATTTGTGGCACCAGGGATCAAACTCAGGAGTGGTCTACCACTGAGCTATATCCCCAGCCTTTTATTTTTATTTTTTTAGTTTTGAGACAGTGTCTCACTAAGTCGCTTAGGGCCTGGCTAAATGCTACAGTTGGCCTCAAACTTGTGATCCACCTGCCTCAGCCTCCCAGTTTGCTGGGATTATAGGTATACACCATGGTGCCCAGCTAAATTTCACAAGAAATTTTAAATGCATTAAAGATGGTCAGGAACACAATCAAGTGGCTATAAAAATCAAGGATAGCCAATGGAGAAGATAGGCGATATGGAGGCAAGTGGCCAAGCATGGACAAAAACAGACATGTACAAACTGGCATTGAGAGGCTTCATAAGAGAAACTGTAAGTGAGACAGAAGCAAGCAGCTCCTTGAATGTCTAGGAGCCAGTATGACTGCAACTCAACCTCTTATGTAAAGCATTATGTACAGCACAACCCAACAACCAAGGCTCATACTAAGGCCCCTGAAATTGGGCCAGATTATGAATCCAAGAGAGGTTGAATTGTGCTCTGTGTATAAATCAACCAAGGCAGGAAAGAATTAAAAGAAATACTAATGGAATATTTTAGACAGTATCAAATAACCTCAAATCACTAAACTGCTCTAAAACTGTAAGGATCATTTGTAAATTGAGAGAAATGCTTATTAATTCTGCTTAACCAAATCCTGGTCACTATTTACTACAATTGCATACAACATAGAATAAAACAAAAAAGTTTGTAGCACTTAGCATCAATTAGAATGTATAGAAATATTCACTTCCTTACATTATTATATTAATTGGGGTTTTACTGAATTTTAAAAGACAAATCATTTTAAATATTAAAAATTCATTATTTTTCTTCAGATTCACTTTGTTGCTGGTTATACACTTTTAAAAAATCCAAAGATTCCCTTTAACTAAAAACTTACCTTTCTAAGCATTTCATTATCTTGAACATTATTGAGTTCATGTGAGCTAATCTCTCCTTTGAGCGTATACTCATAAAATTTTCCACTAACATTTACCAACAAGGTAGTTGGACTTGACTGCACTTCACAGCTCAGGGTCACATTATTTACATCACTTGGAACATGAATGCCGTACCGAAGCACAAGGCCCACCAAAAGACCTGAAATAAAAGAACAATGTAAGCTCTTCTTGGAGACAGAGACCACTTGTTTGTATTCCACACATACCTCTGGATTGGTAACAGAAAATCTCTGATGATATTCCCCTGTGATTCAGAACCAATCTTTAAACCAAATGCAGTTATAGTTTAAAGTATTACTAAATTCACACATCCAAGCACCCAATCTTCATGTAATCCAGTAGGACAGGTGGGAAAAACATTTCCCAGGGTAATAGCATAGATCACTGCATTTCTAGATTAATATATAAATAAGTGTCAAGGAAAGGAACAAAATGAGAAAATTATCTTCAGATCATCTGTACATGGAATATGCTCCAAGCTGTCCCAACTCCATAATGCAGTCATGTTAGAAATGTGTTTTTGCCTCCATCAATTTACCAGACTTAACTACATGTTTCCCAAAGTTTATTCCCAAAGCACACGGCTGGCCTAATATGCATTTAACAAATTAGAAAGTCAGTATATTATTTGTAGATTGATTGAATTCTTCTACTACTCGAAGGTCAGATTTAAATATCAAAATGTCTGCTTCAAAATCAAAACATGCAGTAGAAGTCTTGAATCTGGTGCTATGTAATCAACATGTTGCTAGGATTTCATCTGGATTATTCCATTGGCATTCAAATAAGCAAACTGTACTAGGTTAGTTTCTATAAAACTACATTGATCAACTAGAAATCTGTTTAACAGCTCTGTTGAGGTATAATTCACATGCTATATAAAGTTTATCCCTTTAAGTTATACAATTTAGTGGTCTTCAGTATATTTACAAAGTTGTATATCAATCACCATTCTCTGATTCCAGAATATTTTCATCTTGCCAAAAGTAACTGGTATACTCCCTATATCCTCCACTCTAAACCCCCAGGGTCTTGACAACTACTAATCTACTTTCTTTCTCTAAGGATTTGCCCATTCTGGACATTTCATATAAATGGAATCCTATAATATGCTTTTAAAAAATTTATTTAGTTGTCAATGGACCTTTATTTAATTTATTTATTTATGTATCTATACATGGCACTGAGGATCAAACCCAGTGCATCACACATGCCAGGCATGTGCTCTACCACTGAGCTACAACCCCAGCCCTACAATATGCTTTTTGGGTCTAGCTTCTTTAACTTAGTATAATGTTTTCAAGGTTAATGTATGTTGTAGCATGTATCAGAACTCCATTCATTTTAATGATCAAGTAATATTCCATCAACTACAAGCTAAACCCACCAAACTTCTGGAATCTTCTTAATGCCAAGATGCATTGTACGTCACTATTAGTTACATTTTACCTTCCTGTGGCCTTTCATTCTGACCAGCCAACAATTCCTTTAAGATGTGAATGGAGTTCTATGTTAGGCAGGTCCTGGGGTTCAGAGATATAAAGAAATCCCCCCTTCAAGGAGCTCTCAGTCCAGTTAGTAAAAACAGATTGAATAATCATAATAAAATATATACTTGTATACAAAAAAATATATACCTATATACAGAAAAAAGATATCTAACCAAGCCTGAGGTAGTAGGACATTAAAGAAAGTCTTTCCAGAGCTGTTACCTGAGCAAATAATAAAATAGAAGAAAGGGTATATTTCAGGGAGGGGAATAGCAGTATATATCTAGTCAAGGAAGGAGAGAATACAGCTCATTCAGGGAATTACAAGTAGTTCAGTATGGCTACCTCATGAGGTGACAAGAGGTAAGGTTTAAAAGATCTGTAGGAGCTAAATCATAAAGGATGAAATATATTGGGGAAAAAGTTTGGAGTTTATCCAAGAAGCAAAAGGAAGTCATAGAAGGGTTCTAAGCAGGGGCTTGATATCAGATTTCTATTTTTGAAAAGATTGTCTAGACTAAAGAGGGTCTAAAAGGCCAGCTAGATGGCCACTGCAATCATTCAGGCAATAAGAACTTTATATCTAATCTGAGAGTAGTGATAGAAGAGAGATGGAGTTTCAGAAGGTATTAGAGTTTAGAAAGATTCAGTGACTGAGAAGAAAAGGCTAGGGGGAAGGGAGATCAAAGACTAAGACTTACAGGAGTCATAATGGATTGGGCAACCAAGTAGATAAGTTAGCTTGAGCACCTAGGTAAATTGCAGGGTCAGTCAATGGAGTATGAACACAGGAAAGGCTAAGCCCAGGTTTGACATGCTGAGTTTCATATACCTATGACATATGCACAGCGGTCTGGAGCTCAAGGGGGAAGTCTCAACTGCAGATATATACTGGCCAATCATAAATTACTGGAAGTCAGGCACAGATGGGATCACCTGGAAGCAAACAAAATATCAAGAACACTACAGGGTTTTTATCTATTAATAGGCAACATTGAGAGGCTGGTAGAAGAGGAACTGAAGGATGAATCTATGGAGGAAAAGCCACAGAAGTAGGAAGAAAGAGGAATGAATGGTGGCTAAGAATTCAGGAAGAGGCCTGGGGTTGTGGCTTAGTGGTAGTGTTTGCTTAGCATGTGTGAGGCACTGGGTTCAGTCCTCAGCACCACATACAAATAAATGAATAAAAGTCCATCAACAAATAAAAAATATTTTTAAAAAAGATTTCAGGAAGAAAGGGAATAACTTATTTTTGTGCAGGAATAAATGATAAAAATTATCAAATGTTGCAGCAAAGTCGAGTAAGGCTAGGTTGAGAAATAACCACTATATTTGACAAAAAGGAGAACACAGTGACCTTGATAAGGCAGTTTCAGTGGTATAGTGGGGGTAGAGGCCAGACCAGAATGGGAAGGACTGAAGCAGAAACAGGGTTATAAAAGCAGTAGTTGGTGAGGAAAGAGGGAGGGAGCAAAGCTGCCGGATCCTTGTAGTCAACTTATAGTCACACATGCTTTTTTAACGTAAGCAGCAATGATGAATTATTTAACAGTACAATGACATCAACTTTAAAAACATTTTCTCCAAAGTTAAGATTTAACATAAACGAGACCCACTTTTGAAAAAGCTGCACCATCAAAAAAATTTAAAAAGTGACTGCTAGGTATCAACTGTGCTAGACAGATATAACCTGGGAGAGAAAAGACTATAGATCCAAAGAGTCTATTCTGCCTATGTGATATAGAAACAGCTCTTTTCTCTTTTATGCCAAGACTTCCTAATTAAGAGGCTCAGTAAAAGTTATTCCCTTATATTTGCATGCAAAAATCACAGATTAGCTACTACAAATACAATAAATTAGTGGCACAGCATAAAGTCTTTCTACATCCTCAAGCCCAATTATATAAGGAATAGTACACAATGGAGCCTCTGTTTTTCCAGCTCTATGCTGAAACATCACTGGGTACCCCATTTTGGTTTAGATGTGAAATATCCCCCAAAAGCTCATGTGTGAGACAGTGCAAGAGGGTTTAGAGGTGAAATGATTGGGTTATGAGAGCCTAACCTAATCTGTGCATTAATCCTCTGATAGGGATTAATGGGGTGGTAACTGTAGGCAGATAGGGTGTGGCTTAAGAAGGTTGAGTTCCTGGAGATATGCCTTTGTTATTTTTTGTCTGTGGTGGCAGAAGTCTCTCTGCTTCCTGGTGCCATGTCCCCAGCTGCTTTCCTCTGCGATACATTTCCGCGACTACAGTCTGCCTCACCTCAGGCCCTGAGGAATGGAGTCGGCCATCTATGGACTGAGACCTCTGAAACCATGCACCTCAAATAAACTCTTCCTCCTCTAAAATTATTCTTGTCAGGTCT
This sequence comes from Xerus rutilus, assembly GCA_028644305.1. NCBI lineage: Eukaryota > Metazoa > Chordata > Mammalia > Rodentia > Sciuridae > Xerus > Xerus rutilus. Next base: position 15,757,034 of record CM053417.1, read on the forward strand.
TTTGGTCACAGTGGTGAAAAGCTGACTAAAACATGCCCTGAAGAGGGCACATCACTTGGGCAGATTTGAAACACATACAATAGCACGGAGAATAGTTACTTAGGTTGGAAAAATTGAGATCCTTTTGTTATGATATCAGGCATCTGAAAAATTGTAATTTTTCAGAAAAGAGTTGACAGAGAAAGTTAATATGGGTTCTTTAAAAGGTCAAATCCTAATCATGAAGTTAAAGCAGTTCTCAGTAAAGAGAAAGGACACAAAAAGGGTGCTTTGTTAGGGGGATAGGGCAAAAACTTCTAGCTTCCTACATACACAGAGGCACAGAAAATATTCATATTATAAAATTTAAAATTACCACTAACAGGCACCAAGGATTATAACTACAAAAAGATCTCTTTCACAAAACAGAGGCATCTAGCCCTCCTACACATTCATGACCCACTTGTGCTGGAAATTCTCCCAGTGATAAGGAACTCAGCATCATCCAAGGCCCTACCATTGTATGTATGAATCTTCCACTTGGCAGAAAACTGGTTTTCTAATAAATTTCAGCCCATCTTTCCAGCCTATTGCCCCTGAATCCTTCAACAGTGAAAAATAAAGAAGGAAAATCACTTGAATATTAGGTGTGTCCAAAACTGATCAAATTTCTATAAAGATGTATTTGTGCATGTGTATAAAAACATTAATTAATTACTTGAAGAATGCTATTAGATCCTATATAAAAAGCTAATTCAAGAGCTGAGGGTGTAGCTCAGTGTTAAAGCACTTGCCTAGCATGTGTAAGGCCCTGGATTCGATTCCCAGCAAAGAAAAACAATAATTCAAGATAGCCAAGAAAGTCAAGGCTTTTGCTAATCTCTTAGTTTTACATACATTTATTCATTTCTGTCCCCTAGCACATTCACAACAGTAGCTCTTCCAACTTTTATCCTCCTTCTCAAGTCCTCAACCCCACTGACTACTTTTCTTTTATTTATTTATTTATTTTTAATTAGTTTATTTAATTGCATTTCAAGTCATAGTACATATATAGAGCTCAGTTTTTCCATTTCTCTGGTTGCAAACCAGATAAAGTCACATCAAGCTAGGGAAGGGTGACATTTGACACTGGCTTCCTCAATTCCAAGCCTCTCCAACTCAATATAAGTTCATCAATCTTCATCTTTCCTCTTAGGAAAGATAAACCTCTTTTTCAAGGAAAACTTTTCACCTAGGACCTTGAACTAATTCCTGTTCTGTTTCTACAAAAAATAATATATTTATGTTATACACACACACAGAGATAATTTGAGCCTTATAATCTCATGACAAAGATACTATAAATCTGTCACTGTTTCTTCATCTATGAAATAGGGATAAATGACTTACCCAACATTATTTGTCATCTAGTGACAAAGCCAGAATTAAAATTTAGATTTTCTCACTCCAAAACCACTATAATTTTCTAATCATCTCCTTACTCTCACATCAATATGAACTGCTTCTCCAATGGTTCTTTGAAAAACCAGAATGGTTTAGGACTCCATTCACTCAGCCTTCCCTTACAATCTACCTTCAAAATCCTTTCAACTCTAAGTTTTATTTTCTTATATATTTTATATTATGAAATTGAGTATAGTACAGTACAGGACAGAGATATATAAGTTGTGGCTCCATCAAGTTCTAATCTGTAACCCTAAGGTACATAACCCTTCATTGCAGCTATTTCCTCATATGCAGTGGTGATAACACTAACTTACCTGTCTTTATAGTTAAGTTTTATCTCTTTGCCAGAAGCAATGTGACTTAATAGCTAAGAGAATCAGGCTTTTGAACTGGATTGAGTGGGTTTCCTTGCTAAATATGGTTAAGTTATGTTATATCAGGGAGGTCACTCAACTTCTTTGAGCTCCAATTTCCTCATCTGTAAAACGGGAAAGATTAACAGTGCCCATCTCATAACAGGGATGTTAGGAAGTCTAAATGAAATGATAATTGTAGATATATATGGTACACCTGTAATCCCAGCTACTTGGGAGGCTGAGGCAGGAAGGTGGCAAATTTTAAGGCCAGCATAGGCAACTTAGTGAGATCCTATCTCAAAATAAATTTTTAATAAAAAAATAGGGATGTAGCTCAGTGGTAGAGCACTTACCTAGCATGCAGGAGGCCCTAGGTTAGATTCTCAGTATCACAAAGAAAAGAAATACTTGTAAAGCACTTAGCACAATGTCTAACATGTTGTAATGCCCAATAAACATTATCTATTAAGTCACTGGATTTTAAGCACTTTATGGGCAGGGACTATGGCTCAGATCTGTATTTCCCATCATATTTCATACATTACAGACATTTAATAAATGCTTATTGATGAATCACACTAGTTAAGCATAGACCCAATTCTCCCTAAGCTTAAGGCAAAACAAATATTTCTTCCATCTTTTGTTTTGTATACTCTCTGGGAAGCACAACGGTGAGTGATCATTTTTTGGACTAAATTAACTACCTCAATAATTGTTACTAGAGAAGTGACTCACTTTTAAGCCTCTTAAGAAAGCTAGCCCAATGAACAAAAACACATGAGTGCTCTGACATTGTGTTTGTAATGGGAGCAATTAGTCTATATTACAACCTAGAAACTGACCACATTAGCGATCTATTTTTTTTTTACCCTTGATTCTCAAAAAGATAAAAGAAAGGTTCATTTTAAATAGCATTTTCCCAGGAGTTAAGCAGCTAAACCAATATCACAGGAAGAAATCACCAGTAGGCTGAATCTTGGAGGTGCACCATTCCATTTGTACCTGAAGTCAAGCTGAAAATAAAGGTCTTGAAATGATATAGTAACAACAGCTATGATGGTGCAAGATTCATAAGAAGAGATGAATGAGAGTAACTAGGATTAGAAAATTTCAGTTTCCAGTATTGAAAACACTTTGGCCCAATCCCATTTAGACTTGAACTGGACTTGGGAGTTAGTTAAAAGGTTGTTTAGTTCACAGCCCCCACTACCCATACTGAGAAAAAGGGACAGGCTAAAGAATGCCTAACCAATCCCAGATTTGACTCCCAAATTTACACTCTTGCACTTCATATTCCACAAAAGATACCTTTGTTTTTCCCTCATAGAATGCTAATGCTAAGGTACTCTATCATTTTTTAAAAAATATTTTTAGTTATACATGGACACAATATCTTTATTTTGTTTATTCATTTTTATGTGGTGCTGAGGATTGAACCCAGTGCCTCACATGTGCGAGGCAAGCACTCTGCCACTGAGCCACAACCTCAGCCCTCTATCACTTTTTATTAACTTGGAAACTTCAGGAAATACGATCAGTAATCTTACTTTTTTTTACTTCAGCTCACAAATCAGATGAAGTTAGTGATATCAGCTACCAAAGAGCAAATATTTGGGGGGTAATTTAAAGTCCCTATTTGATTAAAAATTACTATGTTTGCCCCTTATAAGACTGAGCAATTAAAATAACTATTCTGAGCCTAACCTTACAAAATGCAATTGTAACAGCAATTATAATAACAGCACAACTATCACTTATTAAGCATTTACTTAGGGGCCACGTACTAGGCTAAAAACATTTTTTCCTCACAATAAGCCTACAATCATTATCCCCAATATACAGATGAGAGTTAAAGAGGAAAAGGAACTTGACTAAGATCACACATAGCTACTGGTACAATGTGACAGGAATCCAGGTCCAACTCTAAAGGCAGGGGTTTGCAACTATAGCCCTCCGTCTGTTTCTGTATGGCCCCAGAGCTAAATGCAGTTTTACATTTTAAAGGCTTATAAAAGGAAAAACAACCACAACAAAGAGTAAAATGCAAGACAGACATGGAAATCTATGTGACCTATAAAGTCAACAATCTTCACGATCTAGCACTTTACAGAAAACAATTTTCCAACCTTTGGTCTAAAGCCTTATACCTTTAACTATCAAAATCGCATTATCTCTGTCTATAAGAAAGAGATATCTGTGATCAGTTCCTTATTTTAACATAGCACTCATTTCACACTTACCAAATCTAAGATGTCATTATTTTCTCTTTATGACTTGTCTATAAATTCCTTGAAGGCAATGGGCCTATATTTGTTTGTATTTTGTATGCATAATACATAGTAGGCTGATCAGTAAATGTTTTTTGAGGACAGTAAATAATTCGTACACTGTTATACCAAGAAATACCATAAAATATAGAATTATCTGGCCAACGTGTCTTAACGGGCACTGCAAATGAAATGCAAAAGAAAATGAAATAAAAACCACCTAATATGTCTAAAACCTAGAAATCCTAGTGAGCAGAGATATGTACACAAAGGCTTAGAATTTTATTACCTTACAAATGAAAAATAAGCTTGAGCTCATGAATTTTCCTGAGGCACACAACTACCTTTGCTTGCTACCCTTGAGATGCATGCACATTCTAGAAGTCTGGATTTACTGGAAAGGGGTGGGGATGGGAAGTTGTATGGAGAAATGTCTTTTTGTACCAGAGCTTTATGTACCTATCCACAAGTCTCAGAGACAAACCTCAATAAGGTCAACAGCTAAAGACTATTCTAAATGAAGATAACCTTCACACATGTACTGCACAGACAGGATGGATGTCTGCCCTCATCTCTTCCACCATACCCTCATAGTTTGATTAAGACAGTCAGCAATATGTATCTTCTTTTCCCTCTCATGAGGCCTGAGCATAGCTCAATATGTCTGAGTCCATTTTTTTATTTACCTTTCTCTGACTTGTCACCAAAAAATAAATAAATAACCTCAAAAAGCACACTGAAACACAAGAACTGAAGCCACTTAACAATCAGTCAATAACTCCATGCCAATAGTAAAGTCACCCATACTGCATATGTGTGGTGTTTGTTAACTGCTGCTCGGCTGAATTGTCCCGATGATCCTATAGTACACCACACTTCTGGAGGAACCATAACTCTTCCCTGTCCTCACTTCTGTAACCTGAATTGAAAGGGTCAAACATAGGTATTCATATCAGATACTACAGGCGTAGTACAATAAATCAGGACATCATCTAAAATGCCCCAAACCTTCTGTAAACCATTTCACATTCAGGTTATTTTGCTTGCGCTCCACAGTAGTAAGGTTTTCATTTTCAACCTCGAAAGGACAAGGCGTAGCAAGAGCTGGGTAATAAGTAAAGGTCGACTCTAGTTCCAAAAGAATGCCAGATGCTGGGCAATAGAGATACTACTGCAGCTTCCATGAGCCTTAAACAGTCTGACACCCTAGAGAAATAGATCGCAATGGTGTCTTCCCCTCCTCCAGCCCCCAGCCCAATTCGAGACACCGCACCCACTCCCTTCCCATGCTCAACCCCAGTCCTGGTCCCGAGCTTCGTAGGCAGAGAGAGCCGGGTGCAGAAAAAAGGGGGTGGGGTCGGAGGCGAAAAAGGTACAGAGAGACAGAGAAAATGGGGAGAGGGAGGGCGAGGCCGAGGAGGAAAGAGGTGAGGCAGAGAATCGGGGGGCATAGCAGAAATAAAGAGGGGGTGGGGAGCCGCGGAAAATGGAATTAGAAGGCGAGCTGAATATAGGCCAAGCAGGGCCAGGACAAGAGGCAAAGCAGCCGGCGGGCAGATAAAGGGACAGTGCCGGGGGCGGACAGGGTCGAGGCACTTGCCATAAATCATAGCCAGGCCGGTTTCGTGCAGGAATCGGGCCCGGCGGTGCTTGAAGAGCCATATCGTGAGAATGGTGAGGGTGAGCAGCAGGATGAAGATGAGCAGGTTGGCGCTGTCCTGCCGGTGGCTCTCTTCTGCTTGCTTCTCGGACACTATCTCCTCGTCCATGGCTCTTGCTCTGCCGGCGCCGTCCGAAGCCCCGGCCCAGCCAAAGGCGCCCACTGCGAGAAGCAACCAGAGGGGCCGCATGAGCGGGCGGGCTCGCGGCCCGACGCCGTGGCGGAGGGGTGCCTGCCTCCAGCCGCGTCGAGCCATGTCTCCCCCCACCCCCCGCCCCTCTCCTCACCGGCAGCCACCCGCGGTCGGACCACTCCCCGAGGGCTCACGGGAAAGGGGCGGAGCCAGAGGGAAGCCGTCGGAGCGCGCCTCGCCGCCGCCTCTCTTAAAGGGGCCGCAGCAAGGCCAGCTCGCTCTTCTAATTCCTCTGCCCCTGGGCCGGCTGTCTGGCATGGTTGAGCGTTGTCAGGGAACGAAAAGCCCTCGAATCTAGCCCGCTGCTTTCTGCTAAGGAAACATCTGCTCAGTGTATTCAAGCACAGGCAGATTGCACTCCTGTCTACTTTGATGCTATTCTTAGAGCCCTCAGGGGAATCGATCTTTCATAACCCATCTTAATATCGTCCCCCAGTGTCTCTTAACAGGATAAGAAGTTGTCCCCTTGGGAGTAACCTCAATCTCCATCTCTGTAATTTAAAACTGACCCTCCCCCGCCCCCGTTCCGTCCTCATTGGGGAAAGAACACAACACCGTAGTAGTTAACAAAAGAAATGACTCAAAGGTGTGGATCCTGCGTGTGTCTGTATATTTGGTTTGCTTTATATGTAAACACTTGATGTCAGTAACCTATGCAGAAAAACCCATCATTCTTGCAAAGATTCAAATCGGTTTGTGCTTAGATTTACCAGGTGCTCAAAAACACCCCCTCCCTTCCCTCACCAAAGAGGAAATCTTTGGCGGTGTGGTGAGGTTTTTTTCCCCTTCTCCTCTTGTTGTTTACTTCTGTTTTAAAGCAATGTCCCCAAGTCAACAGTCACCTTTGACCCCCATCTGTCATCTCTCTTGCTTGTAGTTTCTCTGTGCCTGCCAGCCTTGCACACCACAATTTTCAGAGCTCTCACCTCCATACCTGAGCTTTGTGTTTGACAACAGTGAATTTCTGTTTTTTTCCATACTTCTCAGATCACTCCTGAGTTTGCATGGGCTCTTTGTCTTCTCTAGACTTTCATTTCTAGGTGAATGAGCTACAAATCTCAAGCCTTGGCCTGCTACCCTCCCTTTGGGCCTCTACCTGTTAGATGCTGAGTGTATCCTGTTGAGGCTCCTACTGCCTTTCAAAACTGAAAAAATATTTTAAAGTGAGCTCATTCCTTCCCCCTTCCTAATATGTGTCCTTTCTCAAATTTTTCATATCCTCATTGGTACTACTATTGATCTAATTCCCATCATTGTCTGGAACTCATGATTCTCAAACATTTTCATCTTAAGGCCTCTCTGCCAGACAATACTCAGCCAACTCCAACCTTCCCAAGTGCAGATTTATCCCCACTAGTTCCACTAATTAGCTCTTTTGGCTCTGTGAGGATGGTGAGCTTTTTAAAAAAGCTCCAAAATGGTGTTCCACACGAGAGACAGTAGAGAGTAACCGTGTGCCTGTTCTCTCCTATTATTACCTGGATCTGTATATGTCTTCCCAAGAAAAATTCTGGCCACCTGTCCCCTATACCTTAACTCCAGCCTAATATCACCACTCTACTCACTGAAGGTTGGGGTTTGTAGAGACATGAAACCCAGGTGTGGAGCCTTGTTAGGCTTCCTACTGCCCTCTCCCCAGACCTATCCTGATGGCCCAGAAGATCTAGTGAAAGAGATTGTCTGCTTATTCAGGCCTAACCACTTATTCCAAGACTGTTTTGCCTCAGCACAAAATCACTTTCCACTCTCCAAGTATTCAGAATTTGACAAAAAAAGTCACTCATTTCCTTCCCTGACCACAGTTAGCAAATGTTTTATTTATTTTGCGCTGGGAATTTAACCCAGAAATGCTTAACCACTGAGCCACATCCCGAACTTTTAATTTTTTATTTAGAGACAGGGTCTTACTAAGTTGCTTAGGGCCTGGCTAATTTGATGAGGCTGGCCTTGAACTTGTGATGCTCCTGCTTTGGCCTCCTGAGGCATGTGCCGTGGTGCCCAGCTACCAAATGTCTTCAAGTCCCAGATTCTACCTCTGTTTTGTTTTGTTTTTTTTTTTTGGTACTGGGGATTGAACTCAGGGGCACTTGACCACTGAGCCACATCCCCAGCCCTCTTTTGTGTTTTATGTAGAGACAGGATCTCGCTGAGTTGCTTAGCGCCTCGCCGTTGCTGAGGTTGGCTTTGAACTCGAGATTCTCCTGTCTCAGCCTCCCTAAGTGCTGGGATTACAGGCTTGAGCCACCACGCCCGGCTCCTACCTGTTTATGTGGCCCCAGCAACCTGGGATGCTCCCTCAGCAATCTCTTTATATCAGAGTTCCAGGAAGATTTTTTTCCAGTATTGGGGAATCAAACCCAAGGCCTCCGTATACTAGGCAAAGCACTCTACCACTGTTCTACATCCCCAGCACTTTTTTTGTTGTTGTTGTTTGTTTTTTAGTTTATAAGATTTTAATTTACAAATTTAAAAAGCTACGTGTTTTACTTTTTCTCCTTTTTCTCTTCTTTCTTCACATCACTCTTTCCTTATCTTTATCTTTCTCTTTGTCATCTTTCCTATCATTTTTGCTCTCCTCTTTTTCCTACCCTTCTTTCTTCTCTGTATCCCAGTTGGCAATCTTGTTGTTGATGAAGTTGTGCAGGGCAACTATGGAGCAGATCAGTGATGCCAAGTACACCACCACCATCTGGTCATTAGTCTTCAGGTAAAAGGCCTTGACAAACTCCTGCAGACTGATGCCAGGCGGCAGGTTGAAGATGTCCTGCAGCTGGTAAATGATCTGGTGATTGATGGTCAACTTGCCTGTGGCTACTTTTTCCAGGTAGCTCCTGATATCCAGAAGCTTGGAGTTCAGTCCCTTCAAACCATAGACCTGATTTGTGATCCACTGGGAAAGAGTGTCCACTGTAGTGTCTTGTAATAAGTGTTTGACCCCAACTTCTGCTCCAATTTCACTGGTCACATGCTCAAATATTTTCAAAGTTGGAGTTCCATCATGAACTTCTTCCACTGAAATATATGTTTCTGTGGGTAGTCTCAGGTCCTTTGGCTTCACATCAATAATGACCAATACTGAGTTAGGGCAGTGTCTTTTCATGAGTTCATTGATGGCAATGTCATTCTTACACAGTTTAGGGCCTATGTGGTACCATCCAACTATTCTTTCACTGGCATTGACCTTCTTAAATATTCCATACATATTTTCCAAATAATCATGATCTAAGAATCAGACAGAATCATCTTTGTCATCTTCATCAAAAAGGACTGAAAAACTGTTGGACACATCAAGTACTTTCTTTTGACATGACCCCAGAAGCACACCAGTTTCCAACCTTGCTGATTCTAGAAAATTTCAGGGGTTACCACCACTGCCCATCCAGGAAGCTATTCTGGATATAAGAACAGAATTTCAATTGCAGCTTTCAGAGGCTCAGAAGTGTGGGACCCAGCCCTTTTTATTTTATTTTGAAACAGAGACTCACTATGTTGCCCAGGCCAGCCTCCAACTTGTGATCCCAGAAAGAACCTTGAGAGGACAATAACTCTACCAGGCAGCTAAACCCCAAGAGCCTTTGGCTTCCTTGTGAATGTGCTTCTCTCTCAACCGAACACTGTTCCACACTCCTCACTCCCACCGCCAGTTCTCCTCTAGGAGTAACCTGTGTGGCAGTTGGTTGGGTGCATGGCTTGGAAGTGCTGGGGAAGAAGAACCAAAAGATGACTCCAGGGTTTTGAACCTAGATAACCGGAAAACACATAGGGCCATTAGTAGAATTAATATGAAGTCAGAAGGTAGAGCTCTGCTGACAGGTTGGATTTAAATTTAAGTGCAAATATCACAATAGACAGAAACAGTCCAGGAGTGAAGTCAGGCCCAGCAGTACATTGGGGATCTACTTGCACAATATTGGAGCTGTGGGAGCTTCTGCATTCTCCTGAGAAGAGAGGGTGGAAAAAGACTTAGTCCTTGGATAGTACTACACTGAATACCTATATTTAAACAGAACCAAAATTAGACACAGTGGTGCAGGCCTTCAATTTCAGTAACTAGGGAAGCCGAGGCAGGAGGATCCCAAGTTTAAGGGCAGCCTCAGCAACTTAGCAAGACCCTGTCCCAAAAAAATGTTAGAAGGCTGGGGGTGTAGCTCAGTGGCAGAGCACCCCTGGGTTCAATCCCCAGTGCTGTGGGAAAAACAGAACCAATATTAGGCCAAAGCTACCATTTAGAACTCAGAATAACAATGCTGGAGTTTTCAACAGTTTATTTCCTGAATGGAACAACCCAATATGCTAAAAAAGCAAATACATTCATCAGTGTCATTAGGAAGTCTCTTTTGAAACGAATAATCATATTAACCTCACACAAGTAACCTAGGATACTTTGTGCATGTGGTAATGAAACCCTAAGAGAGATATTAGTAGATATGGAAATTGTCCAGAAAAGACCAATTAAAATAATCCAAAGGAAGAAACAATTGATGTTTTAGGAAAGACTGAAGGGATAAGGAAACTGTTTAGCTTGAAAAAAAATAGCTAGCAGAGTCCATAACAGTAGGTAACATTTACTGAGTGCTTTCTAAGTGTGAGAATATTCCAAAACACTTTGTATTTTGTCACTCAATCCTGACAACCACCTTATCAAATAAACACTATTATTGACCTAATTTTACAGATAAGGATACTGAGGTTAAAGTAACTTCTCCAATTGCTCAGAGGTAGAAAAAGAAAAGCAGGATTTGAACCCAATCCAATGTCAGAGCAAATGCTTTTAACTACTATAATATAAACCATCCATCAAACAAACCAACCTTAAAGATATGGATGATGTAACAACAGTCTTGTTTACTAAGACTCAAAACTCAAAATACCATGGCACCACTTTAATGCTTTAAGAAGAATACATTTGTTGTTGTTGTTTGAATTTCTTAAAATGAGCACACATTACTTTGGTAAAGAAAAAATAGAGGATACAATTTCAAACTTGGAAATACTAGTATGTCCAGCAGGTGGCAGACTTCTAGAATTTGTTACCCAGAGATATTTGTATTAAACATAGTTATATTTGTACTAAATACAAATAGCTTGAAGAAAGGTTTAGTCCCTACAATAGATATTTACCTCTTATAGATACCTATAATAGGAACATATTCCTAGGGAAGGTGGATTTGTGAACCAAGTAGAAAAGGACAGTGTGGTAGAGAGAGGGAGAATTTGCATAGGAAATGGAGACATGGATTTGTGGTGTGGGAAGATATTCACCCAGCTGGGTGTCATGGAACAGAGTAAGTGAATTTAAAGACAGTTCAGGGTTAGCCCTGCTTTCTCTGTTCACCAGATTGCCCTGGGAAATGTGATGAGTCTTCATATCTCAGTAGGAAGGGCTTTAGAGATCATTATCTCCACCTTCAATGATATCCACATCATTTCCGTTGTGCATATGAATAGTTATTTGGAAAAACTAAAGGCATTTCCGGGGTCACTTAGGAATTTAAGTACTTTTTCTTCTGAGGTTTGACTTGTGTTCTAAGAGGTCATGAAAACAGTGCTATCATTAGCTGCACTTTGTAACTTTCAGATTAATCCCAACCTTCAGAATCACGTATGAGTGAACCCAAGGTACTTATTTGAATGATCTTTGATAACTGTGATTATGAATACTTTGTCTTCTCTTCGTGTTGGAATCTACAGATAAAGATGATTAAAATCACATGCCATGAACGTGACTTAAATATTTACTACTTAAATATTTACTACTATGTATTCAGTACATAGGTAAGAGGTTTTAAAAAAGAGTGGGGAAGGCATCTTAAGAGGGCAGTAGAGGGGCTGGGGTTTTGGCTCAGTGATAGAGCACTTGCCTGGCATGCGTGAGGCTATGAGGCACTGGGTTCGATTCTCAGCATCACCTATAAATAAATAAATAAATAAATAAGGTCTATCAACAACTAAAAATATATTTAAAACAAAGAGGGTAGTAGAGAAAATGAACCTCAATGCCTGGACATGAGTCATCTCACTAAAGACTAAAATAATGCTTTAGTGGCATGTACAAGTACCAGATACTTTACTGGCCCTATTTTTCCATAACCTCATATTTTTAAAAGAAAGGAACCACATCTCAGATACTTTAAGAAAATGCTTAATCATTTTCTGCTTTTGATAAATGGATATTCCAAAGGTAATTTACCAGGATACCTGAAAAGGCTAATTTCAATTTGACCATCATCCAAGCTAAAACAAAGTTTTAAGATTTTTTTTTTATACTTTATTTTTTTTCTCAAAAGTTGCATTTTAATACATGTTATCAAACATAACAGAAAAAAACAAATTTTCAGAAGCTGCACACACTATTCACTGAAAACATTTGTTGAGGCAAATAGAAAAAAAATTGTTACAATCAT
>CM053417.1:15769841-15805421 GCA_028644305.1 Xerus rutilus
TGGAACCACCATTTGACCCAGCTATCCCACTCCTTGGCCTATACCCTAAAGACTTAAAAACAGCACACTACAGTAAAGCAGCCACTTCAATGTTTATAGCAGCACAATTCACAATTGCAAAACTGTGGAAGCAACCCAGATGTCCTTAAGATTTTTTTTTGTTAACTATCTTTTCTATCTTGCCAACTCCCAAGGGTGGAGAAGGAAGCACTTTCCTGCCAACTCTACATATTATCTGCTGGTTCTTCCTGATTATGAGGCTTATAAATAGGACTACATTTGTAAGGAATACATTATACTGCATTTGACACTGATCAAGTACTGTGTAAAATTTTGGCTTTCAGGTGAAGAAATTGGAAAGGGTTAAGGGAAAAATAATGACAATAAGTAAAGATTTGGACAGTGAGATCCAGACCAATAATTATATAGGTAAAATTGAGGGAGTATGTTGAACTTTTGGGGTGTCTTCTTTATTTTCTAGTTCTTTTCAGCTTTGAGGAAACTAAAGTATATCAGAAGTCCACAGGGATTTCAGAATCTAATTCAAAATAATAGAGACATTGTAGAGATCCTTTCAAATAGCAATATATACCTCCCATTTCTTTTCCATAATTAACTTATTCTTCATTCAACAAACATTTATTGAATGCCCACCAAGTGATAGTCAAGGTTCTAGGCAATGAAAAATCTGTCCTCTTAGAGCTTACATTCCAGTGGGGACAGAGAAACAGTAAACAATAGCACAACAAACATCATAATTATATCATAAATAGATCAGTTATATAGTAGGTTAGAAGATGATATAAAAACTGTAGGCTAAGGGGATCACAAATGAAAATGTTGCAAATTTAAAAGGGGTGGTAATGTTAGGCATCTCTGAGGAAGTGAGGGTTGGTAAATTGATGCAGTTAAACATACAATTCTGATAGGGTTCACAGGAAAGAATGGCAATCTATAGTTTCCATTTACCTTGTCATATGAGGTTAACAAAGTTGTGCCACTCAGCCAGGGGGCACTGGATGAATGGGAGCAGTTTGGGGAAATAAAAGATGAATTCCCTTTTGGCTATATAAATTTGAAGTGCCACAGGACCACTCATATGAAAATAAATGTACAGAAGGTAGCTGGAAATGCAGATCTAGAGCTAAGGAAGGAGATATTTGAGAAAAGAGATATCAATTTGGAATCACTGTAATATCTATGCTGGATGGAGTAGGAAATGAATGGATAAGCTCACCAGGGGAGAGAAGAAAGAGGTAAAGGGGCGGATCTTACTTTTAGGGGATCAAGATAAAAATGGAGAAAAGCAAGTATATTTTATCCTGATTATATATGGAGGGGAGCTGGTAGTGCTTTGTTAGCATCTATTTATTCTTTCATTCCATCCCTAATGTACGCTGGTTCTCTTCATGACAACAGTTCTGTCCCGTTAAACTCCTTCTGTCGCGAATCTTTTTCCAAGGCTCTTTAAACATTAAGAGAAAGGAACTAACTTTGCTGAGCGATGCCCGTGTGCCAAGTGTTTGGGGATTCAAATCCCAGGTTACCGTCCTCGATGCTCCACCTGCCTCCTCAATTTAACATCCTTGCCTCCTTACGCAGTACTAGTTCCCAAAGGGCAAAAGCAGGAAAGACCTACAAAAACAAAGCACACAGCTTGAAGGAAAACCAAAATCAAAACTGACGAAGTAACCAATAAAAAACAACTGTTGGTGAAGGGGGATCTGAACCAAGCACTGATGTCCTTTGACCACTGCCTCTAGCAACCTCCTGCCGACTCCCGCCCCGGCTCCGCCCCGGCCTTTCCGCAGGCCCCGCCCCTTCTCCCTTGGCTAGTGCTCATTAGCTGGAGCCCTACTTCGCTTCCCCATTGGTCTCACTTTCGCCTCTTCTTTTACGACCTCCGCCCCTCTCAGAGAGGCCACACTGCGCAGGCTCGCTCTGGCTGACCTTTTTCCGTGTCTCTGTCTCCTTCTTCCCGGCATTCCTATTTCCTCTTTCTCACGGTTCTCCAGTTATTGCACCATTAAGGCACTTCGCGCCCAGGGCTTCAGTGACGTCATCTTTCCGCGCCGAGCGGACACCCGCCGGTGAAAGAAGGAACAGCTCCACCGCCCTTCGCTTTTTTTTTTTTTTTTTTTTTTTTTTTTTTTTTTTAGCTGTTGCTCTTTCGGAATCATGGCGCCATCGCTATGGAAGGGGCTAGTAGGCATCGGCCTTTTTGCCCTAGCCCACGCCGCCTTTTCTGCTGCGCAGCGTAAGTACCTGGAGGACTGAGACCTTTCTGGTGTGGGACCCTGGAGGCATTATGTGGGTGCACCCCTAAGGGACTGTCAGACTGAAAGTCCGAGGAACGGTCATTTAAGACATTACAGTTTGGAATGACTCAGAAAAATAAGGCGAGTCTGTGGTGGAAGGTTTGGGGTTTGAAGGGTGTGGACACCCGAGATTGAAGAAAGAGTGGAAGGGGGTTGTCAGGGACAGGGTTCAGAGCGGGAGTCTGTCAGGGAATCCAGGCCAGGGTTGTCAAATCCGGCATAGGGCAGATCAGGCAGAGTGTGGGATTGAGGACTTTGAATTCTTGTGGCCTCATGACAACTAGGTGGACAACATCCTGGGGACTTCTGGGCTGTCCAGGGATAGACTGAGAAGTTAAGTGACCCATTGCCTCAGGGAGGCCCTGTGATACAGGTAAAGAGCACCAGAGTGGGGATCTGAAGGGATGGTTGTTAAAAACTTGCTTGACCGCTAAATCAGTATGACCTTGGGCAAAAGATAGATATGTGCTGCACTGCATTATAAAATTCAGTTTCTGGTCATTGGTTGAAATTGCTCCGTGCTTAGCTGCTGCAAGTGCAGCGACAGAGATGCCATAAGGGAGTTCATAGGCTACTGGGGAAAAAAACTGGATCAAGATATAATCACAAAAAAGTGGTATAGATGTTATGCTAAAAGTTTATAGGGATGCATGAGAGCGGGGATATTAATTATTCCAGGAACTGGTGGTTTAGGAATTTGTCCCAGAGTCTTGATGCTCTGATTGTGGTCAACAGACCAACCTCCTGGTCATCACCTGGGAGCTTGTTAGAAGACACTCAGGCCTCACCTCAGAACTGCGTTTTAATAAGATCCCCAGGTGATTGGGTGCAGGTTAGTTTAAAAATCAGGGTCCTGGAGGAGATTAGGATACATTGGAGTACCATGTCATTTTCTATAATAAGCTTTAGCTGTAAAATTATAGGTTCATAGAGCAAGGAGAGCCCTTGGAGATCACTGAAGTCCAACTCCTTCATTTTACAGATGAAGAAATGCCTCGCTAAATGTAGTGTTAGAGTCAGGTTAAGCTGCATGGAAACAAGAAAGCTAGCTAGAAATGGAACAGACAGTAGAAGGTTAGTCCAAATCTATTCTTGGTTTTGGTTTGATTTTTTTTACACCTATGCTTAAAAATTCTGTAAGTTAAAACTTAAGAATATGTCTCTAAACACATTCTCTCAAGAAAGAATCCATACACACTCACTCAAAACAGTTTGGGTATTTTAAGTCCAATGTACATGATTAAATAGAAATTGACCTAGGCCAATCTAGAATTAGGATTCTGTATTTTTATGTTTCAAATGATGAGAATGCCTTGTGGATTTGTCACTGCAGTGAGACCTCTTTGTAATGCTCATGTTGGCAAGAGACTAATACCTTTGAAACTAATTATGTCATGTGGGCTTGGTTGGCATAATATGGAGTTGTGGCATGCTCGTCTTTGCTGTAATGACCTTTATTATAATGGAGCATCTGTGGTATAGTGAATCTCCCTTAATCCTCACATTATTCCCATTTTGCTGTTTCAGAGACTCAGGCAATGAAAATATACTGTATTTCTTTGATTCTAAGACACAATTCCCTCTCACTCCCACATTTTAACACTCTAAAATTGAAATATATGTTACAGTCACTGAGGATGTCTTTAACTTGAGAGACATGTAGCAAATTACTGTAAATGGAAGAGCCAGTACCATTATCCAGGTTTACCAGCTTTCAAATCCTGATCCTTTTCCTTCATCCCTTGCTGCCTCCTGAAGTTAAGGCAGCAGCAGAATTATAATTAAAAAGTACTAGATGGGGGGCTGGGGTTGTGGCTCAGCGGTAGAGCGCTTGCCTCGTATGTGTGAGGCACTGGGTTCGATCCTCAGCACCACATAAAATAAATAAAGGTATTGTGTTCATCTATAACTAAATAAAATATTTTTTTTAAAAAAGTACTAGATGCAGAAATTGGTATTCTGGATTTTCTCTTCCAACACTGCCCCATCATGTTGTTTCCAGACCAGTATTACATTGGCTTCACTATGTGATGGTGGTACTATTCAGAGCTGAGATTTTCTGTAGACTTATTAATTTTTAAATCATGATTTCTCTTACTATTTAGTGAAATAAACAGTTTCAGAAGTTTCATATTACTTTAGTAAAAAGGAAAAATTATGCTTGGATATTTCTGCCTCATACTTGCCCATTTATTACTCTTACCCCACCTTACAGGGTGACAAAGCAGGTCACAACAAGAATAAAATATTTCATTAAGAAGGCTGACTGCCTTAGAGGATAGAGGTTTTTGAGGAATCCAGGATTAGCATTACTTTATGTAGCATATAAGTCAACCACTTCTTTGGTATATTGATTTGCTTGCATTTTAAGAAAGAAAAATAGGCTACAATTTCCTTAATGGTATGCTTCTGGTTTATAGATCGTTCTTATATGCGATTAACAGAAAAAGAAGATGAATCACTGCCAATAGATGTAAGTTGGTCATTTATATTCCATTAAAATATATTTTTAAAATTAGCCACTTTGCTTATGATAATTTTTACTGGTTTTTATCTTCAACATTTTTCAAACATGAAGTAACATCTCTTCTGTACTTTTCATCACTCTTTGTAAAAGCCCAAAATTTAGAAATTGTGAAAGATTTCTCTGGTTTCTAGAACTGTAGTTAAAATAGTCTTTCTGAAAGTTACTCTATCCACAGTATGAAAGGGACTTAAAAGTTTAATTATTTGGTTCTTAGGGGTTTTAAATAAAAAGTTAATGCTAAATTTAAAAAATAAAATAAAAATTTTATTACTTGACTTTATTTCTTAGAAAAGTTCCTCCTTATGTAAAGTTTTAAAACAAAGCTAATAATACATCATTTAGGGATACACATAGATGGGAAAACTAAAGAAAAAACAAAGTGTTTTTAAGCTAAAATAGCACATATTCCAACTTCACTCACAACTTTTATCTTTATTGGATTTGAACTTTAAAAAGTAATAAGTTCTTTGTAACAGAACTAAACAATAAGAATAAAAATTAAAACAATAATAAAATTGATCCCATTCCTTGGCAATTTCATTTCTGCTCCTGATAGTTTGAAGTATCTCAGTTCAGACTTCTTCCTATGGGTAAACAATATGTATATATAGTTTTATCTAATCAAAACATAGTTTTTCTTTTTAAAAAAGTTATTATATGTTTGTACATATATAAAATTTTATATTTTTTATTATAATTTTGAACATTTTCATGACAACTCAGATTTATCACATTCTTGTTAACAGTGTCTTAAATAAAAAGACTCTTTGGTACACTGGTGTAAATTGGTGATTGGAATGTAAATTGGTATTACATATGACATTAGATTTTAATCTAAACAGAATAATAGCTTGTGACAAAGTTTTACTTGAGTTGTTTACAATTAAGGGTATGGTAGATGTGGCTACCTCTCACCTTTGCTTTGTGGTAGATGCATACAAACATTCACACATACTCATTTGTATCTATTTTAAATAACTTTTATTTTTATTACAAATTGGAATTTTTTTAAATTCATAAAATCACAATTAAGAAAATATGCTTGTAATCTCATGTTGGTTAATTTCAAATAATCAACTTTGTTGCTTGCACAAATTCTTTGGAAAGCTGTTTGGTATTACCTAATAAATCTGAACATGTGCATATTTTACACTCGGAGTTTCCACTCCTGTGCACCAGGAGACACACAAGAATATTCAAGCTGACATTATAAAAATAACAGGAAACAACTCACATATCCATCAACAGTGGAATGGATAAATTGTGGAACTTCCATATAATGAAATACAAAACACAATGAAAACAAATGGACTACAACTACATACTGCAGCAGGGGATAATTTCACAAACATAATGTTGAATGAGGTCATCTAGATTCAAAAGAATACCCGTGAGTCCATTTAAATAGAGTTCAAAATGAGCAAAAGTAAAAAGTAAGGTAGGGATACATACGTAGATAGAAAATTATTAAGAAAAACAAGGAACTGGGCTGGGGTTGTGGCTCAGTGGTAGAGCACTTGCCTAGCATGTGTGAGGCACTAGGTTTGATTCTCAGCACCACATATAAATAAATAAAGTCCATTGACAATTAGGAAAATATTTTTTAAATTTTTTTTAAAAAAAGAAAACCAAGGAACTGATTAACACACAAATGAGGACAATATTCAATTTTGAGAAGGAAGGTTAAGGAAATAATCAGAGACACATGGCACTGAAAGGTGCTGCAAGCGATTTAAGCTGGTGGGTAAGAGATGTATTTGTATTGCTTTTCTTTACTCTGTACCATATGCTTTGTGTACTTATTGAAAAATAACACATTTTTAAAATTCTCAGTTGCTGTTGGAAGCAGGTAGTATTTGACAAATAAATACTGGTTTTGTATTTATTTAGTTGGGATTTTGCTTATTTGAATGTGTTGCTGAGTTCATTTATTTAAACATCACACATATATTTGCAGCCAAGCCACATAATGAATAGGAGATTTTATTGTGTCTGAGTGCGAATCATTTCAAGTGAGAATTGATTTCCTAGAGAAGTGGCACTGAGAGGACTACCTGTTAGAAGCCATACAGAGTGGGAGAGAAGACTGAATGTTTTGTATAGTAATTTTGTGCTATTTAGTAATCTCAATCTTTATACTCACAGATAGTTCTTCAGACACTTCTGGCCTTTGCAGTTACCTGTTATGGTATAGTTCATATTGCAGGGGAGTTTAAAGACATGGATGCCACTTCAGAACTAAAAAATAAGTAAGTCTTTCCCTTTTCAGAGGCATTTAATTTTGTAGGTATTTGCTTTATTATGTAATTTCTGGTACATAAAAGTTGGTCTTGTTCGTACATCTGATTATGTATTTTGTATGAAGAAGAGGTAAAAATATTGAGGCAGTGTTTGATATGATAGGAAAAATGGAAGTTAAATGTCTGATTATTGATATTAAAATAGGGTATTAGGTTATGGTACCAGCTAGAGACTTAAAATTACTGGTTGGTTGGAGAGAGAGAAATAGATGCATAGATAATTCCTTAAAAAGTTTAACCAAGATCCCTTCTCCCTCCCTGCCTCCCTCCCTCCCTCCTTCCTTCCTTCCTTCTTGTCCTTCCTTCCTTCCCTCCCTCCCTCCTTCCTTCCTTCCCTCCTTCCCTCCTGCTGTCTCTCCCTCTCTCTTTCCTTTCTTTCATCATCTTTTATCCTCTTGTCCCAGTTTAGTCTTTGGAAGAATAAGGGGTTTTCTGTTTACTCTCTCATTTGAACCTGGTCTGTGACATAAGCTCTGCCCACAAGCCCTTTTGTATCCTTGGATGAAAAAATATTTATTATTCTACTTTCTTATTTTCCTATACTTTTTCTAAGCTGTTTTCACAAGCTTTGTTTACTTTTCTTTCTCATATTCCTACTTTAGTTCAGTTCCGTCTCTGAAATTTATTCACTTTCATGATCCTGGAAATAACTGTATTTTCTTAGAAGTGTTCACAGTAAATATTTATGTGTTAGAGGAAACTAGTCCCCCCCTCATCCCCTAACTCTTACTTTTTATTTGCATTTTTTTTGTTTTCCGTTTGTATTGTGTATTATAGTTGTACATAATGGTGGGATTGTTACATATTTGTACATGCTGTTATATTTTAAATAGTCACATATTAGGTCTGTTGTATATGGGGGTGTGCTTGATTAGGTCAGCTGACGTTAACATTTGAGTTTTAATCAAAGGAAGGGTTCTTCTTTCTAGAAAAATAACACTTGAAAGAAAACATTAAAGGTCACACACCAAGGTGTTTGTGAACTTTTTTAAAGACTATGTAGATGTCACTAGAAAAGAAAGGATATTCCACTATCACTACTGCTCTTATAAAGTGTCTACCAAGAATCACAGGCAAGGGGCCAGGAAGGAAAGTTTGTACCCTGTTAAAAATCATAGATGGAGTGTAAGTAAAACAATGGCATCAAGTAGGTGGTAGCAAAGTAGATGATTTTGGCCAATGGGAGGTACAGAGGGCCAAATTTTTATTGTTGTTGTGCTTGAAAGATTCTTGGAAAACAGATCTGTGAAATGATCATATGGCTGAATAGTGAGGGCCAAATGAGAAGAATCAAAGCTGTAATCTATGTGCAAGTTTTTGGAAGACTATTTGGCATAAGCTACTGTTAGATTTATGGTGGTGATTAAAGTTGAGCTAGTATTTGGGTTATTATTCATTAGGCATCCTAGAAGGAATGGCTGAACAAAAAAGAAATTTGAGAGCTTTGTGTTGGCTTTCCAAGTTTCTTATTTTCTCTGTACAGTTAAAAAGAGAGAGAGATCTAGTATGATTATCCTTTACAGTCTGATTTTATGGGTTTATTAGACTTGGTTAAAATATAGCCCATAGCAAATTCATAATTCATTAGAAACCTACTTATTTTCAAAGATTTATATGGTTTACAGATTTACCTGTTTTTATAAAGACTTACATAAAGTTGATGCTTTTTTTTTCTTTTAAGGACATTTGATACCTTAAGGAATCACCCATCATTTTATGTATTTAATCATCGTGGTCGAGTACTGTTCCGGCCTTCGGATACAGCAAATTCTTCAAACCAAGAGGCGTTGTCCTCTAACACATCATTGAAGTTACGAAAACTCGAATCACTGCGCCGTTAAGGTTTTTACAAATTATAACAACAGGACAGGACAGAGAGCTGAATCTTGGAGATTGGGGTATAAAACACTCCCCCCATCAGTATTTATATTGATCTTTCAGACCTAATTAAAAAAATCTATGCCCCTTGTTTGTACACTGTTAAAAAAATCATAGATGAAGTGTAAGTTATCTGTAAAATGAGTCTTTGATCTTTCATATATAATTTCATTTGAAACAAATTTGCATCTTTTGTAACAGTCACTGTTTTGAACATATTTCCTTGAAAAATGTTGGTTTTTATGTTTATTTATTTTCTTATATTTCTTTTGCACTCGTTTTTAGAAATCCTTTTGGAAATACTGTGTGACTACTGCATTTTGCAGCATGAATTATAGTAAAATGGTCTTCAGTTCTTATCAAATGGACTTCCCTAATAAGACCAAAATAATGACTTCTCAGTTTTTCTTATGTGCCCTAAAAAGTGGCTCTTTTTTACAAGATACTTGTCCAATCTTAATTTCTCCTTGATTCTCACCCCACCCCACTCCCATATATCTTCTAACATCAGTTGTCTTGTTTCATCACTTCTCTGAGGTTCTGTGTGCAGTGAGCAATTTTTGCGTCAGATATTCTGTCATAACAAATGCACTTAACAAGTTTAACTTGCTGTAATGCTGCTTATGTTCTCCTCATTTAGCTGTAAAAAAATTTCCTAACTTTGTTGCATTAGTTGAAGATAGACCAAAAAGATCATTTATGATTTCATTATCAACCCTATGTGGAACAATTATAGTCATTGAGGAAAACTGATTACATGTCATTAGCCAGTTTTAACTTATTCAAAGTCTGTGTTAGTTTATTTCTTACTAAATAAGTGAAAATAAAGGAAGTTTCTCATTAATCTAAAGGCAGACTCAAAAGAATTGGGCCAAATATATTCTAAATATTTGGAGCTAATATATTGAATATTTTAGAAAATTAATGTCATTTAAAAAATGGTAGCCAGCTTAGTTTTCGATCTTCACTGTATAGTGCTGAAGGTGAAGATGGATACAGAGATGAATTTCTTCAGAAATAGTAATTTTACTCTTAGGGAAATTTGGCTAGCTCTTTGAGCAGGAAGCTCAGCATTTTTTGGTAGAGAACATTGCTTTTGTTGAATTGTACAGTTATAAAAACATTACATTTGTTGAATTGTATAGGTGTAAAGGGAATAAATGTTTGCACGTTTGAAAAGGAAATAT
Organism: Xerus rutilus; assembly: GCA_028644305.1. Classification (NCBI taxonomy): domain Eukaryota; kingdom Metazoa; phylum Chordata; class Mammalia; order Rodentia; family Sciuridae; genus Xerus; species Xerus rutilus. Next base: position 15,780,052 of record CM053417.1, read on the forward strand.
GCTTTAGGCAAGAGTCATAAGATGCCTTTAACCTGATGGCATTTTTTCCATTGGAAATGAACCTCAGCTCTTCGATTTTGCCTGGTCATGCACAGCCCCAAAAGATGAAATTATTTTGTCATTGGATTTTTATTGTTGATTTCTTTTGTTTTACCAGCTCAGTTGGTGGAACCTTGACTTTGATCTCTAATGAGAAAAAGTTAGAAATCTGCCGATACCCTAAAATAATTTAGAAATGTGTTAAAAATATGAAGTCAGGGATTAAAGTGATGGAGTCAAAATAGCACGTGGGAAACAAGCTCTTTACACCAGGCTTGTCTACCATTTCCTCAGGTATGGCTTGATTTGGGAGAGCCTCTTGTTTTCTTCTCTTTTGGGGCTGTCTTCCTTTCTTAATGTTTTTGTAATAATGTATTTGGCATATAATTCACATACCTTGTAATTCACCCATTTAAAGGGTACAAATTCATGATTTTTATATTCACAACGTTGTGCTCCCATGATCAGACAAATTTAAGGCATTTAATCACACTAAAAGTGACCCTGTACCCCTTGGCAGTCATCTCTTATTTCTTCCCAATGCTCCCCAGCCCTAGGCTACCAATAATCCACTTTCTATCTCTTATACCTATTTTGATCATTTAATATAAATGAATTCATACAATATCTAGTCTTTTGTGATTGGCTTCCCAAAACCAGTTTTCTCTGGCATGAAAAAGTTGTTCTCATCTTGAAAACTCTTATTGTAGTAAAACGAAGTGACTAGTAAATTAATGAATTTAAGGAGGGAGGGCCAGATACCTCACAGGTTTCTTAGTTAATCTTATGCTCAGTTTCATCTTATGCTGAATAGCCAATCATTCACAGTATATTATTGCTTATAGTATTTTGGCTAGTTTGTAGAATGGACATTGAAATCTATCTTTGCTGGCCCAGTCAGAAAAGTCCTGCTAAAAATAATGCCAAATAATTTGGCAAATAATTGACATAGCACTTTTCAGGTGTCTGTCTTTGTCAGCACCTCATATACCTCGGGCCAGGTGAGCTCCCCAAATCTCTTTTAAAATTTACTCCAGTGAATTTCTGCTGTCTTTTTAAAAGTATATACCATAGGACTAAAGGTGATTTGGGTGCATTATAACAGTGATAAATGTATTAAGTGGAAATTTATTTACATTACTATGAGATAGTTCATTATTGCCTAAGGTAGTTCAAAACTATAGTGATGAGAGATAGCTAATCCTTCAATTGACTGTGATTTCAGTGACAATTCAGAAGTATGAGAAGTGTGTACCAATCAGAGTTCTCTAGAATACAGGAAGACTAAATAATCAGGGAACCAGCCAATACTATGGGCTAATGGCCCAATGGCAGAGAATGGAGAATGGTGAATTGGAGACTATTATGCTCCGTAACTCCCTAATAATTGTTCCCAAGCATTGTGGCTTATTTTTGAGTGGCATGACAGCATCTTCCTGGTTGTACGTGGCCTATTTCCATGATGTATTGAGTAGTGTTGTTTGTTGTGAGCATCAATGCCTGTAACACCAAGCTAAACACGTTTTTGAATATGTTTTCTCTCTTTAAATGACCTTTCCCTGTCCAATAAATAAATGATTGTCTTGCCTTGTTTTTGGTGGTGTTTTTTTTGTTGTTGTTGACTTTTTTATCTCATTCCTTCTGCTTCACTGTCCCTAGAAAAATTTAAGAGTTTATTTTATGACTGTATTTTTTCTGGCATGATGTTGTTTACTAATTTCCATGGGCACTGTAATTGTACATGTAAAAGTCTTATTGCAGTTTTATGTTTTTATAGTCAAAATAGAATGCCTAACCTCGTTTATATTTGTAAATCATCAAATGCCCTTTGAGGTATAAGAATTGGTCCTTGAGTAGCAGTATCCAATCACAAATGTTTATTTTTCAAGATAACTTTAGATATCATTTTGTCCAAATCTAAAATCATATTTGCCTAAAATATTATTTTGAAAATTTCAAACCTATAGAAATGTGAAAGAATAACATTGATGGACATTTCATTTAGATTCATCATTCATTTAGATTCTCTATTCCTAAACATTTTGTCACTGATGCTTTTGCTTCCTCCAAATGTTTATCCTTCCTCTGCCTTAATCATTTGAGATAAATTTTAGGGTTTTTTCATCTCATTTTATGACATCCTTACATACGTCAGTGTGCTTCTCTTATGAGAGTGAGGACATTCTCCCATTTAACCACAATACTAAAATAAATAATACCATGACCTAAAAAAATACTCAGTATTAGTTCATATTAAAATTTCTGCATGTATCCCCAAAATAGATTTTGTAGCTGCTTTGCCAGGGTTCACAAACTATGTTGATTAATGTGTCTATCTAATCTCTTTTCAATAGTTCCTTTTTTTTTTTCTTTTTCAGTACTGGGAATTAAACCCATGGCCTCACATGTGCTAGGCAGGCAAGTGTTCTACCACTAAGCTATATCCCCAACCCTTTTTAATTTATTTGGAGATAGAGTCCCACTAAGTTGCCCAGGAAGGCCTCAAACATGGAATCCTTCTGCCGCAAACTTCAAAGTAGCTGAGATTACAAGTGGGTACCACTGCACCCAACTTCCTCTACCTCTTTTTAAAAAATATTTTCCAAATAAATTTTATTACAACTGTTTTAGATGTACAAAATCTTAGTAAGAGAGTTCCTATATGCCCTACCCTTAGTTTCCCCCAGTCATTAGCATCTTAGCATAAGACATTTGATACAATCAATGGGCTAATCTATACTTTATTCAAATTTCTTGGGTTTTCCCTAATGTCCTTTTTGTATTCCAGGATCACTTCCAGAGTACCACATTACATCAGATGTGATATTGCTTAGATTTTTCTCGTTTTTGATCATCTTGACAGTGTTACGGAATACTGGTCAAGTATTTGTAGAATATTCCTCTACAGGAATTTGCCTGAGGTTTTTTTCTCATTATTAGACCAGAATTGTATTTTTTGGGAGAACACCAAGGTAAACGGCCATTCTCCATCATATCATGGGTACATATTTATTATCACTGTTCACGTTAACCTCAGTCACTTCATCCAGGTTTCTCCACTGTAAAGCTACTCTTTTTTCTCATTTTCCATACTATACTTTTTGAAAAGAAGTCACCTAGGAAGTGAAGAGTTGTGCTTAACTGCTTGAGGAGAAGGCATCTATATAACTTATTTGGAATACTTCTGTGAAGATATGTTTCTTCTCCTCCACTTAGTAATTAAACCAATTATTTACTCATATGAGTTTGGGTTTGTAGATATTTATGCTTTGGGCTGTCATGTAATACTACTTTATTTTGTTGCTGGAATTGTTCCAGTTGCAAACACTGAATGCTCTTTGAGTGGGCTTCTCTGTTCTTTCACATGCCCTCCCACTCCCTGCCATTGCCATCATTGTGGATTTTGGAATGGGGAGCACTTCCTTACTTTCTGGCACTACAGAATGTTTCAGGATCATGTGGTACATTTCCTTCCCCAGTCATTTCTCCAGAGCCCTGAATTAAAGAGCAGTATTATAAACTAGCACCTGGCCACTCGATTTGCTCATTGCTACTGGCATTTCATTGTTTCTAGGTCCTTTTGACAGAGAAGGAAATATATGTGTGCATAATAACCTATAAATTTACACATAAGTGTGACTTTTTCTGTATGTAACATCTGTAGTTCTATTTATGAAATGTGTTCATGCTGATATTCCACATAGATCATTCTAACCTCTTTCTCTTTAAACTCCCCCTCCAACTGAGAAAACTGATTCCCAACATCTGCTATCCACTTACTTGAATTGTTTGTTTCCAGTATACATGTAAAGTGGTTTCAGAATTGCAAACCCATAACCCCATGGAAAACAACTTTATCACAGAACACAATGATTATGTACGTTGTTTCCCATTGGTTTATAGACTCTATATTTCCAAAGTTACTTAGATTACTTAGGTTTAATGCCCCACTTTGGTATGTTTGTTTCATAAATTTGTAATAAACTTAGATTGTTTCATCATACTCTGCATTCTATCTTGGAATTTCCCTAACCTTGTAAATGATTTTTTAAAATTTGTATACATTAGGGTTCACTTTTTGTGCTCTAACGTTAACAAATCCATAGTTATGTATTCACAATGACTTTATAATATAGAATCACAGCCCTAAAAATCCCTACACTTAACCTATTCAGCCCTCCCTCCCTTTACCCTAGGATGCTTTTAACCACTGATCTTTTTAATGTCTCTAATAGTTTTGCCTTTTCCAGAATGTCATAGAGTTGGAATCACACAGTATGTAGCATTTTAACACTAGCTTCTTTCACTTACCAGAAGGCATTCAGTATTCTGTGTTTCTTCATCTTGATAAATCATTTGTTTTTCACTCTGAATAACAGGCTGTTGTGTGGATGTTCCCATAGTTCCTTTGTCCATTTAACTATTGAAGGACATTTTGGTTGCTTCCAGTTTTTATTGGTTATGAATAAAGCTACAATAAACATTCACATACAAGTTTTTGTATAGACATAATTTTTCAAATTAGTTGAGTAAATACCAAGGAGCATTTTCCAGTAAATGAATGAACATGGAGAAAATCATGCTAAGTGAAACAAGCCAGACTCATAAAATCAAGGGTTGAATGTTTTCTATCATATGTTGAAGCTAGAGTAAAATAAGAAAAAGAAGATAATGGGGGAGGGAATCAAATATTATAAAGATATAGGAAAATTCAGTGGAGTAGAAGAAACAGAACGAGAGGGAAGAAGGAAGGGAAAGAGGAAGAAATATGAAAATAATTTTTAAAATTATATAAAAGTACCGAAGGGAATTTCACCTTTTTGTATATGTAGAAAGTACCAATAAATAAAGAGGAGGGAGAAAAGGGGAGGTAGGAAGGGAGGAAAAGGTGGGATTGAAACCAAATTTCTCATATATATAATTTTGTCAAAAGGAACCAAAATAATATGTATAATTATAATACTCAAATAAATAAATAACCAGTGCTCTTAGGTAGGCAGGTAAACCAAGGCCTGTGAGCCAAATTTGGCCTTCCTGTTTTTGAAAATAAAGTTTTATTGGAACACAAAAAATGCTGTACATATTTTGTTTGATTTATGCATATTTCATTATTTTGGTGCTATTGCAAATATTATTTTTAAATTTTAAATTCCAATTGTTGTTATTTAGGAAAACAATACACTTTGGTATATTAACCTTAATCCTACTCCTTGTTGTAATTATTAAAATTCAGCAATAGATTTTAAGCTTTTTCAAATGCATTTTTGGTATCTATAAGGACAATAATATTTCTTCCTTCTTCCTATTAAAGTGGTGAATTATAAGAATTGATTTTCAGTGTTGAAGCGTCTTTGCATTCATCAGGAGAAGCAAGTATTCATTAAAATGACAGCTTGCTAGAAGTTTTGTTTTTTAAAATTTCCTTTAATGTTAGCCCTGTTTTTATTAAATTTCTTTAAACCACAACAGGGTCACTAATAATACTAGAATTCTACTGAAATCTGGGCTTCCTTATTATATAATTATTAAGGATACTGACCTTTTTCTCTGTTGTGATTTATGTGCCTTCATTTATAGTCAAATATGTTATAATGCAATATTTGGTCCATATAGAAATATATGGAGCATATATATAAGATGGAACTTAATAAAGAGATGTGTTTACTTACCATTAAACTAAAATATTAATATTTAATTAATATTATTAATATTAAACCAATACTACTGCAGTGACATTTTCTGTTCTGCTTAGCAATATTTGTGTCCTCTTTAAGAAATATTTTCAGGCTGGGGTTGTAGTTCAGTGGTAAAGCACTTGCCTAGCATGTGTGAGGTACCGGGTTCCATCTTCAGCACCACATAAAAATAAATAAATAAAGGTATAAAAATATCTTCCTTCTTTGAAGTCTTAAAGAAATTCTTCTGTAATTTCTCCTAAGGGCTTTATTAATTTTTTTCTTTTTCATTTAAGTACTTAATCAATGTGAAGTTTTTTTTTTAATATGGTGTGAGGAAACAATCCAATTATATTACTTTCACAGAGATTGCTAATTGTCCTTGTGCCATGTATTGCACAATCTATCATTTTCCCAGTAAACTGCAATAACCCCACTGAAATATATCAAATTTCCACATATGCATGGGATTAATTCTGGACTGCTATTTTATTTCATTGTTCAATTTGTGTATCTCTTCTATATCACATTGCCTTAATTACTAAAGATTCATAATAAGTCTTGAGAATAATAAGAAAGATTCCCCTAATTTTTTCTTCATATTTGTCTTGACTGTTCTTGGAAATTTACTCTTCCATGTAAATTTTAGAATCAGCCTGTCAATTTCCATGGGAAAAAAACCTTTTGGAATTTTTATTGTAATTTTTCTGCATTTATATAGTAAATTTTGGTGGGGGAAGGATATTGAGTATTCCTATCCATAGTATAACCAACTCCTTCCCTTTAAGCCTTCTTATCTCTTTCAGTAACATTTTAGAATGTTAACATTTTATAGTTTGTCTGCATAGTAGTTTTATACACGTTTAGTTATATGCATTATATATATTCACATATATATCTCCATATATATTACATACATATTCTGTATATATATCATGTACATAAGATGCATACTTTTATATATCTTTATGTATTTATTCCTCACATAATTTTGCTAATATCATAAAACTTACATTTTTCTAATTTCTTAGTGCTGTTATATAAAAATACAGTTAATTTTTTTTATTTTTTTAGTTGTGGATGGACACAATGTCTTTATCTTATTGCTTTGTATGTGGTGCTGAGGATCGAACCCAGGGCCTCACGCATGTGAGGCAAGCGCTCTACTGCTGAGCCACAGCCACAGCCCTACAGTTAATTTTCATATACTGATTTTATATCTAGCAACCTTGTCAAACTCATTTGTCTATAGAGTAATTTGAGCTTTTAGTTTAGCAAATAATTTATCTTAGGGTTCAAGCTACAAATTCTTATAACATTATTGAATAGAAGTAGTGATAATGGGCATCTTTGTCTTTTTCTTTATCTTATGAAGAATAATTCTAACTTTTAACCACTATAAATAATGTACACTGTAGATTTATGGTATATTCACTTCTTTAAAATGTGTTTAATTTTGTCCTCATGAATACTCCTTGCATTCATCACCTTTTCTGCACTGATCAGGATAACTATCACTTTTCTCTTTTTTTGTTGTTATTGTTGGTTTTCTTACTGCTTTAATTTTTTTTATTATTTCCCCCTAGATTTATTAAGGTAAAAGTGACAAATAAAAATCATATATTTTTATGATTACAATATGTTCATATACATAATGAATGATTATTTTAAGCTAATTAATATATCCACATATTTAGCACTTCATCTATCACTTTGTTGTTGTTGTTGTTGTTACTAGGAATTAAATCCAGGGGTGCCTTACCACTTAGCCACATCCCCAGCCATTTTTATATTTTTTTTTGAGAGAAAGTCTTGCTAAGTTGCTTAGGGCCTCACTAAGTTACTTGAGGCTGGCTTCAAACGTGCAATCCTCCTGCATCAGCCTCGAGAACTGCTGAGATAATAGGCATGGCCACTGTACCTGGCCACATACTTACCACTTTTTTTTTGGTACTGGGGATTGAACTCATGGGTACTCGACCACTAGCCAAATCCCCAGCCCTATTTTGTGTTTTATGTAGAGACAGGGTCTCACTGAGTTGCTTAGTGCCTTGCCGTTGCTGAGGCTGGCTTTGAACTGGTGATTCTCCTGTCTCAGCCTCCCAAAGTGCTGGGAATACTTACCACTTTTTCATGTTGAGAGCATCTAGGACTCCTCTTAGGAATTTTCAGATATACAATACATTATTATTATTAACTAAAGGCACCATGCTGTACATTAGATCTCCAAAATTATTCTGTTTGTTTACCTGTGCTTTCAAGATCATATCCAAGAAATAATTGCCAAGACAATATTAAGAAAGTTTTGCTGTTTTCTTCTAGGAGTTTTATAGTTTCAAGTCTTGTGTTTTAAAGTCTTTAATCCATTTTGAGTTGATTTTTTTATATGGTGAGAGAGAAAGCTCCAATTTCATTCTTCCAGATTTAAATTTAAATGCATAAATAGTATCTCCTCTGGCATGTCCAAGACAACTTTTAAACTCAACCTTATGCATGTGTTTAACCTTTCAGCTCAACCATTTGATTTGGTTTCCAGATTCTACTGTCAGTCATAATGTCTGTGAGGAGATGGAGGAAAGTGGTCAAACCCCACCTGATGGCTCCTTGTCAAAATCTGTTCCACCAGAGATTATGAATATGGTAGGAGATGGTGATCCATTCAACCAATTGGATACGCTAACAACTTCATTGCTGTCGAAGGAGGAGGAGGAGGAAGAGTTGCTGTGGCAGGAGGATGTCAAGTTCCATGCCAGCCTCAGCAACTTAGTGAAAGCCTGTCTCAAAATAAAAATAAAAGGGCTGGGAGATATTGTTCAGTTGTATAGTCAGTGGGCTCAATGGGAAAGTGCCCTTGGGTTCAATCCCCAGTTTAAATGTAAGCATTTAAAATACAAACTAAACCTAACATTCTATATCATAAAGAATGGTTACCAATTTTAAAAAGGCTTAATCAGAAACCTGGTAGCAATGTACATACATGTAGGTAAAACTGTTACTAGCAATTTCCTTTTTTTTTTAAAGTTTCTTTTTTCCCACTATTTGTTACAAGCAATTTCTCTGAAAGTCAGAGAAATGTCCACTTTGGGAACTGTGCCAAATACATTCTAATAAGTCCAGACAAAATCAATGAAGATATAAAACATCATTTAATTAAGGAAACTGAAAAGTTAGGATGAAGTAAGTAGTGAAAGAATGTCTATCAATAAATTTGAGGAAACCTCTCTGATCTATGTTTCAGATTAAATACAAGCTACCTCCTGAGGTGCATCTTATTTAAAATCAATTTTAGCTTGAATGTTTAAGAGATACCACATGATATTATGAGATAGAAATATACAGGAAAATGGTCATCAAAGTGAAGCAAATTAATTATGTAATTTGCTCATATGTGTTGCAGAGCAGCTATGAAGTATATCTTAGAAAAGAATAAATTTTCCATAATTGTGTATGGCTTCCATAATTTTGGATTTCCATAGTTTTGGATGCAACTTTTAGACTAAAAAATATCACAATATATCTTTTTTTCCTTTTCTTCTTTAGTTAGTTTCACAAGTTTTATATGCAAATTTCTTTTTTTTAATTTTTTTTAGTTGTTGATGGATCTTTATTTTATTCATTTATTATTTTATATGTGGTGGTGAGGATTGAACCCAGTGCCTCACGCATGCTAGGCAAGTGCTCTACCACTGAGCTACAGCCCCAGCCCCTGCAAATTTCTTAATGTAAACATTTAAAATACAAACTATACCTAACAATCTAGATCATAAAGGATGATTACAAAAGTAGTGGATGCACTGATTGAGTTCTATTCCCTGTTCATATTTGAGAAATATCAAAAAACTCTTCAGAATATGAAAGAAACTTTTGGTTTTTTCCTTAAAGAAGCACGAGGACCTACAGAAGTAAAATATGATTTGTTGGATTTACTATCAAGGGAGCAACAAGGTAGGTGCACAATGCTTTTTTAAAAGCATTGTTGCCCCTTACACAATAGGGACCAGTGAGTACAGGTAGTCTTGTGTTTCTCACACCCTGGCCATTACTCATATTTTTAAAAAATTATTTTATTAGTTGTAGATGGACACAATATCTTTATTTGTTTATTTTTATGTGGTGCTGAGGCTCGAACCCAGTGCCTCACGCATGCAAGGCAAGCACTCTACCATGGAGCTACAGCCTCAGCCCCATCACTCATATTTGAAGCAGTGTCTGTAGGTATTTTGGTTGATATTATCATGCTACAGCACCCTTCCAAAGTCTATGGAAACTTAAAGCTCACCATTATATTATGTGAACTTGAAAGCTCAATTGACTTACCCAATATTTGCCATAGACTATCTTTCCATGAGGATTATTATTTTTTAGGATTCATGTTTTAATTGATTTCTTATTGTGGCAAAAAATAACATAAAATTATTTACCATATTAACCATTTTTAAATGTAAGGTTAAATAAATTCATATTTTGAAATATCTCCAGATGTTTTTTCCCCAGTACTGGCAATGAAACCCAGGTCCTTGTACATGCTAGGCAAACATTCTACCATAAGCTACACCCCAGCCCTCTACAACTTTTTCATCTTTCAAATCTGAAACTCTGTACCCATTAAACAATTCCCATCTCTCCCTCCCCAGCCATCATTCTACCTTCTTTTTCTATGAATTTGACTGCTTTAGATCCCACATATAGGTAGAATCACATAATATTTGTCTTTTTATGACTGACTTGTTTCACTTAGCATAGTGATCTCAAAATTCATCCATGTTGTAGTCTGTGACAAGACTTCCTTCCTTTTTAAGGCTGACCAATATTCTATTTTATGTACAGGTGTATATGATGTTTTAGTCAGCTTTCTTGCTGCTGTGACTAAAAGACCTGACCATAACAATTTTAGGGGAGGAAAAGTTTATTTGGGAGCTCATGGTTTCAGAGGTCTCAGTCCACAGACAGCCAATTCCGTTCCTTGGGGCTCAAGGTGAGGCTTCAATGTGAGGCTGAACATCATGCCAGAAAAGTGTGATGGAGAGAAGCAGCTCACATGATGAACAGACAGCAGAAAGCACACTCTCTACTCACCAGATACAAAATATATACCCCAAAACCATGCCCACAGGGACCCATCTCCTCCAGCTGCACCCTACCTGCCTTCAGCCACCACTCAGTTAATCTCATTAGGGAGTAATTCACTGAATAGGTTAAGGCTATAACTCAATCATTTCACCTCTGAACGTTCTCATACATGAGCTTTTCGGAAACACCTCACATCCAAATCATAACATATGACATTTAATTTATCCATTTTTATGTCAATGTACATCTGGGATGTTTCTACTTCTTGGATACTATGGATAATGTTGCTATGAATATTAGTGCTCAAGTATTCATTTAACACCCAATTTCAATTCCTTTGGACATATATTCTAAAGCGAGATTGCTGGATCATGTGGAAGTTCTATTTAATTTGGGTGGTGAACTTTTATAATAAAGTTCTACAGTATTTTACATTTTCAATCCCACATGTTGGTGCACAAGGATTCTAATTTCTCTACATCCTTGACAGCACTAGTTATTTTTGTTGTTGTTATTTGTTATTTGTTTTGTTTTGTTTTGACAGCAATCATCCTAATGGGTATGAGATGACATCTCATTATGCATTTGGTTTCCATTTCTTTGATGATTAGTGAAATTGAGCATCCTTTCGTATTCTTGTTCTCCATTTATTTATATTTATCTTATATTATTATTTTTTGTGTGTGTGGCAGCAGGGAGTGAACTCAGGGATGCTCTGTCACTGAGATACAACCCCAGCCCATTTTAAATTTTTCTTTTGAGATAGTCTTACTAAGTTGCTAAATGCTGGACTTGAACTGGCAATCCTGCCTCCACCCCAAGAGTAGCTGGAATTACAGGTAGGTGCTGCCATGCCCAACTTTATTGGTCTTTTATATATCATCATTGGAGATATGGGTATTCAAGTTATTTGCAAATTTTAAAGTTGTTTTGTTTTTGTGATTGAGCTGTAGAGATTTTTTACATATTCTGGATATTAATCCCTTATCAGATACACAGGTCGCAAATATTTTCTCCCATTCAATAGGTTGCTTTTTTTCTATGTTGATTCATGTGTCTTTCATGTGCAAGTTTTTATGTTTGATGGAGACCTCACCTATTTTTGTTTTTGTTGAGTATCCAAGAAGTCATTGCCAAATGTAATGTCATAAAGCTTTCCCCAGTTTTCTGCTGGGAGTTTTAACAGTTTAGGTCTAACATTTAAGTCTTTAATCCATTTTGAGTTAATTTTTGTATGTGGTGTGGGGTAAGGGATGAAATTCTTCTGCATGCGGATATCCAGTTTTTCCAACATCATTTTTTGAAGACATTGTCCTTTCCCCACTGCGTTGTTTTGCCACAACTGTCAAAGATCATTTGACAACATATGCCAGAGTTTATTTATGGGCTTTTTTTTTTGGTACTGGGGATTGAACTCGGGGCCCCCAACCACTGAACTACATCCCCAGCCCTATTTTGTGTTTTATGTACAGACAGGGTCTCACTGAGTTGCGTAGCACCTCACCGTTGCTGAGGCTGTCTTAGCCCTCCAAAGTGCTGGGATTACAGGTGTGTGCCACCGCACCCAGCTTATTTCTGGGCTCTTCCTTTATTCCATCAGTCTATTGTTCTGTTTTTATGCCAGTACCACAATGTTTTAATTGCTATAGCTTTGTAATATATTCTGAAACCAAGAAGTCTGAATCCTCTAATTTCATTCTTCTTTATCAAAATTGCTTTGATATTGGAGCCCTTGAGATTCCATATGAATTTTAGGATGTTCTTTTTTCTATTTCTGCAAAAAAATAACATGGGGATTTTTGTAAGGATTGTATTAAATCTTTGTAATCTCTTTGAGCAGTACAGTATGTTAACGATATTAAATCTTCCAATCAATGAACACAAGGTGTCTTTTAAAAGTTCTTTTGACAATATTTTGTAGTCTTCAGTGCACACATCTTTCACCTCCTTGATTATTAGGTTTATGATTTTGGTGCTATTATAAATATAATTGTTTTCTTACTTTTCAGAGAGCTCATTGTTAATATGTATAAATACAATGGATTTTTGTGTGTTGATTTTGTATTCTCAACTTTCCATGAGAATTCATTTTATAATTCTATACTCCTTTTTGTATTCTTTACAATGTCCTACACATCATAATTGTTTTATATATCTTTTGGTTAATGACATGTCTGTTTATTTTGAAGTTTAAAAGAAGAGTCAAGTCAGGATTTTGAGAATTTATTAGAAAAAAGTAATTTCCTACAACCTTCACAACAAAGTTAATTACATCAAAACCATTTCGTTGTGTTAAAACTTATCCTTGAGGAACAAGAACAGATTTTCTGTGCTGTATAATGAAGCTGGACATTAGTGAAGTTTCCTAGAATGTGGAAGTCAAGGGAATTGCCCTCCAAGGCTAGGAAAAAGCAATAGAGCTCTTTAACATTCTGATTCTTTCAGTAAATCCTAGGCTTTTGTCCTAAGAATTGCCTTTGAAAATATAGTTTGTTTTCTTATTTGTTTCCCATTGAGGTGAGGTATGCTATTAACTCATCAGACCAAATACTCCTGCAGTTCTTATTTCTGCAACAGGTCACAATGTCATATCTGGTATTTATTTATTTATTTATTTAGTTAGTTAGTTAGTTAGTTAGTTTATTTTTGGTACCAGAGATTAAATTCAGGGGCACTCGACCACTGAGCCACATCCCCAACCCTATTTCGTGTTTTATGTAGAGACAGGGTCTCACTGAGTTGCTTAGCACCTCACTTTTGTTGAGGCTGGCTTTGAACTCGTGATTCTCCTGTCTCAGCCTCCCAAAGTGCTGGGATAACAGGCGAATGCCACAGCACCCAGCATATCTGGTATTTATAACTGACTTCTTTCACTATTCATATCCTCAGCCAGCACCTCAACTGTTCATGGTTCTTTGCCCAAGGGAATGATTCAAATCTTTATTCTAAAGTGATCTGGCCATTGGATGTCCTGCTTTGTTTGGGTTGCTATATTACCACAAAACACAGGAGTACTAAGAAGAGCTCTAGACATATTGGACATACTCCTCATACTCCTCCATAGACTCTTTTGTAGTAGAAACTCAATTTGCATTTGAAAATCATGTTCAATCACTGCAGCCAGTATACTACAGCCCTTCTTTGCAGGTTAATTGAGAAAAATGGGCCAGATGGAGGTCTAAATTTCCCATTCAATGACATCATTGTTGTTTCCCCTGGTGAAAATCTTTTTCTCTTTGGAACTAAGATCTCAGAAGAATGTAAAATTGTGGGAATGAGAGTCATTTTTCTCATACAAGACTAGAGATAATAGTGTGAGAAGGCACTCCCCTTATTATACCTTGATTGCAAGACTGGTGAACCCAGGCTATGGATGAAAGAGCAACATATATCTAGGCAAATGAATGCTTAGAGTATTATCATCAGACTAGTGAAGTTCATGAACATTGCTCCATTGACACACTTGTTTCCTGTTAGATGAGGTTTTTGTTTAGAAGTGATGCTGCTTGGAATACCATGATGGTGAATGAGGCATTTTTCAAATTTACAAAAACTGGTTTCCTCAAAAGCACTGCAGGTGGGAAGGAAAATCCATTTCTAGACCAAATATCTGTTCAAGTAAGAACAAAGCTCAGCCCCTTCCATAATGGAAAAGGTCCAGCATATTATCTGGCACCCGGTAGCTAGCCAATCCCTCTGGAGATGGGAGCTATATTGAAAGGTTGTGTGGGTCTCTGCTTTTGGCAGATTGAATGCTTAGCAGTGGCAATAATGAGGTTGGCTTCCGTGAGAGGAAGCTCTTTTTTGCTAAGTATAGCCTCCATCCCTGCCACCTTGTTCATTTTGTTCTTGAGCCCATTGGGTTATAAACCAAATGCTGAACAGAGACTGGTTGATATGTAAATAATGGGTATCCTATCCATCAAATTACTAAAATTATTCTCTACTTGGATTACTCTTTGCTGAAAACTCATAGAAAGCTTCATAAGTCTTTCTAAATCCAACTGAACAGATATAAAAAACAGGTATATAAAAAAATTCTGTCTCTAAAAACAGGTAACTTTCCCCTAGAACTCCTCATCACAAATATTCAATCATGTATCCTCAAAGTCCCTGAACATTCAGTCACAGAATTGGACATACCTTATGTATGGACATATATTGTAACTCTGACCATCACTCCTCCAGGTGCACTGTGGACAGTTCCTACCTCCGACAGGGTTTCCCTTTACCACTGCCCTTCAGGGCTGGCCCAATTGGAACTGTAGGCTGCAGCTATCCACTTTGGCTTGGGTGGTAGGCAGGATTCTTTTTTTTTTTTTTTTTGGTACTGGAGATTGAACTCAGGGGCACTCGACCACTGAGCCACATCCCCAGCCCTATTTTGTGTTTTATGTAGAGACAGGGTCTCACTGAGTTGCTTAGCGCCTCACCATTGCTGAGGCTGGCTTTGAACTTGCGATTCTCCTGTCTCAGCCTCCCTAAGTGCTGGGATTACAGGCTTGTGCCACCACGCCCAGCTGGTAGGCAGGATTCTAATTATTCCCCTCCATCATTTTGGTCTTCTGGTTATTCAGTCATACACTGATATGGATCATGCTGTGCTGGGATTCTTTTAAATGCAAAATGAATGTTTCATTTTTGGATCTAAAAGAAAAACAAAACTGTGTTCCCATAGGAAATGAAGACAATGTTTGAACTTTCTTATCCATGAAATATATTCCAAAACAAAGCATGTTCTATGAAAATTCCAAAGCATAGGTGAATCATAACACAATAGTCCAGGAGTATGTAGTACTGAAAAAG
Source organism: Xerus rutilus (assembly GCA_028644305.1). Taxonomy (NCBI): domain Eukaryota; kingdom Metazoa; phylum Chordata; class Mammalia; order Rodentia; family Sciuridae; genus Xerus; species Xerus rutilus. The sequence continues at coordinate 15,795,642 of CM053417.1, forward strand.
ACTTTCTACTAACAGCATGTTTAACAAATATAACTTTTGGGTTGTAAAGCCAGTAAAGCAATTCCCTCCAAATAAATGTGTCAACAGTGAAACTGTTTTTTCCATGAAAACTCTTAGCAATTTCATTGTAATATATTTTATTTATATGGCAATAAATATAAGCTTTGAAAGTGAGAAAATGTACATAGTTCCAGACAAACAAATAAATAGATGCATTTTAATAAAGTTTCCCTTCCTCTCTATTATTGGTTAACAATAATAATACATTTAGCAGTAGGGGTTCAGCTTTAAGACATGATCACTAAAATGAAAGTTGAGTTTTAAATCTTAATTGGATATAAATGGAATTACTATATTTGGACATACTTACTAGTTTTTGTGTTAAATCAGAATCCCAATTCCTGAACTCTTTTATTCAATGATATATTAAGTTTGAACAAATGTCAAAAATAGAAGACTTTAACTTTTGCCTTTGCAATTGTGGTTCTTCACTGTACCTTTCTACAGCTTTTACAGGGTTCGTGGCCCCTAATATCTCTCATTCTCCATGTTTTCCTGTGTGGGGAAAAGGCTACCATAGTAAAATTCTCACTGATGGAAGTTTCTGAAAATATATGCCATTTATTATTTAAGAGTGACTCCAGCGAGGTGCAGTGGTGCATGCCTATAATCCCAGTGGCTCAAGAGGCTTTGGCAGGAGGATTGAGAGTTCAAAGCTAGTCTCAGCTACTTAGTGAGGCCCTAAGCAACTCAGTGAGGCCCTAAGCAACTCAGTGAGACCCTGTCTCTAAATAAAATATAAAAAAGGGCTGAGGATGTGCCTCAGTGGTTAAGTGTCCCTGGGTTCAATTCTCAGTACCAGAGAAACAGAGTGACTCCATTTGGGCACTCTAGGTGGATGACCTACAGGTTTTCTTGTGGTATATATTACAGTCTCCAGCATAAGTAATCCTAGGAATTTGAGGAATGAGCACTTTTCAGAATTTTAGAAGCCAAAATACAAATACTAAAGATTACAGTCCTAGTTAAAATTAGTACAGCAGTAGAGAAAATGTCTGTGCACGCAGTGAGTTTCTGATGTGTATCCCAGATTAAGATTAGTCCCTTATTATGCTGTGTGGATTTCCAAGTTTTCACATGTATCCTATTAGCAGTGCTGTAGAAGTTGCAACTGGCAGTCTAAGTCCCTAGAGACAGAACATCTTATTGAGGGTATTACTGATGCTCTAATATCCCCAATTTTTGAAGACATGTCAAAACTTGGGGTCTAAGTAGGGATCCTCCTCTAGAAAAAGTCTAAATCTAGCCTACTCCTGAGGTTTTCGACCCTTTCCCTTACAAAATGCAGCATCAATGTTTGGAACGGGACAACTTGCCCTTTCTAATAGCTGAAAGAGCAGGGATTCTCAGAATTAAGACACCCCATCTGCCAAGCTCCATTCCTTTCCAGATCTCTGGGAGCAATCTCTGGAGTCATTGCTCAGAAACTCATTGGGGTGAGACCAAAACGGAAAGAATAGAAAGCCATGTGCTGTCACCTTGGCCTGTATGAGACAGAGCAGGCCTAGGAAGTGGCCTTGCTGACTCATCCTGGGTTCTGGGGATGCTAGCCTTGGTCCTGAGGGATCTTAGCTGCTGTACATCTCTAGGGCACATCCTATCCTGGCTAACACAACTCTGACTGTGTCCACGCTGCTAGGAGCCTCTGTTCTTCATTCAGCACCTGGGCTCAGGATGAAGCCCCACCAGAGTCCTCACCACAGCCAGACTTTGTGACCAGAGTCTCAGTGGCCCCATCTCCTGTGAGCTCTCATCCTTCTGCAGGGAGCCCATGACAGCAAAGATCCAGTCATAGTCATGCAGCCTCTACCTACTCCAGTGGCCATATCTGAGATGGGCCTTTGTAGAAGGAAAAATCTCCCTAATTCAATTGTCCTTCAGATGTCCCTGATACACTCAAGTGAGTCCTTAAAGCAGGCAGATTTTTCTATTCTAGAGCAAAAGAGGAAGTCAGCGATATGCAAAGGACAAGAAAGTTTGGACATGACTTTAATGCTCTAAAGATGTAGGGGTCCACTTGAGAAGGAATGAGGAAGCTTTAGGTGTTGAGAGTGGCCTCTAGCTAACATCCAGCAAGGAAGTGGAAACCTTATTTCTACAACCTTAAGCACATAAATAGATCCTGAACACCATCAGCAATTAGGGAAATGGAAATAAAAATCACAATGAGAGGGGCTGGGGATGTAGCTCAGCAGTGAAGCACTTGCCTGGCATACATGAAACACTGGGTTTGATCCTCAGTACCATATATAAATAAATAAATAAAATAAAGGAATCGTGTTTATCTACAACTAAATAAATATTTTTTTAAAAAAAAATCACAATGAGATACCTATTAATAATACTGGGATTATACCAAATAATACTGGGATTAACACGTGTTTAACTAGTGTTGTGGAGGGTGTGAAGAAATTGGGATCCTCAAATATTAAACATAAAATTACCATATAACCCAGCAATCTCACTTCTAGGTATATTCTTTTTTTTTTTTAATTTTTATTTTTTTTAGTTGTAGATGGACACAATGTCTTTATTTTATTGCTTTGTATGTGGTGCTGAGGATTGAACCCAGGGCCTCACGCATGCGAGGCAAGCGCTCTACCGCTGAGCTACAATCCCAGCCCCTCTAGGTATATTCTTAAGAAAAAGGAAAGCATCTGTCCACACAAAGATTTGTACAAAAACATTAGCAGCCAGTTAGAACATTTTGTTGCTTCCATTTTCATACTCCTATCTTAAGAACCATTCTCAGTCAATTATCCTAGGCTACTGTATGTATAAATTAGACAATGATGCAGTCCTTTGGGTGAATATCATACTTCTCAATGGCTCTCATTTTGTAACTCACTTTTTGGCCTGTGGGAACTTGATTCTAGATGTAACTTAAGAAGCAATGATCCAGGTGTGATGGTGCACACCTGTAATCCCAGCAACTAGGGAGACTGAGGCAGAAGGATCACAAGTTTGAGGCCAGCCTCAGCAATATAGTGAAGCCCTAAACAATTTAGTGTGACCCTGCCTCAAAATAAAAAATAAAAAGGGCTAGTAATGTAGATCAGTGTTTGAGCACCCCTGGGTGCAATCCTCAGTATGGGGGTGGCATAGAATAGGGGAAACAATCAGATATGTTAGTAGTAAGTAGATCTAGCAGAAGATTAGCTGTGTTCTGCAAGACGATTCTCTAATGTGAGACCCTTACAGGTTCTTTAGGTAAAGGAGAAATTTCCCCTTCAAGCAGGAGTGGAAGGACTTCTAGCCAAGATATCTTGCAGAATTTAGAAGTCTGTAATGGATTGAATATGCCCCTCCACCATTTATTTGTTGAAATCTTACTCCCTTTTGTGATGATATTAAGAAGGAGGCCTTTGAGAGGTGGTTAGATCATGAGGATGTTGCTGTCATGAGTGATATCAGCTCCCTTATAAAAGGGACACCAGGAAGTTCTCTCACCCATATTCTGTCATAGGAGAAACCACGAGATGAAAGCAGTCTGCAACCTGGGAGAGAGTCCTCACCAGAACTCAACAATGCTGGCATCCTGATCTTGACTTATACCTCCCATCACTGTGAGAAATAAAATTTGGGGGAAGGGAAGATGGTGGAGTAGAGAAGGTTGCTTTCTAAGCTGCTCCCTGGTGTGAGACCAGGAAAGTGGATGAACAGCTTCTCAGTGAGGTTGGTGAAAAGAGGGGTTTTATTGGGATTTAATACTGGACTCTCAGAACATCTTGGAGACTCAGAATTTTGGATACAATGAAATAAAAGAAGAAAACCCATTGCTGGCACCAGCAGCTGCCAGAGTAGATCCACCAGGAAAGTGGGAAGGGGGACAAAGAGAACCCATATTTTAGGTGGCACCATGGTGTGTCTTGGTATGGAGAAATCAGAAATAAAGACACTGCTGGACTGAACCAGAAGGTCCTCATGCAAGAAAGACACCGTTCCATGAGGAACTGAAGCAGATGCCATTTTTCCCACCATGCTGCAGTGGCCAGTGACTATGAAAGCAAGTCCAGGAGACCAGACTTGTGTAATCTGAGCTGGGTCCAAAAACCATATCAGGCAGAGGCCCGCCACATGACTCAGAGTGTGCGCCACATGACTCAGAGTGTGCCTAGGAAACCAGGAGAAATTCAGGCATGGAGAATGTTTTACCCAGAAGAATATGGGTCATTGAGACCCGAGTGATGCTGCTGAGTCCCACTCATCCTTGAAGTCTGGCAGCTAGCTCCCAGGACTAGCTGGTGTGGGCTAGGAATTCGATTGGGCAGATGGGAGTAAGAGTGTGCTTGGAGACTGAGCTCAGGATTCCAGAAAGGATGGGGTCCAAGGGTGATGGAGCAGGCAAAGGATGAGCTCCTCTGCTGCATGAATGGAAGCCAGGGGAGACCCCTGCGGTACACACTCCCAGCATGGATCAGCAACTGCAGGGCTCTGGAGTTGTACTTATTTAATATCTGCAAACCAATTGCCATTGGGGCCTGCCTAGACCCATTTTCAGGAGCTCTGCCTACAGGAACTGCTCTCACAGAAATCTCACACCCCACTCTGAAAGTCGAGCAGACAACACTCTACCTCATACTGCTGAGAAGGGAAGCTGAGAATTTTTGAACTCCAGCTGGCAACTTGACAAACAACACAAAAAGAGGACGATCTTGACAGCCTGTGGCTATTGCTCTTGTGTGCAGTACATACCTCAAGAAAAAGTGGAAAGAAAGACATTTGGGAACAGGCAACAAACATATATTCTCACTGACAATTTTTGACCACCACAATGGAAACAATTTCTTAATTTTTCATCAAGAAAATTTTCTAAATTTAATTTTATATATTTCTTTTATTTTTTCTCTCTTGTTTTTTGATCCTATGCTGAATGATTCATGGACATTTATACATATATATTTGTCTCACTTTTCTCATTTTGATGAACCCAACCTAATTCCATCTTAGGATTGGGAGCCATCTCATCATGAGGCCATGAAAAGTTCATTTCTGTTTTACTGTAAAATATTAAGATTTCTATTTGGCCTGACCATAATTTGATGTTTTAAACTTGCTTGGAATTCCTGCCCATGCTTTGAACTTATGTGTGACTGGCTCTCCCCGACTAGATAACAACCCTCCCTGAAATCTCAGCTGTTCCACATTAATTTTGATGTTAGAATCCTTGTTTACTCCCTACCTAGAGATGTTAAGTCATGTAGATTATTAACCTGCTATCTGCCCTTATATTATGCGTGCCAGAACCCGGTCAGCTGTAAGTTCCTAAGACACTCACCCTTGTAACTTTTTGTGTTATAAAAACCTCCCTGTTCTTAAACCAGGCACTGTCCTCTGACCCTGCTTTTCGGTGAGGCAGTTGCTGATCAGCTTTCTTGTGTATACAAAATAAGCTTGCTTAATTTGGTTTAAAATTGAAGTTGGTGGTCTTTTCTTTGCATCATGAGTTCAACAATTTCTAGCATTTTTTGAAGGTAGTTATTTTCTATCACTGACTTTTTTTCTTTTTTTATTAATTAATTTTTTTACACAAATGGAGCACAACTTTTCATTTCTCTGGTTGTACCTGATGTAGAGTCACACTATTTGTGCAATCATACCCATATATAAGGATAATAATGTCCATCTCATTCCACAATCTCCCCACATACACACCTCTCCCATTCCTCCTTCCCCTCCTTCCCCTCTGCTCAATCCAAAGTTCCTCCATTATTGCCTTGCCCCACCCCATTATGGATCAGCATCCACTTATCAGAGAAAACATTTGGCCTTTGTTTTTTTTGGGATTGGCTTAATTCACTTAGCATGATACTCTCCAACTCCATCCATTTACCCATAAATGCCATGATTTCATTCCTCTTTAAAGCTGGGTAGTATTCTGTTGTATATATATACCTCAATTTCTTTATCCATTCATCTATTGAAGGGCATCTAGGTTGCTTCCACAGTTTAGCTATTGTGAATTGAGCTTCTACAAACACTGAGGTGGCTACATCACTGTAGCATGCTGATTTTAATTCCTTTGGGAATAGACCGAAGAGTGGGATAGCTGGGTCAAGTGGTGGTTCCGTTCCAAGTTAACTAAGGAATCTCTGTACTGCTTTCCAAAGTGGTTACAACATTTTGCAATCCCACCAGCAATGATTCAGTGTACCTTTTCCCCACATCCTCGCCAGCACTTAGTGTTGCTTGAATTCTTGATAATTGCCATTCTTACTGGAGTAAGATCAAATCTTAGAGTGGTTTTGATTTGCATTTCTCTAACTGCTAGTGATGTTGAACATTTTTTTATATATTTTCTGGTAGATTATATAGCTTTTTCTGTGAAGTTTCTGTTCATTTCCTTAGCCCATTTATTGATTGAGTTGTTTGTTTTTTTGTTGTTACGTTTTTTGAGCTCTGTATATATCCTGGAGATCAGTACTCTATCTGATATGCGTGTGGTAAAAATTTGCTCCCAGTCTGTAGGTTCTTTCTTCACCTCACCAATTGTTTCTTTTGCCGAGAATAAGCTTTTAAGTTTGAATCCATCCCATTTATTGATTCTTGCTTTTATTTCTTGAGCTTTAGGAGTCAATGAGGTTGGGGCCTAATCCGACGTGCTGAAGATTTCAGCCTATTTTTTCTCAATTAGGCACAGGGTCTCTGGCCTTATTCCTAGGTCCTTGATCCACTTTGAGTTGATTTTTGTGCAGGGTAAGAGATAGAGGTTTAGTTTCATTTTGCTGCATATAGATTTCCAGTTTTCCCAGCACCATTTGTTGAAGAGGCCATTTTTGCTCCAATGTATGTTTTTGGCACCTTTATCTAGTATGAGATAACTGCATTTATGTGAGTTTGTCTCTGTGTTCTCTATTCTGTACCATTGGTCTACATGTGTGTTTTGGTGCCAATACCATGCTGTTTTTGTTACTAGAGCTTTGTAGTATAGTTTAAGGTCTGGTATTGAGATGGTATTGAGACACCTCCTGCTTGACTTTTCTTGCTAAGGTTTGCTTTGGCTATTCCGAATCTCTTATTTTTCCAAATGAATTTCATGATTGCTTTTTCTATTTCTATGAAGAATGTTATTGAGATTTTGACTGGAATTGCATTGAATCTGTATAATGCTTTTGGTAGTGTGGTCATTTTGACAATATTTATTTCTTCCTATCCAAGAACAAGGGAGATCTTTCCATCTTCTAAAGTCTTCTTCAATTTCTTTCTTTAGTGTTCTATAGTTTTCATCGTAGATGTTTTTCACCTCTTTTGTTAGGTTGATTCCCAAGTATTTTTTTTGAGGCTTTTGTAAATGGGGTAGTTTTCCTAAATTCACTTTCAAAGGATTTGTCACTGATGTACAGAAATGAATTTGATTTATGGGTGTTGATTTTATACCCTGCTACTTTGATGAATTCATTTATTAGTTCTAGAAGTTTTTTGGTGGAATTTTTTGGATCCTCTAAGTACAGAATCATGTTGTCAGCAAACAGTGATGGTTTGAGTTCTTCATTTCCTATTCGTATCCCTTTAATTCCTATCATCTGTCTAATTGCTCTGGCTAGAGTTTCAAGGACTGTGTTGAATAGCAGTAGTGAAAGAGGGCATCCCTGTCTTGTTCCCATTTTTAGAGGGAATGCTTCCAATTTTTCTCCATTTAGGATGATGTTGACCTTGGGTTTAGCATAGATAGTTTTTACAAAGTTGAGGTATGTTCCTAATATTCCTAGGTTTTCTAATGTTTTGAACTTAAAAGGGTGCTGTATTCTTGTCAAAGGCTTTCTCTGCATCAATTGATAAAATCATATGATTCTTATCTTTAAGTATATTCATGTGATGGATTATGTTAATTGATTTCCATATGTTGACCCAACCTTGCATCACTGACATGATTCCCACTCACAGTGCACTATTTTTAAAATATTTTTATGCAATTTGCCAAAATTTTATTGAGAAATTTTGCATCTATATTCATCAGGGATATTGGTCTGAAATTTTCTTTCTTTGATGTATCTCGGTCTGGTTTTGGTTATCAGTATGATACTCACCTCATAGAATGAGTTTGGAAGGGTTCCCTCCTTTTCTCTTTCATGAAATACTTTGAGGAATATTGGTATTAATTCTTCTTTGTAGGTATTATAGAACTTGGCTGAGAATCCATCTGGTTTTCTTGGTTGGTAGGCTTTTGATGGTGTGTTCTGTTTCCTTGCTTGAAATTGATCAGTTTAAGTTGTGTATGACCTCCTGGTTCAGTTTAGGGAGGTCATATGCCCCTAGAAATTTGTCAGTGTCTTCAGGATTTTCTATTTTACTGGAGTATAAATTTTCAAAATAGTTTCTAATTATCTTCTGTATTTCAGTAGTGTCTGTTGTGATATTTCCTTTTTCATCATGTATTTTAGTAATTTGGGTTTTCTCTCTCCTTTTTGTTAGAGTGGCTAAGGGTTTGTCAATTTTATTTATTTTTTCAAAGAACCAGCTTTTGGTTTTGTCAATATTTTGAATCATTTCTTTTGTTTCAATTTAGTTGATTTCAGCCCTGATTTTAATTATTTCCTGTCTTCTACTTCTTTTGGTGTTGGCTGCTGCCTCTTCTTCTAGGGCTTTAAGATGTAGTGTCAAGTCATTTATTTGTTGATTTTTTCTTCTTTTAGTGAATAAGCTTAATGCAATGAACTTTCCTCTTAGCACTACCTTCATGGTGTCCCAGAGATTTTGATATGTTGTATCAGAGTTTTCATTTATCTGTAAGAATTTTTTCTCTTCCCTGATGTCTTCTGTTATCCACCCATCATTCAATAGCATATTATTTAGTCTCCAGGTGTTGGAGTAGTTTCTATTTTTTAATCTGTCATTGATTTCTAATTTTATTCCATTATGGTCAGATAGGATGCAGGGTAGTATCTCTATTTTTTTTGTATTTGCTAAGACTTGCTTTGTGACATAACATATGATCTATTTTGGAGAAAGATCCATGTGCTGCTGAGAAAAAAGTGTATTCACTCCTTGATGGATGGAATACTCTATATATGTCTGTTAAGTATAAATTATTGATTGTTGTATTGAGTTCTATGGTTTCTTTGTTTAGTTTTTGTTTAGAAGATCTATCCAGTGGTGAAAGAGCTGTGTTAACGTCACCAAGTATTATTGTGTTATGGTCTATTTGATTCTTGTAGTTGAGAAGGGTTTGTTTGATATGCATAGATGCCCCATTGTTTGGGGCATAGATATTTATGATTGTTATGTCTTGTTGATGTATGATTCCTTTAAGAAGTATGAAATATCCTTCCTTATCCCTTTTCACTAACTTGGGTTTGAAGTCCCCTTTATTTGATATGAGGATGGAAACTCCTGCTTGTTTACGGGGTCCATGTGAGTGATATGTTTTTTCCCACCCTTTCACTTTCAGTCTGTGGATGTCTTTTCCTGTGAGATGAGTCTCTTGAAAGCAGCATATTGTTGGGTATTTTTTTTATCCAGTCTGTCAGTCTATGTCTTTTAATTGATGAGTTTAGGCCATTCACATTCAGGGTTATTATTGAAATATGATTTGTAATCTTGGTCATTTTGGTTTATTTTTGGTTTTTACCTTGACTTGGTTTCTCCTTTGATTGGCCATTCCTTTAGTGTAGTTCCTGTCTTTGTATATTTTCATTGTTGGTTATCATTTCCTCCTCATGGAATATTTTGCCAAGGATGCTGTGTAGTGCAGGCTTTCTTGCTGTAAATTCTTTTAACTTT
>CM053417.1:15815434-15858854 GCA_028644305.1 Xerus rutilus
TTTTTTAAGCTTCATCTTTTTAATATACTTTTATTTTGTATTTATTTATAGGGGGTGCTGGGGCTCGAAGCCAGTGTCTCACACATGCTGGGCAGGTGCTCTAGCGCTGAGCCACAACCCCAGCCCCTCCTTTCTTTTCAATACCGGGAATTGAATCCAGGGGTGCTTTCCCGCTGAGCCACATCCCCCCACTCCTTTTCTATTTTATCGAGAGAGAGGTCTTGCTAGTTTGCTCAGGCCCTTGCTAAATTGCCCAGGCTGGCTTTGAATTCGCAATCCTCCTGCCTCAGCTTCCTGAGCCGCTGAGATCACAGGTGTGCGCACTGCGCCGGCCTCAAACAAGTGCTATAAATTTTTGCTCACGGAGAGTCGTCGGATTTTCTCCTACGTGTTTTTCACCCGTTCGGAAGGTCCATCAGCCTCTTCCTTCATGCCGGGTGGCACTTGCATTGCCCGTCAGCTCCAAATTCACGCTTTTGTCCTGCTCAGCTGAAGAGGTACTGGTTCCTTGGCAGATGTTCCCTGTGGCAGTTGTCAGGGAAGGTGGTGTGTAGAGGGCGCCAGAGGCAGGGGAAGGGAAGTGGCGCACCCTGCCTTCCCTGGCTGGCACAGCGGGGCCTGCTGGTGACCGGGTTCGACCCACGGAGCCGTGGCACGCACGCGGCTTCCCCGGGACCCCGCTGGGCAGGGCGCAGAGGCCAGTCGCACTCGGTGGCCAGGGGCTTGCTTCCCGGGTCCCCGTTGGCAGTCACGTGCCAGACGCTTCTGGAAAGACACCCCCGTGACCCCCAGACACCCTAGAGGGCGCATTTCCAGCAGCCTCAAGGGCACATTGCTAGAAAGCCCACTGCTGGGGGCGCCACAACCTCACTGCCGTTTGGGGAGGTGCTTCACCCAAGGCGCCCCTACAAGGTCAGCATTTCAGCGCTGGGGTGAGCCCGTTCCCGGGTGATCTCATTCAGCCCAGGACGTGCGTCTTGTTTGGGGGTCTCCGCGGAGTCTGGGGTGCTGTATCTGGGGTGGTCCTGCTCGGCCCTCTATGGACGCCGGCAGAGGTGGTTCCCTGGGCCCGGTGCGCGGTCCCTTGGCACCCCTTGCAGCTCTGCGGGTGTCCTCAAGGAGCCCCCACGGCTCTGGGAGGGACACTGGGCTGGCGACACTCTCTCCACACACGCACACGCACACAGGGGGCGAGCGGGGCAGTTTGTGCAGAGGAGCGGCCCTCCTTCAGGCGGCAGTGTGTTCTGGCGTCCTGGGTGAGCCCCACGAGGGACGGTCTGCCTTTGGTGCTGTGGCCACCAGGGCTTTGGTCCTTGTCTGCACCCTTGACGTCGGGGCCTTGGGACTGTTCCCCAAAGCGTGGATCTCCGCACAGAAGGGGCTACTTGCCGCGTGGCGGTGGCTGCGTCGTCTGGCGTTGGGTCTCGGCCACCGTCAGTCTGGTGAGGATTCTCTTGGGGCAGGGGCCCCCGCCCTTGCCGGGGACACATTGTGGGTGAGCAACCCTGCACCTCTGGGTGCTGGGGGTTGACTGGTCTCAGCCCCCAGGGACCTCTGCAACCACGGCCTCAGGCGCCTGGGTGTGAACCTGGCAGTGGGAAGGTTCCAGCAGCTCCTCATGCTGGCAGGTGCAAGGCCAAGTCAAGTGATGCTGGAATATCCGCCACCCCGTGGGTGTGCAGGCTTCCCCTCTGTCTGCACTTGGCATTTCTCTGCTGATTGATGAGTTTGAGGAGAGTTTCCGTGTTGTTCGGGACTTTTGCACACACTTGATTGGCGTGTTCCTACTTGCGGGAGTGGCGCAATATGTAGCTTTACATATTTTGGGGTTCCACTCAGTTGTTTAGATTTATATACATTTATTTATGTATGTGAAGACAAAAGCAGAATTTTCAGTTTCATGTTCAAATCTTTGGCTTTTACAGATTTTTTTCCTGGTACTGGAGATTGAATTCAGGGGCTCCCTACCACCACTAAAGGACACCCCCAGTCCATTATTATGTGTTAACTTTAAGAGTTTGAGCTGGGTGCGGTGGCGCAAGCCTGTAATCCCAGCACTTTGGGAGGCTGAGACAGGAGAATCGAGGGTTCAAAGCCAGCCTCAGCAACGGCGAGGTGCTAAGCAACTCAGTGAGACCCTGTCTCTACATAAAACACAAAATAGGGCTGGGGATGTGGCTCAGTGGTCCACTACCCATGAGATCAATCCCCGGTACCAAAAAAAATAAACAAACGAAACAATAGTTTGAGACAGGCTTTTGCTTAATTGCGTGCGCAGCGTGAACTTGAGATCCTCCTGCCTCAGGCGTCCACGTGTGTGTGATTATAGGTGAGTGCCAACGCACTGGCCCTTAATGTTGTCTTTTACGGGCACAGAGACTCTCCATTTAATTACTCAGACTAAATTTTATGTTCGATATTTGTTTGTTTGTTTGTTTAATATATCTTTGGCTACCCCAAATCCGTGAAGGAAACCCCCTGCTTTTTTTTTTTTTGTGGTAACAGGGATTGAACTCAAGGACACTAGACCATTGAGCCACATCCCCAGCCCTATTTTGTGTGTGTGCGTGTGTGTGTGTGTGTGTGTGTGTGTGTTAATGTAGTGCAGACACAGGGTCTCACTGAGTTGCTCAGTGCCTCGCTGTTGCTGAAGCTGGCTTTGAACTCGTGATTATACTGTCTCAGCTTCCTAAAGTGCTGGGATTACAGGCTTGTGCCACCGTGCCTGGCTGTTTCTGCTTCCAGTAGGCTAGTGGGCACGGTTTTGCTGGTTTACAAGAAGTGGGCTTGTGAACAGGAGCGTCTTGGGCTGAAGGTGCAGCTCAGTGGTTGAGCGCCCCCGCCCCGCCAGCGTGGGTGGGAGTCTGGCTTCCGGCCTGCACTTCAAATGAGTAACGCGAGAAAAAGACGACTATTTTTCTCACCATGGTTTGCTGGCCCCAGTGTCATAAATCGAGCTAGTTTTTATTTCCCAATTTGTTACAAGACTCTCTGTGCTGCTCCGTTGGTGTACATGCCTACCCTTGCTCAGGACTATGCTAGTGCACTTAGATCAGCTTTTGTAGTAAACCTAGTATCTAGTGTATGTGTCTTCTAACTGATGTTTTTCTTCAAGATTGTTTGGATTTTTAAGACCTTTGGTTTCCATTTTTATATTATCAGCTTGTCAATATGCACCATGGACATGGTGAGATTTTAATTAAGATTGCCAGATGAACTCTTGGATGAACGGACAAAGTTTTTGTTTGTTTTGGTTTTGGTACTCGGTGTTGAACTCAGGGGTGCTTTCCCACAGAACCACATACCAGGCCTCCCCTTTTTATATATTTTTAACATATTTTTTAGTTGTAGATGGACACAATAACTTTATTTTATTTTATATATTTATGATTACCAGGGATGGAATTCAGGGGTACTCCAATGCTGAGCCGCATCCCCAGCCCTATTTTGTGTTTTGTGTTTTATTTAGAGATGGAGTCTCACTCAGTTGCTTTGCATCTTGCCATTGCTGAGGCTGGCTTTGAGCTCCCGAGCCTCTTGTCTCAGCCTCCCAAAGTGCTGCAATTACAGGTGTGCATTCGCACACCGGGCTTCTTTTATTTAATTTTATGTGATGCTGAGGATCAAACCCAGTACCTCATGTGTGCTAGGCAAGAACTCTCCCACTGAGCCACAAACCCAGCCCCCCTCTTTATATTTTATCTAGAGACAGGGCCTCACTAAGTTACTCAGAGGCTCGCTAATTTGCTGAGGCTGGATTTCACTTTCTGATCCTCCAGCCTCAGCATCCTGAGCCCCTGGGATTCATGCATGTGTGACCACGACCACACCAGGCCACAATAAAGTTTGAATAAGGATTGAACACAGGTGTGCTTTCCCACTGAACCACATCCCCAGACCCCACCCTTCCTTTTGTATTTTATGGAGAGACAGGTTTTGGTAATTTTCTCAGGACCTCACTAATTTGTTGAGACTGGCTTTGACCTTGAGATCCTCCTGCCTCAGCCTCCACAGCTGCTGGTGTTTAGGCATGCACAGCCATTCCCGAGGACTTAAAGCTTTAATAAGGACGCATCCCATGCATGAAAAGACCATTTGCCTCCACTTACCCAGCTCTTCGGTTTCTCTCGGTGGTATTTTGTCTTCACGGAATGGCCTAGCACATCGTCCCTTCCATGTGCTCCTAGATTTTCAGGGATTTGGACATTGTTTTCAGTGGGCCTTACATTTTCTTTTCTGGTAACTTGTTGCTTAATCATACTGATGTATTGGTTGTTTTTGAAGATTGCTCCTGGATCCAGGAACTTCCTACAATCACTTCCTGCCTGCAATGGCTTTATATCCTTTTGAATATTCTACCTCCATAGAAATGTCATCCAAGAAAGATGGAGCCAGGTGCCGTGGCGCACGCCTGTAATCCCAGCGGCTTGTGAGGCTGAGGCAAGGGGATTGCGAGTTCAAAGCCAGCCTCAGCAACAGTGAGGTGCTAAGCAACTCAGTGAGACCCTGTCTCTACATAAAACACAAAATAGGGCTGGGGATGTGGCTCAGTGGTCGAGTATCCCTGAGTTCAATCCCTGGTATAAAAATAGAGAGAGACAGAGACAGAGAGAATGAGAATAATGGAAATTTCATTCTTCACTTGAAGCATTATACTATTATATTTATCTGACTGTACTGTACTTTTGGGGACCAACAACACATTATTGAATATGTAGTAGACATCCTCATCTTGTTTACAATTCTGGGACAGAATGTGCAATATTTCACCTATAATTTTGGCATTTTCCGTGTTTTCTCCCTTATTTTTGTTGAGTTGTATTGGGGTTTATTTCAGGGATGGGGGAGAAAACTTTTATTAGCTTAAGGAAGTTTCTTTCTATTTTAAGTTACTGATAGATTTGGTCATGAATGGGAGTTGAAATGTCACCAAAATAGAAAACTGATCATGTAAATTCCTTTTCTTCCCCTTGTTGTTCTTGTTCCTGTGGTTAACTCTGATTTGAGAATGTCAATGAGTCTTGCCTTCCTGCGTTCCACGGCACCATGCCTTGATGTATATGTTTTTCTCTATCCTTGCATTGCGTTGGCTTGTAGTTTACTTGGGATTTTCATCAGTATTTTCATGACAGATGTCAGTCTACCTATGGTTTCCTTTCCTTCTATCGTCCTTGCTACGTGTTGGCATTGGGCTGACACTGGCCTCACAAAGTGAGCCGAAAACTTGTTCCTTTTACCTACTTTACAAAAGAGTTTGTGTAAGACACGTTTCTCTCCTGAGTATTGGGAGGACTCATTAGGGAGATGTCTGAACTGGAAGGTATGAATTTTTTTCCTTTGTTAAGAATTTTACCATCCCAGTGGCTCAGGGAGGTGAAGTCAGGAGGATCTTGAGTTCAAAGAGCCTCAGCAACTCAGCGAGTCCCTAAGCAGCTACTTGAAACCCTATGTCAAAATTAAAAATTAAAAGGGCTGGGGTGTGGCTCAGAGGTCAAGCTCCCCTGGGTTCAATCCCCAGTACCAACAAAAAAACTTTACCAGACATGAGATCATTCACGTTTCCTCTTTCACCTGGGGTTGAGTTTTCCTAAGTTTTATTTGTCTACAAGTGTTGTCTGCTTCATCTCATTTTTGAAACCTGAAATCATGTTTTTCATATCAGTCCCAACGTCTTCTTTTCCTTCTCCTCGAGCTCAATGGCTACATCACCTTTTCCATTCTTAGCGTGCTTTAAGATAACATTTGTTTGTTTTTTCTCTTTTTGAAAAATGGGGAATATTCCACAAATGCGTCTGTCGTCCTTGCTGAAGGGCCATGTTAATCTTGTCTAAGTCTTTCCAATTTTAGTGTACGCGCTGCCTCAGCGAGCGCTAAGGTTTCGGGTGCTTAGGGAGGCCAGATAGGTCTCCATTTTGTTGGTGTTTTAAAAGATCAACTTTGGCAATGTCGCTCTTTCTATTGTTGCTTTCTCCTTCCGTTTCACTAGTTTTGCTTTCCCTAAACAATAAAGTGGGGCTGGGGGTGTGACTCAGTGGTCGAGCCCCTGCCTGCCTGTGCCAGGCCTGGCTACAATCCCCCCAATAAAGGTAAAGCCCGTTCTGCTCTTATCTTTGCATTTGGATTTCTTGTACGCCTCTCCGAACTTATTAAGATGTCACAGCTTAGACATTTTCAGAATCTTTTCTAATATAGTCCTGCCACTCCTTAAAGTTCCCTCCACCTTCCACATGTAATGCATTCCACATGTATTGTTACGAGATGGATTCCTCATAGCTCAATTGCGTTTGTTGATTTCTGTTTAATTTTTATTTTTGAGATGGGGTTTCAGCATGTTGCCACAGAGGCCTCAGACTCGCTGTTAGGATGAGCAGGGAAGCAGGCAGGGACGAATATGTATGTGGACAAAGTATACACTTTAAAGGCACAACCCCAGAGACTTGTCACTTCCAGCTAGGCCCCACCTTTTTCCTCCTCTTTGCGCCTCCTCAAGTTCCTACCACCACCCAATAATGTCCCACACTGAGGACCAAGCCTTTAGCCCATGGCTTATGATCCAACCCTAACAGGCAGGAAGAACCCACGGGACTGCCCTATCCCTGGCTGCAGATGGAGTCACTTGGAGGTGACGATGCCTCTGGTGCTGATCACCTTTCGTATAATCGCCAGAGACTCGGCCTGATGTGCAACATTTGGGGTTCAAATATCAGTCTAGCAGCGTCCTGGGGCCTGAGCATTCCCACAAGTGGTGATTGACACTGAGAAATGTCACAAGAGCTTTCTGCACAGCCAAGAATGCCCAGGATTGGGTGAGAAGCCTGGTACTGCTGGGCAGACCGCACTGCTCTTCTGCTGTATTCTTGTTCCTAGGTGCCTGGAAGCTGTCAGTGAATGAAGCCCATGGAGCCTCCTTCTGTGCAGTTCAAAAAGCCTCTATTTTCTTTCTCGCTGGCCTCAGTGCTGACCACCCCCTTTACTGATCTTCTTGTCTTCCCAAGGTGTTCCTCCTCTGAGTCGAGAGGGGTTTGCTTAGCCGATGATATTTGGGGCAGAGAGCTTGTGACTGGAACAAGGTACCTCCAGGACGAGCCATCCCAACCAATGGGGCTGATTCTTCCTGTCCGCTATATCTTCTCTTCCCAGAATTGTGCTTTGCCAAATAGCCAGCCAACATGGAAGGCGTTGGACCACGCTATACTGTGTGCACGGATGAGGATACGGAAATGCACCTCGTTATGTATCCTCCTTATCCACCAGATAAAGTAATTCAAATCAAGAGTTCCTGGCTGTTATTAAATGGTGTCAGGAAAATTCTTTCCTCCTCTTTGCACTCCTCTTTCACGGGTAACGCACGTGGCCCAGAAAAGTGTTGTCCTGGTTTTCCTCCAGTAATGGTGGGTTTCCCTTGGCTGATAGGACCTCATGTTAGTCTTCTCTATCACCGCTTCTCACCTTTACCTGCCATCAACCTGCACATCCAAGCTTATCAGTGCCAACCGATGCATGTAATGCCTTCTCTCTCTTATGAGAACAAGGAAAGGAATTCCCTCTCCAAACATGGGTAGCCTCAGAAAGGTGGAGTTCCTCACTGAGGTCATGGTGTGTGTCCCAATGTGGTTGATGTGATCTGCTCATTCCACAGGCACTGATCAATCATGTGCCATATTTGGCTGTGAGCAGCACCTTGTGTGTCACCTTCCTCCTTGAAATCCACCTGGACTGGCCTCGGTTACTTTTTTGCAAACACTGGTTTTGGGGCACGGCCAAACTTGGCTCACTGGGGAACTCACATGGGGACACAAGTGCACAGGACTATATGCATGCAAAGTGTGTTTGCAGTTTTGTGATGGTCACATTTAGTAATGAGCCGAATGTGTCCACTGGTGTGTTCCAGGAAACCATGGCTGACGAAGCGGAAGAGTTCTCTGTAGTGCCTGAACTCGATGGGAAACGCGCCACAGAAGCCAGGAGTCCTAGGCCATACAAGCGGAGGCGCACCATGGCCCTGGTGCCGGTGCCAGAGGAAGGAGAGGGCGAATCCTGTGGGGAGGACTCCACCAAGCCCCAGGGAGATGGTAATTGTGTCCTGGGTGGGTGGGCAGGACCTGCAGTTTGCACGTGGAATGGAATGCCTCGGAGACCAGGAACCCGTTGGGAGGAGCTGCAGGAGCCCCGCATAGTGCGGCTCCCTGCAGGGTAGGGCGGGGGCAGCAGCCACGGAGGATGCATGGGACACCCCTCCCCGCCTGGCCCTGCTGCGGGTCGGGACACAGCACGCACCCCTTGTGGCCTCTCCTTCAACTGTACCACAGAGGGTCCACCTTCTGCCTCCTCATGCCACAGAAAACAGGGTGGAGAAGGCCAGCATGGCAGCTGGCATTGCCTGTCATTTGAAAGCTACATTGGACCAAATAGTTCACTGGGTCATTGATGGGGACTTTGTGGGATTTCCGTCTCTCCAGGCTTGCTTCCTTTCCTTGTTGGTGGATCCCGATCTTTCTTTGTTCTGCCTCTCCTTTTCTCTCCAGTCTAACTAGTGGGATGAATTTTAAATGCCACATGTTTCTCGAGTCTCCTGTCCTACTCTGACATGATTGACTGCCACTACGTTCCAATAACCTTGTTCCTGTCATTCTGCTCCCCATTCCTCCCCCTTCTCCCTGCCCTCTCTCCCTGCAGCCAGAGTGATGGCGTCAGCAGGTAAGTAATGGGCCCCTTGCGTGTCCTTCCTGGAAGTACGTCCTCCACTTTCCCGAGCACTCAACACAGCCTCCAGTCCTGACTGTGGGCCACAGTCTCTGCCTGGCCTCACCTGGGTGCTGGCAGCCTCCTCCTGTGTCTGCCTCTCTCCTCCACTCCATGGTCCTCAGTAGGTCCCTCTGACCCCCACCGTCCCTGCAGCCTGGCACTGGCCCTCTGCATCTGCACAAGCCTGCTCTGTCTCCTCCTCGGGCTCTGCTCAGAGGACACCACCCAGAAGGCCCTGCCACCACCCTCAGCCCTGGAGTTTCCTGTGCGGCTCCCTCTCACGCCCCTGCCCACCTCTTCCCCTAGAGGAGTCCAGCTGCATGGCTCTGTCACTCACAGTGCATTTCCTGTCTGACTTCCCATCACACTGCAGGCTCCATCGGGGCGGGCGCAGTTTCTGTCTGTCTTCTTCACTGCTGATCCCCAGCTCCTGGCACCAAGGAGGCTGGCGTACTTAGAGGTGTCACGCTTGAGTAACATAAAAGCACTTTTCTGATACTCCAAACATGAGTGAGGAGGGTCCGTCCTCTTGACGGGGATCTCTGGTGATGAGCGTGAATCACATCAGACATCTTGGCAGCACATGAGACGTTCAGCTTTGTGGTACCTAAAGTGTATCCAGGGGACACAGACTCATGAGGGCCCTGGCTCTGTGAATGTTTGGCTGACTGATGTCCCGTCCACTGTGTTTCTACATGCATTCATAGAGCCACAAGTTAACAGGTGCTTTCACTGTCCTCTGTGTCCTGAAGTCCACCTTTCCGGTCCAAGATTTCTGTCTGGTGTCCCCACCTGCCCTGAGAAAAATAATCACAGAACATGAGCACGGACATGTCCATGTGGGGTGTGGGGCGGTGAAGCCCACCTGCTCATAGCTGAGCCTCTCCATTCGTTTTCCAGATGCTACTGCCAGCCTCGATGTCCAAGAGGAGACGGTGGAAGGTGGTCCCATCACGCTGGAAGGCTCCTTGTCCACAAGCATGGCAGCTGGCAGTGTTCCCTTGTGTCCACTGGCTTCTCCATCTGATGAGTCTGCTGGGCCCAGCGAAGCGAAGCTGCTTCTCCAGGCTGCTGGGGACCCATCTGGGGCTGGAATCATTAGCGGTGACCCCTCTGCACGTGACCCTGACGTTGCAGCCGTGCCCATGATGGCGGTGGTGCCTGATCCGTTTCCACAGAGCATTGAGGAAATCAATGCTGGTATCAAGTATCAGCTCATGAAGGAAGTTCGACAGTTTGGACGCAGTAAGTGGCGGGAGGATGGTAGCTATGAACACGCAGGCGGGCTCTCTTGACCTGTGTGGTTTGCCAGAGCTCAGAAGTGCCTGAGTGGACGTGGCCTTTGCCAGAGTTGAGTCCTCCCTAATTTCAGACGGTTTCCCTGTGTGCTTAGCAAGTGACCCTGTACGTCTTTTCTTGACTTGTCTTTGCTGCCGACTGTTTCCTCGAGTCCCTTTAGTAGCTGTGTGCAGGGGTCTCGATTTCAGCACTTCAGTCCCGCACGCTCTGTGCCGTTTCAGCCCAGAGACCATGATTAGTGAGGGCCACACACAGCAAGACGGGGTTGTGTTTCTTCTTCATTTCTGAGAAACATTGAGGTGTTTTTACTACCTTCAGAATACGAAAGGATCTTCAAGTTGCTTAAAGAAGTGCGAGGCCCTGTGGAAATCAAGAAGCAGATTGTGGAGTTTACCATCAAGGAAGCAGCAAGGTGGGTGGCGCGAGAAACTGATTGATTTCTTTCAGCAGTTGGGCCGGGGCAGTGCTGGGGCTGAGTGGCAGGGGGACAGGGCCAGCCCCTGCTTGAGCATCCTGGGTCCTCCCCACTCACGGTTAAGGCTCACTCTGTGTTGTTCAGCTTCTGTCCTCTGAGTCCGACTCACCCTCCCACGCCCCCTTGGCCCGGCTGTCTCACCGTGGTCTCAGCTGGGTGGTGATCTGTGCTGGACACGCCTCATACGCCAGGGCATCTCTCCCCAGGCGCGGGCTCCTTCCCTTCCCCTGTACACAGTGAGTTCCCTGTCTGTCTCCCACAGGCCTCCACTTCCTGGTTGCTTTGGGATTCTGTTGCTTCATGGCATGTCTCTTCACTTGCAGATTTAAACGCCGCGACTTAATTAAGCAGCTTGAGAAGATCCTGCAGGAAATAGGTTCTGACAACTAAGACATCAGATCTGAACACATAACCCTGTTCTCACAATGATCAGTTAGAATCGAGAACCAGTTTGCAGGTTGAGAATGTAGCAGGATGTCGCTGAAGCCTCCTGGCCTGTGCTACTCAAGACACTTGCCTTCCAGAGGCTAAGTCGAAGGGGCAGAGCATTTGGACGTTATGAATTTCTGCTAGTAAAAGTTGGCTTTTGCCCTCATTGCTTTGAAAGAGTCATTTGTTTGTCACTCATCTGAGGTGGGGATGTTTTTAACTCGGCAGGCCTGATGCACCTCAGTCCTCGAATGTCACTCAGCTTTTCATCATTGTGACCAAAGGACCTGGCAAGAACAACTTAGAGGAGTGTAATTTGGGGTCACATTTTCAGAGGCTCAGTCCATGGACAGCCAGCACCATCACTCAGGGGGCGGGCCAGGGGGGGGGAGAGAGAGATGGATCTGTCCTGTGCTTAGGGCACAGCTCTCAGGAGCTAATCATCTCACCTCCTGCATCTGCACAGGACATCTGGGGGGACACTTCATATTCAAACCATAACACCTCATTTCTGTAGCAGTTCACAGTGATAGCTGCTATTTATAACCATCTTCCGCATTACCTATTTCTTACTCCTTTTTCCTGGGACAGCCTCACAGCAGGTCCTGGTGCTTGGCAAGGGAGGATGACATACCGACTTCTTACTGAAGGCTCTGTGCCATTACATGTCCTGTTGAATTGCCTCTTTGCCATTTTGCATGGTGTCTAATCACAGAAGCCGTGAGTGCTCTGGATATTCCACACATATTTCCTCCTTAGCCTCTATTTAGCAGCATCACAGTCCCCTCTGATGGTCAGATTCTGTCATTGCAGACATTAAGGAAACCTTTCTTTGTATGTGTTGATTGAAAGGGAGGAGCAATCCACAGTGATGAGCTTGTTCAGTGCCCCAACTTCCATTTCAATGAAGCCATTTTTGTATCCCTGTTTGAAAATAGATGCAATTTGCAAACAATATATGTACTCTACATGTTCCACATTTTGGGGATGAGAAATAAAATTGTGCTCTGGGTACTGAATAGGTAGAGGAGACCTCCCATTAATTCTTTCATTTCTGAAGACATGAATGTACCAGTGAGAGCAATAGCTCTTAAACCTGGATGGAAGAGTGAGGTGGCGGTAGAGAGACATGGGAGAACATCGTCTCCTGTATTATTTGACCCAGCTCCAGAGTAACTGCCATAAATCTAGAACTATAACTAAAACCTTGGAAGATCATCCCATGGTTTGAGCCAATCTGTTTAGAATGGTGAGAAACATAGCAAGACTATTGAAATCTGTTAGAATGAGCCCATTGCTGTACTTCATTTCCTATTATCAAGTTCCATATTTAGATGTGATGCACTGTCAAATACCATCATGGTGGATTTGCCCTTTCCTAAGAAAATGTTTTAAAGTACAATAGGTGTGAATGAAAATTTATATTCAAAGTATCTATTCAAGTGCAAACAAAGAGCTGCGTTTTCCTTGATGGACCCAGACCAAGATAACTTGTAATCTGATACCTCACTGACCATACTGGGCTATGGTGCATATTGAGGGTTCAGTGTTTGTCTCTACTTCTCGTGGATTGGACAATTGACAATTGTTGGCTATGCCAACATCAATCTTGGTACATGGAAATTCATTTTTATGGGCCTATGTAAAACTTGTTTCTGACTCCATGACCATGATGCACCACTACTTCTTAGAAGATTAAGGGGTGTACATAAGAAGATAAAAGGTTGGTTCTAGGATCTTAGATTGGCTTCAGTGGAAATAGCAAGGAAATGGGACCTTGGTCTTTCAACATTAAGAAATAGAACTGCCAGCAACACAAATGTGCTTGAAGGCACTTTTTTTGTGTTTTAGTCATGGTTCTCCAGAGACAGAAACAATAGGAAACATAAATGTGAAAAGAAATTTATAAGGGAAAGTTACTCACTTGATTATAGAGGCTGAAAACCCCCACAGTAGGCCAAACTGAAACACCAGGAAACCCATTAGCAAGAATCAGCCTAAATCTGAAGCCCTTAGATGCAGAGATGCCAATGGGTATAACTGTCAGGCCAATGTTACGGATCCCAGAGCCTGGGGTGGAGGGTGCTGGTATAAAGTTCTAACATCCAAGGGAAGGTGAAAGATGTCCTCACCCTTTGCATTTTTTTCCCCATCCAAGCCTCCAGCCAATTGGATAGTGCCTACCTACATGGAGAGTGTATCTTCTCCTCTGAATCCACAGACCCACATGCCAATACCATCTGGAAACACCCTCTCAGACACACCTGGGGTAGTCCAATCATTCTAATCCAATGTTAAACCACCTAGATTTCCCTCACAATAGAAGAGGGACAGGCTCAGTGCCCGCTGAAGCATTGAAAATAATTAATGCTTTATTAGCTATCTCAGTGTCATTTAATCCCGTCATTGACACCCTCCCAAATTAACTATCATACTGAGTACTCAGTCACAAACCTGGTTAATGCCTTGATTTCCATTTTGTGAGACCCTAAGCAGAAAAACCAACTGAGCCTGCCAGGACTTCTAACCTACAGAACTGCACATTTGTGTTTTTGTAAGCTGCTAAATTAGGGCTATTTTGTTATTCAGTAATAGAAACCTAATTCAAGAGGTGTGTGTGTATTTAGAAGAAATCAAAAATCAGGTACAATGTGTTTTTCCTTCCCAATTGACTAGTCATAGGGAACTCCCTGTGGGGCCACAGAGAACTTTTCTCTTAATCTGGACCCCACTCTAAGCTAGCAGTGTTTCAGGTCACTTGGCAATTGGTCAAAGTTGCACAGGACATTAAGTTTTTTGTTACTACCAGCATCTTGTAGGCCAATTTATTGCTGCATCCTCTCTTTTTGCAGTAAGAAGGTTTAGCTTTTAACTATCTTGACATGACCCTAGCCTACTAGATCATCAAAAATTTCACTCATTTGCAAGGCCCTGATTGTGTGTGGAATTGATGTCCCACATTGTCTTGCAAGTGTGTTGCCAATGTGTGTGAATGAGTTGCTACTTTCTTCTTAATCAGAATCATGTCATTGATATTGCAGAATAATATCATGTGTGGTATAAGGGAAAGGTGATTAAGGTCCCTAAGGTCTAGTTCATGCTATGTGTCTGGAGAGTTAATATCAACCTGAAGTAGTAAGTGATGGTGAATCACTCCACTTTTCATGTGAAATCAAACTCTTCCTTGTGATAATTACTGAAAGAAAAACAAAAACCACATTTATCCAATAAGTACGTATTTATCAGGTGTTTAGGGATGTGTTGATTGTCAAAGCATCAAAACCACAGATAGAATAGCAGTGGTAACTGAAACAACCATCAGATTGGATTTATAATTGCTTGTCATTCTCCATCATCCAACTGTTACTGTATAGAACAAATAGATAAGTTTAAATGGATGGTGTAATAATAACCACCTTGCATATTTCAAATCCTTGATGATATCACAAATCATCATAGGGCAGATTTGGGGGAAACCTGAGTCCACTATAAGGCACAACTGAGGCAAAAGTCCTGTACTCTGACTGGAGCCCACAGTATCATATTGGCACCCTTGAAACTAATGCCATTCAGATCCAGTATCATGCCAGCCCTGAAAATTGGGATACTTAACTTTCTACCATGAACCGACACATTAGTAATTGGTCACAGCATAAACATTTGGCACTGTAGTATGGTATATTAGTTGCATATTACTGTAAGGAAATAACCTAAGGCTCATGGTTGCAGAGGTTCAAGTCCAAAATCAGGATCACATAATCAGGTGATACCTTTGCTTTAGATGTCTGGTGAAGGTAGCACATCATGGCAGGAGTTCATAGTGGAGCAAATCTACTGACATCACAATCCAGGAAGCAAAACACAGAGGATGGATTGAGGTCCCACAGTCCCCTTCAGGGGCACACCCCCAAAGACCCAAGCACCACACACAAGGCCCTACCTTCTAAAGGTGCCACCACACATCACTCTGAAGACCAAGCTTTTAACACATGGATCTTTGGGGGACACTCATACAAACCACAGTAATTTCTGACCAACAGAACAAAGCCACCACAGAGCTCTCCACAGATACTCGGGCTCTCCTTAGAAAATCATTTACCATAGTGTTTCTGAAAATCATGTCCTTTAGCCCTAGATGGATGAGTCTTGACTCTGAAGCTATAGCAGATACTGTGTGTGGGGGTAAGGGGTGTTTTGAGTAACTATTCCACAGCATTCAGACTATTTCATTTCACTTATGTGGACATTTTGCTGTGAGTGTACAGTCCTTGACACATCATTTTCTTCCCCGGGAGCTCCAGCACATTAGCAGTAACCAGTCATCTCCATTAGCCTCCTCAGTTTAGCAACACCACAGCCATTATGTGCTGTTAGGACCTTCAGCTTTAAGAGAGACTATGGAAACAGGAAGAGGTAAGGTAACTATCCCCAGGTCATAGGTAAATACGGGCATACTTGGAGTAACACTTCAAAGCCAGATCTGCCTGAACCCAAAGTACTTTCCACTCCAACTATGTGGCCTCACCAGACTATAGACCCCCAGGCTTCCCCTGACCCACGTCTCCTACTGTTCCTTATTTATCAAGTGACCCTGGATTCAGAACATTCTCTACTTCTCTCCTTGGCAGGATCTCCCAGGAGAAGGAAGGGCAAGCACTCCTCTGTATCAGCCTCTGCCTCAGCTTGTCCGTTCTGATGTCCCGGGAAGCTGCCCCTTTCAGGATGGGCCCCATTATTCTCACTCAGCTTATTCTTCGCCCTCACAGCTGGCCTCTCTCTGTTCCCTCAAACAGATGCTTGAAATCAGTCAGTGACCCACCTTGAATTCTTTTCTGCCCCAGAACTTGCAGCCTCTCCTAGGTACTTGGCCATGACTCTTTTATATATGCATCACCAATATTGAGAGTGTTACCACACAGTCAGCAAGAAGCTAGGTTCTATCACTCTTTGTGCTCCATGAGTACTTGAGTGTCGTATTGGCAGGAAAAATACGTTTATTCAAAACCAGCTTTGAAGGAAGATAGTGGAAACTTGTTTCACATCACCATCTTCAGAGAACTCAAGGGTAAGGAAAGTTTTTATAGGAGAAGAGATGGCAAAGTGGGACGAAAGGCAGGAAATATACATATGCAGAATTAGTTAACCCAGAACCCGTTAGTCTTAATTTCCTTGGCATCTGGAGGTGGTGTGCTCTTCAGTTTCCACTCGCAGTATGAGGAAGTTTAGAAGTTAAAACACTGGAAGTTTCTCTTAATTTCAGAGGGAAGTGCTATGATTTCCTCTTAACAACTGAGGAAACTGAGAGATTTAGTCTTCCCCCAAGTTCAGATGCCTGGCTGGCAGTGGAACCCAGACATAAACCCATGTGTCTTTCGCTCCTGCCCATCTCTAAGAACTTTACAACAATGTGACTGTACTACACAAAAGGAAACCTACATTCTGTACTAAAGTGAGAGCTTAAACACTAAGAAGTGCAAAACGTTTGCTTTGCCAAGTGAAGTCCATAGCAAGAACTTTTTTTCTTCTCAAAGCATGATACAACCCTCTCCTGGGTTGAAGAGTATACAATACAAGGTTGGCATCTGCAATTGGACCTTTTGAAGGAAGAAAGGAGTTTCTCATTACTAAAAACTTACACGTACAACAAGTCTACTCTCAAGGGGAGATACTCAGAAAACAAACTCATACCAGATAGCAGAGATTCTGCTTAAAGCATCATCTCATATCTGGTCTGTTTTCCTGCCTCCAAAATGTATGGTCACGTCTCCTGGCTGCATTTTGCGACAGACATCACTACCCCTTCCCCATTTTGCCTAGTGTGTTCAGAGATCACCAGAATCTGTCGCTCTGCAATTGGTACACAGCACTGAGGAGCCCAGGCACTCTGGGGCAGGAGGAAGGCATGACCTTGGAAGAAATTGCAAGGGAAACTTTTTTCAGTCCTTGACCTATGGGCCCTGCCTGCCTCCTCTGCACACATGACTTTCAGATTGTACAAGTGAGATCCTGTCTTTATTTATAATTGAAATGTTTTACTCATCATGGGTGTTTTGTATCAATTTTGACTTTTAAAACATTACAATAAACTATTATTCATCTTGATTACCAAGTGCTAAACTTTGCAACTGAGGTGAGTGTCTCACTTCTCCCAACCTGGTCCTTCCTGCCTGTCTGCCTGCCTGCTCACCTCTCTGGGGACTTGTCAATGGTGAGGCCCTGAGTAACCCCAGGCAAATTCTCTGCTAGTCATAGCCAGTTGCATTCCTAAATCACACCACCACTGAACTGTGGGACGAGAAAAGCCAATCACCCAATATCTTTGTCATTATCTTTCCAGTGTCTAGGAGAGAACCCAGCCATAGAAGACTCTCTGTAAGCATTTGCTGAGTGAAGGAAACCCCATAACATGTGTCTGAGAATTACCATAGGTTCCGCACAGGGATTGGTTGCTGTGCCACAAAAAAAAAAGGTAACTTTCAATCTTTAAAATAAAGGAATTACAGAAGAACACTATCTTGTAAACAGAGGAAGCCAGATACCCAGACAGGAATATCAAGGCTGCAAGGACTTTCTGAGTTGAGGTCGCCATCTTAGAGATACAAATGAGGTCTCCAGAAGGGAAGGTTGTACCCAAGGTTAAGGCCTCTAAGGCCAGAGCACAGTCTAGAAGCCAAGTGTCCAGAACACCTGCTGCACAGAGCTGCTTCTTGTCCAGACCCAGGCGTCTGAAGTGTTTGAGGTGAGTGACTCTGCTCATTTGTGGCAACATTTCTGTAAACATGCCCTAATTGGGTGTGTCCACTTTCTTCCTCTAGATCAAAATATTTTTTTGATGAGCCCAGAAATGCTTGCCACCAGCTTCAGTATCATGCATGACCCAACAGCCTTCCAGAGACAGAGTAACCACCTTCAAATATGTTCTAAGCCCATTCAACTTGTTCATTCACATCTAGTTCCTTGAGGTAGTAGGAATGGGGTCTCAATTTCCATGCCAGGAGCTGCTTTAAATTCTTTCAGCCACCCCCATCACTTCTCTTTATCCTTAAACAGGCCTGCTGTGTCACTTCATCCTTTTGCTTCGACTCTCTGGGACCCCCTCTTCTGTTCCCCATAGGGAAAGCTCTCTGCTTTTTCAAGGACTCCCCTGAGACAGTCAGACCCACCCACATCATCTCTATGTCTCTGGGGTCAACTGACTTGGGAGCTTAATTATGCAGGCAAAATTCCATCACAACACTATTCATACTGGTGGTGGATATGGGATATGGGAATCTGGGAGGGACGTAATCAGGATGCTGCTGTCTTAGTCAGCCTGGGCTGCTGTAACAGAATATCATAGACTGGGTAACTTAAAAAATAAATTTGATTCTCACAGTTCTGGACACTAGGAAGTCCAAGATCAGGCTATCACCATGGTCAGGTTATAGCAAGGGCCTCTTCCTGGCTTATAGCCACCTTACTATGTCCTCACATGGTGGACAGAGACACTGGAAGATCTCTCAACTTTAATAAGGGTATAATTCCATGATGGAGGTTCTATCATCATAACTTCATCTTAACCTAATCACCTCCTAAGGCCCCACTTCCATCACATGCCATCACATTGAGGATAGGGGTTTCAACATATTAGTTGGGGGCAGGGACACAAATATTTGGTCCATAACATACTATACAAGCCAAAAGTGGACAGCTATAGCACTACAGTCTTAACCAGTACTTCATATTTCAAAAGGAACACTTAGACACAGTCATTGTCTACATAGGACATGGGTGATCTGCAGAATGGAAACAAGGTAAGTAAACTGTGTTTCCTTTCTTTTTTTGGGATTGGTGATTGAATCCAGGGACACTTGACCACTGAGCTACATCCCTAACCCTTTTTATTTTTCATTTTGAGAAAACGTTTTGCTAACTTGCCCAAGCTGGCCTCAGACTTGCCATCCTCCTGCCTGAGCCTCCAGATTTGCTGGGATTACTGGTGTGCAACAGCACAACCAGATTATTTCCCTGCAGTTCATACTCAATCTGCTAATGTCAAGAACATAGTCCATTCACACTAAGTCCATTAATATCAAGATCACAGTTTGATCTTGACATTAACAGATTTAGTATGGATGAGTGGGAAAGTATCCAGACTCTAGAGCCAGATTGATATGGGTTCAAATCCTAGCTTTGTCTCTTATAAGCTATCACTCTGGCAAGCTGTTGACCACTGTGTGCTTTAATTTCTTCTTATTGGAGAGGAAAGAGTAACTTCTACCTTGCAGAATGATTCTGATAATTAAAGATGATAGTTCAAAACAATAGGTCCTAGTAGGTACGTTATAAATGGCAGATATTATTTTATTCAACAAACACACTCTTGAATCAAAAGCCTTGCACATTCCATCCACATAAGTTCTCTGATGTCATATTTTACCTTTTAAATGCAATGGACTGATGAAGGTGATGTTGCAAGACTACAGAATGGGAAGCTGTTAGAGCCTCTCTCCCCTGTCCTCCACAGATACGAAATTAATAATGTACAAAACAATCACCACTCTGAAAAATACAGAAACCAGTTAAGTTCCTGCACCCTAGGCAAGCATAAAACCAATGACATTTAAGACTAGCAGGAAAGTTCATGCCACTCCAACTCCTCAGAGAAACTCCCCCTCCCACCCTGGGGCAGTGCAGCAAATTTGCGAGGATATCTCAACTGCCATCTTCTCCCTGGACAGGGAAAGAAGTGCAATCTATGTTCGATGTTCTGACTTTTCAGGGGGCTGCCCAAAGGACCAGTTTCTGTCTTGCCTGAATTCAAGCACTGATTAAACTGGGCTCCAGATTGGAGGCTATGGAGGTCAGCATGCACCAGAGTCTGCAATATCATATATGGACACTAGGTGGAGGGCCAATACCTCAGACAGACTCCAGGGCCCCTTCAGAGTAGAAATCAGCCAAACGATTAGGATTCATCCGCAGAAAGACTTAAGAGGTGTCCAGAATCTCTAGCCAGAACAGGTAGACAAAATCTTCTCTGTGTGAACGCACACCACAAGGTCTGGGAGAAGTAGTCGATTTTTCGAAAGCTAAAATCCTAACAGAAGGCAACTAGAGACACAAAAATAAGCAAGCAAATATGGCCCACTTAGAATAATCAATTAAATCTCCAAAAACAGACTCTAAAAAACAGGAATATATTAGTTGTCTGACAAAGAATTCAAATAATGATCAGAAGGATGTTTAGTGGATTAAAAGAGCATAGATAGACAACCAAATGAAATCAGGGAAATGATATAGGTATGAAATTAAAGTACAGAGATAAAGACAGAGATAGAAACTACAAAGAAAAAACAAAGATAAGTTCTGGAATGGAACTATACAATAATTGAATTGAAAAAGTCACTAGAGGAGCCCAATAATAGGCAAGAGAATGAACTTGAAGATAAGATTTGAAATTACCAAAGTAGAGGCTCAGAAAGAAAAATATATATGTGAAGAAAAATGAAGAGATACTAAGGGATTTATGAGATACCAGCATTCAGAACAAGATATCTGGAACAAGGTACTATCGAAGTCTCAGATTATGAAAAAAAGAGTGAAAGGGGCAGAGAAAAAAATTAAAGACCTATCAGCAAAAAAAAAAAAGCAGCCAAATCTAAGGACAGAAATGAGCATACCAATAGAAGCCCAAAGAGCTCCAACTATAAAATAAATGTAAAGAGACCTACAGTATGTCACATCATAATCATACTCTCAAAAGTCAAATACAAAGAGAGATCCTTGAAAGCAGCAAGAGGAAAAACAATTTGTCACATATAAGAAGGTTTTGATTAGATCACCTGCAGATTTCCCAGCAGAATCCTTGTAATCTAGAAGAGAGTAGGTTGATATATTCAAAGTCTTGAAAGAATAAAAGCTGCCAATCAAAAATACTACATAAGGCAAAACTGTCTTTCAAACACAAAGGAGCAATGGGACTTTAGTCCTAGGTGAACAACAGCTGAGGGAGTTCATCACCACTAGAACTGCGTTCCCCCACCCACCTCACACCTGAAATTCTGAAAATCCCTTCAAGATTCAATGAGAAGATGATAAACTGCAATACACAACCACATGGAAATATAAAATTTCCTAGTAAAGGTGAATATGTATACAATTACAGAATTCTGTAGTTCTGTAACACAGGTACACAAGTCACATTTAAATCTGGTATAGAATTTAAAAAACAAAACCATAAAGTATAATTACCAATCTATATTAATGGCTATACAACATAAAAAGAGATTATTTGTGTCATCAATATCAGAAAGAGACAGAGTAAAAATTGTAGCATTTTCATATGTAATTGAAATTATCAGTTTAAAATAAATTGTTAAATTGAGAAATTTTATGTAATTGTAGTGATAACCACAAGGAAAATATCTATATAATATGCTCAAACCAGAATCAAAACATGTCATTACAAAGAAATCAATAAAACACAAAGGGTGGAAACAAGAGGAATTTGGGCCAAAAAAGCTCCAAGACATAATAATGATATTATTATAGTTATTAATAATGACTAGAAACATGGAAAGAGTAAGTTCCTCTCCATTAGTAATTAGTTAAAATGTAATGGATTACATCAATTAAACACATCAATTAAGATATGCAACAGTTGAATGAATAAATTAGATCAAACTATATACACTGTCTATTAGACATTTATTTTAAATCTAAACACACGTAGGTTGAAAGTTAAAGGATGGAAAAATATTTCATGCAAATGGAAATAAATAAATGGAAATGGAATGAATAAATGGAAAACTAAATGAATAAATAAATGGAAAATTAAAGAGAATATAGGTAGCCATACTCATATCAGACAAAAAAGACTTTAAGACAAAAACTGTCATGAGAGACAAATAAGGAATTTATATAATGATATAAGGGTCAAATCACCAAGAAGATGTAACAATTATATGTGCATATAACATTGGAGCTCTGAAATATACAAAACAAACATTGATAGAACCAGAGGGAGAAAGACACAGAAAAATAATAATAATAGGATAATTCAATACTTTCAGTTATTTATGGAAAGACCAGACAGAAAAACAGTAAGGAAATAGCACTTGAATAACACTTTGGATCAATTAGATCTGAAAAGACATCTAAAAGAACATTCCACTCAACAACAGCACATGGGACATCTTCCATAATTTAAAAAAATTGAACTATAGAGGAATGAAAGTAGAATTGTGAAAAGACATCAAAATAAAGTACAAATAAATGAGAGCTCTCTGGTGCTCATCGATTGAAAGACTCAATATTGTTAAGAAGTCCATATGGCCCAAATTAGGGGCATTATATAGTGCTAAAAGGATGAATTCTCCAAGAAGATATAACAACCTTTAATACGTATGCACATAGCAACAATGAATCAAAACACGTGAGATAAACCTGACAGAACAGCCAGGAGAAATAAGTGAATCCAGTACTGTTGGAGACCTTAACATCTCTATATCGGAAATGGACAAATCCAGTGGGGAGAAAATCAGTAAGGTTGATGGAAATGTAAAATGGTACAGCTGTTATGAAAAACTGTATAGAGGTTCTTTTTTTAATTTTAAATTTATTTATTTATTTTAAAACAAAAGAATGCATTCCAAGTCACAGTACACATATGGAGCACAATTTTCCATTTCTCTGGTCATACACAAGATAGAGTTGCACCATTCGTGTCTTCATACATGTACCTAGGGTAGTGATGTCCATCTCATTTCACCATCTTTGCTACCCCCTTGCCCCCTCCCTTCCCCTCCCTCCCCTTTGCCCTATCCAAAGTTCCTCCATTTCTCCCATGCTCCCCACGCCCACTCCCATTATGGATCAGCATCCACTATGTATAGAGGTTCTTAAAAGGTTAAAATGGAATTAGCCAATGATCCAGCAATCCTATTCCTGGGTATGTGTGTGTATGTGTATGTGTATGTGTGTGTGTGTGTGTGTGTGTGTGTGTGTGTATATTCAAACGTGGGTCTTCAAGAGATATCTGTACACCCTGCTCATCACAGCATTATTCAAAATAGCTGAGATATGGAAGCAATTAAGTGTATGTCCTTTATTTGCAATACCATGGGTTACTATGCAATCTTTACAAGGATTCCTGTCGCATATGGTGATGAACGCTTGTAATCTCAGTGACTCAGGAGGTTGAGGTAAGAGGATCACAAGTGTAAGGCCAGTCTCAGCAACTTAGCAAGACCATCTCAAAACTTAAAATAAATAAATAATAAAAAGGACTTGGAATGTGGCTTAGTGGTGAAAAGTCCCTGGGTTCAATCCCCAGTGCATCCCCCCAAAAAATCCCTGTCACACTCTATGAAACAGATGAACCTTGAGTAAATCAGATAATCACAAGAGGATAAATACAGTATGATTCCATTCATATGAAGTGTCTGAAATAGTCAAAACTGTAAAAACAGAAAGTTAAAAGAAGCTAGGGGGAGGGGCAGAGAAATAAATGAGTGTTTAGTGGGCATAGAATTTTAGTGTTGCACATGAAAAAGTTCTAGAAATCTGTTGTACAATGATGTCAATATACTTAACACTACTGAACTATTCTCTGAAAAATGGTTAAGGGCCAGGTGCGGTGGTGCACACCTGTATCTCAGCAGTTCAGGAGGCTGAGGCAGGAGGATCACAAGTTCTAGGCCAGCCTCAGCAACTTAGCAAGATGCTAGGCAACTCAATGAGACCCTGTCTCTAAATAAAAATCAAAAGGGCTGGGGATGTGCCTCAGTGGTTAAGCACTCTTGGGTTCAATTCGCAGTAACAACAACAAAAAATAAAGTGGTTAAGGTAGAAAATTTAATGTCATGTATTTTTCACCAAAATAAATAATATGATGAACTTCATGAGGCAAATGTACATGAAAGTTAGTTCTTCCATTCCCTGAGTGATCCTGACAGTGCAAGAATAGAGAATATTCTGGACCCAGGATCACTTGATGAGCAGGGGCCAATAGGAGATAATGGGTTGGTCAGCAGGAGCTTAGGCATGTAGCCCACACTGGAGAAATGGAAAGTACTTTGGGTTCAAAACAGACCTCGTTTGAAATGTTTTTCCAGGTATACCATTATTTATCTGTGACATGGGACTAGTGACCTTACCACTTTGTCCTTCTATACCCTCTTGTGTAAATTGATGGTGATAGAAGATTTTACCTCCTAGTCTTATTCTAGAATTAAAAATAATTTATTCATTCAATATTTATTGAAAACTCAAGGGCCAAGCACTGTCTAGACAGGAAGAAAATGTGAACAGACCACCGTTTCCATGGACTTTGGATTCCAACTGGGAGATAAGACACTGAGCCGCCAGAGCTAAAGTGAGATCAGGTCAGTGCACTACAAGAAGGTTGAAATTGGGTGGAGAGCTGGGAAATGAGCAGATGGTGTGATACCAATGAGTGCCTGGCAGTGAAGGAGACCTCTCTGAGGAGAAGACAGCTACTGAGAAGGAAGAAGAGGGCCTTGGGCTCCTTGTTCTATTGTGAAATGCCTCATGCGTGCAGAACACTCTTTTCTGAGGTCAGACAAAAGGAAAGTGCCCGTGTCCTTATGGGGCTCCAGTTCCTGTGCATGGATGCCTGTTCCTCATCCTTTCTTCTTGGAGGTCTGCCCTGCTACAGCATCAAGTGAGGGGATGTCCACCACACAAGGACTGTTTCTGCCATCACATAAGGACATTTCCCTGTGACAAATCCATAACACACACACATGTACATGTACTTAAATACATATGAAAACACATATTATCTTCTCCTGATATTGTTGTCTACTGATTTTCCTTTTCTCACTAAAGCCTGACTGATAGAGACTTTGATACTCAGACATTCCAGAGAACAATATTAAGAATGAGTTTCCCCAAAAAAAAAAAAAAAAAGAATGAGTTTCCTGAAATTACTTTGCGTTTCTGAAAAACCTTCTGTAATTTGATGCCACTTAAAGGCATTAGTGACCTAGCTTCCGATGGTAAAAGGGTGCTCTTAGTCTACGGCAAGAAGTGCCAAGAGAGATTCTCAAATAATCACATTTGAGATACTTATAGTATGTCACCTACAGAATGCAAGGGCATAGGTGATCAATTAGGTGCTCCCTGGGAATACTGTAGTTAAAATGAGAAAGATATTATAGATGACTGGTTGTCTCTTAATGTGCTGGAGAACCAGGGAAAGAAAAACATGTGGTCAGGTACTTCATGTTCCATGTCAAAATTCACATGAAGGACCTGAAATTTTCCAGGAGGGCTATGAAGCCATTACCTTTGATAGCTGTGGTGTTGAGATATAGGAAAACCAAATCCAAAGTATAATCATGTGATCAGGTGAATTACAACACATATTGAATTTTGAACCTCAGAGGGTCCCTTCTGTTAATCTTAGGGCATCAAGTGAGGGGATGCCTTATTAGAAATAAATGAGATCATGAAAATTAATTGGTAGAACCACAATGAAATATCACCTCATGTCTGAGGTGAACTGCTTTTATTTAAAAAAAATGCAAAACAAAACAAGAAATAATAAATATTGCCAAGGATGTTCAAATAACAGAACCTTATGGAAAGAAGGGCACACTGTTGGTAGTTATGTAAATTAATACAGCTATTATGAAAAATGGCATGGAGATTCCTTAAAAAACTGAAAATACATCTTCCTTATGATGCAGCAATCCCACTTCTGGGTATATATCCAAAGGAGATAAAATCTAGATCCTAAAGAGATATCCACACTTTCATGTTCTTTATGACAGTTATTCACAATACCCAAGTTGTGGAACCTGCCTACATGCTCATCAACAAATGAATGGATTAAAAATATGGCATATACACAATGGAATATTATTTATTCTTTAAAAAGAAGGAAATTCTGTCATTTGCCAAAATATGGTTTTAACTGGTGATCATTATGCTAGTGGAAAGACAAATGGTGCATGATCTCACTCACATGTAGAGTCCAAAATAGTAAAACTCATAAAAGCAGAGAGAATGGTGGTTGCCAGGGGCTGAGGGGTAAGAGGGTTCAGAGATGTTGGTCAAAGACAGAAAAGTTTAGTTAGATAGGAGGAATAAGTTCAAAAGATCTATTGTGTAACCTGGTGACTATAGCTAATAATTAATTATAGTAACAATGTATAGTATACTTAAAATTGCTTAGAGATGTTAAATGTTCTCACTATGCCCCCTACACACACACACACACACACATATTTTATATATATATTATATATATTTTTATATATATTTTATAAAATGTGTGTATTTTATATATATATAAAATATGAAGTGTTTTTTGCCAGTAGAAGCACTTGTGCTTGAGGTGGTTATTTCTCCATTATCTTAAGAACCTGTAATTGTCTCACCTGAAGTAGTGGTCTTGCAGGGCACTGCTGATCCTCTTTAGGACCAATACCTACCACCTCTTATTGCTTTGAAAATCTTTAACGAGCCTCAGATTCCCAGAGGCCAAAAAAGTGGGAGGTAAAGTTTTGACCCTTGTGGAGGTATAGAATGCACTGAAGAAGTCAATGATTTTTTCACCAATGCATATAGACAAAAACTAGGAAAATTTGTGTGGAATGTTTCTTAAGGGTTGAATATGAAGGTAAAAAGGAACTCATGTTAAATGACACTAAATTTATTGATATGGGGTCATATCAATGCTAAATATTATGCACAGTATCTGGATTCAATAGTTTAATTTCAGATGTTAAGGAAACTTCTCATAGTTCACTTGGTTGGTCAGCTGGAAAATGGCCCAAAGGTGCCCAAATTAAAGACAAATGTAAGAATTTGGTGTACACAAGAAGAGATCTGAATGCTTAAGGAGATCACAGTGCTAGAATGAATTGACCATGCAAGAACTGTTCACCCACCTCGGTAGGCCTGGAGGATATGACTTTTCAGCAAGGCAGTAGTGAATGACTTCACAGAGCCCAGGCATCTGTGAAGAGCTCTATGGTGACTCTGCTCTGCTGTTAAGAAACTACTGTGTACTTGACCTTGAGGAAGAATTGCTATCAATGTAGCTAAATAATTATGCTGTTTATTTTTGTTCCAAACTTCACCAAATGGACCTGTGACCAATTTCTAGTGTAATGATGCATTATAACAAGTTAAGTATAGGGGCTGGGATTGTAGCTCAGTGGTAGAGCACTTGTCTTGCATGCCTGAGGCCTGGGTTCGATCCTCAGCACCACATACAAAGCAATAAAATACATTGTGTCCATCTACAACTAAAAAAAAAATTTAAAGTTAGGTATAGGGGTCTGGGATTGTAGCTCAGTGGTAGAGCGCTTGCCTCCCATGCGTGAGGCATTGGGTCCGATCCTCAGCACCACATACAAAGCAATAAAATAAAGACATTGTGTCCATCTACAACTAAAAAAATATTTTAAAAAAGTTAGGTAGAGGGCTGGGGTTGTGGCTCAGCGGTAGAGTGCTCACCTAGCATGGGCGAGGCATTGAGTTTGGTCCTCAGCACCACATAAAAATAATAATAAATAAAGTATTGTGTTTGCCTACAACTAAAAATATTTTTAAAAAAGGTAAGTATATTCCTTAATGTTCTCCAGAGAAATAGAACCAATAAGATATATCCATATATGTATATCCATATATATATATATACACTATATTCTTGTATTCATATATCTTATTGGAAAGAGGGGATTTTTTTTTGTACCAGAGATTGAACCCAGGAGCATTTAACCACTGAGCTACATCCCCAGCCCTTTTCTTATATAATTTAGAGACAAGGTCTCACCAAGTTGCTTAGGGCCTAAGTTGCCAGAGCTGGCTTTGAACTCACCATCATCTTGCCTCAGCCTGGAATTACAGCCCTGAGCCTCTGGGATTACAGATGTTCACCAAGAGGGAGATTTTTTTATGAAGAATTGGCTTATGCACGTTGAACAGTCCCACAAGCTGGAGACCCAGCAACGTTTGTGAGCTAATTCAGTCTGAGTCTGAAAGCCTGAGAATCATGGGAGCTTATATATGTCATAGTCTAAGGGTAGAAGAATACCAACCTCCCTGATCATGAATTCATCCTTCCTCTGTTTTCTTTTTGTTCTCCTCTGACCATCAGTGGATTGGATAGCTCACTCATATCAGGAAGGAGTTATGGTTTGAATGTGTCCCTCAAAGTTCATATATTAGAAACTCAATCCCCAGTGTAAGAGCGTTGAGAGCTGGGACCTTAAAGAGGTGATTACATCATGAGGCGTCTGCCCACGTAAACAGATTAATGCCATTATTATGGAAGTAGGTTATCATCAGAGTGGATTTATTATAAAGGCAAGTTTGGCTCTTTCTTCATCTCTCTAGCCATTTGATGTCATCTACCATGCTATGACACAGCAAGGTATTCATCAGATGTGAGCCACTTGACCTTGGACATTCCAGCCTCTAAAACTGCAAGAAGTAAATCTCTATTTTTAATAAACTATCCAGTCCCAGATATTCTCTTACAGCAGCACAAAATGGTCTAAGATGGGAGGGCAGTCTACTTTACTGAGTCTACCGATTCAAATGCTATTCTAAGCCTGAACCATCACAAATACACTTAGAAATAATGTTTTACCCATGGAGTACTCATGTTGTCACAATAAAATTAACCATTATAAAAATAATCAGAATTCTCCAGCATTATTTAACACTAACTCTGAACTACCACTGATTTCTGAAGAACCAAAGTTTCACTGTGATTCATGAGTCACTGTAGTAGCTTGTGGAGGTTAATATGATTAACATAGTTTTACCTCAGATCCATCTCACTGGTTGGTCCTTGAATTCACCCCCATACGTCCCCAGATTCAGAAGGTATTGTTGGAGGAGATATGTTCAGAAAACGGCAGATTTCACACTTTGGTTCACTTACTGGTAGAGTGAGAGCTATTATGGTAGGAAAGGCCAAGTATAAAACACTAGAACAGCCTACCCATAATTATAGTAAATTAAAAGCAACATGTCATTCCCAGAGGATTGCAGTGATAGGTGATATCATCAAGGATTTCAAAGATGCAGGCTTGTCATCTTTATGTCATGTACAGGAAAAACATGAATCGTAGTGAATGATAATGATTACAATAATCTTGGCCAGATGATTATTGAAAGCATAGATGTTCTACATGTGGTTTTCTTGTTTTAGCTATCAACACACTCCTGAGTACTTAATTATGATAAAGGGAAGAGTTTGGTTTCATTTGGAAAGGGCAGCAATGTACTGTTACTTTTTTCCATAGATTTATCGAGGTAAAATTGAAGTACAATAAAATGCACATATTTGAAGTTTGCAGTTTGATTAGTTTTGACATACAATCAATATAGAAAGCAACCAATACAATCAATATAGAAAGCATTTCCATTACTTTTTTAAAATTTGAAATCATGCAGACTGTGTTACCTGCATGATTTATTACAGTAGAAATCAATCTCCTTAAGTAATATAGAATCCCACTCCTACATGTCAACTATTTCAAAATTAAATGTCACACTTAAAAATATCTCAGAGGTCAAGGAAGAATGCATAAGAAAAATAAATAAAAAGTTTGAACTAAGCACTATCACTTTTTACTTTAGGCTTATATCAACTCTCTAGACTTACCTCCTAAAGTTCTTTAGGGGCCTTGATCACTTTTTCCTTATGCCATACATGACACCATTCCTTTTCAAGGATGACATTATTCTGATTGAGTAGGAAATAATTAACCAAGAAACATTGGAAACACACTCACAAGGCAGAATGTGAGAAATCATTCCCACACAAAATCACGGCTTTCCAAATAGATTAAATTTTTAGTGATCACATGGTCTGAGGCACATTAAGATAGTGCTTGCAAGGTAAACAGCAAGTTACTACATTTTGCCTTTCTTATTACCACTAAAAGGGGACACAGCAATGAGCTGCCTATTAGGTTCTGGTAGTAACATAAACCCTATAGTTGTGTACTACTATGGCCAGTTGACAAGTGGACTGAAATCCTGCTAGAGTGGGGTCCAGAAAAAAAGAGGTTTTCTGGCATTATCTGTGCTCTTATGGGTATTTCCTGTCATCAACTCACTAGAAAAATTAAGAAAACAAAACAAAAGATCATGGCCAGTTTTCAGTTGTTACTTCATAATATGCAGGCACCATCTGTATCAGTTTGCTACTGCTGCATAAAAAATTACTGCAACAAAAAGATATAAACACACAGATATGCATATATCAGCTTCCATTCTCACAAAATCAAAGTCAAGATATCAACCAGGCTGATGATTAAATGAGACTCAGAGATAAACAATATGCAAGCTCATTCAGGTTCCTGGCAAGTTTAGTTGTAGGAATAAATAAAACACTCTAAAGTACTAGGACCACATCTATACTTCCCTAAGTGCACATATCCATCTTTCATGCAGTAACAAAGCATTCTGGTGATGGTGGCAAGAATGGAGGTTATGCATGGATCTGTAAAAATTAACTTCCATGCCCAAGGTCAGTCCTAACACAGACATAGCTAACTATACAATCTACCATCAGGAGTGACCAACGCTGAGGAATGAATAATGAACTATCATCCAGAGTAATCAGTGAGCTTCTAGGAGGCTGGCTGATTATTTTGGAAGCTGACCAAAAGAATCAAGGAAAGGACAGCTCTTTGTACTTCAATAAGCATTTATGCAGTGCATGGAATTTCCTCCTCAACCATATTATTTGGAGAAAAGCAACATTCATGAACTAAGAAAATGCATTCTGAACCATCGCAGTATCCCACACAACACCATTACTAAATAGAGAATTTCCATCCAGCACACATGCTCTTGGAATTCACTGTCTTGTTATAGTTACCAAAAGCCTAATGTGAAAGATTCAATAAAATATTGCAATGATCATTTAACATCTCTATTATGGTTCCAGCTTGGTGGCATAACTTTGGGTAACTGAGTCAAGAAAACCAGGAAGGAGATGATGCTCTATTTCACCTATTTTTCGAACTGGTACATTCAGGTCTTCAGCAGTGAAAGAAGCAATGTGAGGTCTTCCCTACTTATTGAGTATCCAGGAGCACAATTTCACTTCCTATCTGTTTTAGTTAGCTTTTTCGCTGCTGTGACTAAAAAGATCTGGCCAGAACAATTTTAGGGAAGAAAAGGTTTATATTTGGCTCATGGTTTCAGAGGTCTCAATCCATAGATAGCCGGTTACACTGCTCAGGGCTCAAGGTGAGGCAGAACATCATGGTAGAAGAGTGTGGCAGAGGAAAGCAGCTCACATGATGATCAGAGAGCAGACAGAGATCTTCACTCGCCAGATACAAAATATATACCTGAAAGCCACACACCCAATGAATCGTTTTGTCCAGGCACAACTCATCTGCCTCATGTTATTACTCAGTGAATCTCATCAGGGATTAATTCACTGATAAGATTATCACTGATAAGATTACCCAATCATTTCCCCTCCAAAACTTCTTACATTGTCTTACATGTGAGCTTTCGGGGATACCACAATTAATCCATAACCCCATCACAACAACGTGGCACTTGTGGACTGCATATATTGTTTGCAAATTGCATCTATTTTCAAACAGGGATACAAAAATGGCTTCATTGAAATGGAAGTTGGGGCACTGAACAAGCTCATCACTGTGGATTGCTCCTCCCTTTCAATCAACACATACAAAGAAAGGTTTCCTTAATGTCTGCAATGACAGAATCTGACCATCAGAGGGGACTGTGATGCTGCTAAATAGAGGCTAAGGAGGAAATATGTGTGGAATATCCAGAGCACTCACGGCTTCTGTGATTAGACACCATGCAAAATGGCAAAGAGGCAATTCAACAGGACATGTAATGGCACAGAGCCTTCAGTAAGAAGTCGGTATGTCATCCTCCCTTGCCAAGCACCAGGACCTGCTGTGAGGCTGTCCCAGGAAAAAGGAGTAAGAAATAGGTAATGCGGAAGATGGTTATAAATAGCAGCTATCACTGTGAACTGCTACAGAAATGAGGTGTTATGGTTTGAATATGAAGTGTCCCCCCAGATGTCCTGTGCAGATGCAGGAGGTGAGATGATTAGCTCCTGAGAGCTGTGCCCTAAGCACAGGACAGATCCATCTCTCTCTCCCCCCCCCTGGCCCGCCCCCTGAGTGATGGTGCTGGCTGTCCATGGACTGAGCCTCTGAAAATGTGACCCCAAATTACACTCCTCTAAGTTGTTCTTGCCAGGTCCTTTGGTCACAATGATGAAAAGCTGAGTGACATTCGAGGACTGAGGTGCATCAGGCCTGCCGAGTTAAAAACATCCCCACCTCAGATGAGTGACAAACAAATGACTCTTTCAAAGCAATGAGGGCAAAAGCCAACTTTTACTAGCAGAAATTCATAACGTCCAAATGCTCTGCCCCTTCGACTTAGCCTCTGGAAGGCAAGTGTCTTGAGTAGCACAGGCCAGGAGGCTTCAGCGACATCCTGCTACATTCTCAACCTGCAAACTGGTTCTCGATTCTAACTGATCATTGTGAGAACAGGGTTATGTGTTCAGATCTGATGTCTTAGTTGTCAGAACCTATTTCCTGCAGGATCTTCTCAAGCTGCTTAATTAAGTCGCGGCGTTTAAATCTGCAAGTGAAGAGACATGCCATGAAGCAACAGAATCCCAAAGCAACCAGGAAGTGGAGGCCTGTGGGAGACAGACAGGGAACTCACTGTGTACAGGGGAAGGGAAGGAGCCCGCGCCTGGGGAGAGATGCCCTGGCGTATGAGGCGTGTCCAGCACAGATCACCACCCAGCTGAGACCACGGTGAGACAGCCGGGCCAAGGGGGCGTGGGAGGGTGAGTCGGACTCAGAGGACAGAAGCTGAACAACACAGAGTGAGCCTTAACCGTGAGTGGGGAGGACCCAGGATGCTCAAGCAGGGGCTGGCCCTGTCCCCCTGCCACTCAGCCCCAGCACTGCCCCGGCCCAACTGCTGAAAGAAATCAATCAGTTTCTCGCGCCACCCACCTTGCTGCTTCCTTGATGGTAAACTCCACAATCTGCTTCTTGATTTCCACAGGGCCTCGCACTTCTTTAAGCAACTTGAAGATCCTTTCGTATTCTGAAGGTAGTAAAAACACCTCAATGTTTCTCAGAAATGAAGAAGAAACACAACCCCGTCTTGCTGTGTGTGGCCCTCACTAATCATGGTCTCTGGGCTGAAACGGCACAGAGCGTGCGGGACTGAAGTGCTGAAATCGAGACCCCTGCACACAGCTACTAAAGGGACTCGAGGAAACAGTCGGCAGCAAAGACAAGTCAAGAAAAGACGTACAGGGTCACTTGCTAAGCACACAGGGAAACCGTCTGAAATTAGGGAGGACTCAACTCTGGCAAAGGCCACGTCCACTCAGGCACTTCTGAGCTCTGGCAAACCACACAGGTCAAGAGAGCCCGCCTGCGTGTTCATAGCTACCATCCTCCCGCCACTTACTGCGTCCAAACTGTCGAACTTCCT
Organism: Xerus rutilus; assembly: GCA_028644305.1. Taxonomy (NCBI): domain Eukaryota; kingdom Metazoa; phylum Chordata; class Mammalia; order Rodentia; family Sciuridae; genus Xerus; species Xerus rutilus. The sequence continues at coordinate 15,848,889 of CM053417.1, forward strand.
TCATGAGCTGATACTTGATACCAGCATTGATTTCCTCAATGCTCTGTGGAAACGGATCAGGCACCACCGCCATCATGGGCACGGCTGCAACGTCAGGGTCACGTGCAGAGGGGTCACCGCTAATGATTCCAGCCCCAGATGGGTCCCCAGCAGCCTGGAGAAGCAGCTTCGCTTCGCTGGGCCCAGCAGACTCATCAGATGGAGAAGCCAGTGGACACAAGGGAACACTGCCAGCTGCCATGCTTGTGGACAAGGAGCCTTCCAGCGTGATGGGACCACCTTCCACCGTCTCCTCTTGGACATCGAGGCTGGCAGTAGCATCTGGAAAACGAATGGAGAGGCTCAGCTATGAGCAGGTGGGCTTCACCGCCCCACACCCCACATGGACATGTCCGTGCTCATGTTCTGTGATTATTTTTCTCAGGGCAGGTGGGGACACCAGACAGAAATCTTGGACCGGAAAGGTGGACTTCAGGACACAGAGGACAGTGAAAGCACCTGTTAACTTGTGGCTCTATGAATGCATGTAGAAACACAGTGGACGGGACATCAGTCAGCCAAACATTCACAGAGCCAGGGCCCTCATGAGTCTGTGTCCCCTGGATACACTTTAGGTACCACAAAGCTGAACGTCTCATGTGCTGCCAAGATGTCTGATGTGATTCACGCTCATCACCAGAGATCCCCGTCAAGAGGACGGACCCTCCTCACTCATGTTTGGAGTATCAGAAAAGTGCTTTTATGTTACTCAAGCGTGACACCTCTAAGTACGCCAGCCTCCTTGGTGCCAGGAGCTGGGGATCAGCAGTGAAGAAGACAGACAGAAACTGCGCCCGCCCCGATGGAGCCTGCAGTGTGATGGGAAGTCAGACAGGAAATGCACTGTGAGTGACAGAGCCATGCAGCTGGACTCCTCTAGGGGAAGAGGTGGGCAGGGGCGTGAGAGGGAGCCGCACAGGAAACTCCAGGGCTGAGGGTGGTGGCAGGGCCTTCTGGGTGGTGTCCTCTGAGCAGAGCCCGAGGAGGAGACAGAGCAGGCTTGTGCAGATGCAGAGGGCCAGTGCCAGGCTGCAGGGACGGTGGGGGTCAGAGGGACCTACTGAGGACCATGGAGTGGAGGAGAGAGGCAGACACAGGAGGAGGCTGCCAGCACCCAGGTGAGGCCAGGCAGAGACTGTGGCCCACAGTCAGGACTGGAGGCTGTGTTGAGTGCTCGGGAAAGTGGAGGACGTACTTCCAGGAAGGACACGCAAGGGGCCCATTACTTACCTGCTGACGCCATCACTCTGGCTGCAGGGAGAGAGGGCAGGGAGAAGGGGGAGGAATGGGGAGCAGAATGACAGGAACAAGGTTATTGGAACGTAGTGGCAGTCAATCATGTCAGAGTAGGACAGGAGACTCGAGAAACATGTGGCATTTAAAATTCATCCCACTAGTTAGACTGGAGAGAAAAGGAGAGGCAGAACAAAGAAAGATCGGGATCCACCAACAAGGAAAGGAAGCAAGCCTGGAGAGACGGAAATCCCACAAAGTCCCCATCAATGACCCAGTGAACTATTTGGTCCAATGTAGCTTTCAAATGACAGGCAATGCCAGCTGCCATGCTGGCCTTCTCCACCCTGTTTTCTGTGGCATGAGGAGGCAGAAGGTGGACCCTCTGTGGTACAGTTGAAGGAGAGGCCACAAGGGGTGCGTGCTGTGTCCCGACCCGCAGCAGGGCCAGGCGGGGAGGGGTGTCCCATGCATCCTCCGTGGCTGCTGCCCCCGCCCTACCCTGCAGGGAGCCGCACTATGCGGGGCTCCTGCAGCTCCTCCCAACGGGTTCCTGGTCTCCGAGGCATTCCATTCCACGTGCAAACTGCAGGTCCTGCCCACCCACCCAGGACACAATTACCATCTCCCTGGGGCTTGGTGGAGTCCTCCCCACAGGATTCGCCCTCTCCTTCCTCTGGCACCGGCACCAGGGCCATGGTGCGCCTCCGCTTGTATGGCCTAGGACTCCTGGCTTCTGTGGCGCGTTTCCCATCGAGTTCAGGCACTACAGAGAACTCTTCCGCTTCGTCAGCCATGGTTTCCTGGAACACACCAGTGGACACATTCGGCTCATTACTAAATGTGACCATCACAAAACTGCAAACACACTTTGCATGCATATAGTCCTGTGCACTTGTGTCCCCATGTGAGTTCCCCAGTGAGCCAAGTTTGGCCGTGCCCCAAAACCAGTGTTTGCAAAAAAGTAACCGAGGCCAGTCCAGGTGGATTTCAAGGAGGAAGGTGACACACAAGGTGCTGCTCACAGCCAAATATGGCACATGATTGATCAGTGCCTGTGGAATGAGCAGATCACATCAACCACATTGGGACACACACCATGACCTCAGTGAGGAACTCCACCTTTCTGAGGCTACCCATGTTTGGAGAGGGAATTCCTTTCCTTGTTCTCATAAGAGAGAGAAGGCATTACATGCATCGGTTGGCACTGATAAGCTTGGATGTGCAGGTTGATGGCAGGTAAAGGTGAGAAGCGGTGATAGAGAAGACTAACATGAGGTCCTATCAGCCAAGGGAAACCCACCATTACTGGAGGAAAACCAGGACAACACTTTTCTGGGCCACGTGCGTTACCCGTGAAAGAGGAGTGCAAAGAGGAGGAAAGAATTTTCCTGACACCATTTAATAACAGCCAGGAACTCTTGATTTGAATTACTTTATCTGGTGGATAAGGAGGATACATAACGAGGTGCATTTCCGTATCCTCATCCGTGCACACAGTATAGCGTGGTCCAACGCCTTCCATGTTGGCTGGCTATTTGGCAAAGCACAATTCTGGGAAGAGAAGATATAGCGGACAGGAAGAATCAGCCCCATTGGTTGGGATGGCTCGTCCTGGAGGTACCTTGTTCCAGTCACAAGCTCTCTGCCCCAAATATCATCGGCTAAGCAAACCCCTCTCGACTCAGAGGAGGAACACCTTGGGAAGACAAGAAGATCAGTAAAGGGGGTGGTCAGCACTGAGGCCAGCGAGAAAGAAAATAGAGGCTTTTTGAACTGCACAGAAGGAGGCTCCATGGGCTTCATTCACTGACAGCTTCCAGGCACCTAGGAACAAGAATACAGCAGAAGAGCAGTGCGGTCTGCCCAGCAGTACCAGGCTTCTCACCCAATCCTGGGCATTCTTGGCTGTGCAGAAAGCTCTTGTGACATTTCTCAGTGTCAATCACCACTTGTGGGAATGCTCAGGCCCCAGGACGCTGCTAGACTGATATTTGAACCCCAAATGTTGCACATCAGGCCGAGTCTCTGGCGATTATACGAAAGGTGATCAGCACCAGAGGCATCGTCACCTCCAAGTGACTCCATCTGCAGCCAGGGATAGGGCAGTCCCGTGGGTTCTTCCTGCCTGTTAGGGTTGGATCATAAGCCATGGGCTAAAGGCTTGGTCCTCAGTGTGGGACATTATTGGGTGGTGGTAGGAACTTGAGGAGGCGCAAAGAGGAGGAAAAAGGTGGGGCCTAGCTGGAAGTGACAAGTCTCTGGGGTTGTGCCTTTAAAGTGTATACTTTGTCCACATACATATTCGTCCCTGCCTGCTTCCCTGCTCATCCTAACAGCGAGTCTGAGGCCTCTGTGGCAACATGCTGAAACCCCATCTCAAAAATAAAAATTAAACAGAAATCAACAAACGCAATTGAGCTATGAGGAATCCATCTCGTAACAATACATGTGGAATGCATTACATGTGGAAGGTGGAGGGAACTTTAAGGAGTGGCAGGACTATATTAGAAAAGATTCTGAAAATGTCTAAGCTGTGACATCTTAATAAGTTCGGAGAGGCGTACAAGAAATCCAAATGCAAAGATAAGAGCAGAACGGGCTTTACCTTTATTGGGGGGATTGTAGCCAGGCCTGGCACAGGCAGGCAGGGGCTCGACCACTGAGTCACACCCCCAGCCCCACTTTATTGTTTAGGGAAAGCAAAACTAGTGAAACGGAAGGAGAAAGCAACAATAGAAAGAGCGACATTGCCAAAGTTGATCTTTTAAAACACCAACAAAATGGAGACCTATCTGGCCTCCCTAAGCACCCGAAACCTTAGCGCTCGCTGAGGCAGCGCGTACACTAAAATTGGAAAGACTTAGACAAGATTAACATGGCCCTTCAGCAAGGACGACAGACGCATTTGTGGAATATTCCCCATTTTTCAAAAAGAGAAAAAACAAACAAATGTTATCTTAAAGCACGCTAAGAATGGAAAAGGTGATGTAGCCATTGAGCTCGAGGAGAAGGAAAAGAAGACGTTGGGACTGATATGAAAAACATGATTTCAGGTTTCAAAAATGAGATGAAGCAGACAACACTTGTAGACAAATAAAACTTAGGAAAACTCAACCCCAGGTGAAAGAGGAAACGTGAATGATCTCATGTCTGGTAAAGTTTTTTTGTTGGTACTGGGGATTGAACCCAGGGGAGCTTGACCTCTGAGCCACACCCCAGCCCTTTTAATTTTTAATTTTGACATAGGGTTTCAAGTAGCTGCTTAGGGACTCGCTGAGTTGCTGAGGCTCTTTGAACTCAAGATCCTCCTGACTTCACCTCCCTGAGCCACTGGGATGGTAAAATTCTTAACAAAGGAAAAAAATTCATACCTTCCAGTTCAGACATCTCCCTAATGAGTCCTCCCAATACTCAGGAGAGAAACGTGTCTTACACAAACTCTTTTGTAAAGTAGGTAAAAGGAACAAGTTTTCGGCTCACTTTGTGAGGCCAGTGTCAGCCCAATGCCAACACGTAGCAAGGACGATAGAAGGAAAGGAAACCATAGGTAGACTGACATCTGTCATGAAAATACTGATGAAAATCCCAAGTAAACTACAAGCCAACGCAATGCAAGGATAGAGAAAAACATATACATCAAGGCATGGTGCCGTGGAACGCAGGAAGGCAAGACTCATTGACATTCTCAAATCAGAGTTAACCACAGGAACAAGAACAACAAGGGGAAGAAAAGGAATTTACATGATCAGTTTTCTATTTTGGTGACATTTCAACTCCCATTCATGACCAAATCTATCAGTAACTTAAAATAGAAAGAAACTTCCTTAAGCTAATAAAAGTTTTCTCCCCCATCCCTGAAATAAACCCCAATACAACTCAACAAAAATAAGGGAGAAAACACGGAAAATGCCAAAATTATAGGTGAAATATTGCACATTCTGTCCCAGAATTGTAAACAAGATGAGGATGTCTACTACATATTCAATAATGTGTTGTTGGTCCCCAAAAGTACAGTACAGTCAGATAAATATAATAGTATAATGCTTCAAGTGAAGAATGAAATTTCCATTATTCTCATTCTCTCTGTCTCTGTCTCTCTCTATTTTTATACCAGGGATTGAACTCAGGGATACTCGACCACTGAGCCACATCCCCAGCCCTATTTTGTGTTTTATGTAGAGACAGGGTCTCACTGAGTTGCTTAGCACCTCACTGTTGCTGAGGCTGGCTTTGAACTCGCAATCCCCTTGCCTCAGCCTCACAAGCCGCTGGGATTACAGGCGTGCGCCACGGCACCTGGCTCCATCTTTCTTGGATGACATTTCTATGGAGGTAGAATATTCAAAAGGATATAAAGCCATTGCAGGCAGGAAGTGATTGTAGGAAGTTCCTGGATCCAGGAGCAATCTTCAAAAACAACCAATACATCAGTATGATTAAGCAACAAGTTACCAGAAAAGAAAATGTAAGGCCCACTGAAAACAATGTCCAAATCCCTGAAAATCTAGGAGCACATGGAAGGGACGATGTGCTAGGCCATTCCGTGAAGACAAAATACCACCGAGAGAAACCGAAGAGCTGGGTAAGTGGAGGCAAATGGTCTTTTCATGCATGGGATGCGTCCTTATTAAAGCTTTAAGTCCTCGGGAATGGCTGTGCATGCCTAAACACCAGCAGCTGTGGAGGCTGAGGCAGGAGGATCTCAAGGTCAAAGCCAGTCTCAACAAATTAGTGAGGTCCTGAGAAAATTACCAAAACCTGTCTCTCCATAAAATACAAAAGGAAGGGTGGGGTCTGGGGATGTGGTTCAGTGGGAAAGCACACCTGTGTTCAATCCTTATTCAAACTTTATTGTGGCCTGGTGTGGTCGTGGTCACACATGCATGAATCCCAGGGGCTCAGGATGCTGAGGCTGGAGGATCAGAAAGTGAAATCCAGCCTCAGCAAATTAGCGAGCCTCTGAGTAACTTAGTGAGGCCCTGTCTCTAGATAAAATATAAAGAGGGGGGCTGGGTTTGTGGCTCAGTGGGAGAGTTCTTGCCTAGCACACATGAGGTACTGGGTTTGATCCTCAGCATCACATAAAATTAAATAAAAGAAGCCCGGTGTGCGAATGCACACCTGTAATTGCAGCACTTTGGGAGGCTGAGACAAGAGGCTCGGGAGCTCAAAGCCAGCCTCAGCAATGGCAAGATGCAAAGCAACTGAGTGAGACTCCATCTCTAAATAAAACACAAAACACAAAATAGGGCTGGGGATGCGGCTCAGCATTGGAGTACCCCTGAATTCCATCCCTGGTAATCATAAATATATAAAATAAAATAAAGTTATTGTGTCCATCTACAACTAAAAAATATGTTAAAAATATATAAAAAGGGGAGGCCTGGTATGTGGTTCTGTGGGAAAGCACCCCTGAGTTCAACACCGAGTACCAAAACCAAAACAAACAAAAACTTTGTCCGTTCATCCAAGAGTTCATCTGGCAATCTTAATTAAAATCTCACCATGTCCATGGTGCATATTGACAAGCTGATAATATAAAAATGGAAACCAAAGGTCTTAAAAATCCAAACAATCTTGAAGAAAAACATCAGTTAGAAGACACATACACTAGATACTAGGTTTACTACAAAAGCTGATCTAAGTGCACTAGCATAGTCCTGAGCAAGGGTAGGCATGTACACCAACGGAGCAGCACAGAGAGTCTTGTAACAAATTGGGAAATAAAAACTAGCTCGATTTATGACACTGGGGCCAGCAAACCATGGTGAGAAAAATAGTCGTCTTTTTCTCGCGTTACTCATTTGAAGTGCAGGCCGGAAGCCAGACTCCCACCCACGCTGGCGGGGCGGGGGCGCTCAACCACTGAGCTGCACCTTCAGCCCAAGACGCTCCTGTTCACAAGCCCACTTCTTGTAAACCAGCAAAACCGTGCCCACTAGCCTACTGGAAGCAGAAACAGCCAGGCACGGTGGCACAAGCCTGTAATCCCAGCACTTTAGGAAGCTGAGACAGTATAATCACGAGTTCAAAGCCAGCTTCAGCAACAGCGAGGCACTGAGCAACTCAGTGAGACCCTGTGTCTGCACTACATTAACACACACACACACACACACACACACACGCACACACACAAAATAGGGCTGGGGATGTGGCTCAATGGTCTAGTGTCCTTGAGTTCAATCCCTGTTACCACAAAAAAAAAAAAAGCAGGGGGTTTCCTTCACGGATTTGGGGTAGCCAAAGATATATTAAACAAACAAACAAACAAATATCGAACATAAAATTTAGTCTGAGTAATTAAATGGAGAGTCTCTGTGCCCGTAAAAGACAACATTAAGGGCCAGTGCGTTGGCACTCACCTATAATCACACACACGTGGACGCCTGAGGCAGGAGGATCTCAAGTTCACGCTGCGCACGCAATTAAGCAAAAGCCTGTCTCAAACTATTGTTTCGTTTGTTTATTTTTTTTGGTACCGGGGATTGATCTCATGGGTAGTGGACCACTGAGCCACATCCCCAGCCCTATTTTGTGTTTTATGTAGAGACAGGGTCTCACTGAGTTGCTTAGCACCTCGCCGTTGCTGAGGCTGGCTTTGAACCCTCGATTCTCCTGTCTCAGCCTCCCAAAGTGCTGGGATTACAGGCTTGCGCCACCGCACCCAGCTCAAACTCTTAAAGTTAACACATAATAATGGACTGGGGGTGTCCTTTAGTGGTGGTAGGGAGCCCCTGAATTCAATCTCCAGTACCAGGAAAAAAATCTGTAAAAGCCAAAGATTTGAACATGAAACTGAAAATTCTGCTTTTGTCTTCACATACATAAATAAATGTATATAAATCTAAACAACTGAGTGGAACCCCAAAATATGTAAAGCTACATATTGCGCCACTCCCGCAAGTAGGAACACGCCAATCAAGTGTGTGCAAAAGTCCCGAACAACACGGAAACTCTCCTCAAACTCATCAATCAGCAGAGAAATGCCAAGTGCAGACAGAGGGGAAGCCTGCACACCCACGGGGTGGCGGATATTCCAGCATCACTTGACTTGGCCTTGCACCTGCCAGCATGAGGAGCTGCTGGAACCTTCCCACTGCCAGGTTCACACCCAGGCGCCTGAGGCCGTGGTTGCAGAGGTCCCTGGGGGCTGAGACCAGTCAACCCCCAGCACCCAGAGGTGCAGGGTTGCTCACCCACAATGTGTCCCCGGCAAGGGCGGGGGCCCCTGCCCCAAGAGAATCCTCACCAGACTGACGGTGGCCGAGACCCAACGCCAGACGACGCAGCCACCGCCACGCGGCAAGTAGCCCCTTCTGTGCGGAGATCCACGCTTTGGGGAACAGTCCCAAGGCCCCGACGTCAAGGGTGCAGACAAGGACCAAAGCCCTGGTGGCCACAGCACCAAAGGCAGACCGTCCCTCGTGGGGCTCACCCAGGACGCCAGAACACACTGCCGCCTGAAGGAGGGCCGCTCCTCTGCACAAACTGCCCCGCTCGCCCCCTGTGTGCGTGTGCGTGTGTGGAGAGAGTGTCGCCAGCCCAGTGTCCCTCCCAGAGCCGTGGGGGCTCCTTGAGGACACCCGCAGAGCTGCAAGGGGTGCCAAGGGACCGCGCACCGGGCCCAGGGAACCACCTCTGCCGGCGTCCATAGAGGGCCGAGCAGGACCACCCCAGATACAGCACCCCAGACTCCGCGGCGACCCCCAAACAAGACGCACGTCCTGGGCTGAATGAGATCACCCGGGAACGGGCTCACCCCAGCGCTGAAATGCTGACCTTGTAGGGGCGCCTTGGGTGAAGCACCTCCCCAAACGGCAGTGAGGTTGTGGCGCCCCCAGCAGTGGGCTTTCTAGCAATGCGCCCTTGAGGCTGCTGGAAATGCGCCCTCTAGGGTGTCTGGGGGTCACGGGGGTGTCTTTCCAGAAGCGTCTGGCACGTGACTGCCAACGGGGACCCGGGAAGCAAGCCCCTGGCCACCGAGTGCGACTGGCCTCTGCGCCCTGCCCAGCGGGGTCCCGGGGAAGCCGCGTGCGTGCCACGGCTCCGTGGGTCGAACCCGGTCACCAGCAGGCCCCGCTGTGCCAGCCAGGGAAGGCAGGGTGCGCCACTTCCCTTCCCCTGCCTCTGGCGCCCTCTACACACCACCTTCCCTGACAACTGCCACAGGGAACATCTGCCAAGGAACCAGTACCTCTTCAGCTGAGCAGGACAAAAGCGTGAATTTGGAGCTGACGGGCAATGCAAGTGCCACCCGGCATGAAGGAAGAGGCTGATGGACCTTCCGAACGGGTGAAAAACACGTAGGAGAAAATCCGACGACTCTCCGTGAGCAAAAATTTATAGCACTTGTTTGAGGCCGGCGCAGTGCGCACACCTGTGATCTCAGCGGCTCAGGAAGCTGAGGCAGGAGGATTGCGAATTCAAAGCCAGCCTGGGCAATTTAGCAAGGGCCTGAGCAAACTAGCAAGACCTCTCTCTCGATAAAATAGAAAAGGAGTGGGGGGATGTGGCTCAGCGGGAAAGCACCCCTGGATTCAATTCCCGGTATTGAAAAGAAAGGAGGGGCTGGGGTTGTGGCTCAGCGCTAGAGCACCTGCCCAGCATGTGTGAGACACTGGCTTCGAGCCCCAGCACCCCCTATAAATAAATACAAAATAAAAGTATATTAAAAAGATGAAGCTTAAAAAA
>CM053417.1:15859354-15877863 GCA_028644305.1 Xerus rutilus
GGGCTTCAATCAGCTGTCCCCTCCAGTGGCAGGCAGGATGCTCCAGCCGTGAAGTCCCGTAGAGTAAGATTGCTGGTTTCAAGGTTCCTTTTGGAGCTGAGGGCGGGGGATGGGAAAGCGACAAGTTGAAACACCAGGGAGCTTGCTGGCCTTGTTGAGATTCCACCGTTTTAACTGAAGAAAGACTTCCTGTCGTTGCAAGAGTTTGGTTAGTTTTTAGAGTTTTGGAAGCATGTATTTTATTTTTATTCTTTGAGACCAGGTCTCACTGTGTTGCCCAGGCTCTCCTGGAATTCCTGAGCTCAAGGGATCCTTCCACCTCAGCCACAGAGCCTCTGGGACCACAGGAGGGCGCCCAGTCCCTGGGGGAAAACATTTACTGAGCTGATATTTACCAGTTTTTCCGTTGTTTTTATGCAACAGTGGCTCCTCCCGCCCACTTCAGTCCTGGGGATTGAACCCTCCTACTGACCTGCATCTGCAGTCCTTTAAAAATTTTTTTTAAACAGGGTCTTGCTAAGTTGCCAGTGTTGCTAGAGTCCTTGGATTACCTGACCAGCATCAGTGGCTTTTCAGAGTCCCTAATCTAGTGTTTTGCAAAGTGCTTTTTTCTATTTGGAACATTTTAAGGCCCTTTACATCCAAACACTCAGACTATAGATTATTTACATTGTTTCTTATTTTGTTCTGGTAGTTAATTTTATAAGGTAGTGTGTGCATACTATGCAGAGTTCCCTGTAAACAAGGCCAAAAGAATTACTTCCTTAATGAGATTGTTATTTCAACAGTCACATGATGAGTTGGTGCACTCAGCATATTCCCTGTGTGTGCATGAATGTGTGTACAGCCACTTTCCCTGAATTTAGTGGTTCAAAACAGTTTATCCCCAATGTAGTGCCAAAGTAACATCTAGTTATTAGTTATTATCTCAGATATATAGTTGACAAGTGTTTGTGGTCTTGACTTGGTTCCCTGCTTTGGATGTCAAAAGGTTGGAATCCTAATCCTAGGCTAGCCATGTTCTCTTCCAGAAAGTCTGAGGTGGAATACAGTTGAACATTCATTCAGATTGTTGGCAGAATCCAATCCCTTGCAGTGTGGCAATGAAGTACTTGATCTCTTGCTGGCTGTGACCAGGGTTTCACTCCCAACTCAGAGGCAGTTACACGTTTTGTGTGTCCCTCTCTCCAACTTCAAGCCAGCAAGGGCACATTATTTTATATATAATATATAATGTATATATATATATTACAATGTATATATATATAATGTATATATATATATATGCTCTTAGTTATCTCATGCATTATTTTATATATAATATATAATGTATATATATATATAATGTGTATATATATATATATATGCTCTTAGTTATCTCATGCTCTTATGTTGCCAGTCGGAAAAGATGCTTTGCTTTTAAGGGCTCATGGGTAGTGATTAGGTCCACTCAGCTAGCCCTTATTTAAATATCAAATGATTGCTATCTTTAATTACATCTGAAAAATCGCTTTTGTCTTCTGATATAATTTTGAGAGTAACACTAGATGCTAAGGGTCATGGGTACCATCTTAGAAATCTTCTAAAGAGAGAGAAGTTAATGTAACTGATGGATCCATCAGTTGTGGCCATTTCCTCATGCAGTGTAATTGTAGTGAGTCTGATCTTTCTCTATGTCTTTCATTTGATAAGTAGGAATTTTTTTGCATATTCATCACTATGAATTGGTGGGTCAGAAAACACCTAAGATGGCAGCTCAGTGTACGTGGTCAACTATAAGCCAATTTTTTCTCAAAGGTGTCAGAATGACATTTTCTTTCTTTTCTTTTCTTTTTTTGTCTTTTTTGGAACTGGGGGTCGAACCCAGGAGTTTGTGAATGCAAGGTAGACCCTTTGTCACTGAGCTACATCCCAGCCCCCAGAATGACATTTATGTGCACAGGAAGTTAATGCCAGTTCAGAGATACGGTCTTGTTATGATGGAGAAATCTGATTCATTTCCTCCCACCTCTAACTCCACAGCCACCTGGCTTATGGAGATTTTTTGACCACATTTCACAATTACATAAGGCAAAATTTCTGTAACAATAGACAGCAGCAATATACCTATCCCTTACTTTTCCTCCTTCTGCAGTTGAAGTTTGATTCATATGGGAAGGTGACTAAACCTTATTAAGCCTTTTTACACCACTTGCTTCTAAAGTTTGGCTTTTTGGAGTTCTTTTACAATTTCCTTGTTGTTCAGATCAACATGTTCTAACCAAGCATAAATAAATACCATTATTGATGGTAATTGATTTCTTCAAAAACCATGATTACATTTCATGTTTTTCTATATCAGGAATTTGAGCAGGTCTGGCATGGGCTCTCATGCTGCTTCATGCGGCAGCTGGGCTGCTTTGGAGAAAGAATTTGTTCTTGTTAATATAAAATACAACACAAAATTTACCATTTTAACTATTTTAAAGCATACAATTCAATGGCATTTAGCACATTCACATCTTGTGCAACTGTCACACAATTATGTAGTTCAAAAACTTTTTCACTATCCCAAAGAGAAACTGTAATCATTACCAATTATTCATTTCCCCTTCTCTCCAGCCCTTTGCAACTAGTACTTTCTTTCTCTGTAGATTTGCCAGTTGTTTATATTTCACACAAATGTAATCACAACATGTGCCCTATTTTGATTGTCTTCTTTCACTTAGCATAATATATTCAATATTCATCCACGTTGTGGCATGTATGAATACTTCATTTCCTTTTATAGCCAAGTGCTACTCCATTGTATGCTATCTCACATTCTATTTATCACCCAGAGCAGGACATTTGTACTGTTTCTACCTTTTTGTTTTTGTGAATAGTGCTATTAACAATTGTATAAAAGATTTTTCTGAGCACCTGTTTTTCAAGTCTTTTGAAAACATCTAGGAATGGAATTTCTGGGTCATATGACAACCCAATGGATAGCTTTTAGAAAAAGTATCAAAATGTTTGCCCCAGGGGCTTTACCATTTATTTGCTCAGCAGCAATGTATGAGGATACCAATTTTTCCACATCTTAATGAACACTTGTTATTTTCATTTTTAAAATTATGGCCATTATAGCATGTGTGAGCTGCTACCTTGTTATGATTTTGATTTATCCCTAATGACTAAAGATTTTGAACATCTTTCATGTTTGTCAGTTGTTGGGGTTTCTCTCACCTCCTTTGCCCATAATTCATTGAGTCATCTTTTTGTTGAGTTACAAGAGTTTTTAAAAATATTATGGATGCTTGATCCTTATCAGATATATGCATTGCAAATATTTTCTCCCATCCTGTGGGTTGTCTGTTCACTCTCTTGATCCAAAAACGTATCAACTTTATTTGATGCAAAAATGTTTCTAACTTTGGCAAAATCAAATTATTTCCATTTTTCCTTTGTTGCTTGGGCTTTGATGTCCTATCTGAGAAATCATTGCCAAATTCAAGGTCATGGAGGTTTACTCCAAAGTTTTCATCCTAAGAGTTTTATGGTTTTAGTTCTAATATTTAGATATTGATCCATTTTGAGTTAATTTTGGTGTATGATGGGGTAAATGTCTAACTACACTTAATTTTTAATTTGACTCTCCTCTAATCTAATAATGTAATTTTTCAATAATTTAAAATTTGTTTTTACTTGTTTTGTGGCCTAATATATGATCAATCCTAGAGAATACTCCATGAGTTTAGAAAAATGAGTAATTGATTGTTTTTGGGTGGATTGTTTTATAGGTATCTATTAGATATAATTGGTTATAGTATTGTTCAAATCTTCTATTTCTTTATGCATCTTTTAACTAGCTGTTCTATCCATTATTGAAGTCCCCAACTGTATTATAGAACAGTGCATTTCTCCCTTCAATCTGTCAAATTTTGCTTCATTTATTCTGACAGTGTTTTAGGTACATATTTATAATTTTTACATGCACATGAGATGGATTGACCTATTTATCAATATGTTGTAAAGACTAGACGACCAGAAGAAGATGAATTAAAGCCTCTTGGCAAGGCTTTATTGAAAATATACGCTCTCGGGCCGAATCCTCCCGTCCATCAGAGTGTGTCCGGGAGAATGGTGCTGGGGCTCTGGTGTAGGGAGAATTCGAAAAGCCCAGTCAGGAAGGGGAGGGCTTGGGGGCAGGAAGAGAAGGCCAGAGTCCTTCCTGGATAGGTCAGGAAAACCCGCTGATTGACAGGAGGCGTGTCTACTGGTGACTGTCAGCGTCTGGCTAGCTGCTCCTTTTCGCAGCTGCTGACTGCAACTGCCCTGACCAATCTCTTTAATTGGACATCTTGGACCCTGATCTGACTTTACATCCTTGCCTTTTTGATGATATAGGGCAGCAGATTCGGTCTGGCTACTTCGTGCAGGATTGGGGGTGTTGAGAGAGGGAGATGGCTTGGGTGTTGGTCAGGCAGGAAGGCAGACGCAGGGGTGTGGGAGCCTCTGGTTGTCAGTCATGTTGCTTGAATGTAGAAGCATCACCTGTGGGTAGGAACAGAGGCTTGGGAGAGATTACTGATTAGCAGAAAAGGGTTATCGAGAAATTTTGAGTTTGGTGGGCCCCAGCATGGTGGAAGTCCAAGGCTGGTCGGTTCTGTAATGAAAGTTGTTTAAGTTTTTAAGTAGTGGTTACTGCATAATCAAGTCCTCTTGCCCTAGCCCAGACACAGTGAATGGGGGCCAAGGAGAGCCCTTTTTTGCCCTAGAGAGGGAGGTGGTAACAAGTCATAGTAATTCAGCCTTACTGTACAGTTAATTGAGGAACATCAATGAGAATTACAATTATGATTTAAATATACACAGAGGAAACAATCTGAAATGTAGGAACTATAAGGGTTGAGAATTTGTCCCCATAACAAGGCTGGAGAGGACAAGGCATGTAAACATAGTATTTAGTTTTTAATGTCATAGATGTCTATCTTTAAATTATTTTAAATGCCCAGGAATGGCTGTGTTCTTGGTTTTGCTAGGTGTTTAAGATGAAGCAAGTCAAATTGACTTTTGTTCTTACCTATTGTTAAGAGTCACCTTTTGGTCTCCTGGGAGGCATCCTTGAGGAACTTGAGAGCAGCTTGTTAGCTCTGCTAGTGCCGTCTGCATTAGCATAGGTCGAGGTCTGGTGCTGATGTGGCTTCCCCAGGAAGCCTGAGGGACAGTTCCCTCTCTCTTTGACCTTCCTGTTCATCCTATGGCATTTGATTGGCTCTTTAATTCTCTAATGGTCTCAGCAATCTCTCTGATCAGGAGGTCCTGCGACCCAGAGGTGTAGAGCACTTCAGAGAAGTTTCCTCATTTCTTGGATTCAGGCTGACTCAGAGGGTCCAAATACTGGTTTTCTTGATCCTTTCATTTAATTTTAGTTTTTAAGTCTTGATATTAAACATTCAGCAAGCCAATCTCATCAGTTTTAAAGTAAGAGTACTGGGCCTTAATTTTAAGGTCTATCCTATAGGTGGTGGCTGATTTATCTTAAAATAATATGGGTTGGTTGTTCTTGAAGTAGTACCTCTGTAAAACATTAACAGGCAATACTTAGAGTTTAAGGAAAATACAAAATCACAACAGTAAAAACATATTTAGTTTGTGTAACAGCTTTCTCAAATTTTGGCTGAGTTACATATTATATCTCTGTTTGAGGTCCTAATGATCTTTACAACAAAATTAATCCTTTGAACATATCTTTAAATGAACTGGAGTCTGGCCTACATTGAAGCCATTGTAGTAAGCTGGGAGATAGGATTATCTCAGGGAAGACAGGGCTCCTTGCAAAATCTTAGCAGAATATTAAATAGATTAGGTCCTCATTTAAAATATTAAATGATATAAATTGATACTATACAAGTTGAGTTTGGAGAATATCAGCTTGATATAATGCTCTTTTAAAACTTTCTACTTTAAAGCTTGTATATCTGAAAGAAATGAACACGTTTAATATAAAAATAGAACTGGTAGCCCCATAATTGCATTGATATTGTTTAACCATAGTTATATAAACCTTAATTTTTGAAAGTTAGTTTCTCCAAGTGATAAAACCTGACAGATGTAAGAAAGTTACCTTATTAAGAGCAAAAAATTGTTTTAGATTTTAACTTTTTGTTTAATCATAGTTGTAAACCTCTTGATCAGAAATATTCTCTTTCCTTCCAATAAATACCATATTTAGAATTTTTAATTCCTTCTGTTCATATCCCAAAGCAATCCTTGTAAATTTTCTGGACTTAGGCAACAGTAGAAACCTTTAAAAGTTCATATAGGAATCTATAAAACTTTGTGTTTACTCAAATTAAATTGAACCTTTTAAATCATGTGAATCAAAAATATTTGGATCCATTTTTTTAGGTTTAATTGATGAGCACTCATTATCTGTGCCAATCCTGTTACCATGTACATAGAAGTTAAGAAAAGACAGTCTTAGAAAGATGCAGCCGATAAAAATAAAAAATGCAGGGAGGTTGGTTTGGTAGCTCACAGACTTCGGGCTCTAAGTCTTGGTCTGTGGCAGCTGCGCTAGCTTGTCTGAGCGGTGCGTGGACTGAGCGAGAGATGCAGGAACACAGGATGGGTGGGCCCTGCCTAACGCTCTGTCTCTGCCCTCCAGTGCTGGGACGGAGGCCAGCTCCGCCTCCTGGGAAGACGGCGCTGCAGCTCGGGGGAGCCGAGAGTGAGGGGAGGCGGGGAGCTTAGGCAGATGCAAAGCAACCTCCCATCCCCTCCCCTTTTCCCTGAGCTAAGGTAAAGCAGCAAGCCTGGGGGGAGGGGCCACTGCATGTCAGGCAACTCAGACGCGGAGCTGCCTGTCTGAGCAGCGCAAAGGCAGCGAGAAATGCAGAGAGGCGGGGCAGGTGGGCTCCGTTCAACGGTTTGTTTCTGTCCTCCGGCACTGGGAGTGAGGCCAGTGCCGCTTTTTGGGAAGATGGCTGCATTGGTGGCCGCATGAGGAAGGAGATAGAGGAGCAAATGAGAAAGGGTGCTTTTAGCAAGAAGAACTTGAAAGGACAGAACAGATGGGAAAGAAGGGAGGGGCGAGAGCGCAGTATCCAACAAAGCCTCAATGAAAGGAATTTCTGTCCATTTCCCCTTCTGGTGACAAAAATTAGCCAAACCAGTGAGGATTTGAAAATCAAAAGTTCCCCCTGGAGGCCATTTTGGTCCATTATTTAAGCCATAGTACAGTGGAGTTTTGAGGTCTAGAGAAGACTTGGGGTTCCCTGTGACTTCTCAGCGGTCCTGGGGAGGGGGCAAGAACATAAAAAGGCATCCCAAAAAATGTTCGTGTCCACGGGAGAACAGGGGAGGGGGGGAGAGGTGGAAAATTGAGGCATCCCTGCGAACTTTCTGGGGCCCCAGACGGCAGCAGAATGCCTAACACGAGGGTTGGGAATGTCTTCCCAGTCCACGTGGCCTCGAGTGGGCAGAGACCTATGCACATGTGCGACTTATGAGTAGGCCTCTGGAGCGAGCCGTGGGGGGGGGCAAGCTGAGAAGTCAGAGGAAGGGTCAGTCCGGGTGAGGAAGACAGAGAGTGGCTCAGGAGTTCTCCCGGTCCGGAGGGCTTGCCTCGACCCTGGTACAGGTTAAAAAACCGTCCCAGTTTCGGCATCATTATGTAAAGACTAGATGACCAGAAGGAGATGAATTAAAGCCATTTGGCAACAATTTATTGGAATACATGCTCTCGGGGCCGAATCCTCCCGTCCATCAGAGTGTGTCCGGGAGACTGGGGCTCCGGTGTAGGGAGAATTTGAAAAGCCCGGTCAGGAAGGGGAGGGCTTGGGGGCAGGAAGAGAAGGCCAGAGTCCTTCCTGGATAGGTCAGGAAAACCCGCTGATTGACAGGAGGTGTGTTTACTGGTGACTGTCAGTGTCTGGCTGGCAGCTCCTTTTCGCAGCTGCTGACTGCAACTGCCCTGACCAGTCCCTTTAATTGGACATCTTGGACCCTGATCCGACCTAACATCTATAATGTCCTTTTTTGTCTCTTGTAACAATTTTTGACTTCAAGTTTATTCTTTTCTGATATTAGTATAGCTACCCATCTCACTTTTGGTTAGTTTGCATGGAATATTTTGTTTTTATCCTTTCAGTTTCTGTTTACTTGTGGCTTCAAATATACAGTGAGACTCTTGTACATAGCATATGGTTGAATCATATACCTTTTTAACCATTTTAATAATCTTCAGCAAACAAATTTTTGAGACACAATTCACACCCAATAATTTGTCCATTTAAAGTGGATGATTCAATGCCTTTTGGTAGATTACATTATTAATATTTTTTTAAATATAGTTAAAATATATAACATAAAATTTGTTATTTTAAACAATTTTAAGTATCAAATTCAGTGCCTTTGATTACATTCACAATGCTATGCAATCATCACCAATGTCTATCCCCAAAACTTTTTCATCATTCAAGCGGAAACTATGTAAATATCAGCAATAACTCTACATTATCTCCTCCCTACAGCCCCAATCGAAATTCCTTTCTCATAAAGTCTACTCGTAATGAATGCCTCTTTTGTTTTTCTGATAATGTCTTAATTTCTCCTTCATTTGTGAAGTTTACTTTGGCCCGAGATAGACTACCAATTGAGTTTGTTTTTTTTGTTTGTTTTGGCAGTGCTAGGAATCAAACTTAGGCCTCATGCATGCACTGTGCTACAAACTCAGCCCCCATTTTAAAATTTTAAACGTCATTATATTGTCTTCTGACCTCCCATGCTTCTTATGAGAAATTAGCTGTTAATCTTGGTGGGGATCTCTTGTTGTGACAAGTGTTTTCTCTCTGGCTGCCTTCAAGAGTCTCAGTCTTTGAGCATTTTGATAATATCTCAGTTTATCTCCATTACAGTTCTTTGAGCTTGTTTGGGTATATGGATTTATGTCTATTATTAAACTTGGGAGTTTGAAGCCAACATTTACTTAAAATTCTTCCTCCCCAACTTCTTTCTTTCCAGGGATCCTATGTCTATATGTTGTTATGTTTGATGATGTTACTTGGGCTAAGTTTCTTAGGTTCTATTAGTTTTTTCTCTTTTCTTTTTGCTCCCCATGCTGCATAATTTCAATGAACCTACCTTCATATTCCGAGTCTTTCTTCTGTGTACTTATATCTGCTGCAGAACGTTTTTGAGGGAATTTGTAGGAGCACTCTCCATAACTTCAACCCCTCCCTTCCATCCTTCCCCACTCTATGCTAATAGACTGTGCTCTTGCCAGAATGCACCCCTTTGTTTGTGACCTTTGGACCTGATTGATTCAAGAGTGTATTTAAGCTTCTATACTTTCTGGAATAAATGGTGTTTTCTGCTTCTCACTCCAGGTGTTTCTGCGCCCCACTGGGGCAGAGCAGATTTTTACCTACACCCTAGGGTCTGGGGAGATTGGCTCCATGAATGGCCACCACCGTCCAGAGAGACCCCATATCGTCTTCCCCAGGGACCCCTCTCTGTCTCTCTGGACTGCAACTCATTGGGAAGGCCCACGTGGCCCCCTCACTCCCTTATTTAAGCAATAGGAATTTTTCATCTCAATTATTGTATATTCCAGGTCCATATAATTGGTTCTCCTTATTCATTTTTCTTTGTTCATACATCATTCTCCTGGTTGTTTGGTTCTTTACCCTGGGGTTCCCTTAGCTCTTTGATCATATTAAAGACAGTAAAGACATTTGTTTAAAATTTCTTTATTGACTTCAATTCCCATGCCTTCTCAGGGATACTTTGTGTTAATTTCCTCCTCTCCCCCATTATTGTTCCATACTTTGTCTCTGCAAACCTCATACTTTTTTATTGAAATTTGAACATTTTGAATATTATGATGACTCTAGAAATCCTGGTTCCTCCTAGCATGTATTGTCTACTTGTGGGTTATTTTGTCTTGTTTATTAACTTCTTTAAACTATTTTTAAGGACTGTATTTTTTGTCATGTATAGTCTCTGAAGTCCTTGTTCCCATAACTTGGAGGTCAGCTAGTAGTTTAACAGATTTCCTCAAGTGCCTGGAATAAAAAGAAAAAAAAATATTCTCCAAGTGATAGCAGATTAGCTATCTATTGGGATGCTTCTTCAACACTTAAACAGGCTGTTTACAACTTTGCCTTATCTTAACCTTCACTTCCTGCTTGTACTTGGTCTAAAGATGAAACAGAGATGAAATCTGACAGTGCTCTCAGGTCTTTTATAGACAGGAGTCCTGACTTTGGGTGTATATATGGTTTTGTAGATTTCCAGGTATACATGGGAGAATTTTAAAGCCCTAATTCTGCAAAGTGTCTTACACTCCAGCTTCTCCTCCAACCTTTGACATATTGTTTGCTGTAGCTTGTTCACCTGCCTTGAAATATTTTTGAGAAATATCCTCCACATAGCTGCTGAGAGACTTTGGATTTATGTGAAACAAAGGCAACTAATCCCCTTTTGTCAGTTCAGGGAGCCCTCCAGACAGGTGCAAACATACAAACACAATTGCTTGGGAATATGGTCCATTCATTCCCTCCAGAAATAGGAGCCCATACTTGGAATGCAGGCTGCCATCTTTAAGATCACTGCCATGCCATGGAGGGGTATGCACAAGGGTAAACTAAAGTGCCACAGAGCTCTCCTATCGTATTCAATGTTTTTTCTCATGATATAGCATTTGCTTGGTTGCTACAAACTTTTGACTTATATTCTAGAAATCCAATAAACTTGATTGTGACAGTTTTTCCTCTTCAGTGTTTCTTGGGAGGAACTGGCCTCCCCAGTACTTTCACTAATATCACTCAGTCCTGTGAGTGATATTTGGAAGCTTAAAGCCTTATGTTAACATCTTAATTGGTTAATAATATTCACTTTTTCTGAAAATAACAAATCACAAGAAACACACCACTAGAAACTTCTCTATCATCAATAAACTGTGAAAATCAATAAAGTGATTTATTGTATATATGCAAAGTTCAAAATCTCTTTGAATACTTAAATTTTTACAAATGATACAAACATAACAATACTGTTCCATATAAATTTTTGTATAAACATTAAAGGAAATACACACATTATTTTTTTCTTTTAGTGCTTCCAAAGCACATAAGTCCACCTGAAAATGTTCTTTTGTAACATGCAAGAACAAAAGCCAGAGCATAGGGTACCCTCAGGTGTACTTTGTAATGTCTTTAGCAAAATAGAAGAGAGTTGGAGGTAGATTGTTTGGTGACTCTCCCTGCCCCTTCCCACAGAGAAATAAGTTACCCAAATAGCAGCTTCTTACTCTTTGATTCAAACTTTCCTGAATATTGCATGGTTTAAAAGGCACAACTAGGAACTGTTGAAAGTTCTGTTCAGCACACACAAGATTAACATTTGGATTCTGTATGCTTATTCTTTCAAAAAGACATTTGTAAGAACATCAAGTGGTTTTCCACTTGCAGGTAGCCCCTTGTCACTCTGAAAATGCCTGAAATGGCAAAGCTTAAATGAGTGACCCCTTTTTGCCTATAGTAGGGGCAGCAGGGTTTTATGAACTTAGCCCACTTAATTAACAAAACCAACACCACCTTCCTCTAATTGGGACAATAAACAAGAAAATAAAATAAATTGATGCTTTCTACAAAAGTTTTTAAGGCAAAAGTCCAACTTTTACTGCCAGATAATCATAAAACTTAAAAGCTCTACCACATTTTCTTAAACTCTTGGAAGTTTCAACAATATCCTGAACAGTCCCTACAGCTCACAAAACTCATCCTTTTTTTCACTTGTCTTTGCATTAATTTGATGATCTGCTGTTGACATGATTCACATTGTTGAGAAGGTGATGGGAATCTATTTTTTCTAGAACCTTCTCAAGGTGCTGAATTAAGACTCGTCTTTTAAACCTGAAAAAAATAAGATAATTTTATTAACCAAATGATACTTAGAGCACTTATGGTGTACAAGGTACTAAATGGGATACAAAGTAGAACTTGCAATCTACAGGGGAATATCCAATTTGTCCTCATAGGAAGATAAGGTTTAGCAAATACAATGAGTACCAACTGAAGGCCCAAGCTCACATTACTCCAGAGAAACAAATGAGTTGGCTGCAGATAACATCAATCTAAATACCTCTAGATATAGCCTTAACTATGACTTAGGACAAAAGTTTAAGAAAAGAGGGAGATCAAAGATGGCGGCCTAGATGGACGCCATGTTCCTAGTTTCTCCAGGGCCAAGGATAAAAGCAGTGGAAATACTGTTTCTCTATGAGTTATTAGAGGACCCCTGACAGATGCCTTCATGCAGGAATTCCAATCATGTGCCCGTGCAGGTCACCAGGCCCCAGCATTTTCACAGGACTCTGGCCACTCACCCACACAGGACACTGGCCAATCGCCCATGCAGGACTAGCTCCCGTGCAGGACCCCCGGCTCCAGTGCCCACACACCTCACAGGACCTCAGGTCACCCCCCAACACAGGACCCCCAGCTCCTGCACAGGACCCCTGGCTGCTGCTCCTCCTGTAGATGTGTGGACCTCCATCTACCAGTGTGGAACTCCCCCATTCCACTACATCTAGGGACACTGGACAGGATCTGGAGACAACCTTCTACTTCTGCATAGCATACCACAGAGATGCATCTCTGAACACATCACCCAATGCCAGCCTACACCCTATCTCTGAAAACAGATGCCTCCATTGTGAGACTCCTTCATGACCATCTTGGACCTGAGTGGAGAGACACCAGTAAACAACAGACAACACCACCTACTGGATGAGAAAGGAAGCGAGCCTTTTTATTTACCTTAAGACTTTTTCCCTCTATTATCCCTTTTCTTTTTTTCTTTTCTTCCTTTCTTTTTCTTCTTCTCTCTCTCTCATTCTTTTCCTGCTCTCACATCCCCAACATTTGTGAAACCAAGGATATTTTATGCATTAGGCTACTGAGGACTGGGATATCTGATTAGTATATTACAGTTATATTATATAGTCTCATATCTTCTATCTTTTCATGCTTTATTTTTCTTAATTTTTATGTTTCCTTGTTTGTTGTACTCTGTTTTATTCCAACTTACTTGTCTTCCCCAAATCTCTTTCTCTCTTTTCTACTACTAGCCAACTTCTTTTGGATTCCTCTTTCACACTTTCTAGGATTTAATAGCGCTATATCTTCACTTCTTACCTCCCTAACATCTCATCCTACACTCCACACCCTGTTCTATTTAGTTCACCAGCAGAAACTGTAGACCCTGTTGCCAACCTATTGTTTATATAGTAGATACTAATTGAACTCATAATTTCTGTATATTGTGATAAAGCCATAAATGTCCTATTAGGAGCTACTTGGTTTAAAACTATATATTGTTTGTATTGAGATCTGTTAATATTGGATACCTCCTTAAAGGAGAGGTACTGGAACCTTGTAGGGAATCTATAACCCTATAGGATAAAGACTGTGGACAGACCATGCATGTGTGAAGGAAGAGACTGACTGTGTGCCACACTGTGGCCCCCCCATCTACTAACCAGCAGCTGTCCCTGCCTACTTTCATCTAGAGTCAATAGCCAAGACCAGGAAGATCATC
The DNA here is from genome assembly GCA_028644305.1 of Xerus rutilus. NCBI lineage: Eukaryota > Metazoa > Chordata > Mammalia > Rodentia > Sciuridae > Xerus > Xerus rutilus. Next base: position 15,872,924 of record CM053417.1, read on the forward strand.
CCCGAGATCCCTGCAGGCTCGGTTACAACAGAAGTGAGGTATTGGTAACTTGCAGGGACACTACAAGATTATAGGGTAGAAACTGTAATACCTCAGATCAGCACTACTAGAGAGGAAGACACATGAACAACATGAAAAAACAAGGGAAGAAAATGCCCCAAACAAACCAAGATGCTACAATAATAGAATCCATTGACAGCACAGTAGATGAAATGTCAGGGAAAGAGTTTAGAACAAATAAAATTAAAATGATCTGTGAAGCAAAGAATAATATAAGAGAGCAATTACAGGCAACAATAGATCACTCCAACAGAGATTAGAGATCAAATACAGGCAACCATTGATCACTCCAACAAAGAGATAAGAGATCAAATACAGGGAGCAAAAGATTACTTCAAGAAAGAGATAGAGACTTTGAAAAAGAACCAAGAAGAAATCCTCAAAATGAAGGAAACAATAAAACAAATACAAAATTCAATAGAAAGCATCACCAACAGACTAGATCACTTGGAAGATAGAACCTCAGACAATGAAGACAAAATATATAATCTTGAAAATAAAGTTGAGCACACAATGAAGATGGTAGGAAACCATGAACAAAACATCTAAGAATTATGGGATAATATCAAAAGACCAAATCTGAGAATTATCAGGATAGAGGAAGGCACAGAGATACAAACCAAAAGAATACACATTCTCTTCAATGAATAATATCAGAAAATTACCCAAACATGAAGAATGAATTGGAAAAGCAAATACAAGAGGCTTACAGGACACCAAATGTACATAACAACAACAGATGCAAACCAAGGTACATTATAATGAAAATGCCTACCATGCACAATAAAGATAGAATTTTAAAAGCTGCAAGAGAGAATGTACAGATTACATACAGGAGGAAACCAATTCAGATTTCAGTAGGTTTCTCAGCCCAGACCCTGAAAGCCAAGAGATCCTGGAACAACATATACCAAGCTTTAAAAGAAAATGGGTGCCAAGCAAGAATCTTATATCCAGCAAAATGAAGCTTCTGATTTGATGACAAAATAAAAACCTTCAATGATAAACAAAAGTTAAAATAATTTGTAATGAGAAAGCCTGCACTACAGAACATTCTCAGCAAAATATTTCATGAGGAGGAAATGAAAAACAACAGTGAAAATCAGCAAAGGGAGAAACTACACTAAAGGAAAAGTCAATGAAAGGAGAAACCAAATCGAGTTACAAACCAAAAATAAACTAAATTGAATGGAAATACAAACCATATTTCAATAATAATCCTGAATGTTAATGGCCTACATTCATCAGTCAAAATGGATAGACTGGCAGATTGGATTAAAAAAATACCCAACAATATGTTGTCTTCAAGAGACTTATCTCATAGAAAAAGATGTCCACAGACTGAAGGTGAAAGGATGGGGGAAAAACACACCACTGAAATGAACCATGTAAACAAGCAGGGGTCTCCATCTTCATTTAAGATAAAGCAGACTTCAAACCAAAGATAGTCAGAAGGGATAAAGAAGTACATTTAATACTGCTTAAGGGAACCATACATCAAGAAGACATAAGAATCATAAATATCTATGCCTCGAACAATGGAGCATCCACGTATATCAAACAAATACTTCGCAATTTTGATAATCAAATAGACCACAAAACAATAATAATGGGTGCCTTTAACACACCTCTCTCACCACTGGACAGATCTAACAAAAGTTAAACAAAGAAACCATAGAACTCAATAATACAATCAGTAATTTAGAATTAACAAACATATACAGAATATTTTACCCATCAACAAGTGAATACACTTTTTTTCTCAGTAGCACATAGATCCTTCTCTAAAATAGACCAAATATTATGTCACAAAGCAACTCTTAGCAAATACAAAAAAGTAGAGATACTACCCTGCATTCTATCAGACCATAATGGAATGAAATTAGAAATCAATAATAAAATACAAAATAGAAGCTACTCCATCACCTGGAGACTAAATAATATGCTATTGAATGATGCATGGATAAGAGAAGACAACAAGGAGGAAATAAAAAAAAATTCTTAGAGGTAAATGAGAACTCTGATACAACATATCAAAATATCTGGGACACTATGAAGGCTGTGTTAAGAGGAAAGTTCATTGCATTGAGCTCATTCATTAAAATAAGAAAAAGTCAACAAATACACGACCTGACATAATATCTCAAAGCTCTAGAAAAAGAAAAAAATCAACACTAAAAGAAGACAGGAAATAATTTAAATCAGGGCTGAAATCAATGAAATTGAAACAAAGGAAACAATTCAAAAAATTGACAAAACAAAAAGCTGGTTCTTTGAAAAAATAAATGAAATTGATAAACCCTTAGCTACCCTAATGAAAAGGAGAAAGAAAACCCAAATTACTAAAATTCAAGACAAAAAGGGAAATATCGTGACTGACACTATTGAAATACAGAAGATAATTAGAAACTATTTTGAAAATCTATACTCTAGTAAAATAGTAAATCCTGAAGACACTGACAAATTTCTAGGGGCATATGATCTGCCCAAAATGAATCAGGAGGACATACACAACTTAAACAGATCAATTTGAAGCAAGGAAATAGAAGATGCCATCAAAAGCTTACCAACCAAGAAGAGTCCAGGACCAGACAGATTCTCAGCTGAGTTCTACAAGACCTTCAAAGAAGAATTAATACCAATACTCCTCAAATTATTTCATGAAAGAAAAAAGGAGGAAACCCTTCCAAACTCATTCTATGAGGCTAGTAACACCCTGAATCCAAAACCAGACAAAGACACATCAAAGAAAGAAAACTTCAGACCAATATCCCTGATGAACATTGATGCAAAAATTCTCAATAAAATACTGGCAAATCACATGCAAAAACATATTAAAAAGATAGTGCACCATAATCAAGTGGGGTTCATCCTAGGCATGCAAGGTTGGTTCAACATACGGAAATGAATAAACATAATTCATCATATCAATAGACTTAGTCAAGAATCATATGATTATATCAATAGATGCTGAAAAAGCATTTGACAAAATTCAGCACCTCTTCATGTTCAAAACACTAGAAAACTAGGGATAGTAGGAACATACCTCAACATTGTAAAAGCTATCTATTCAAAACCAAAAGCCAACATCATCCTCAATGGGAAAAAATTGGAAGAATTCCCTCTAAAAATGGGAACAAGACAGGGATGTCCTCTTTCACCACTTCTATTCAACATAGTCCTTGAAGCTCTAGCCAGACCAGTTAGACAGACAGAAGAAACTAAAGGTATACAATAGGAAAAGAAGAAGTTAAACTATCATTATTTGCCGACAACATGATTCTTTACTTAGAAGATCAAAAAAATTCCACCAGAAAACTTCTAGAATTAATAAATGAATTCAGCAAAATAGCAGGATATAAAATCAATACCCATAAATCAAATGCATTTCTATACATCAGTGATGAATCCTCTGAAAGAGAAATTAGAAAAAATACCTCATTCACAGTAGCCTAAAAAAAATGAATTAGTTGGGAATCAATTTTTAAAAAGAGGTGAAAGACCTCCACAATGAAAACTAGAGAACACTAAAGAAAGAAATTGAAGAAGACCTTAGAAGATGGAAAAATCTCCCATGTTCTTGGATAGGCAGAATCAATATCATCAAAATGGTGATACTACCCAAAGCGCTATACAGATTCAATGCAATTCCAATTAAAATCCCAACATCCTTCTTTATAGAAATAGAAAAAGCAATCATGAAATTCATTTGTAAAAATAAGAGACCTAGAATAGTCAAAACAATCCTTAGCAAGAAGAGCAAAGCAGGGAGCATCACAATACCAGACCTTAAACTATATTACAAAGCTATAACAACAAAAACAGCATGGTATTGGCACCAAAATAGACATGTAGATCAATGGTATAGAACAGAAGACACAGAGACAAACCCACATAAATACAGTTATCTCATACTAGATAAAGGTGTCAAAAACATACACTGGAGGGGGCGGTTCCAAGATGGCGACCTAGACGGACACCGCGATCGCTCACTCCAGAACCGGCGACAGAAGTTGTGCAATTTCCATATCTCAGCCAGCTTCTGGACATCATCCTGACAGCTGTCCCTGCAGGAATTCCACTTGCACGTGTACGCAGACCCACCAGGCAGCAACATTTGCCACAAACAGTGTGACTTCAGCAGGAATCAGCGTGCTGCAGCTGGCAGTGCCGCAGCCGCCAGCTCCACTGTGGGCAGTTCGGAGCCTCAGTCCAGAGCCCTGCCCCCGGTAGGGCCTGCTTCTACACGAAGGGGCGTGGGACAGCTCATGGGAACAAACTGAACTCAACACAGAACACCGTGAAAAGACAGAGATTTCACCAGCGGCCTGACCCAGAGTTACACCCGGCTGTGAAACCCACACCCAGGACACCAGCGGGGAAAGCCCAGCAAGCAATGGACAACGCCACCTACTGGAGTAAAATAGAAAACCCTGAGGACACCGGCAAATTCCTAGAGACATATGACCTGCCCAAACTGAACCAGGAGGACATTCATGACTTAAACAGATCAATTACATGCAAGGAAATAGAAGAGGCCATCAAGAGCCTTCCATCCAAGAAAAGCCCTGGACGAGATGGATTCTCAGGCGAGTTCTACAAGACCTACAAGGAAGAACTAACTCCAATACTCCTCAAACTATTCCATGAAATAGAAAGGGAAGGAACCTTTCCAAACTCATTCTATGAGGCTAGTATCACCTTGATTCCAAAACCAGACAGAGACATGTCAAAAAAGGAAAATTTCAGACCAATATCCCTGATGAACATAGATGCAAAAATTCTTAATAAAATTTTGGCAAATTGCATACAAAAGCATATTTAAAAAATAGTGCACCATGATCAAATGGGGTTCATTCCAGAGATGCAAGGTTGGTTCA
>CM053417.1:15878363-16017674 GCA_028644305.1 Xerus rutilus
GGAACAAATTTTTGCCACACGCACATCAGATAGAGCACTGATCTCCAGGATATATAAAGAACTCAAAAAACTTAACACCAAAAAGTGAAACAACCCCATCAACAAATGGGCTAAGGAGCTGAACAGACACTTCTCAGAAGAAGATATACAATTTATCAACAAATATATGAAAAAATGTTCAACATCTCTAGCCATTAGAGAAATACAAATCAAAACTCCTCTAAGATTTCATCTCATGCCAGTCAGAATGGCAGTTATCAAGAATGCAAACAACAAGTGTTGGCAAGGATGTGGAGGAAAAGGCGAACTCATACATTGCTGGTGGGACTGCAAATTGGTGCAACCAATCTGGAAAGCAGTATGGAGATTCCTTAGAGAACTTGGAATGGAACCACCATTTGACCCAGCCATCCAACTCCTCAGTCTATACCCAAAGGTCTTAGAAACGGCATACTACAGTAATGCAGCCACTTCAATGTTTATAGCAGCACAATTCACAATACCTAAACTGGGGAACCAACCTAGATGCCCTTCAATAGATGAATGGATAAAGAAACTGTGGTATATATACACAATGGAATATTACTCAGCAAGAAGAGAATAAAATTATGGCATTTGCAGGTAAATGGATGGAGTTGGAGAACATCATACTAAGCAAAGTAAGCCAATCCCCAAAATCCAAAGGCCAAATATTCTCTCAGATAAGTGGATGCTGATCCATAATGTGGGAGGAGACTTGGGAAGAATGGAGGAACTCTGGTCAAAGGAGAGGGAAAGGAGGGGATGGGACATGGGGTCAGGAAAGATGGTGGAATGCAATGGACAACAATGCCCTAGGTTCATGTATGACTGCACACATGGTGTATATTGTGTACAACCAGAGAAGTGAAAAGTTGTGCTCCATTTGTGTACAATGAATCAAAATGCATTCTGCTGTCATGTAAACCTAATTAGAATAAATAAATAAATAAATATTTTTTAAAAAGAGTTTGAGAATATGAAGGCAGAGCCTATTCTCTGTCTTGCATTGGGCTCTGCTGCTAACACAAGCTTGAAGAGTTCTTGTTTATACCCACCTTGCAGCTTCCTTGATGGTAAATTCGACAAACTGCTTCTTTATCTCCAGAGGTCCTTGCACTTTTTCAAGCAAAATGAAGATTCTTTCATAGTCTGAAGAGATTTTAAAAGCTTTAGTATTTTAAAAAAATATGAATGAGATATAGAATTGTATTATCATTCATCCTCAGTAATCATTTTACGTGGGTAGAAAGTTAGATATAGTTGGTATTTTAAACACTCAAATGAAAACATCTGCTTGTATCTACTAAGGAAACTCTTGCATATACTATCAAATGTGGAAGGCTGAAAATGGCTGCCCAAAGTTGCCCTAATTCCTGGAGCCTGTGAAAGTGTTACTTTTTATGTTACCTAAGAAACCTTATTTTCAGATAAAATTAAGTCAAGGATGTTGAAATGGGGAGATCATCCAGGTTTTTATGTGTGAGTCCAATGTAATCACACAAGTATCCTTATAAGATGGAACAGAAAAGGTCAGAGAGAAAAAATATGGAAGGACAGAAGTGGTGGTTAGAGAAGAGAAAAAGTGCTAATGCTGTTGACTCAAAGATGGGGGAAGGGGCTAAGAACCAAGGAATACAGGCAGCCTTTGGAAAAGTTTCTTGGTAGAGCCCTCAAAACACTGGCCTGCCAATAATTTCATATTAGCCCAGTAAAAGTATCTTCAGAATTCTGACTTCTTTTTTTTTTTTGGTACTGGGGATTGAACTTGGGTGCTCGACCACTGAGCCACATCCCCAACCCTATTTTGTGTTTTATGTAGAGACAGGGTCTCACTGAGTCGCTTAGTGCCTCGCCAGAATTCTGACTTCTAAAACTATCAGATAATAAATTTGTGTTGTTTTAAACTCAATGATACATGGTATGTGTAATAAATACAATAATAATTTGTTCTAGCAGCACAAGGGAACTATTTCTAGAAGCAAGGAGGAAGGTGATTATATCTTTTTAGTTCAAGCCAGAGGAATCACATTAAATTATGTGAGAACTCAATATTGCCCCAAAATGCACATCAATAGGTAGTTTGAATCTTTTCTGAATCATAGAATGAGAGGTACCTCCTGTTTTACTGTTATATTATTGATAGAAGTCCCTACTTACTTCGTCCAAACTTTCGAACTTCTTTCATTAATTGATGTTTTATATCAGCATTGATTCCTTGTGCCATTGCAGGAGTGATCTGCGATGTATTTGGTGCAGTTCCCAATGTAGATACTACTGCATTTTTTTGGTCATTGACAGAGGGATTGCAGTTTTGGGCTCCTCCTGTAAGTACGTTATTATCAAGCTTGTGAAATGGTCCATCTTTCTTGAGACTAATGAAGTCATCAGAATCCAACTGGCTGGGTGGAACACCATCTCCTGTTGTGTTCATAAGCTCTGCTGGAGCAGGTTTTGACAAGAAGCCATCAGGTGGAGTTTGCCCATTTTCCATCTTCTCTTCATGCACATCATGAATGACAGTGGCATCTGGAAAGCAATTTAAGAAGTTGAGCTATGACGTGGGTGCATTATGTCAATCCCACAAGTACATCCCTATGCTCCTAAGTTTCAAGGAAATTATTTACTTCCTAAATCAGGAAGATGTACCAGGCAGAGATCTGAGACCCCTCACACTGAGCTCAAGAAAATAATACAACATGATCACCTCCTTCCTTCTTGCTACTATGCAAACACGTAGAACCTGAGATAGTACAACTAACAAACATTTGGAAGTCCTGGTACTCATGGTTTAGTGTCAGCCTGTTACTCTTTATAAGGAAAAAATTACCACATCTCACTTGATGTCATGATTTCTCAAAGTCACATATAAACTACCATGCATTGCCTGAGCTTCCTGAGTTACCTGAGCTTTAAGCCAGGTAACGTGAATAGACAATTCTGAGTCCTTTCTACATCAAATAGTCTGAGAAAATACACTGGGGCTAAATGCTCTCTCTACTACATCACCCCAAATCCCTTATTGTCCTCATCGTTCTCTTCTGTGTCAAAGTGAGTTTCTTTTTACTCCAAGCCTGATACTTCTATATCTTTTACTCATATTTTGCTGTCTCAAGAGCTGGATCAGCACTGAAGAAAACAGAAATTGCTCCTGCCATGAGAGCCTGCAGTGTGATGGGAAGTCAGACAGGAAATGCACTGTGAGTGACAGAGCCATGCAGCTGGACTCCTCTTGGGGAAGAGGTGGGCAGGGGCGTGAGAGGGAGCCGCACAGGAAACTCCAGGGCTGAGGGTGGTGGCAGGGCCTTCTGGGTGGTGTCCTCTGAGCAGAGCCCGAGGAGGAGACAGAGCAGGCTTGTGCAGATGCAGGGGGCCAATGCCAGGCTGCAGGGAGGGTGGGGGTCAGAGGGACCTACTGAGGACCATGGAGTGGAGGAGAGAGGCAGACACAGGAAGAGGCTGCCAGCACCCAGGTGAGGCCATGGAGAGATTATGGCCCACAGTCAGGACTGGAGGCTGTGTTCTAAGTGCTTGGGAAAGTGGAGAACACATTTCCAGAAATGACATGGCATGGGCCCATTTATCTGCTAACACTATTACTCTCACTCCAGTGCCAGGAATGAGTTAGTAGCAAGAATGTGAATTAGAGCCTGGGCACTGTGCACACCCCTATAATCTCAGCAACTCAGGAGACTGAGGCAAGGAGGACTCCAAGTTCAAAGTCAGCCTCAGTAACTTAGTGAGGCCCTCAGCAAGGTAGCAAGATCCTGTCTCTAAATAAAGTACAAAAAAGGGCTGGGGATGTGGCTCAGTGGTTAAGCATCCCTGGGTTCAATCCCAAGTACAATAAATAAATAAATAAATAGGTAGGTAGGTAGGTATGTAGGTAGATAAAAAAATAGGAATCAGGTAGATCAGAAAAGAAGCTATCATAGTAGCTTGTTGAGACATCATGGTAGTGTAGAATCATGGGAAAGAAAAAATGGTAAAATACAAAGATTATATTGAATGTCAAGCTTCCTGGACTTGATAAATGGATGGAAGTAAGAGAAGAATAAAATAATAATCATGGTGACTCTAAAGTTTGGCACCTGAACTACTGAGTAAATAATAATGCCAGGGGTGTGCAGGAGCCAGTATTCTACTGCTCTTGAGAGTGAACTGTGCCCAATTCTTCATGCTGTGATTCAACAGTCTCTGATTGCTATCCTGGCATTAATGACATTAGCATTATTTACTCTAGAGAAATCTGCAAATGCTATAGTCTAGAGTTTCTCTGCCATTCCAATCACCACAGTTGCTGTAGCTTTACCAGCATGCCACTGGATGATGTCATTAATTGCCATGAATAAGGATGTCAGCAGAGTTATTTTGAAGAGGGGCAAGGTCAGGAGCCTAGTTGAAACACATGCAACCTTAATGAGTTTTATATGTCTATTAGGCTACTAAGCAGAGATGCCATGTCCATGGTTAAATCAGAATCTGGAGCTGAGGAGCAAGCTATAGTCTATATGCACAAATATTGAAGTTGTTGAAATATGAATCAATTTAACAGCCACAGGACTGCATGGAGGGACGTGTTTTCACCCAGGGAGAAAACACAGTGAATAGAAGATACCCTGGATTTGAGCTTTGGGGCCCTCCAATTTCTTGAGGTGGGAAAGAAAGGGAAAATAAAACAGAAAAAGAGGATGGAAAGGGCCATTTCTAAAGGGAAAAGAAAACTAGGTGTCTGAGAACTCATGAAAGTCTTCATGGAGAAGGGAATGGACAACTGTGTCAAATGCTGTTGAGAAGTCATGGCAAGGTGCAACAGACACTGGTGAGCCTGAGAACAGTTTCAGTGGGGTCAAGGAGGCTGACCCAAGGCTGCACTTGGCTAGAGCATGAGCATGAGGTAACAGCACAGGGAGCTAGTACAGATTCACCTTCTTAGCCCATTCACTCCAACTGCCTTGGAAACCTACTTTGTCCCAACTCTTGAAGCTGCTCCAAATGGCTGCAATGAACATTCCCATAACTCCATCTCTCCATTAATTACTGTTATTGACTTACTTGCTAAGTTATGAATTAATTAATAATGACTATGTTAATACCATGCATTAATTACTGTATTGTTATGAATCTCTTCTCCTCCTCATATACACTAAGATCCTTGAAAAAGGTTGTTTGCTCCCATGGGGCCTTTTGTACCCACTATATAGATGGCTTAATAAATGACTTACTTAATGAACAAAAACTAAACACACACACACACAAAAGGAATACAAAGGAAAATAAAACTGTTTAGGGTCTTAGTCCTCTAGGAGCCATAAGGAAATCACAACCACTACTCTATACCTGGATGTACAAGAGTGGGTTTTATGAGGTTTGGATAAGATGGGCACCATGAGGCTGAGAGTGGTCCCTTTCCGCCCACATGGTTAGTTACAGTAGGCGGTGTTTGTGGTTTCCTCAACTGCAGGGACATACTCCGCTTTCTCTTAGATGACATAGGACTGTTGAGTTCTCCAGGACGTTTCACTTTATTCTGTGGCCCTGCTACAAACTCATCTGCTTCATCAATCATCATTCCCTAAAAAACATTAACAAACATATTCCATTACAAACAAAAATTCCACTATCAAAACACTACAAACACTTGTCTCAGGCATATACAATCAATCAATTGCACATTACATTACTTTACGTAAGTATAAACACAGGCCAAATATTTACCAACTCTTCCCAGAAAATGGCACTCAATTTTAATCCAGTCTAAGTGGAACAAAGAGGAAACTCACTTGTTTTCATGCTAAAATGGTCAAGTCAGTACATCACACACATACCACATTTATATCTCTAGTAAAATAATTCAAAAAAATTGCCATCACCTAGTACTTCGTATTTCAAAGGGCACATTCATCACCATCTAGTTAGAGCACTGCTGACCTGATTCATGGAAGTAGAAGAAATAACTGGTGATCTCAATTTGAAAAGAATCAATGTGTGGTGGTAGGAATGAATATAGACTCCAGAGCCATGAAAGATGTGGGTTCAAATCCTGGCTTTTATCAGTTGTGTCACAGTGCTTTGACATTTACCCAATATAAGCCTTGGAGCAGACAGTAGTGTTCACCTTGTAAAATGGTTGTAGGCATTAAAATGTAATCTTTGAAGATACCAGCTCCTACTAGGTACTCAAAAAATGGCAGCTACTATTCTTTGCACTCAACACATTCTTGCATCAGGAGGCTCCCATTTCCACCCACAAAGATCCCTGTTATCAGATTTTCTCTCTCATTTGTGTTTGTCTTACCAAAAAGAAGAGAATTACAGCATTATCACAATTTACGCAGAAATGAGAAATAGGCATCCTACCTTCTTATCTTGTTTAAATGGATTGCCAAAAGTATGCAGTCTTTTTGGTTGATCTGGATCAATCTCTCGTAGTGGTGAGGCCACTGTCTTTAGATATTCCTGATAGTTACCCATTTGTGCAACTGGAACACTATGAAGGGAATCTGTAAAAATCATCAGCAATGAAATACTGATGCTATACAATTGGAGTGTATATTCCTTTTGAGATGACATGATCATCATCAGGTTTAACAAAGAGCATCATGGCATTGAATAAAGTCTAATATCTTTATTCTGGCATTTTGGGATCTTGAATTATCTCTCTCTTCATTCCAATTGTTACTTAGTCCACCACTACTACTGCTTTCAGGCTTATATCCCTAGGACTAGAACAACTCCCTTACTTCAAGCCATTCTTTTCTTTAAAATATTTTTTATTTGTCAATGAATCTTTATTTTTTACTTATATGCGGTGCTGAGAATCGAACCCAGTGACTCACACATGCTAGGCAAACACTTTACCCCTGCGCTATGACCCCAGCCCCTTCAAGCCATTCTTAAGAATAAGTTGACCTTCTATTGGTCCAGTGGATTAAACAAAGGGAATTGAAGGGAAAGGAGATGGTATGGGAATAGGAAAGACAGGAGAATAAATTGGACATAAGTTTCCCATGTTTGTATGTGAATACACCACATCATGTACAAAGACAAGAATGGCATCCTAATTAAAATAAGTTATACTCCATGTATGTATAATATGCCCAAATACACTCTACTGTCATGTACATCTTAAAAGAAAAAATAACAAAAAAGAATGGGCTGAACTTCAATTTTTAAAATTTTTTTTAGCTGTAGATGGACAGAATGCCTTTATTTTATTTGTTGATTTTTATGTGGTGCTGAGGATCGAACCCAGTGCCTCACACATGCTAGGCAAGCACACTGCCACTGAGTTACAGTCGCAGCCCCATGAACTTCAATGTTTATAGCAGCTCAATTCACAATAGCTAAACTGTGGAACCAAACTAGTTGCCCTTCAATAGATAAATGGATAAAGAAACTGTGGTATATATACACAACGGAATATTACTCAGCATTAAGAGAATAAAATTATGGCATTTGCAGGTAAATGGATGGAGTTGGAGAATATCATGCTAAGCGAAGTAAGCCAATCCCCCAAAACCAAAGGCCGAATGTTCTCTCTAATAAGTGGATGCTGATCCATAATGTGAGAGGGGGCATGGGAAGAATGGAGTAGGAACTTTGGTCAAAGGGGAGGGAGGAGAGGGAAGGGAACATTAGATCAGGAAAGATGGTGGAATGAGATGGACATCATTACCCTAGGTACATGTATGACTGCACATATGGTGCAGCTCTATATCCTGTACAACCAGAGAAATGAAACATTGTGCTCCACTTGTGTACAATGAATCAAAATGCATTCTGCTGTCATGTATACCTAATTAGGATAAATAAATTTTAAAAAAAGAATGGGCTGACCTGCTTCATACCTTCCACTCCAACCCAAAACACTACAAATCTGCTGCATTTGAAAGAGCTTAAGTACCATGGCATTCTCTTATCATACAGAGAATCTTGGTTAGTGGGCCATAACATCTGAGAATTTTTTTTTTTTGGTACTGGGGATTGAACTGAGGGGTACTCGACCACTGAGCCACATCCCCAGCCCTATTTTGTGTTTTATGTAGAGACAGGTTCTCACTGAGTTGCTTAGCGTCTCACCATTGCTGAGGCTGGCTTTGAACTCGCAATTCTCCTGTCTCAGACTCCCTAAATGCTGGGATTACAGGCTTGTACCACTGCGCCCGGCTACATCTGAGGATTTAATTAAATGTGTATGCTATCTTTCTAGAAAAGTCCCCTTACACAAAATTTTGTGAGATTTCCAAGGACTGGCCAAGCTAAGATTTGCTGATTTCTCTGGATGGGTGAACCCATTTAAAATTAACAAAATTGAGTAAAAGGAAAATTATGACTGCAAACAGTCATAATTCTCCAGTTCATTACTATTATAGAAATGAGGTATTCTCTTTATCATAGCAGGCTGGTTGGTAGAGTGGGTGGTAGATTTCTGGGTGTACAGATTGGGTAATCCGACAGACCTAGGTTCTGTCATTTTGGGCTACCCCTGGGAAAACTACAAAAATGCTCATTGTTAATTCCAATGCCAATTGTATGGGCATAAACACACTATCTGTCTACTGGGGTTGTTTGAGGCAAAGCATAGTGAGTATGGTATATGTGCTGATTAATGCACACTTGCCTTTAAACTTGAGAAATATAAGTTGTTCCCAAGGAGATACAGGGATTCCATGAAAACAAGCACTTGAAATGTTGAACTATTACAACATAAACTATTCATAATGAGATAGACACTTTCATGAAAGCCATGCCTTGCATTTTCCTAATGGAAATTACTCCACTGCTCCATTTACCTTCATCTTGTCCAACAATAAACTTGTGTGTTTTCAGCAGATTGGATCTCATTCTGGTCAACTGGTCCAAAAGACCTCTACGTGGAATATCATAAGCATTTCTGTATGTCTGAGGTTTCAAATCCTGTTTGAAATGAAACAATTTCAATTACTCCTGAGGCTTCTAATCTAGAAATGTAATACCTGACCCTTTTAAAATCTTTTTGAAGAGAGCGATATTTAATTTAAATAACTATGGTAGAATTTTCACAGTGGAAAATTTCCATTTATTGTTCTGATTATTCTAAAACACCCACAAAACTATTAAAGCCACTAGGAATATCCCTTTTCAAGTATATCATTTTAAATTCCAAATCCTGAGATTTATTCCTATAGTCACCTTGCAGGACCACTGCTTGTAATCTAGACATATTCTTTTGGCAGACATAGAGAGGGACTGCTGGAATCTCCCCACAGCATAGCAATGGCTGACTCTACAAGGAGTACAGTGAGCTGAGTCCAGCTGTAGTGCCGTAGGCAACTGCCGCAGTACTGAGCTGAGGTCTTGCTCCTCCTAAGAATTGGGGAAATGGTAGAGCTTGGCCAGTTCTGCCAGTGGACCTTCTCCATGGGAAAACCTGACACCAGAGGTCCCCATTGAGCTGGCCCAGACTTTCTCCAACCTGCATCAATATCAGCCTGGAGGATCTCCCCTTTACCTTTCACAGGTGTCATTTCCCAAACATTTCTTTTTTTAAAAAAATTGTATTTGTACATTGACAGAATGCCTTTATTTTATTTGTTTATTTTTATGTGGTGCTAAGGATCGAACCCAGTGCCTCACACATGCTAGGCAAGTGCTCTGCTACTCTGAGTTACAGGCCCAGCCCTCCCAAACATTTCTTGTACATTTAGTTCTATCTTGGCAGCCACTAGCAAGAGAATTCCTAAACTGTTCCATTAATAACTACTAACTCCAAAATAGGACTGTCATTATCTCAAAACTAAAGCAATATGAATAACATAAATGCATCAGACAAGTTCAAACAAATATGATTTCTTTATGTCACAATTTACCTTGTTTAAGAGCCCTACTTGGAAGCCAGCAAATTCTTTGGTATTCATTTCTGTCAGTCTCAGTGCAGTTTCCCCTGTAATTTCTTTCAATAGTTTTCTAAAATTCTTATTGTGAGCCAAGGACACACCACCTCCAGAATGATTTTTCACTTTGATACCAATTTCCTGGGGAGGTTTCTTCCCCACTGATGCTAGTATTCGTTCTGACTCTAGTTTGGTCTAAAATGAAAGTACATGGTATGTTATGAAAACATCTACCTTATCGCTGTCATTTTTACTACTTAAGAAAGATAATACTTTAAGAACCTCACAGAACAATTTCAATTGCAAATCACAGAAAAACAATTAATTAAACATTTTCCTGTGCTTCTCTGTACTACCACAGCGAACATAGAGGGGGCTGGAAAGGCAAATAATACATTTTGTCTCTTGTCTACTGTCAAAACTATGGTGGAATTGTGGAGAGAATGAAAACCATGGGTAAGAATTTCATTTATAGTCATTTTAAAGCACATTTTGTTACTACAAAATATAGTCTACATCAACAAATGTGTTTCAGACTCAGACATAAATGTATAAGACTCTGTATTTACACATGTAAACTAGTGCTAAAATTCAGATTATATAGACTGGCATTATATCTAAAAATTAAAGTGTTTATTTTTAATATTGGATCATATAAAAGGTCTTATACAGCAATGCTTAATTTAACAAATGTTACCAAACCAATAATTTGTAATGTGTACTCAATAAGTTTTTCAGCTAATTCAAAATGAAAAATCCTTTTAATAGACATTTTATACTATATTGATTAATTTTGATTGAGAATGCATTGCAGCAAGATATTTGACATATTTTGTGTTCTATATACATCTGAGATGGTTCAAGGAGCACTGGTGACAGTTATTCAAGTAGTAATTAAGTTAGTAATTAGAGATATTTTAAATTATTTATATCATTCTAAAAGATAAAATTCCACCAGTGTCCATTAAGCCCCCAAATAATTTTGGATTTATTTTGGTTTGGTCATGGATATTTATTGATTTTCCCTAATAGCTGGAATTGAGTCTATGTTTATTAGCTCTCAAAAATTCTTAAGTCATAAAATATGAGATATGAGCAAATGAATGGTCTATTTCATTAAATTTTCTTGAAAACTCATTTATAAAACTATACAAGCAATGTGCCCCAGAAGGTCCCAGAACTTGCATTAGTTTAAACTCTGTTCACTACTCTTCCTTGTGGCCATACTCTGCTGACACAGCCTTAAAGGCCTAAGGTAAACATCAAGTTAAAAAAAACAAACCAATGGATTAATAGATAAATAAATAACCAAACCAAAACATTTACAACAACAACAAAAAATACTTAGCAGAGAGAAAAAGGGGTTAGGGGGACACTTGGCAGATCAGATCTCTGGGTTTTCCTTTACTTTCTTTTTCATTTTTGGGCACACTGGACCGGTAGGAGCCAGTAAGCTCCTAACAGTATTTAAGGTTTTGCCAATTCTTAGCAAGAAGTGTTAGCATCCCAGTTGTGGAGTCCTTTTGGTCCTTTAGTAAAATGTGACACTTTGCTTACAGTTTTTGGTTTTCTAAAGGCCAAACTTCCAAAAGCATTTGGTTTGAAGCATTCATTGTATTCACTGCAAATGCTACTACCGTTCCCTACCTGGGAATATAATTTGCATAAGACAGTAAAACTGCTGCCTGAATTTGTCACATAACATAGAACAATTGTACGGCATTAGAACGCTAACTCAATAGTTCCTAAACATTTCCATCCTACAAGAATGGGCTAGGTAGAGGTGAGAAGTATGGTAAGGAGGGGTGAGTGGAGGATGAGGTACTAATAGAGAGGGGCAGCCAAGGGACAAAGTGAATAATGGCACATGAGGTGGGGTCTAAAGGAGCATATGAAGGGCAAGGGCAAGAAGAGAGGAGGCTGTAGCCCACTCTTCAGGTTGAGGAACATTGGTCTCATCTCCCCCCTCTCCAGGGTAAAGCAGATGGCTGTTTATCCAAGGGCTAGCATGTGAGTGTAAGTCCTTTACGTGCTGCCTAAAAATGAATTTCAAGTAAGTCATTGCACCACACCAGGCCTCAGTGCGCTGACCTACGAAAGGGGAATGCTCTAGCCCAAAGTGATTCAAGGAGAAACTAGGTTGAGGATAGACAAAATGTGACCCAGTAGAGAATTCTATTAAGCCTCTGCCCCTCTTAGGCCACAAAATATCAGCCAGTTGTGGGTAGGACAATCTAGCAGGCAGAAGGAAAAATGGCACAGCATCAAATGATACTGACAGACCCTTAACTGCAGATTAATGGTGAAACTAGAAGCCATAGAAAATCACATTATTACTAGCCCATAAAGTGTAGAAATATATACACATTTAATTGGAAAAATTACAATTATACTAAAGAATAAGGAAATGCACTTCTGAGGGCAAAGGGTGTTTGTTTGTTTGTTTTTACCAATACTACCTGTTGGCTGAGTTTTTTAAGGTAAGAGATAACACTGTAACTAAGTCCACAATCTAAATTATCTGATATCAGATTTGGAGCTCCCATCATCCTTAGTGCTTTCTTTAATGGCTATAAGGAAACAAAATACACAACAGTAAGAATAGAATAAATCTTCAAATACTCAAACTTCAGTTATAAGGGGCAAAGGGACATGATTAACTTTTTAGACGTCAAGGCGCTGCACATAAAACCAAACATGGAACATTAAAAAGTGGCAATGAAAACAGCAGAGAGGCAAGGAGCAGAGAGTAAAAAAAAAAAAATCAGAAGAGAGCGGGATAAGAAGAGCAAGTAACAGCAAATTCAAACAAGTAAATTGCTTTCAGTATTAATTCCAAAGTCATAAAATAATTTCACATTGCATTTTATTGCAGATCCCATTCTTGCCATGGTCAATACCAACATAGCCCAATTTCTCCTCCCAGTGATACCAATGGTCCCATCGAAGATTATGCCTTTTCACCTCTAGAAAATTGGCTTTAAGTTACCACATCAACCTCTGAAATAGGTTTGAGAATCTGGATTTAGATTACAAGTTCAAAATCAATGTGAGTGCTTGCCTCAAAGTATAATACCCAAAATGCGGCCAAAAATGTTTACAGTGCCTCCACTTCTTGCTGTGCCTAGGACATGTGTGACAGGCCATAAACAACTACAATGTCTTCAGAATTTTGTTTTCAGAGGGAGTCCCCAAGATTGAGAATTTCTAGAGTTAAAAAGGGAAGTTGGTGTAACACATGAATCAACACCTATTTATTTTCATTCCAAAATTAGAATTTCATAAGATTAGTTTTAATAAAAGAAACATACATGTATTTCATAAAAATAACCATGGCAGTTAAAAGAAACAAAATAGAAGAAAATATAGTGCTCTTTTGTGCCATCATGACATCTCTAAACTCTTAAATGGTTTGAGAAGACAGTGACAACACAAATGTTTGTAAAATAAATTTAAAAAATAACTATCTTATGGAAAGGTAAAGCTATTGATTCATTGACATTTCTTATGACAGGAATCATCATTGACACAGTTAATACACATACACATCAATACATACTAATAAGTAGTATGGAGGCAGAGTTTTTAAGTAGCTGTCAAAAGCCTGTCGCCACTTCAGATTTGGCTTAAGCTTGTGAACTTTAAACAAGTCATCTGTAACAGAAAATCAAATAAAATATTACATTATTCCAGCTCTGAATCTCAACATCTAAATCAAGTAGTTAGGAACTTGCATCCATAAATGTCAGACTTTAATTACTGAGATGAATTTTCCATCATTTACTTCATTGTCTTTTTTTGGTGATTGTATTTATCAGAATTATATACAGATGACCCCAGCTCATAATAGTTCAACTCAAAATTTTTCAACTTTACAATATGAAAACAGTATGCATTTGGTAGAACCCAAGCTTCAAATTTTTATCTTTTCCCAACCTATCAATATGCAGCACAACCTATGCTGTCTCACAATGCTGGGTATCAACTGTGGGGTGCAGCTCCCAATCAACCATGCAATCACCAGGGGAAACAACCGACACTCTACAGTGTACTGTGTTGCTAAGCTACAGTGGGGTGATTGGTAAGTAAGGGGTATCAGATGCATTTGCCAATTAAAGTTGGTTTATTGGACTTAACCCCATCACAAGTCAGGAAGCATCTATATTGTATTTTTCTGGAAAATGAAAAATATTCTTGAGAAACACATTTCTATTCCATCTACAAAGCTATATAAATATATTATTACAATATTGACTGATTCACTTGAAATATGTTTACTGATCTATTACATATTGATAATTCCACCATAGTAATTTTCATCTGTGGGCAGCTCCACAGTCTCTGGTGGATGGAATAACATTTCTTTCATTTAAACATAGAATATGTTATTGGTTTTGCTGAAAGGTCAAGGTAAAGAGATTTTACAAAACGTGAGAAGAAAAGCTCAGCCTCTATGGGGACAGCAAGGGTGGTGGAATATGATGGACATCATAGCCCTAACTTTATGTATGACTGCATATATGTTGTGATTCTATACAACTCACAACTAGAGAATTGATGTTATCCTATATCTATGCACAATGAATCATTTACACTGTTAACATGTAAGCCTAAATTAAAAAGATAAAATAAAAAATAAAAAAAAAGAAAGAAAAGCTCAGCCTCTACTTTCTAGGCAGTGACGGGCAAGCTCAAAGGTATATTTTTTTTTCTCCTTAATTGGCTCCTCTCCTTAAATGGCTTCAGCCCTATTTCCCTTCCTCTTCATTGCTTTGCTTTCTGTGTTCAAGCATTTTGAGCCAAACTTTGTGTCACTTAAATGATAGTTACTGGGTGATAGTAAAAGTACATAGAGATGTTAGAACGAAGTTGAAAATTCAGTACAGATGAACATGTTTCTTGAATACCATGTACATTAATGTAACTGAAGATATTTAACTTAAACATGCAGACGTTCCCCACCTTTTCACACTTTATTTTGATAATATAAATACATTTTATATACTGTATGAAAAATTCCAAAACACCTCATTATTGCCTTCATACTTTATTACTTCCTTCCAAGGGTAAGAAAGCATATATAATAATTCAAAATTGGCATCTCTAGACATCACAATGAATCTGACACACATACTACAAATACAAAATTTACCATGAATTCATTCTCTACTCTGTTTCTTCATGTTTTATTAAAAAAGCAAATGTTTTACTTCTATAAATAAAACCATGGTTAATTTCTCTACAAACAGGGATCCTCTTTGAAATTCTGAGTTACTTTAGTTAAGAAAAGCAACTATAAGCTGGGTGTGGTAGTGCATACCTGTAATCCCAGCGACTCAGAGGCTTAGGCAGAAGGATTGTTATTTCAAATCTACCTCAGCAATTTAGAAAGGACTTAAGCAAATTAGCAAGGCCCTGTCTCAAAATAAAAAATAAAAGTAAAAACGGGCTGTGGATGTGGCTCAGTGGTTAAGCACCCCTGGGTTCAATCCTCAGTAACAAAAAAGGAAAAAAAAACCACATATTTTCTACCTTTTACTGCCATAATAAATTATTCACTCCTGCTGAAATGAATTTATAGAGTCATAAAATGTAGGTCTTTTCTTCTTTGGTATAGGATTAAAAAAAAAACAAAGAAAAAGATCTGAAGGGATTTCTGGTTCATTGCAGCATGCTAGTCCTTTATAGACCATTCATATCTTTTTAAAATATTACTGCATTTTTACACCTTTATTTTATTTATTTTTATATTTATGTGGTGCTGAGGATTGAACCCAGTGCCTCACGCATGCTAGGCAAGCACTCTGCCACTGAGCTGTAGCCTCAGCCTGACCATTCATATCTTGACAGAAAGAAATAAGACACCATTGAAATACCCCAGCATACTGTGTCTTTACATGGAGTCTGTTAGGAATTAGGCATATTTTTGGAACTGACAAGTAAAAACAATGGAGAGACTTTTAGATACAAATAGATTAGATAACCAGAGTCAGTAATACTCTCAGTACTTCTAACAATGCCAACTGCAATGATTCTGGCCAGGAGTTGGCTTAGTCTAAATATTTCTTGTCTAATTTTTAAAATAGTAGTGACACTGCTTTAGTTGCTACCTCTGTAGCTCAAAAAATGGTTTCTATCTTATTAGAAGTCCATTCTCATGGGGTCTCTAGGATGGTATGCCATCAACAATTAGCTGATTCATATTTGAAAAAAGACGAGATAAGAGTGTAGATGAAAGTAAAATAATACTGCCAGTACCTCAAAAGCTACTGATATATTCTCTTCCAGTTTCTTTTCTTTTTACTCCACTTTTCTATAGAGGGCAGATCTGGGTTGGAGTGCAAATTCAGTCACTTCCTTAGCTAAGTGAGTTTGGATAAGTCACCTCACCTTCTTGTGCAGCCATTTCAACCATAAAATGGTTTAAATGATAACTGCCTTACCACAATAATATTCTGAGGAATGGATTAGTATGAAAGTAAACCAACCAGTGTAAGTTGTCAAGCACAAGATATATGGAAACTCATACAAATCAAATTATTACTCTTTAGTCTTTCTTCTGACACATCTTCCTTTCTTCTTCCCAATTGTAACTGATTTATTCTTTTCTTTTTGAGGTGCTGGGGATTGAACTTACTGCCTAGTGCATGCTAGGCAAGTGTTCCACCACTTAGCTACAGCCCCAGCTCCCATAAGTGATCTTCATATAAAACTGAAATTTGTTTTTATACAAGTCTCCAGGCTTCCATTTAAAAAAGGAAAAAAGAAACATACAAGCAAGGCATAGTGGCACTTGCCTGTAAACCCCAGCAACTCAGGAGATTAAGACAGGCAGATCATAAGTTGGAGGCAACATAGCAAGACTGGCTCAAAATTGTAACAAATTTAAGTGGCTAGGGAGGCAGCTCAGTGATAGAGCACTTGTATAGCATGTATGAGGCCCCAGGTTTCATCCCTAGTACTGCAAAAAATAAAAAATAAAAAATCCAGAGACCCATAATATTGAAAATGTATGGGTTTTGATGAAAAATCACTCATCCTACCAAGAGCCAGAAAGATTTCAAAATAAATTTTAAAACACAAGAGATGCCAACAAGAAGATACCAACATTAGACATATCTATAAGAATTTTAAGAAGTTGTCATAAAACATGTTTCAATAAATAATTATGAATAAGCTTGTAACAAATGAAAAAAATGGACAGCCTCAGCAAGCAGATAGAAAATAAAAAGAAGAGATAAAAAAGCAGCAAATGAACATTTTAGGACTGAAAGGTACAACAACCAAAATAAAAAAGCTCAGCAAATGGGCTCAACAGCAGAATGAAGGGGACATAAGAAATAATCAGTGAACTGGAAAAGAGAAATGTAGAAATGATCTAATCTGAAAAACAGAGAAAATAGAATGGAAAAAAATGAACAGAGCCTGAGAAATTCATAAGATTATGGATAAAACATTGAACATACATGCCATTGGGGTTCTGGAAGCACAAGAGAAAGAAGTTGCAGCTGAAAAAGTACTCAAGGTAATAATGACTGAAAACGTCCATATTTGGAAAGACACATAAACAGATTCTTGAAGCTAAATGATTTCCAAACAGAGCAAACTCAAAGAAATGCATGCCAAGTCACACCCTAATTATACATTTAAAAAGTGAAGACAGAAATATGTCTTAAAAGCAAATAAAATCAACACCTCACCTACAGGGGTAAAACAATCAGAATAAAAGTGGATTTGTGGGCTGGGGTTGTGGCTCAGTGGTAGAGCGCTTACCTAGCATATAAATAAATTAAATAAAGGTACATTGACAATTAAAAAAATTTTTTTAAAGTGGATTTGTTTCTATAAACCAAAGAGACTAGAAGGAAGTAGCACAGAAAATTTCAGGTGTTGAAATACATGTGCTGTTGGGGCTGGGGCTGTAGCTCAGTGGTAGAGCACTTGCCTCGCACGCGTGAGGCACTGGGTTCGATCCTCAGCACCACATACAAAATACATACATAAATAAATAAAATAAAGGTTGTTTAAAAAAAAAAGAAAGAAATACATGTGCTGTCAATGCAGAGTCCTATATCCAACCAAAACATCTTTCAAAAAGAAATTCTTTTGTGTGTTTTTTCCCTAGTACTGGGATTCAAACCCAGTGGCATTTTACCACTAAGCTCCATCTTCAGCCCTTTTTATCTTTGAGACAAGGTCTCACTAAGTTGCTGAGGCTGGCCTTGAATTTGCTACCTTCCTGCCCCCACATTTGAGTCACTGTGATTACAGGTGTGCACCAACCATGCCTGGCTGAAACTTAAAAATTCTTAGATGAAAGGAAACTAAGAGAATTTGTCATTAGCAGACTTGCCCATAAAAAACAAAAACAAAAAAAAACAGGTAGGGGCTGGGGTTGTGGCTCAGTGGTAGAGTGTTCACCTCATGTGTATGAAGCACTGGGTTCAATCTTCAGCACCACATAAAAATGAATAAATAAAATAAAGGTATTGTGGCCATCTACAACTAAAAAATATTTTAAAAACAGGCATAGAAATTCTTGAAACAGAAATTAAAAAAATAAAAGAATGAACCTTGGAGCATCAGGAAGGAAGAAAGAACATGATAAGCAAAAATAATGGTCAATACAATAGACTTTCTTTTTCCTCTTGAATTTTTTGTTGGACAGATGAAACATAAGTTGTGCCTCATGTGTTTCTAAATATATAGAGAATAGTTAAGCTAATTTTTTCATAAACGGAAAAGGGTAAAAGAATGTAAAGATTCTATATTTCCCTTGAATTGATAAAATTGTGTCACTGGAAGACTGCCTAAATTATGTATATATGACATCTAGAAAAGTCTCTTACAGATCTATCCAAACAGATGTACTCAAAAACACTAAAGAAAAATGAAGATGGAATCTTTAAAAATGTCCAAATAACCCGAAACTAGTCAGGAAGATGAAAATAGAGAAATGAAAAACAGAGAGAATAAAGAATAAAAATATCAAAAGGCAGATTTAAGCCCTAACATATGACAATAATTATATTAAATGCAGATGTCTAAATATACCAATTAAAAGACAAAGATTTGGGGCTGGGGCTGTAGCTCAGTGGTAAAGTGCTTGCCTAGAAGGCGTGAGGCACTGGGTTCAATCCTCAGCACCACATATAAATAATAAATGAATAAAATAAAGATCCATCAACAACTAAAATAAATTTTAAAAAAAGACAAAGATTTGAAGAGTGGATGAAAAAACATGAACTCAAAAATGTATTTACAAGAAACTCATTAAAACTTAGTGGCCATAGGCATGTTAAAAATAAAATGTTGGGGGCTGGGGTTATGGCGCAGTGGTAGTGTGCTCGCCTAGCACGCGTAAGGCACTGGGTTCAATCCTCAGCACCACATAAAAATAAAATAAAGATATTCTGTCCACCTACAACTAAAAAATAAGTATTTAAAAAAATAAAAATAAAAATAAATAAAATGTTGGGCTAGGTGCAGTGGCGCATGCCTGTAACCCCAGCAGCTCAGGTGGCTGAGGCAGGAGGATCATGAGTTCAAAGCCAGCCTCAACAACTTAGCCAACACCTAAGCCATTTAGTGAGACCCTGTCCCAAAATAAAAAATAAAAAGGGCTGAGATGCGGCTCCACTGGGTTCAATCCCCAGTACTAATAAATAAATAAACAAACAAACAAACAAACAAACAAATAAAATGATAGGAAAAGACATCCAACAAACATTAAAGAAAAGCAGGATTGGCTATATTAATATGGGATAAAGTAGACTTAAGAGCAAAGAAAAATAGAAGAGATATATTACATAAGATCAATCCAGGAAGAATACACATTTCCAAATGTGTATGCACCAACTTAACAAGTAGTGCTGCAAAGTATGTGAAGCAAAACTGACAAATTCACAATTACAGTTGGGGACTTCAAGACTGCTGTCTCAACAACTGCAAGAGCAAGTAGAAAATGAACAAAAACATAGCAGAACATTAACCAACAGGAAAAATTTAACAGCTACAAAATATTGCAGCCAGTAACAGTGTATCACACATTATTCTCAAGCATCCATAGAACGTATACCAGGACAGACAATATCATTTGCCATAAAACAGATGTCAACATATTTATAAGAATGGATGTCATGCAGTGTGTTCTGATCACAATGGAGTCAACCTAGAAACTACTAACAGAAAAGTAACAGGTAAATTTCAAAATGCTGGGCTGGGGTTGCGGCTCCGCGGTTGAGTGCTTTCCTAGCATGTGTGAGGCATTGGGCTAAATCCTCAGCACCACATAAAAATAAATAAAGGTATCATATTCATCTATAACTAAAAAAAAATTTAAAAATATTTCAAAATACTTGGAAATCCAACAATACACTTCTAAGTAACATATTAGTCAAAAAAGTGTCAGAAGACATCAAAACATATTGAAATGAATGAAAATGAAATGCAGCATATCAAAAGTTTGACAATTTTTCATTTTAACATTATATCAGTGCTCAGAGAGAGATTAAAAAAAGGAAAAGTTTCAAGCCAATAATCCAAGATGCTATCCAGAGAATCAAAAAAAGTACAACAAACCCAAAGAAAGGAAATGGCAAATATAAGACATCAATAAAATTGAAAAAAAGAAAAATGATAAAATTAAGAAACAAAAGAGCTGTTTCTTTGATAAGACCAATTAAAGTGACAATCCTCTAATAAGACAAAAAAGACATAACATCCTATTATCAATATCAGAAATGAAGTAAGTGATGTCCTCATAGAACCACATACCAAAAGGATAATAAATGATTACTAAGAACCACCCTCTATACTTAAATTTGACAATTTAGATGAAATGGACAAATTCCACAGAAGCACAACTAACCATTATCCACACAATGAAATATTCTGAACAAGCTTATGACTATGAAAGTAATTGAATTAGTCATTTAACCCCTGCCAAAGGAATCTCTAGGCCTAAATAGTTTCACTGAAAAAAAATTTTGGTGGTACTGGAGATTGAACCCAGAAGTGTTCTACCACTTTTTTAAATTTTTTGAGATGAGGTCTCACTAAGTTGCTGAGGTGGGCTACAACCTTGTGATCTTCCTGCCTTAGCCTCCTGAGTAGCTGGGATTGCATGTGCATGGTATTGCACTTGGCAGTTTCACTGAAATACTCTATTAAATGTTTAAATAATAATAATACAACACCAATTAAACACAATCTCTTCTAGAAAACAGAATAAGAAGAACAAGTCCCACTTCCTTTTATGAAACTAACAATTAGCCCTCCATATATTGGTGGGTTCAAATGGGAGTAGACGAAGGGAGTGCATCTGTACTTAACCCATACTATGTTCTTGTCATCATTCCCTAAACAATACAGCATAGAAACTATTTACATAGCACTTATATTGCATTAAACATTATAAGTAATCTAGACACAATTTTAAATACATGGGAGAAAGGCATTACAACTGACATCACAGAAATACAAATGATCATTAGAGATTATTATGAATAATTACATGCCAACAAATTTGATAATCTAGAAGAAATGAACATATTCCTGGACACATATACCTTACCAAGACTGAACCATGAAGAAATAGAAAACTTGAATAGACCAAGAACAAGTAATGGGATTGAATCAGTAATAAAAGGGCTCCTATAAAAGAAAAGCCCAGGACCAGATGTTTCACTGCTGAGATCCACTAAACAGTTAAAGAATTTATACCAATTATTTTTAATTTATTTCAAACAATTTTGAGGACCAGGGAATTCTTTCAAACGCATTTTACAAGGCCAAAATTACCCTGATATCAAAACCAGACAAGGATACAATAAAAAAAGAAAGTTACAAACCAATATCCTTGGTGATCAGAAACACAAAAAATCCTTAACAAATACTAGCAAATGAAATCCAACAGCGTATTAAAAAGCTATTTATCAATGATCAAGTAGGGGGAATGCAAGGGTAGTTTAACATACATTAAGTCAATAAATGCAATCTAACATATCAACAAAATTAAGGACAAAATCCATATGATCATCTAAATAGATGCAGAAAAGGCATTTGATAAATTCCACATCCCATTCATTATAAACACATGGAATGAATTAGATATGAAAAGAACATACTTCAACATAATAAAGGGCATATGTGATAAGCTGACAGGTAACATTATACCAAGTGAGAGTAAAGCTGGAAGTTTTCTCTCTAAGATCTGAAAGAAGACAAGGAGGCTCCCTTTTACCATTTTTATTCAACAGAATACTAGAAGTCCTAGCCAGAGGAATCATGCAAGAGAAATAAAGGGCAACAAATTGGAAAAGAGGAAATCAAATTGTTACTGTTTGTAGATGAAATGATATATGGAAAACCCATAAAGAGCCCCTGCAAAATAACTATTGGAATTAATAAACTAATAAAGCAAAGTTGAAGGATGCAAAATAAATACAGAAAAATCAGTAACATTGTCATATCCAATAGCTAATTACCTGAACTGGACAGCAAGAAAGCAATCCCATTTACAATAGATAGAAGGCTGGGGTTGTGGCTCAGAGGTAGAGCACTTGCCAAACATGTGTGAGGAACTGGGCTCAATTCTCAACACCATATAAAAATAAATAAATAAAATAAAGTTCCATCTACATAGCTAGAAAAAAGAAATTTATCCAATTAATTTAACCAAAGAACTGAAAAATCTCTAAAATAAAAACTATTAAACATTGATGAAAAAATTGAAAGGGACCCACCCCCCTGCATAAATGGAAAGACATTCTGTGTTCATGAATTGGATCAATATTGATAAAATGCCCACATTACTCAAATATCTACCAATTCACCACAATCCCATCAACACACCAATGACATTCCTCACAGAATTAGAAAAAAATAATCCTAAAATTTGTATTGAACCCCCCAAATTTCTGAGTAGCCAAATGAATCTTGAGTGAAAAGAGTAAAGAATGAGGTATTATGCTATCTGACTTCAAAATATACAGCAAAGCTATAATAATCAAATGAGCATGGTGTTGGCATAAAAAAACAGAAAAAGGGATCAAAATAGAGACTTGCACATAAACTCACATATCTACAGCTAACTGATTTTCCACAAGGGTGCTAGAGAACATTCACACAGCAGAGAAAAGACAGTCTGTTCAATAAATGAATGGTGCTAGGAAATTTGGATATCCACATGCAGAAGAATGCAACTAGATTCCCATCATCAGTTATAAATATCAATCCAAAAACTGACTAAAGACTTAAATATGAGACTGAAACTATAAAACTACTATTAGAAGACATAAGGAGAATGCTATAGGACATTGGAATTGGCAAGGATTTTTTGGACAAGATCCCAAAGCACAAGAACCAAAAGCAAAAAACAGACAAATAAATGGGACTATATTAAACTAAAATGCTTTTGCACAGCCAAAGAAACAATCAACAGAATGAAAACAACCTGTAGAATGGGAGCAAATATTTGCAAATTATACATCCGACAAGAAGCTGATATCCAGAGTATATAAGGAACTCCAAAACTAAATTGCAAACAAACAACCCAATTAAAAATGGACAACAAACCCAATAGACACTTTGCAAAAGAGATATAAATGGCCAACAGGTATATGAGAAAATTCCCAAGAGCACTAATCATCAGAGAAATGCAAATCAAAATCATATTTTTTTTAATTTTTTTTTTTAGTTGTAGATGGACACAATGTCTTTATTTTATTGCTTTGTATGTGGTGCTGAGGATCAAACCCAGGGCCTCACGCATGCAAGGCAAGCGCTCTACCGCTGAGCTACAATCTCAGCCCAAATCAAAACCATATTGAGATAACATCTCATTGCAGTAAGAACGACTAATATCAAAAAGACAAGCAATACAAGTGCTGATGAGGATGTGGAAAAAAGGGAGTCTTTGCACATTGTGGGGGGAGAATATAAATTACCATAGTAATTATGAAAACAGTATAAATGTTCTTCAATTTTTTTCTTTTAAATTGAAAGTAGAACTACCATATGACTCAGCAATCTTGCTACTGGATATATATCCAAAGGAAATGAAATCAATATGTTGAAGAGACATCTGCATTCCTGTGTTTATTGTAGCACTATTCACAGTTTCCAAGAAATGAAAGTTACTTTCATGTCCATCAACTGACGAATAGGTAAAAAGAAATGGATTTGAAATTCTTGAAGATAGCACAGTAAAGAAGGTTGCTTTCCAAGCTGCTCCATGGCATGAGACCAGGAAACTGGATAAACAGCTTCTCAGTGAGGAGAGTGAAAGGGATTTTACTGGGATTTAATATTGGACTCTCAGAACAGCTTAGGGACTTAGAAGGTTAGATATAATAAAATAAAAGAAGAAAACCCACCTCTGGCAGCAGTGGCCACCAGAGCTGATGCACTGCAGGCAAAGTAAGGAGGGGGACTAAGAACATGCATTTCAGGTGGCAAGGTGGCATGTCTTGATACAGAGAATTCAGAGATCAAGGACACTGCCAGACTCATTCAGAGGGTGAGCTACACTATATGCTGGTGCAGGAAAGATGCTACATACACATCTCTGGGTTGTCCATGGAGATCCAAGGCAGATGCCATTTTTCCTGCCATGCGATGGTGGGCAGTGGCTATGGGAACAAGTCCAGGAGCCTAGGCCTGTTTAATCCAAGCTGGGTGCAAAAACCAGACTGGGCAGATGCCTGCCATATGACTCAGAGTGTGCATAGGAGACCAGGAGAAATTCAGACGTGGAGAGTGTTTTACCCAGGGGAATACAGGTCACTGAGACTCGAGAGATCGTGAGTCCTTCCCACCTCTTTAATCTGGTGGCTTGCGGGACCAGCTGGAATGAGCTAGGAATTTGATCAAGTTGGTGAGTATGCTTGGGGACTGAACTCAGGAGACCAGGAAGGACGGGATCCACAGGAGGCCAAGGGGGTGAAGGATTAGCTACTGCACCACATAAGTGGAACCTAGGGCAGACTCCTGGGAGCAGGATCCCAGTGTGGATGGATTTCTATCCTCATATCAGATAAAGTGAACTTCAAGCCAAACTTAATAAGAGACAAAGAAGGTCATTTCATACTGTTGAAGGGAATTATATAACAAAGATATAACAATCATAAATATTTACGCTCCAAACATAAGCATCTACATACATCAAACAAACCCTTGTGAATATCAAGAATCAAAGATACCACAACATAATACTGAGTGAGTTTAACACACCTCTCTCATCCCTGGATGGATCTTCCAAACAAAAACTAAATAGAGAAGCTATAAATTAAAAAATACAATTAACAATTTAGACTTAACAGACATTTATAGAATATTTCATTCATCAATGACCGAATACACTTTCTTCTTAGGAGTACATGGATCATTTTCTAAAACAGATCATACCTCAGGCCACAAAGCAACTCTTAGCAAATACAAAAAAAAAATAGAGGTAATACCCTGCATTCTATCAGATCATAAGGAATGAAATTATAAATCAATGATAGGATAAAAATAGAAGCTACTCTAATACCTGGAGGCAAAATAATATGCTATTGAATGATGAATGAATAGCACAAGAAATAAGAGGTGAAATAAGAAAATACTTAGAGGTAAATGAGAATAGTGATACAACATATCAAATTCTCTGACATTATGAAGGTAGTACTAAGAGGAAAGTTAATAGCACTGAGCTCATTTGAAAAGAATAGAAAGATAACAAATAATCTAACATTACATCTCAAGTCCCTAGAAAAAGAAGAACAAATCACTACCCAAAACAGTACAAGACAGGAAATAATTAAAGTCAGAGCCAAAATCAATGAAACTGATATTTTAAAAATAAAAAAAATCAACAAAATAAAAAGTTGCTTCTTTGAAAAAATAAACAAAATTGACAAACTCTTAGCCAAGCTAACTAAAAGAAAATTAATAAAATTCATGATGAAAAAGGAAATATCACCACAAATACTACTGAAATACAGAGGATAATCAGAAACTATTTTGAAAATTTATACTCCAATAAAATAGAAAATCTTTAAATCAACAAATTCCTAAAGACATATGACATACCCAGTTTGAAACAGGAGGACATAAAAATCAAAACAGATCAAATACATGTAACGAAATTGAAGACACCAGGGGCTGGGAATGTGGCTCACTGGTAGAGTGCTTGCCTTGCATGTGTGAGGCACTGTGTTCAATTCTCAGCACCACATAAAAATAAATAAAAGTCCATTGACAACTGAAAATATTTTTTAAAAAAAGAAGCACCCAGGACTGGATGGATTGTCAGTCAACTTTTACCAGACCTTTAAAGAAGAACTAACACCAATTCTCCTCAAATTATTCTATGAAAGAGAAAAGGAGGGAACCTTTCCAAACTCATTCTATGAAGCTAGTATTACCCTGATACCAAAACCAGACAAAGACACATCAAGGAAAGAAAACTTCAGACCAATATCCCTGACAAACATAGATGCAAAAATACTTAATAAAATTCGAGCAAATAGAATTAAAAAACATATTAAAAAGATAGTGGACCATGATCAAGTGGGGCTCATCCCAGGGATGCAAGGTTGCTTCAGCATACAGAAATCAATAAATGTAATTCATCACATCAATAGACTTGAAGACAAGAATCACATGATCATCTCAATACATGCAGAAAAAGCATTTCACAGAATACAGCACCCTTTCATATTTAAAACACTATAAAAAAGAGATAGTAGAAAAGTACCTCAACATTATAAATGCTATCTGTGCTAAGCCCAGGGGCAACATCATTCTAAATGGAGAAAAACTGAAAGCATTCCCTCTGAAAAATGTTAACATCTTAGGGATGCCCTCTTTCACCACTCCTATTCAACATAATCCTTGAAACTCTAGTCAGAGCAATTAGACAGATAGAAGAAATTAAAGGGATATGAATCAGAAAAGAACTCAAACCATCTGTTTGTTGGCAACATGATCCTATATTTAGAAGACTCCTCCCCAAAAAAAACAACAAAAAATATCTAGAACTCAAATTTAGCAAACCATCAGGATACAAAATTAACATTCATAAATCAGGTGGGATGGCAAATTGGTGCAACCACTATGGAAAGCAGTATGGTAATTCCTCAGAAAACTTGAAGTGGAACCACCATTTGATCCAGCTATCCCACACCTTGGTCTATATGCAAAGGGCTTAAAATCAGCATACTAGAGTGATGCAGTCACTTCAATGTTTATAGCAGCTCAATTCACAATAGCTAAGCTGTGGAACCAACCTAGATGTCCTTCAACAGATGCATGGATAAAGAAAATGTAGTACATATACACAATGGAATATTACTCAGCCATAAAGAAGAATGAAATTATGGCATTTGCAGGTAAATGAATGGAACTAAAGAATAGCATGCTAAGTAAAATAGGCTTATACCAAAAAACCAAAGGCTGAATGTTTTCTCTGATAAGCAGATGCTGATCCATAGTAGGGGGATAAGGAAGAGTGGAGAAATGTTGGATTGTGCAGAGGGGAGTGAGGGGAGGGGTGGGGCTGTGGGGATGGGAAGGACAGTAGAATGAGACAGAAATCATTACCCTATATACATATATGATTCACTACTGATGTGATTCTGCACCATTTACAGCCAAAGAAGTGAGAATTTGTGCTCCATTTGTGTATAATGTGTCAAAATGCATTCTACTGTCATGTACAACTAATCAGAACAAATAAAAAGCTAAAAAAAAAATCCATAAATCAATTGTGTTCCTATACACCAATTAGATGAAAGAGAAATTAGGAAAACTATCTCATTCACAATAGCCTCAAAAAAAAAAAAAAACAACTTCAGAATCAATCTAACAAGAGGTGAAAGACCTCTACAATGAAAACTATAAAACACTAAAGAAAGAAATTGAAGACCTTAGAAGATGAAAAGATCCCCCATGCTCTTCGATAGCCAGAATAGCCAAACTACCAAAAGCATTATACAGATTTAATGCAACTCCTACTAAAATCCCAATGACATTCTTCATAGAAATAGAAAAAGCAGTCATGAAATACGTTTGGAAAAATAAGAGGCCCAGAATAGTCAAAGCAATCCTGAGCAAGAAAAATTAAGTAGAAGGCATCACAATATCAGACCTTAAATTGTACTACAGAGATATAGTAACAAAACAGCATGACATTGGCACCAAAATAGACTTGCAGATCAATGGTACAGAATAGAAGACAGACACAAACCCAATGGATGCCAACATTCAAAATACAATACCAGCTGGGCATGGTGGCTCACGCTTGTAATCCTAGCACTTAGGGAGGCTGAGACAGGAGAATCGCGAGTTCAAAGCCAGCCTCAGCAAAGGCGACGTGCGAAGCAACTCAGTGAGACCCTGTCTCTACATAAAACACAAAATAGGGTTGGGGATGTGGCTCAGTGGTGGAGTACCCCTGATTTCAATCCCTGGTACCAAAAAAATAAAAATAAAATAAAATAAACAAAAAGAATACAATACCACTTGTAAGTACTCAAAAGAATTGAAATGCTTAGATGTAAATCTAACAGAATGAGCACAGCACTTGTATGCCAAACACTGCCCAAAGAAGATCCAAATCCATATTTGCAAGTGACATATCTGACAAAAGACTGATATCTCCCATCATATAGAGACCTCTACAAACTCAACACTAACGAAAGCAAACAATCCATGTAAATATAAGCAAAAGTCAGTTCACCAAATAGGATATACAGATGGCATGTAAGCACGTGGAGAAATGATCAATATAATTAGCCATTAGGAAAATGCAAATTAAAACCACAATCTGTATCACCATATGCCTATCAAGATGGCTTAAAACAACAAGAAATAAGTAAATAAATATACCACCAACAAAGTTTGGTGAGGATGCAGAGAAATTGGATCATCTATACACTGATCATGGGAATATAATCTGGTAGAGGTGCTTTGAAAACCCTTGAGCGGTTTCTTAAATAACTAAACATGCAACTATCATCGGATTGCAGTCCTGCATATTTATACTAGAGAAATGAAGACTCAAGTTCACATAAAAACCTGTATATAAATGTTTATACTAGCTTTATTCACAACAATCAAAAAATGTAGACAGCTCAGATGCCCTTCAATGGCTACTATAAAAACTGTGATATATCCATGACATGATTTATTATTCAGCATTAAAAAGGAACATACTACTGATTCATGTAATAACCTGGATAAATCTCTAGAATAATGTTGAGTGAAAAAAAGCCAGTCCTAAAAGGTCACATACTGATTTCATTTGTATACTATTATTGATATGATATAATTATAAAAATGTAGAATATATTAGTGATTGCCAGTGGTTAAGGAGGGATAGGGACAGGAAGAAGGTGGGTAGAACTACAAAGGGCCACATGAGAGAGCCTTGTGGTGATGAAAATGTTCTGCATCTTAACTGTATCAATGTCAGTATGATGGTTGTGATAATGTACTATAGTTTTGTAAGAAATCCAGTTGGAAAACTGGGTAAAGGATATATGACGGTCTTTATATTATTTAATGTTATTTTTTAAAATTGTTCTAAAACATGAAATATTTACCATCTTCACCATTTTAAGTATACAATTCAGTAGGGTTAACTATTTTCACATTGTCATGCAACAGTTCTGTAGAGTTTTTATATCTTACAAAACTGAAAGCCTAGCTGGGCACGGTGGCACACGCCTGTAATCCCAGCACTTTGGGAGGCTGAGACAGGAGAACCGTGAGTTCAAAGCCAGCCTCAGCAATGGCGAGGCACTAAGCAACTCAGTGAGACCCTGTCTCTACATAAAACACAAAATAGGGCTGGGGATGTGGCTCAGTGGCCGAGTGCCCCCGAGTTCAATCCCCAGCACCAAAAAAAAAAAAAAAAAAAACCCAAAACTGAAAACCTATAGCCACCAAACAACTCCTCTTTCCTCCCTCCTCAGCCTATTTTTAAGAATGTGATACCTCATATAAGTGGAATCACACAGTATGTCTTTTTGTGACTGTCACTTTACAAAAGTTCATCCAGGTTCATCCATGTTGTAGCATGTGATATATTTCTCCTTTTTCAAAGTTGAATAACATGCCACTGTGTGTAGACATCAAAGTTTCTTTTTTTCTGTGCTGGAGTTCAAACACAAGGCCTCTGTGTGTGCAAGGTAAATGCTCTACCACTAAGCTATGCTACACCCCTAGCCTACCACATTTCCTTTATCCATTCATCCATCAACAGATGCTTGGGTTGCTTTCACCTTCTGGCTATTGTGAATAATACTGCAATGAATGCAGATAAGCAACTATATCTTCCAAAATCCTGGATTAAATTCTTTTGGATATATACCCAGAAATGGGATTGCTGCATCATATGATAATTCTATTTTTAATATGCTGAGGAATCTACCTACTGTTGTCCATAATAGTTATGTCATTTTACATTCCTAGTGACAGTGCATAAGGATTCTAATTTTTCCATATCCTCATCAACACTTTTTTTTATCATGGTCATTTTAATGAAGTAATATCTTATTGTAGCTTTTATTTGTATTTCTCCAATGATTAGTGATGTTGAGAACTTTTTCATATGCTTGTTGGTCATCTGCATACATCTTCGAGAAATGCCTATTTTTCGTTGGGATATTTGTTGTTCTTGTTGAGTTGTAGGAGTTCTTTATATATTCTGGATATTAAACTCTTTTGAGATATATGATTTGCAAATATTTTCCCCATTCCACAGGCTACCTTTTGAAAATATTGATTGTGTCTTTTGATACACAAGAGTTTTTAGGGGAAAGTTTTAGAAGTGATGGACAGGTTAACATCATAAACTGGTATAGTTTCATGGTTGTACACCTATCTCCAAACTCATCAAGTTGTATACTTTAAATATGCCCAGCTTTTGTATGTCAATCATAAACCAATAATATGAACCAAAAAGTATACTTAAAAATAGAAAAAAACAATACAATTAACAGTGTAAGTGAAGATTAACTGGTCTAATCTCTATAGTTATGGAAACTTAAGAAAAAGAATAAATGAATAGAAATATAAATTATTTTATTGGCAGTCTTATGCATCTCCAAGATATAACCTACATTTTGCATTACTGACAACAACTCTTAGAAAGAAGATATTTTTTCATATTGAACTAAGAAAAAAAGTAGCTAAGCTGTATGAAACAATCATGCTATTATATTTATGATGACCCAATCTTAAACTTCTTAACATTTTAAAGTACTGCATTTTCAGTATTCAACATGTATAGTATTTATAGCATGAAAAGTCATAATGATCAAACATAGTAAAGATTTGATCCTTTGTATGAAAACTTCATAACAATTGATCCTTTCCACAAAAATTGAGAAATCCCACCAAATAAAATTTCTTACAACTTTATAACTAGACAGACACCATGAAGTGCTCTATAACTCTAAACAAATGTGGCTCTTCAAAGGAGAAAAAAATCTCCACAGATTTTCAAGAGTCTCTGAGTAACAAGGTCTTGAAGTTGTTCTTTTCAGAAGTTTTCCATGGAAACCATAGCTGTATAACCCCAGTGACTACAGAATTCACTCTTGTTATCTAACTTCTTATTCTGCCTAAAACAGAGACCTCGAGAGCATCTAATATTCTGAAGAAAAAGGAGTGCAAGGCACTTCCCCAAAGGAAGCTCAAGTTTTCCATTTATTCCCTCCATGTGCCCCCTTATCCACTAGCTCTACTCTATGAATTCCCCTTCTATTTCTATTATTAGTACTTTAATTGGTACACTGTAATTATATATAAAAACTGCATTCACTGTGATATATTTGTTAGTACTCATATCTGTTTTGATGCCAGACTTTGCTGTTTTTGTTACTATAGCTCTGTAATATAATTTGAGATCAGGTATTGTGATACATCCAACATCATTCTTCCTACTCAGGAATTGAAAACTCTGTTTTCTGAAGAAAATCTACCAATCCTTTGAAGGTCAACCACAATAAAACCCTTATTTTTCTGGCACAAACCAGTTTATAAAAAAGGCCAGATGCATTTTAAAAATGAGGAGGAGGGCTCCTCATTCACTGGGGCTTGCTACCTCAAGAACAGCATAATAATAAAAAGAAAAAAAAACAGAAAATACACAAATTCTATCCTTTCAAATCAATTTTTATACTTTTATTTATTCTGATTTCAAGTATTATTTGGTTAATTTGAAATGCTTAATCCATTATCTACTATTTGCTGTATTTTAAAGATGACTAAATGACATATTTTACTTACCTAAAAGAGGAAGTAAAACTGGGTAGTTGTAAGGCATCACAAAGAGGTTCACACAAGTTAAAGTTGTACTGGCTTTTAAATATCCAAATGGATATCCAAGTTCATTGTATTTTCCACTGCTAGTAACAAATACCTAAGGAAAACATGAATTAATGTACAATTATGACAATAATCATTTTATCAAAAACCAAATTCATAGCAGCATCTGTGGCACAGTTTAATTTGTGTTTAAAAATAATACAGTGCTTTTAGCCTATGGTTATGTCATAACATATCATACTAAATATGAAGGTTCAGATTACAATTTTTCCATATATTGCATTAAGAAATGAAACAAAACTATGCAATAACCATTCAGAGACCACAGTCCACATCAACAATATGCAAATAATTAGTTGATTAGCACAATGGAAAGTAAGGCTAAAATACCATTAAGTGATACTGGCCATTAAGACAAATTAACTTCTCAGAAGAACAAGTAGTGATCAGAGTAGACTTCTAGGAAAATGGAACATAGCTCCATGCCTAAAGCAACAACTACAAAAACAAAGCCCATATAAAAGATGCGTAAACAGTCCTCATATGTACTACTATTAATTCTTGCTCTATTTTCCTTCACTGTCCCATTCCCGTACCTATGTATTCATTTTTCACTTGATAAGTATTTTTTGAGTAACCTACTATAAGGCAAGCACTGTCACAGATAATTTTGAGGCAGCAAGGAGATGCTTTGATTAAATTTGGAAGGCATTCTCTCCTGTAAGGTATACTGCCAGAGAAAACATTCAATAACAATTAAAACATCCATCTTATTCCATATGACTATCTTCTTATTCATTATCAATACTGTTGACAATATATATTATCATCCTCTGTACACTTGATTGTGCTGTGTCAGAGTCCTCTAGCTACTATGCTTTCTGTATTCCATGTTCATATTCATTGGTCTAAATCAGGACATCAGTATATACTTGTAGAGTCACCACATTTTTTTCCAAAGTCCTTTGGCAGGATCACTTAAGACAAAAGTCGAACGCTGATGTTTAGTAACATCCATTTACCTTGCTAGTTCTTGGTACTAGCAATATCACCTACCAGTTCACTAAATTCTTGTTGTATTTAGTAATTTCAAAGAACAAATCTTTCCCATATGACTTATAACTCCACAAAGCATGAGCTGTGCTAAATCATGATTCTACATTTTATTATGTTTTGAACCTTAATATAAATGTACCACTGTAATGAAACATGCTAGATTTTATTCCTTATGTGTGTACATTAGAAGAGGGTGGAAATTCACCATAAAAGATTTTAAAAAATTATATACACATAGCAGTCAGGGGAAGGCAAAGCACTGTTTTGGGTTTTTCTTCCACCCTTACTTTCTCCATCCCTTTCTTTCCTTTGTATAAAACCATTGGATTTTCCTAAATTTCTTATCACTCACAAATTCAGATGCTTTGGGTTATACAAGGTCTTTAGAGATTATCTAGTTCAGAGAAATTAAGTGCCCAGTACAAGGCCACATAGTTGGTGGCAGAGCTAGGGTTAGAATCTGCTCTCCATGGGGATGGAGCTGTGGCTCAGTGATAGAGCACTCACCTGGCATGCATGAAGTACTGGGTTCAATCCTCAGCACCACATAAAAATAAAATTAAGTTATTGTGTCTACCTACAACTAAAAAACTAAAAAATAAATAAAAAAGAATCCACTCTCTATGATGGTTTTGCCAAATTTCCTGGCTCTTGGTTGATTTTATTTTCACTTCTAATAATTTGTCACATTAAAAATACTCTAAAACAAAGTAACATAACCTCCAGATAAAGGACTATGGTTAATTTGAGGTACTGTGCAGTAATGAAGACTGGATTTCCTAAGTTTCATGGGAGAAGGTGTGCAAGGAATGTACTATGTAGAAAAGATGTTTTAGTTTAGGGGGAAAATGTCATTTGTAACTTTATTTGCATTTGTTGCAAAAAATGCTTTTCAACCTATGAATTCAAGCTTCACATCTTCATTTAAGTTAGCATTCTATTATCCATATCTGTGCCTTTCTAACATTTGGCAGGGGGTAAATTATAGTGTATGGTTAAATTAATGTTTACAAAGTAGATGTATATGTGCAAACAGCACCCAAATAAAGAACAGAACACATCTAGAAACATCCTCCTGTCCTTTCCTAGTTACTACCCCACTGCCCCCAACAAGAACCACTATTCTGACTTGTAACAGAGTAAGTCAGTTTTAACTCTTTTTGAATATTAAGTGGAATTATATAATAATATGTAATAATTTCTGCCTCGCTTCTTTTGCTCAATATTATGTTTCTGTTATTGTTCTGTTTCTTGCCCTCTTAAATTTTTGCTTCAAGCCCATTTCCTTTTTGCTGACTATTTTAAGCATCTTGGGAGAACTCAATGAGCTTACAGACAACTAGTAGCAATAATGTCATATTTTAGGATGAAATAGATAGAAATCTGGAAGTGTTCTTGTACCAATAGAACTTAAAAATCACTGATTGCTGTATGGCCTTATAGTTTAGCAATAGAACAAACATCTTTACAGTGCAGGATTTTTGTTGAATCCAAATAAAAAGACTGTGACTACTATGTCCAGATTTCTACAAATTAAACTCCATAGGTGACTATTAACCAATCAGCAAGTCTTTCCAACTGAACCATAATACTCAGAAGAACCAGAGTATATCTCTGTATCTCATCCAAGTAAAATCCCAATACACACAGCAGTGGTTTGTATTATAAGAAGTTTATTATATTATACTAATATAGAAGTTAGTTTCAGAGCTTATGGTTTTCTGCCCCAATATCCTGTACTTCTAATCTTTCAAGTTCAAATCAAGAGCTGAAAACCTTTCTTCAGCTACAGAGACCATACCATAACAGAATTACAATCTTAGGAATTTTTAACCTGGGGATCATGGATAAGCTATAGCTCCCACCCCAGTTCTCAAATATATAGATTTCATCAGATTATATGGCCTTAAATGGCAATGGACAGTAGACTAACAATTCATATCAGTCTAAACTTTGCTTGGCTCTGTTGCCTATGTGATAGTATTTCAGAGACAAAAACTTAGTCTAATATTTCCAGATTAACCTTTGAAACTTCTTAAAACATTTCCCAGATCTCAGAGTGATTAGAGACATTTGCCTAATTGACAAGGATAAATACCTGCCAGCAAGTATGGGGAGACTTTCGTTCCAAGATGTACTGAGTTAAGGGAGAAGGTTCAAGTTCATATTTGTCGAAGGGCAGTTTGTCTATTACCATTGGCTCACAGTCTACACAGGAGAACCTCACAACAGGATGAGATGTTCGTGGAGGCTTAAAAAAAATTTAAAAAAAGAAGAAAACATGATCAGATATCAAGCAAGCTTACATTTCTGACAATTCTTCAAGCCCTTTTATGTTCTGTTAAACCATCACTGAAATACAGACTAGTGATTTGAGAAAAAGCTACAAGATCTGTACGAGTCATCAGAGGCTTCTATGGGGGAGGGGACTCAGATTCTTTATCTCTACTACCTACTTAGCTGGGAAGATGAAAGGTGCCCAACATTCATAACTACTGACATAAAAAAAACTGCTTTGAATATGTTTAAGCCATTATGATCCATAAGATAAACTCTGAATTACAGATCCATTCACAACCTCTAGACATTGCTTGCCCTTCATTTATTTGTGTCATGGAGGCTAGATAGTCCAGGTAACACTGAGGAAGAAAAAATCTATGAAACTTTCTAATGAGATAATTAATGTCAAAGCTCTAGCCAATTATAAGCAAGATGAAAAATAGTAAAGATACAGGAAAGGGCAAGATAGAGAATGAAAAGGAGCCAGTTGCAACTAGAGGGTCCAGGTGGAGTTCTGCAGCATTGCTCATGACCACATACTTGCCTCAAATAGCTGGATCTGAATGTGTTTTTGGTAGGGCTGCAAAGGCCTGTGTGCCTGGGGTAGCCCAACAGATTTAATGGAGAAGTCATGCTATTTTGGTTTAACATGTGTGACTGGAAAGTACCAGAGAGAGAAAAGGGGACAGCAAGGGCAGAGAGATCTGAAAGGTTAACAGGAATATGATAAAATACTAATGCCCTTTATAAAAAGGAAAAATACATTTATTGGTTTTTATCATTTACAAACCTACAAGATGTTTGAGGGTTGAGAAAATTAGCCCTCAAATGAGCTTTAAATTAAATTTAGTGGGTTTTTTTGATACCGGGGATTGAACCCAATGGCGCTCTCCAACTGAGCTATATCCATAATCCTTTTCTCACTAAGTTGCTGAGGCTGGCCTCAAACTTGTTATCTTCTTGCCTCATCCTCTCAAGTCACTGGTATTATATGAGTAAGCCACCACTCCCAGCTCAAATGAGCTTTTAAGGATAGAAGAATGGAACACAATCTAACTGCAGATTATTTGAAATTCTTCTATTCTAGATTTCAGTTTCAATTCATCTTATGAAATATTTGAGTTCTTAGATTTGAACATGTAAAAGGGCAATAAAGATATGAGTGAAGCCCTGTCATTAGCAACAATTAAGTAAATTTGCCACTAAAACATTTACTTGGGTGTTTGAAGTAGCTGAGATTTGACACATGTGCCACCTTGGAGCACCAGGGTGAAGAGGGATACATTTACTCTCACTCAGAGCAAGGACCAAAGTGCTCTTCAGTCTTACATACAAACCTTCCATGGCTACGCCTGCAAAAAAATGCAGGAGCTTCAAAATAGTAATCTAGGAGAAAATGTAGTTCACTAGAAATTTCTAGAATTTCTGATACAGATAAGCTGAATGAGGAAGGTGTTAAACTAGAGAAACAGTATGTTTGTGTCCCTTCATCCACTCCTCAGCCCACACAAGAGTTATTACTCAAGCCTTCTTACATTAGGGGTTGCAGAGAGAGTATACTTCACAGTATTCCTTATTATTATGCCATCCATTTGGTACTAGGAATAGCAATAGTATGGAAACCTTCTTCTACCAATTGAAGTGACCAAAAAGACAAGTCTTTACTTAAACATCATTTTAAAAACATTGCTTGATTATTCATTATTGAAAAGTGCACTGCTATAGAACAGAAGTTCCCTGATTTAAAAAGATTCTTTCATCAAAACAAAAAACAAACAAACAAAAACGATGAAAGTAGGTACACCATGTTCCAGTAAGAGTTAGTAGAATTTTGAAGATATTTTGAATATGTTTGTAGAACCTATAAAAGGTGTAAACTAGGTTCAAATTTCCTGAGGCTATGTATTAAAATCAATGCCAGTACTGTTTAGACACTATAATTACAAGTAAATCAAGTCAGCCCCTCTGAAATGAAAACCATGTCACAGATTATGACAGTATCAAAAATAATAATGCTTTAACATACAAAGAGGGCAGTTTAAGCAGAAAAGGCAAATGAAAGAATGAAAAGTGCCAGAAAATAAAGGAAAGATCCACTTGCCTATGGTACACATCAAAATTCTCAAAGCTATTTTTAAAAAGTTCACTGTAATCAGCAATGAAAGAAATTCAGAACAATGTTTACCTTTTTGTTTTATGACACTTACTAGTGAAGGTAAATTCTGATCTGGCCAAAAAGATTCTGGAATTGGCCAATGT
This sequence comes from Xerus rutilus, assembly GCA_028644305.1. Taxonomy (NCBI): domain Eukaryota; kingdom Metazoa; phylum Chordata; class Mammalia; order Rodentia; family Sciuridae; genus Xerus; species Xerus rutilus. Next base: position 15,916,172 of record CM053417.1, read on the forward strand.
CCAACAGGAACACCGGTTTTAGAGTTAGGTCGTACATAAATGAGTTTATGACAACTATGCCATGGTTGAACAGCAAATGAATTGCTTGGCCTAAATGAATCCATAAGTCCATCTAAAAATTAAGCAAAAGACAGACTAAGGCATGAATTTATTTTTACAGCTGCTAATCTACTTGTACAAGTTTTTCAGCTAAAAGCAAAGATTAAAGCAAAACAAAAAGTGATTCATGAATAATGGAAGAAAAATTGATATTACTAGGATTTCTAAATGTTTTCTCTAGCACCTCTTCATCTAATCCATCCCCTAGAGTTCAATACCTCCCACAATCCTTCAACTATTATGAGAATATATAGTTGTGTGGAAAAATATTATAAAACCAGTTATAAATGTCATGACACTTGGACACATAAATTACACATACCAAAACACTACACTTGGTTTTCAAGAAGTCAATTACCAGCTGGGCACAGTGGTGCATGCCTGTAATCCCAGCGGCTAGGGAGGCTGAGCCAGGAGAATCACAAGTTCAAAGCCAGCCTCAGCAAAGGCAAGGTGCTAAGCAACTCAGTGAGACTCTGTCTCTAAATAAAATATAAAATAGGGCTGGTGATGTGGCTTAGTGGTCGAGTGCCCCTCAGTTCAATCCCCGGTACCAAAAAAAAAGTCAATTACCAAATTAAGCAAATGAAATAATTTGTTTCCCAGCAGAGTTTGTATTTGTACATATGTGTATATTTTTTGGTACCAGGGATTGAACTCAGGGGTACTCAACCACTGAAGCACACCTCCAGCCCTATTTTGTGTTTTATTTAAAGGCAGGGTCTCACTGAGTTGCTTAGTGCCTCACCATTGCTGAGGCTACCTTTGAACTTACGATTCTCCTGTCTCAGCCTCCCAAAGTGCTGGGATTACAGGTGGGCACCACCACACCCAGCTGAGTTTTTATATTTTTGGAATGTGATAAAATAGATCATAAATTCTGTTTATATATTCTTTCTATGCTAATTAGACAAAAAAGTATTCTTCATGGGACAATTGGAACCAATGACCACATAGCAAAATGAAATCTATCCAAATTCACTTGAAGGTAGAAGGCATGCTGAAGATACCATCTCTGTGTGTAATTAGGGGTGATTAACACAAAGCAAATGCAAAGTTATTGTGGGCTAATCACTATTGCTTTCCCACCCACCATTAAAATTCCATGGAAACTGGGCATTGTATGACATTGAGTAATGGATGTATTTTAATTATTTAAACTAGCCTATTTCATTTGCCCCCATCCAATAGATGGAGTGACATAATCATTTATCCCATGGTATATTAGTCTAAATTATATTTATAAAAACATATGTTTTAATGATTTAAGTCTCGTTTTTCTTAAATTACATACATTTGATTTTTTATTTCAGCATTACTTAAACAAGTAATTACTTCAGATCAGATTTGTTGGGGTCCCTTGTGCTCTAGAGAGAACACATAATGGCTTCAGAGGACCTTTCTGAAGTTGAGATTGCAATTCTGAGGATATGCATTTTCCTAAGAAAAGAGTTCTTTGCTTTCATCAGAGTGTGAAAAGTTAAGAACTATGGTCAAAGGGGAACTGGAGCTAGAAAGAAAATGTGAGTCATTTACATGACATCAAGGCCTACTAGAATTTCCACATGAAAATTTTCAGTTCATGTCAAGGTAATAAACACAAAATTATGGCCTGGGCAGTCAATTGCTAGCAATACAGCATGCCCTTCCAAAATGATTCATTTAAAATACATTGTAAGGCCTCAGTGTTCTATGGAAGCTATTCTTAATTTAGGAGTCCAAGAAACTCCTAAAATTACACATAAAATTGTGTTTAGTATATAAACACAATGGAGTCTTCCTCAGCCATAAATAAGAATGACATTATGGCATTTGCAAGGTAAATGGATGAAACTGGAGAATATCATGCTAAGTGAAACAAGTCAGTCCCAAAAAGTCAAAGGTTGAATATTTTCTCAGATATGCAGATGCTAATCCAAAATAAGGAGGAGAGAGATTTAAAAAAAAAGAAATAGAAGGAGAAAGGAAAAAAGTAAAAGAGAATTTCATCAATACAGAGGAAAGACTAGTAGAATAGATGAAGGGGATTGAGGAGGAGGAAGAAAGAACAGGAAAAGTGAAGAACAGTAGAATGAATCTGACTGAACTTTTGTATGTACATGGATGTGGCATGGTGGGTCCCAGAATCAAGTGTATCCTCAGGAAACTAATTTAAAAAAAGAAAGAAGTAAATGGATTGAAGAGGGATCAGTAAAGGGAAGTGTGTGGGGGAATGGGAGGAGGGGAAGTGCTGGGAAGAAAACCTGTTTGTTAGCTGTCATTTTTTTCTAGGGAAAGGTATCTATATTTTTCTAACATCTTCTCAAAGAGTTCCAAGAACTAAAGAGGAAAAAAAGTCAGGTCAGACAGAAATGTGTAACTTTCTGCCCTGTGTCCCTTTAGCCTTGGCCAAAGGAATTAAAATGTATAGATCAGATCAGACAAGTACCAATGTTTAATAATGGAACCTGTATATGTATATATGTGTATATGTGATTAAATGAGGAGAAGTAATAGCCTAGAACAGAACTCTAAGGAAGGCCTGCAATTACTATAGTGTGGTTGAGTTCCCTGGTCCCTTTGAAATCCACACATATACAGTAGTTACAAATGTCCATTCACAAAGCATCTAAAGAATGACTATGGTCAACTTCCCTCATGCAAAAGTATCTTTTCTTTCATCTACTTCTAGATGTCAAAACTTTTTGTAAAATCTCATTTGAAAAGGTTCTGCAGTTAAAAAGTGACGAGAAAAATACTAGCATAAGACCTTATGGAATATTGTAAGTTCCTAGATAAACATTCACAATCTCTTGTTGTAGTGAAGTAACTAACAAATTTCATAAAGACAGGCACATTTAAATATGGTGCTCACAAGCCCCAAAACAGACACTATTGAAATACCATACTATAGTGAATATCCAGATATTTTTGTGAATAGAGGAGCGAATGAGTTAGTGTCATCTCCACACTGGGACCAGGGAATACAAAAGGAGTCAGGAAAAGGAGGAATTTTCTTAGAAACATTCATGTGAAATTAAAGTTACTAAAATTTGGCTACCTGACATGTATACATAGGCAATGATTGGATGGATATTGTAACTACTCAAATGCACATGGATAATAAAAAAACCTATCTCTATTACCAATTTGCTTAATATCTTCTCAATCTCAGGTCATTCTCCTATGTCACACTTAAGAGTTAAAAATAAGTTATCTACCTTACCTTCTCCAACAGGAAGTGGATCTGGTCCCGTCTTTTCAAAATTAATAACTACACCACTCTGAACTTTTTGAACTAGAGATTCTAAACACTGATTCAACATTCTTTGTGTTCTAACACAGTAGGAGCGACCTATATCAGAGAGAAACACAAAAGCACAAGTTTGATGGAACAAAATACTATTCTGTGGGCTGGGGTTGTGACTCAGTGATGGAATGCTTGCCTAGCATGTGCAAGGCACTGGGTTTGATCCTCTGCACCACATATAAATTAATAAAAAATAAAAGTCCATCAACAACTAAAATTTTTTTTAAAATACTATTTTGTAATACAAGCATTTGAAATCTTAAAATAAAACTTGGAATAATAACTACATTGGCTGCAAATAGAATACAATGAAATTAAGTAGTAGAGTTAAAGATTTTGAAGGAAAACAAACTAAGGCTACAGATGGCATTTAATGAAACTATACTCTGCAGCCCAAAATTATTCTTTCAGAAATAGGAAATATTGCCAATACCTCCTGTGACTTCACACATCTGTGTGATGGCTGATTCATCTGAGGGTACACTCCCTAGTTGCTCTGGTTCAGTAGAAGCCACTCCAGGCAATCGTAACACCAGGGCAAATAACCTTTGATCCCAACGAAAAGGTTCTTTGGTTAGTTCACTTCCAGGCAGAGGAGAATTTAAAGGAAGATGAAGCTATAAGGCAAAATTTGAAAAGGTTCATCATAACAGCCCATATAAAAATGAGCAAAGAGTTAAAATGTTCACTTTTTCTTTCATGGAACTCAATAAAATTAAGCAATCTCTCAAGGATTACCAAGAGGGGAGGTTTGTCCAAACTTGATTCTTAACTGGAAATACATGCCTCCCACACAAATAGCTGCATGTTCTCTGCCATTTAAATGAAATGTAAAAAAAAAAATTAAATCTCACCTCTTCTTGAACGCTAGCAGTACTTGTTAACTTGTTTCCATCTGTGATGGTAATTAAAATAGATGGTTCTAAAAAAAATGGATTTCTTCCCTAAAATACAGTTAAAAAGCATTAGAGCTGTGTAAAGTAATAAAATTATATTTCAAGTTTTACATTTGCCTTGCCAATGACCTCTCAAATAAATGATAAAATCTGCTTGGATAAATAAGAAGAAAAAGATTAGAGACCAAAATATGTGGGAATCAAAATAACAAACCTTGGTGGGGTAATACTTGTATAAACTGAGAAATTCTTATAATTCAGAAACTCTATAGTTCCTAACATTCAAAATACTCTTTTCCTCTCTCTTCTTTCCAAGTAATCACAAAATAATGATGTTAAAGTGATTATAATGGCAGTATCATCTACACTTATTAATTGATTCACCTGAGTCAAAATCTTGGTACAGATTCACTCTGCAACTAGAAGAGTGACTCTGGAGACTATGGGCATTTTTTGAGAGTAAAAAAGGACAATGGTAAGCAAAAAAACGCTTTTCAGCTTTCCTCTTATTCTAGAGCTTTTTCATCAGACTGGGAGGAGCAAGGCAGATTAAGGACACAGAATTTCTCTCCAACTGTCTTCTTCCAATATTTCTCAGCAATTTATTCACTCCAGGTATCTGATGATCTGATGGTAGGCGATTTTAACTATTTTATCATCAAACAATATACAAGAACCAAATAAGAGGATTTCTTTTTGTAAAATACTTAAAAGGCACGTGAATCTATTTTTTAGAGGATGTGAAAAGTAATAGAAATCTTGGTAACCATGCCCAAGTTTGAATTCTTACCCCAAGTCACCAAAATAAATTAGCTGTACTCACTCAAATTTTTTTTTACCTGTCCATAATTGTCTATTCCAGATATTAATCTATTGAGATTTAACAAATCAAATGAGGATCTTAGAGCCTGACCAAGAGTAGTCAGTCCAGAAGCCTGAAGATTTTTTAGTTCGCTCATGAATGTTGCGTGATTTTCCTTCCAACCAGCCTGAAAACCAAACATTTACAAAGAAATTCCCAATTATACAATGAACAATATAAAAAGTGTGAACAAGAACTAAACAGCAAGTATTGAGCCTCTGACTGGGAAATTAATCACTCCTTAACCTAATTCTATTTTATATTTTGCCTACTTGAGTGGAACTAAAGTAAGCAGTTTGAGGAGGATCTGCTAGCTTTAATGATCAACAGCAAAAAACTCAAGCAAATATATTCAGTTATTATGGCAAAATGGCTTTGACTTAAGAAGTCTACTTTCGTATTTAGGCTTAACCAAACTGACCAAAACACCTCTGTTACCTTAGCTTGACACTAAAGAACAAGGTGCAGTTTTGATTTTTTTGTTTTGGGGGGAGGTTTTTTGGTACTGAGGATTAAACTCAGGGGTACTCGAACACTGAGCCACACCCCCAGCCCTATTTTGTGTTTTATTTAGAGACAGGGTTTCACTGAGTTGCTTAACGCCTCACCATTGCTAAGGCTGGCTTTGAACTTGTGATTCTCCTGTCTCAGCCTCCCAAAGTGCTAGGATTAAAGGCGTGTGCCACTGTGCCCAGCAAGGAGCAGTTTTTAAATACATTATCCTCAATTGAGAAAAATGGTTAGTTACTGAATGTCTGATCTACATGAATTTTGCTAGCCAAGCTTCTTCCTCCCAAGCAATTACTTCGACTTTTCAATCATATTAAAAGAATTATAATAGAACCACACTTCTTTGGAGACAATCCTTCTAGTACCCTCAAGCATTCAGAAAGCACCAACTCTAGAATAAGGGGAGAAAGGAAAGAAACAAGAAGTTTTTGCGAAGAATCAGCATTCTCTAGGCACCCCCAGCAGCCATGAACAGTAGCAAAGAACCAATGACCTAAGGTCAACAGTCAACATGACTTGATTGACTGGTTTGTAGAACAAAAGGAAGGAAAGGATAGTGCTGACTGGTCAATGATGGTTCTAAAAACAAATTGGTACAAAATGTCAAGAAGAGAAGCCAAAAGAAATAGACCAAAGAAACAGATGCAGCTATGAGTAAGTCCCAGGAGTGGAAGAGCAAGGATGATAGCAGATAGCACAGCTTGGCAACATGGTGGACCAAAAAGCCACCTGAGCATGGTACCCTAACGACAACAGTGTGATAATGCTGAACACTGAAGTTATGCCAAGCAAGCCAATATAGTTGGAGGTAGAAAGCAAGAGCAAATAATACTGAGATGAACTAAATTACTTGAATTTCATATTCAATTGTGTATTATTCATATAACTATAGCACTCTTTTCCAGTTTCATGGTCTCCCAAAGCATCATGAGGTATGGAGGCAATATAAAGGCTGAAAGAGCAGATGATGAGAAGAGTGAGGGAAGATGGGGCATTTGAAGAAGCCTGAAGATCATGAGACTCAAAGGGTGGAGGAGACTACCCAAGGGGAGAGAACAGAGTTCACAAAAGGATAGGACTTACTGGAGAACCGGGAGTAACCTGATTATCATTGTTCTGGGTACATGGCAGGAAGCACAGTAGATTCGATAATTTGGGCTTTGACTATATGGTTCTTTTGTATACCATGTTTGGTAGTTTAGATTTTATCTGTCAGCCCTGGGAAGAGCTTGGCGTTTTTAATTAGGGGAGTGGCATGATCAAATCTGCAGTTTAGTCAGATCATTCTGCTATGAGTTGGAGGCTAAATTGCGGGGTGTAGGGGAGGCTGAAGCTTAGGCTGGGAAACTGGTTTGGAGACTGTTGCAATAGAGTATAAGAAGAGTAATGAAAGCCTGTCTAGGGCAGTGAGGACAGAAAGGAGGCTGCAGATTAAAGAAGGATTTCAAGAGGTGGAGTTGTAAGGATTTAGCAGCTAATTACAAGGATAGGTGAGGGAGAAAGGGTTATGCATTAGGTTGGGGTTTCTGGCTTGGGTGAACTTACAAATGGTAGGATCCTTTACCCAGAAGCTGCTTTATAAAGTTTACTATTTGGGGTGTTACTTCATTTAGCAATCTTCTTTCCACACTGTAACCTTATGGTAATATCTATATTAAGTGTCGAATTCCTAAAGGACCATGTGATAGTTTAGGGTATGACCAAAGAAAAATGACTGGACTATTTGGCTTGGCAAAGCCCTGGGATAAAATTTGGGTATCACTTTATAACTCATCAATATTTAAAATAATGTCCTGATTTTTCTTATTCATCAATCTGTCAGAATAATTACTATTTAAATATTCCTTTTTACTATGATTTTAAAGTATTTTACATTTTCTGCCATCTGAAACTCTGAAATTCTCTTTTTAGGTCAATTATGATCCTTTGCAGTAAATTGGACAATACGAACCATTTGTAATCCTCCTACCTCACTACTAAAAACTATGTGCAGTGCATTTATTAACAAAAACAATGAATTTCTTGCTAACGGTCCCCCTCTTATTTCAAGAAAAAAACTAAATGTTCCTATATCCATTTTTCAAAATGCCAAAGGAAAAAAATAAAAGAACCACAGATTAAAACATTTAGAGAACTTTAATAATGGGACAAAATTTCTTCCCAAAAGACTATTATAAAGAGATAGCAAGAGAAAGTACACATTATATTGTCTATTTGTTGCCAGGTTTTTCAGAAATGAATTTAGGACAGCTAATTTGCCATGTTTTTAAATGTGTAATGCTTGAAATTTGAACCCAAGGCCTTTTGCATGTTAAGCCAATGCTTCATGAGCTACATCCTCAGCTCCCAATTTGTCATCTTAATATGGTCTTGTCTTTCAAATTCCTTTATTTCAAAGATATCTTCCTCTTGAGATGGTAAAATCTATACTCTGATAATAATGTCTACAGTCTTGCAAAACTGTAGCTTACAAAGCATTTTCACACTTCACAGTGGTTTAGGACAACCTGTAAAATAGGCGCATTACAACCTCTATTTTTCAAAACAAGGAAGAAGTGAGACTTAGGTATATCTTATTTGTGTGGGTGACAGTGATGACAAGTCACATTTTGGAACTGCAGTATTTGATTTAGAAGCCCTCAGCTACATGTGGATAGGGAACATTTGAAATGTAGCTGGTCTAGAATATATTTGTGTTTGTGTGTGTTTGTGTGTGTGTGTGTGTGTGTGTGTGTGTGTGTGTGTGGACTTGGGATTGAACCCAAGGTCTCATGCATGCCAGGCAAGCATTCAACAACTGAGCTATACTGCTAGCCCTAAACATTGGATTTTGAGAATGTAGATCCCCAAAATGTAAAATACCCTCTTATTCCTTTTTATATTCCCACTTAAAATGAAACTACTTTAGATATTTTCAGTTATACATATTAATAAAAGAAATTTCACCTGTTTTTTTTAACTTTTTAATGTGGCAAGTAGAATATTTTAAATTATGTTTACGGCTGTCATTATATTTCTATTGGACCCTGATGTTGTAGAAGGACATGAAGGTCAGGCAGGAGAGCTTAGCCTTGAGGCAGCAGACAATGGATTCATTACAGGTTCCAAAGCAGGGCAGATCGAATTAAAGCAGTGTCTTGGGGAGATCAGTCTGGTTCTAACACAGAAGACAGACTGAAGGAAGGAGAAACTAGTCAGAAAAAAAAGTGAGGAGGTTTGAACAGTAATCCAGGCCTGTGGGAATCAGGGTGTGACTTAGGATGAGAATAGAGAAGGAGTTAATTGAGAAACATTTGAAACAACAAGATAGGATTTGGTGACAAAGCAGGTACCATATGTGGGGAGAGAGAAGAAAAGGTGATTATAAAGTTTCTATCCTGAGAGACCTAAAAGAAGGGAGGTTTAGGACAAAGGAAGAACCTGGCGTGGGTAAAATCCTAAGCTAAGGATTTATTTTCCTTGCAGATCAAGTTTTAAGTCTCTCAGAGGTAAATGATAATGATGATGAATGATGACAGATTATATTTATGAATGCCTACATGCTAGAAACTCACTTATGCCAAGCACAGTCTCTTATATACATACCCTTCTCACCTGAGCCTCCTTACCACCTTCTAGGTAGGTGCTATTATGATGTCTCTTTTATAGATGAGGACACTGAGGCTGAGCAAGGCAAAGGAACTTGTCTGGGTCAAACAACTACAATTGGTGCAGCCAGAATTTGATCCCAGGTAGCCTAACTTGTGAGCCACACACATCCCCATTTAAACCACTGTATTCCACACTCACATATTTCATATAGAACTGTTAGCCTAACAGTTCTAAAACTCAATGGAGTTTCCAAATTTCATTTAATTTAAGCCTACTTTCCCTGATGTCTAAATATGGAACAATTGGGTGTGAGGAGACATTAAGTTTGGAATTAGAAGACCCTGATCTATTCTTGAATGTCACTAGCTTGACAAGTTGTCTATAACCACTTAATCCTCAGGGGTTCTGTTTTCTCATTAAGGAATGAAAGTGCTGAAAAACTTATTTGAAACTCCCTTCCAGTTTTCATATCCTATAATTTGATACCTCAAAGAAATCCTTTATGTAAATCAGACTTATGTGTCCTATTATTCTACACCTTGTAACAACCCTTTAAATAAATCAGAAAGAAAACATCTCCTGATTTAGAAAATACGTTAATGCAGGCCTCATTTAAATTTGCATAGCCAAACTAAAAATGTCCTTCCATACTAACAGAAAAACATGGGCCTTTCAGTCTATTGATGGCCCAGGTTCTGGTCTCAGCTCTATCTGGCTAGCCACTAGCCATTTATTCCTGACCCATATCACCAAAGAACAGACAGAATTTGCACTTCTCTGCTCAGAAAGGCAAAAGCCAAAAGAAATGCTTTCCTACTACTATCTTGCACCCTTGTTTCCAACTTCTAACCTGATTGCCAGGTTTGGGAACAGGAAACAAGCATACTCTCTCTAGGCCTGTTGCTAAAGCCCTTTCTCATTTTCTGTATATTCTCTGACATGTGGCTCGCTCTCTCTCTCTCTCTCTCTCTCTCTCTCTCTCTCTCTCTCTCGCACGCGCACGCTCTCTCTATATATGTATACACCTTCCTTCCTTTCTCTCTTTCTTTTTTCCTTCCTTCCTTTCCTTCTTTTATCTTTCTTTTTCTTTTGTTTTCTTTTGCTGAGAATCAAACTCTGTACCTCACATGTGCTAGGCAAGTGCTCTACCACTGAACCACAACCCCAGCCCTGACATGTGGTTCTTGGGCATACATATATTACAACAGACCTAGAGGGAGGTCTGCCAATATGTAAGCCATTTGGAAGCTTTGTTGAACACACATCTAGGCTATGTCCTCAGGTCTAGCTTTTATCAGGAATAAAACTGGTACTCCGAACTCATTCTGGTTCTTTTTTTTTAAAGCATTCATTTATTTACCTTTATTTATTTATGTATATGTGGTGCTGAGGATGGAACCCAGTGCCTCACACATGCTAGGCAAGCACTCTACCGCTGAGCCCCAACTCCAGCCCTTCATTCTAGTTCTTGTGCCATATTTCTCCATTGGTTTCAAATGGAGGAGGAAAAGGAGGAGTATCATTTAGTGCCTTCCCCAAACCTCAGCCTCCTACTACTTATCCTCCCTGAAATTCATCCCATTTTGGTCAGACTATTTCTCTGATTCATTGATTTTTATTTATTTATATATTTTTTTAAATGAAGAACTCTTTCCTTCATCAAAGTCTCGCCAGGAACTATAAACAAGTAAGAGATAAAAGCAGATCAACTGTTCTTGAAGAGGATCTGGGAATGGTGTTAGAGCCCTTTCTGAAAACTCACTCTATCTACAAAGGTCATTTGTAATCCTTTTCCAAAATATTGGTGACACTGCTTGAGTATAAAGCAAAAGTTTGATAAACATACTATTAAATCCCCCTCCAAGTTAACTGATTGAAGAAATTTTGGCCAGCCGCACCTTACTTTCCACACAAGAAGTCCTCCTTACAAAATGTACTTAAATTGGACATGTGTAAATACCAAAATAAGTGAATAACTAAGATTCTCTAGGGTGGTAGCTATTTAAAGGGACTGGAAGTGGATCTTTAAAAAATAGAATCCTTGTATATTACAGCAAGGAGAGAACTCCCTGGAAGGCATCACTTGCTGTTTCCCCAACTTGGTATTGAGCCACTACACAGACCATTTTGGGCACACTTGCCCCTCAGCCTATTTGGACATTCCCCTGAAGAGTGGTGCAGTCCAGCCCAAGTCTTTCCAGCTTGTTAGCGAGCCCTTTGCCATAAAGGAATAACAAGTGTCGCTGATATGCACAGGTGATACATGTAGCTTTCCCTTCTCAACAGACATTTTATCTTTTGTTAAAGGAAATAAAATCAGCCTGATAATATTTGCCCTTCATAAGCCCATCTTAGAGGGCTATTCTGGACTTTGGGCTTCTTTCTAGATGGTTACAAACTAGATGAGTAACAGATCGGAGTATTTTCCCAGATGTCCCGAGTTAAAGCCAGAGAGTCTAAATTTAGCTGGGCCATCAATTCTCTTGGAGAAAGATAAACTATTTTCCTTTTTCCATTTGCTCTCTGTAAGTTTAGGGGAAACTTTCTCTGCAATAACCCAGACAACTGGAATAAATCAATTTCAACAGTGTTTCTTAACCAACTTTCTTCTTTGATTTAACATTCTATCATCTTTGTCATTACAATCTGTTCCTGTATTGGTAAACTGACTAGTGAGATGGAATGAAATGAAAAATAAGAAGTCCTGCTTTTCCAATCAACTCTGTCTCCCAAGGAGACACATGACTTTTCTCTGGGTCTCTGCCCTTAGCCTTCTATTGAACATTTATGCAAGTTGAAACTTTTCAATGGCAAGGATTTTCTTCTTGCAATTAAAATGGATTCCAATTCTGATAGACACAAGACAAGGTTTACCTGCCCTCTTAATAGAACACTGACAGCTGAATCACCTTAAAAAGTTAAAATATTATTTCAAAATATATTTACACCTTTAAAAGAGGTTGTTAAAACCATGAAGAACATGTTAGGAAGAAGCTTTACCATTACAAGAATAGAATTATCTTTCTTCTTGTACCTCCTTTTCAAACTCCCTTCTTGCATTATATTTTCTGATCCTAACACAATTTTTCCCCTTAAAACTCTAGCAATTTGGCCTGATTTGATTTCCCTTTTTTTGTGGTTTTCTCAGTTGACTCAAGTACTGATCAAGTATCTCAAGATGTTGATATACTTTTAGGCACAAAGGAGGCATTTCATTATTCTTTAACATATATGTACTAGTATAGCTTTTTATGAAATTCTTGTTTTAAGACTCTCCGGTTGTCTTGGATTCCCTTTGGTCAAAGTCACCTCTCAAGGGCCCTTCTTGGTGTCCTGAATTTGCTAAAACGTCCAAAGTCCCTTTTACTTCATTAAATGAGTTCTCCCACAGTAAGCTCTAAATGCTATTATTCTGGGGTTCAATCTACCAATTTCCATCCACATGCATCAGGAAACATTACCAATCACAATCACATAAAAGAAGTCTAGCTTGAGTCTCCTACTTAAAAAAATATATTCTTAAGAAGTTTTCTGACTATTACAGAAACTTGTTTGACAGTTTAGGACCTCTAAATTGTTTTTCAGCAGATGATTAAAGACCCATAAAGCCGGTACGGTGGTGCAAGCCTGTAATCCCAGCACTTAGGGAGGCTGAGACAGGAGAATCACGAGTTCAAAGCCAGCCTCAGCAACGGCGAGGCATTAAGCAACTCAGTGAGACCCTGTCTCTACATAAAACACAAAATAGGGCTGGAGATGTGGCTCAGTGGTCGAGTGCCCCTGAGTTCAATCTCCAGTACCAAAAACAAAACAAAAAAACCATAGGACCACATATTTTAAGTGAACCAGGCAAAGAAATGATGCATATTTTGATTCCATTGATACAGTTTACCACTGCACACTGTCTATATAATATGTACCATGAATTTCTCTAGTGGCTGAATGATCATAAATATTAACATAGCATATTTTCAAAATACTTTTGTGAAGTTTTCCAATTCCTACCCTAGGAATTTGGATAAAAGTAGGAAGTAGAACATCTCTCCAGAGTTTACTGGAGGGCTCAGGGTACAGCTCAGTGGTAGACCACTTGTCTAATATATGCAAGGCCTTTCCATCCCCGCAAAAAAAAAAAATTCACTGGAAAGTACGATAAGATGATGAAATTTGATCTTCACTAGTGGATGTTACCATGTAGAAACCAATAGGTTTTAGAAACTTTGCTCCTCTGTGCAAGAGTCAATTGTAGTGCTGTTGTAGCAGAAATGTCTTCGAATTTACAAAACTTAGTAGGATGTAATTGTTAAGTTTCCTTTACCCTGGGGCTAGGGATGTAGCTCAATGGTATAGTACTTGTCCAGCATGCTTGAGGTCCTGGGTTTAAGCACTGTGGGGGAGGGTCGTTTTCCACTCTCAGACTGTTTCAATGTAGCTATTGTCAAGAAAAAAATGGTATGGTGTAGATTACATGCACATTTGTTTGAGTTTTGGCTTCTAATATGAGATATTTTCCATGAACACATACACAAAATAAAAATTAACAAACAGTGTTCTTGGGGAAAAGCACATGGGCAGAAATGAGACTAAACCAGCTAAACACTGCAAAAAGAGTTGAAAATAAGGGCTGGGGCTGTAGCTCAGAGGTAGAGCGTTTGCTTGGCATGCGTGAAGCATTGGGTTCAATCCTCAGCACCACATAAAAATAAATAAATAAAGGTATTGAGTCCATCTACAACTAAAAAAATATTTTAAAGTTGAAAATAAGAATTAGCAGAATGGCCATTTATGAATTTCTAAAGATTAGATAGCATATCTTTCTCCCAGATTAATTCTTTTTTTTAAAGCCTCAAATAATTTTATGTGCTGTTTATTACATGATAAAAGGAACACATGTTGATTTTTGAAAATCTCAACAGAAAAACAAAATTAGTCACTCTGTCCATTATTTCAAAGTAACCATCAGTAAGACTCTGTCTTGAACATTTAACTGTTAGTGGCAAAGGGAAACATCGATAAGACAGGGTGACAATTACAGATTTAACTGCTAAGTGTGTGGTATTGCACATTAAGCACACCTAGGAACTGTTTTTTAAAGTTTAAAGTAATTTTAAAATTACCCTAAATTCCAATCTTCAATTATTCCACTTCCTGCCTTTCAGTTATACAATCTCTCCTGTACTTTTTTCCAGAAGGACTCCTGGAAATAACCTAGTCTAATCCTTTCATTTAACAGATGAGGAAACTGACACCATAAAAGGTTAAGTGACTTACCTAAGGTCATGTGTATAATTCTATGGCCAGTCTGGCACTCTTTACAGAGCTGCTAAAGTGGCACAACTTGCCCTATGACATGGCAGTGGATGGTGTGATCTACCTGAAAGGATTACTATGACCACTTTTTAAAAGTACCTAGCAATGGTCTAAATTTGCTTCTAACATACACTCAAAATCATCACCTGAAATGGAGTTTTTGATGTCTATGTGTCTATGTAAGATTTCAAGAAAAATGGAAATTTTGCTCTACATCACCAGCATTCTCATTCAAGAAAGAATACAGGAAGGGAATATGGCTCAGTGGTTAAGTGTCCCTGGGTTCAAACCCTGGTACCAAAAGAAGGAGGAGGAGAGGAAAGGGCAGGGGGAGAGGAGAAGGAGGGGGAGGGAAGGGGAGAGGGGAGGGGGAGGGAGGAGGGGAACCGGAGGGGGAGGGGAGGGGAGTGGGGAAGAGAAGGAGAACAAATACAGGAAGGAGCCCTAATTTTTCAGTGCCAAATCTGTATTAAATGCTAGAGGTTCCCTAGAATCCTATAGTCCACTGCCTAGTTCTGTGGGCTCTCTTCCTAGGAGACAGAAATGCAAAGAGAGATGGGTTTCTTATTAAAGAGCAGTGCTTGCAGGCAACTTCAGGCCAATTTAAATCAAACCATCTTGGTCTAGTTCAGGCTAATCAACCACTAAATGTCATACTCCAGCTCCCACCCCCATTACTTCTGCAACTTCTCATCATTATAACAGAATTTTAAAGCACCTTCTGTCACAGCTTCCCTCTGAAGTCATACCCTTAATGGGATGCTGTCAGTTCACTTCCTTTCTTCATCCAGGCCTTTAACTCCTGGCTCTGGATCTCTTTTTCCTTTGTTAACTAATGTTCTAAGGGCTGTCATCAGGAGTTGGGAGGCACACTCACAGGATAGAAAAGACAGTTCCCTCCAAAGTGTAGGTCCATAAATGAAGGGAATAAGTTTACACAGATACATGGAGCAGATTCCAAAGCTCTGAATGCCAAGCTGATCAATTTAGACTTGATCCCATCAGCATGTCTTTGAAGGTTTTTGGGGAGGGTGATATGATGGAACCAGCTTTTGTGGAAAGTGAGTAGTTGGTGTCAGTTGGTGTGAGTGAAGAGGAGGAATTTGGAAAAATACTTGGGAGATCAGTTAGAAGGTTGATAGAGTGGTCAAATCATTAAAACATGAGGACCTGTATTAAAGTAATGGTAGTAGAAATCGAATTGAATGAGTGTAGGAGACATTTCATAGGGAAGAGAGATAGTCCTTAGAAGAAGGTGGAAGGAAGGAATCAAAGCTGAATAATGACTTCGCTTTTAATTCTGAGTGACTAAAATATGGGGAATATAGAAGAGACAATAAGATTATAGAGACATAGGAGGTCTAACTGTGAGCTGATGGTAGGACAGATGGCCAGTGGAGATGACCTATAGTCAGTTGAGAAACCTGGGTGAAAAGTTGAAAATGTTGAGGCATCAGTGTAGATGGAATATTTAAAACCATGAGTAGGGTGGGATGCACTTATCAAGGGAAATAATTTAGAAGACAGGGCAAGAATAAAAAGAGAGATGGGGAAACAGAATAAAGGTGACAAGTCTCTGGAAGGAAGGGATAGCTACTTTCGAATGCAATCAAGAATAAGTAGAAGAAACATTAGTAAATTTGCCCAAGAAGCCCTATAGTAAATCCTAAGACCTTAATAAGTCATAATTACTTTTCTCAAAAGGACTGTTCCTGAGTTGTACAAACAAAAACGGTTTGAGGCTTTTGTTTGATAGCATTCAAATCCAGAGCTTGGCTCTTGGGATTTAGTTCACTGAACTGTTCAAACTAAAGGGGAAAATATAAGCAATGAAAAGAGCAACAGGCATCAAAGAATAGTATAGTCAAGTGAATATGGCTGGAGATCCAGAACTCTACTTTTTTTAAAATATTTTTTTAGTTGTAGATGGACACAATACCTTTATTTTATTTATTTTATGTGGTGCTGAGGATGGAACTCAGGGTCTCACATGTGCTATGGGAACACTCTACCACTGAGCCACAACCTCAACTCCAGACCTCTACTTTTTCTACAAACATGTGACACCTCACACCAAAAGACTTCATATGTTTCCCTAGTTAAGACCCCAGTGTTGAGTTGACAGCATCTCTGTTATTTTTTCTGAATCCACCCCTCTACTGTAGGCCATCTGACTAAACAGTAGAGTGGAAAGCCATCTAGCTATCACAGAGATTTGGCTGGAGGAGTCAGTGGGAGATCTGGGTGAAATGAGGACCACACCAGAAGATGAGGCAAATAAATCTCTAAAAGGTAGTATGGTACATACAGGCTTTAAAGAAAAAAAAAAACATGTCTGCCTCAGCCATGGTCTGAGTTAAAAGAAGCCAAAGAGCTATTGAGGAGAGTGAGTGCATGGCATGTATTTCTTTTACACACACACACACAAAATATTTATCAGGAGATTAGTAAAGTGGGAATGGCATATAAATTTCTGGTGCCACTAGATAGGACCTACTCAGCCCAGCCATCAGGTCACCCTTCCTTTCGCCAACATATACACTCAATCTCAAGCTCCATCAACTCAGAATCTCAGCAACTCCCAGTAAGGGCATGACTGAGGGACATCAAAGGCAAAAGTATAGCAGTGTATGGTGGTGCCAGCTATAACCCCAGCTCCTCGGGAGGCTGAGGCAGGAGGATTGCAAGTTCAAGGCCAGCCTCATCAACTTAGCATGGCTTTGTATCAGAATAAAAAATAAAAAGGGCTGGGAATGTAGCTCAGTGGTAGTGTGGTTCTAGGTTGAATTCCCAGTAACCCCCTACCAAAAGGCAGAAGTGTTTTGCAAACAAATGCACAATGATATTCACCCAGAAACAGCAAGAGAAATAATAAAAATAATAGTACTAGTAGTGATTTTCATCCACTGAGTGCTTACTATATTACCAAACACATATATATTAAATGCAGCTATAAATAATAGCATGACAACTCTGAAAAATGATGGTTTCAGGACATATATGGTAATAAAAAATACCTGTGAGAAGTTATCAAAACAAAAGTCCTTTCACAATTTATAGAAAAAGTGAAGTGGTTAATTACTTAAGTCTTTGAAATAGGTCTAGACCTAGGTTGCTATCGGTTGTGTTACTTAACCTCTCTGGGCCTCAGATAAAACTCCTTCCTTATCTATTAAATGGTGATAATAATAGTACCTATGATAACATAAGCTGACGGGAGAGATAAACTAAATAACACTTTATGTTCATTGGCACATTGCCCTGTATATAAGCATTACTCAATAAATGTCAGTTGCTATTATTAGAAACCAATTATATGATCATTCACGATTACAAGGAAGCAGATATGTTATCTCATATCTGAAATACAGGGTATGCTATAAAAGCCAAATAACACCTTTGACTCCAAGATAGAACTTAGAAGGATCCAAAACTAGGGCTATAAAATGGTCCCACCTCTTTGGAACTGGGAATTGAGCCCAGGGCCTTAGGAATGCTAGGCAAGCTCTCTCCCACTGAGCTATAACCCTGGCCTCTTATATGTGGCTATTCATTACCCTATTTCCATCCAGGTTCACAATTAGACATTCCTTAAATGGGAGCAATTATAGTAATAAAAAACACAAAGACACACTCTCAGAAACCCCACTAGGAAGCTGACTAACACCAGCAGTAAGAATCCTTGGAGGCTTCCTGTCCAGTGGAACTCCTCTGTCCTTTTAATGCCACTGATGACTTTGCTACTGATGACTTCCTATGATAAGACAAGGAGGGCTCTGCTAGAAACATCAAAAAAGCTTTCAGTAAGAACAATGATACAAACTCCTTTTTGTTTCCTAGGTTTTACATTATGCCAAGCTGGAAATTTATTCTTTATCCTACTTTTCCTGAAAAAGATAGTTCTAGAGAATTCTTGGGCAAGGTAGCTAAGTAAATCTAAAAATGGGACATGCTACATATTTCTAATAACACCCAAAGCTGGAAAAATCTACTGCCACCAATGACCATGTTTTATGAACAGAATTCTTAACTACCACAGTCAGATTAGTTCACATATATACTCTTGTCGTATTTAACCCAGGGGGGAAAAACCTTCTAACCCAACCAGTTGGATCAGCAACTGGATCCAAATGTCTAAGCAACAAACCGGCTTTCAATACAAATAAGAATAGGATGCTTTCATATTCTGCCCCAGGGCAAAGGGCTATCAAGCCATCAATTCTGAACTGTATGATAACCTTTAGTGCATAAATGAGTCCTTCATGGCAAAGTTCATTTTAAACAAAACTTTGAAAGCATCTTCCCTCAGAAACAAATTCTAGGGCATGAATATCAGAAAATACCTTCTGAAAGAATACAAACCAACACTGCCGTCTAACAGAAATACAGTGCAAGCCATGTATGTAATTTTATATTTTCAAGCAATCACATTAAAAAAGTAAAATGTGGGTATGATAGAGTGTGTCTGTAGTTCTGGCTACTTGGGACACTGAGGCAAGAAGTTTGCTTGAGATCAGGCGATCATGGCCAGCCTGGTCAACAGAGGGAGACCTTGGCTCAAAAAAAGTAAAAAAAGAAAAAAGCAACACTAATAACATAATTTATTGCCAGGCGCAATGGCATACACCTGTAATCCCAGCAGCTCGAGAGGCGGAGGCAGGAAGATCACAAGTTTAAAGCCAGCCTCAGCAATTTAGGAATGCCCTAAGCAACTCAGTGAGACCCTGTCTCTAAATAAAATATAAAAAGAGGCTGGGGATGTAGCTCAGTGGTTAAGTGCTCCTGTGTTTAATCCCTGGTACTAAAAAAAAATTAGGTAGCTCAATATATTCAAAATATTAAAATTTACACTATTTCATACAGCATCCACTTACAGACTAGCAACCTTTCAAGTGTTCAATAACCACACGTAGCTCATAGATATTGTGCTGAGGAGTGTAGATAAAGTTAATCTACACATATGAAAAACTGCCATATTGGAAGAGCCATGCCAACCTCCCCTGCCATCTCAGCCCCTCATTCCCTCTCTTTTTCTGCTTTTTTGTGAGACAAAAGCTCACAAAAAAACATTGGCCCTCTCTTTTTCTGCTTTTTTTGAGGCAAAAGCTGGGAGGATGTACTTTTAACAAATCAAGTTGGAAACCCAAATCCACTTATCAGTAGTAGAAACAAAAATAAACATGATGATACTTGTGGGTTTAGTTTTTTGCTTTTTGCAGGTGCTGGGGACCAAATCCAGGGCCTCTGAGCATGCTAGGCCAGTGCTCTACCACTGACTACTACACCTCTTACCAGTGAGCTGTAACCCCAACCCATAAACACAATAGTTCTATGGCTAAGTGACCATTAAGGGTTAAAAAGTCTTTCCTGCAGAGGAAGCTCTGGGAAGTTAATCACCATTTCCAACCTTGTACTCAGGAGATAATGTGTTCTAAGCTCCCGGTACACAGTATACATACCAAGGATCTGCCTGGATCTCTCATTTACACTCGGTTGGTCAAAGGGAACTGGCCATGTTTACAAAGTTTCAGGTTCCTTTCTTCACATCCCCTACACAAACAGAGGGTCCTTCAATCTGGCCCTTCCCCAGAAAGCAATTTCTCCATGAGACAAGAAGCAGCTGCCTGGTTTGGTCACTCAGTTGAAACTGAGAACCCTGTGTTCTAAGCAGTTCGAATTAGCTTCCTGACGCAAAGGCAAACTGAAAAGGAAAACATTGGCCCTCTCTTTTTCTGCTCCCTGCCGCCTGCCACCACTCCCATCCCAGTGCCAAGGCCAAACACTTTCAGGTAGGCAGCATTAATGCAAAACTAGGCAACTTCAACAACATCTTCTGGGTTTCCCCCATCTTTCAATTTCCCCTCTCCCCAGCCCACTTCAAGGAATGCTTTATAATAATAATCAAAAAAGCACAGAGACAGACAACAACCTTGCCCCAAAGCTCTTCATTTCAAAATAAATGTACACTCTGGCTTGTAGCCTTCAAAGCCCTTTTGCTGTCTAGCCTGAACTAGTTATAGTCTTGGCCAGATGAACTGAATTCTCACAGAGGCCTATGCACCCTCCTTCCTTCCTCTACAATTCTTTGGTTAAGTCCACTGCTCTTGACAGTTCCCATACCATCACCCACCTTCTCCAGTCACCTTTTCCCAACAACCATTCTCAAGACCCCTAATGACTAGAGCCACATCTTTTACTATCCTGGTCCCCTTAGGCCATGTGCTTCTTGGTGTCACTTTAGGTCCTTATAACAAAGTCTGGTGCACAGGAGGTCCTCAATAAGTGTATGGTAAATGAATAGCTAGATTGCTGTAGCAGCAATTCAGCTTCAGACTATCCATGGGAAAAACCATTTTGATCATATCACTACAATATTGATATAAGCCAGACCAGTATTTACCTGCAGTGAGGAGGGAGACATTGCAGAAGATGCAAGAGGCATTTTCTGGGTTGATGGGAATGTTTTCTATCTTGGTATGGGGAGGTGGTTGCATGAATGTCTGAATCTAAAAATGCATCAAGTCACTCCTGTATTTTACTGTATAAAACACATCAACCTGTTAACAGTGGTCACCTTCTGGGGAACAGTTGTGGCAATTAGTGGGGGAGGGGGCTGAGTAGCTTTCACTCTTAAATATTGCCTCAATTTTTTTTTCCTCCATTTATTGAGTATCTAAAATCTAGGCACTCCCTTAGGTATCAGACGTACAAATATAGCAATGTTTCAATATATACCCTAAAAAACTCGCATTATTAAGGCCAATATGAACTCTAACATTCACCATCTAATGCATATGCTAGGGACTAGGGATGTAGCTCAACGGTACAATGCTTGCCTGGCATGCATGAGGACGTGGGTTTGAACTTCAGTATCACACACACACATAAAACAACATGCTAAACGTGTGTGTGTGTTTAGATATACACACACACATAGTATGTATATATAGTTAAGGGATGGAGAAAGTGTTAAGGGGTCACAAAAATAATTTTTACACTGTTTGGAGTAAGGGTGGGGGAGGAGGAGCCAGGTGACTTTCAATAATTGTGGAATGAAGAGTTGAGATGTCAGGCCAACTAGTATGTTCTAGACAGAGGGAACAAGGTATGAAATGGCAAAAGGTACAGTGAGTTTGGAGAAGAGGGCTAAATTTCTTGTGATTGGAGCCTGAGGTCCATTAGAAGAGAAGGATATGGAAAGACATTGTTGGAAAGGTAACACGGGGCCAAATTGCAAAGGGCCTTGGAAGTCAGGCCAAGGTATTTGGACCTTATTCTGAAATGTAATGGGAAGCCACTGGAAGATTTTTCAAAGAGGAATGATGATTTTATTCCACTTCATTGTATTTTATTAAGATTATCAACCTGGGCCCAGTGCAGTGGTACATGCCTGTAACCCTAGCCTAGGAGGCTGAGGCAGGAGGATTGCTAAGGTCGAGGCCAACCTCAGCAACTTAGCAAAACCCTGTCTCAAAATAAAAAATAAAAATGGCCAGGGATGTGGCTCAGTGGTAGAGCACTCCTGGGTTCAGTCCTCAGTACTACAAAAAAAGAAGAAGAAGAACATCAGTCTGTTGGCAATGAAGGAGGAAATTTGGTGAAAAGCAAGACTATCAATTGAGTGGCTGATGCAGCAACAGTCCAGGGAAGAAATGATGGTTAAAACTTGGAGCAAATAATAGTTAATGGACACAAGAAAGGTTGAAGATACACAATAGAGAGGCCTCCATAATTCTTTCAATGTCCCCTAGCAATCTTATAGTTTGGACCCTAGTCTGAAAATTATACTTACTCCCTTGCCCAGAGATCTGGTCTCCTATATTAACCCTTTCCTTTTCTTTTTTTTAAAATTAGATGTTGATGAACCTTTATTTTATTCACTTATTTATATGCAGTGCTGAGAATTGAACCCAGTGCCTTACACATGCTAGGCAAGCGCTCTACCACTGAGCCACAACCCTTCCCTTTTCTTATCTCAAAATAACTACTGCCAAATGCTTCAAATGGCCAGTGAGGAAGGTGAAAAAGGAAGCAAAATCACAAGTGAAACAATCCATCATGAAAATCGTTGTACTGTCTTCCAGCAGTTTGTAATAAAATCACCTTGCATCATCTAAGATTGCTCTCACAAGCCATGCTGCTACTATGTCATCCAAAGCATTTCCACAGCTTCCTAGCCAATGAAGGGCTCCCCTCAAAGTTGTTCTTTTTCCAAACAAAGGCCATGGAATATATTCATGGACATATGTAAAAGTATGTCTTAGTTAAAATTTCAATAAATGTCTATAACACATGTCATTTAAAAAGCTTAAGTTCACTTCCGTAATCTGTAAGCCAAAATTCTGCCTTATTCTGATACATGCAGATACCAGGAAGCAAAGCTAGCTACAGAATTTGTAAAAGCAACCTTTAAGGGAAATTTCCCCTTTTTCCATTGTTTCAGGCTTTCAAATTGCTGGATTAGGATATATCTTTGAAATGGTATCTCTTCCTATTTATATATGTTTTAAAAGTTCTGTCCACTATTTTTATACATGTGTTTCAACTATTTCTAGAAAAAAATGCCTCCAGTTTATGTTAAAAATAATTCCCTTAATAAAAGAGAAATAATTTTAAGAAACTAGCTTCAAACATAAAAACATTTTGAATACTTATGCTAATATAAAATCCCAGTCTGGTGGCTTACTTTCTTTCAACAAGCTTTCCTCTCCTCATCGCTGAATAAAAGGAAATTATAATTCATAACAAAACATACAAGACAGCAGAACCTCAGCCAAGACGATTAAGGATTATTATGCAAACACACACACACACATTTTTTAAAGCCACATTCTGTATTAATCTTATAATGATGAATTGGTAATTTCAAAGTATTAAATAGGGTTTCATCCTAGCTGGGTACACTAAAGATGCATTGTATAAATAAATGTAGTGTTAACACTGTGACACTATTTATAAAACTTGTTTACAAAGGAACACTTAAAACAGATGTGACACACTATGCTTACATTCCATATGCTTTTTATATGGTCCCCAAATCAAGCTTAATTCCATCCATGCAAAGCTAACTGCAAATGAAAGGTATGACTAATTTTAAAAGAGCACACAGCTATTTGCCAAGAGGTATGCAGTAAAAAGTTACTAAGTCTTTGGCGAAATACTATATTTACATACTCAACAGTATACATCAGGAAAAATTCCAGTCACAGTAACTTTTCACAACAAGATTTATTGTCAGAACTTGTAAGTGGATATACTGGGAATAGTGGCATGCCTGTTAGGAAAAAATCTCCCAACCAAATGCACAACTCATGCCTGTTACAATACCAATAGAAATGGCTCCTCTAACAGAAAATAAAATTAATTTTACAGTATTTAGAGTTGGATATAACCAAAACCTGAGAAGTTAACAGTTACAATGGTTCTCCAACCTTAGAGAAACTAAAAAAACACAGACATTATTCTGCAAAGAATAAGCTACCAATAAAACCCTACCTAACATCACTTTGCTCAAAGGACCTCAGACTCCTAATGAAGAATGCAGTTTTTTAAGTAGGAACTACGATGCCTGCTGACAATCAAAGAAAGGCCTGTTTGATAAACAGTGAGACAGAAAACAGACATGTATGACTCCTGTTAGCAAGTAAAAGAGTAGACTAAATCTTAAGGAAAAAATCACCAGATGTTCTAAAATGTCCAACTTTCCAAGCAGGCTAGATCCTAAAAGCAAAAGAATGAATAGTTACCACAGAATAGCAGGGGATTGGGGGGCGTAGGAGTGAATGACCAAAAAGAGATTCAGAAGAAGAAAATATTACAAAAATATGACCTGTGTTAGTAATTGTAATATGAACAACAAAATGAGTAGAACATCATGAGATCATTAACCTTTTTCTAGAACACATAGTTATCACCCAAGAGTAAAGTGGAAAACCTAAAAAAAAAAAAAACTGGAAAAGCAAAAAGACTAAGATAAAGATAATCAATGATTAACAACTAAATACATAAACAAGGGTAGCTTCCCATATTTGACCTAATGAGGAAAAAAATCAAATGTTTTTTGCTTTTGGAAAAAAAATATAGCATGTAAGATAGCAGAATAAAAAGAGCCAAAAGATAAAATTTCCACTAAACTAAAATCCAGCTTTTCCCTTCTGTTCCATCTGTAGCTTCTTTAAATCCATGGCTAAGATATACAATCACTAAAATTTTTAAGTGTTGTATGTGGCAGCTGGAATAATTCATGGGATAAAATAAGTGGAAAAAGCAGAATATAAAGTAATATGTGCAGTGGATTACAATGCCAGGTGAAAAGATGTAATGATGATTAAAAGAGTAGGATAAAACTTTCTTTTTCCTTTCCAAAGAAAAGGATTCCATAAATATTGCCATGCAAGTTTTATAGTAATATGTGTGTGTATATGTGTGTATATGATATCTGTGTATGTGTATATACGTGTGTATATATACATATATCAGTCTTAGCATTTGAAAATATGCTAAGTAAGTTGTCCCTTTAAAGGAAAAACATAGGCACACTGCTTTGTAGTTTATCCTTTTTACTATTCCACATTAAGGGGCATGCCTTCAAATGTTCACATTACAAATGGTGGGTTCTCATCTGTATTAGTAGTCAAAAGGTGTGGCCATTCAGACCCAGGATGTAAAAACATCTGCTTTTGTAGGTATAAAAAAAAATTCCCACTTTCAGGAAACTGACATTTTTTCAAAGCTAATGGCATTTTGAAAGATATCTACTTTCTAAAAAGATACATTAAAAATTGAAAACAAAGCAATGAAACCAGAACAATGTCAAGTGGCATTTTGAAAGATAGCTACTTTCTAAAAAGATACATAAAAATCTGAAAACAAAGCAATGGAAACAGAACAGTGTCAAGAGGGATGTATTAATCAAACTGTTAACGGAAGCTACAAGTTAACAAATTAGTTTCCCTTTGGTTTTCTTATTTCAGAAGGGAACTCTCTGGCCAACTGTTCACTCTGGTAGATTCCACTCATTAAAACACCTCACTCTGCTGAAACGGATTACAACACGTGCAGACTGCACCTTCGCAGCAGTATGGACACGGATAATTCTGAGGGGGAAAAAGTGTAGCGGAAGACGTCAAGGATTATGGTAATACCTTTCAAATGACAATATACGGAAGCATGCCTCTTACACAGGTTGATTTACCAGTTTGAGTTGTATTTTATCTGGCAACTGCAGGCGAAGAAGTCCTTTATCTCCTCACCCTGGGAGCATAAATTAACTATCCCACAGAGGCTAAGTCCTCCCTACTTTCCTCTGGTGGATCAGAACCCTGAGCATCTACTCATCAAATTTGACGGGTAGAACTGCTCACATTTTAGTTTTCCCTTCCCTTCTTGGTTGTCCCTGGACAAATCCCTACGTGGCTGGCACAAACCTAATTTCTGATGCAAATAGGTAGGCCAAAAGTTCTGCCCCTTGCGGGTTGTGCCTGGGCATCTCTCCCCCAACGTCGTGGCTTCGCTGGAATCTCCAGTCAAACACTAACAGTAACTAAGGTAACCGAATGGGGCTGAACCTGACCGAGTCCCCAACAGAAACTGAAGAGGAGTCTCCAGGCCTGGGGGTTGGGAGCTGCCTGGGCGGACAGATTTCCGATTGGGTGGGGGTGGGTTCGAGGCCGCAGAGTGCAAAAGAAGCGGTGCGGCCTTTGAAGGCCGGCGGCTGGCGCTGCCAAGCTTCAGCAGGAAGGGGAGGGGAGCGAGAGGAAGAGGGGGAGAAGGAGAAGCGGCGAAGCGCCTGAGGAGGGGGAGGAAGACAGGGCGGGCCGGCCGAGCGGAGGAAGGAGGAACCAGAGGAGGAGCCAGACCTCCAGGAAAGCCCGCGCGCCTGGTCCGCAGCACCTCCTGGCGGAGTTTTAGGCTCCGCCCGCCCGCCCGACAGGGCCGCGCGAGGAGCGCCCCGAAGGGGCGGGCCCGCCTTACAGCCTCCCTCAGGGCTTTGGCCCTCCTTCCTCCTCCTTCTCCTCCCTCCCCTCCTCCTTTCCATCTCCACAGCGCCCTCAGTCTCTCTCTCGCTGCTGCCTCATACAAAAGCAAAATGTCCGCCATCTTCCAAGGAGGCTGCGGTCGTCGCGCCACGAGCTCGGCCCTCCCGCGGTTTCTCCCCGGGGGCCTTCCCTCTCCCGGATCCCCGGCGTCGCGGCTCCTCAGAAGCGGCCGGCAGCACCGCTCCGCCCGCCCTCTGCGCCCCCCACCCCCGCCCGCACGCCCGCCAGGGACGCAGGTCCGCGGCTGGGGAGCCAGGGCGCAGGCAGCCCCCGCCGACTAGCTACCGTTTCCCGCCCACCACTCCCTGGATGGTCCGCTTACCTTGATGCAGTATGGGGGCTCGTCGTAGGTGACCAGCATGTACCTGTCGCCACGGCTGGCCGGGTCCCGGGCGCGCAGCTGCGGGGCGAGGGATGACGGAGGGGGTCGCGTAGGAGGGGAATGATACGACCGTTACAGAAACACCTAAATCCACCTCCCAATCCCTCAGGACCAAGACCCATCACTCCCTTCCCCTCCCTTTACCTTCAAAAATAACTCCACAGCGCCTTTGGCAATATCCAAATAGGAGGTGCCCAGGTCAGTGCGCTGGTTCATGGAGGCGGACGTGTCTATGAGGAACAGCAGGATGGGCATCTTGCCCCTCACCCCTGGCTCTGCTCCCCACTCCTGGTCCTCTTGCCCTCACTGCCACGTACGGCCGCCCGAACCCTCAACTCTCTCAGAGCCAGGGAACGGAGTAAGAGGAAGAGGGAGAGACCGGACAGGACAGATGGGACAGCTCCTGGAGTCCTCTTTTAACAGCCCCACCTCCTCTCCCAGCAGGGGAACTTGAAAGTGTGAGCGTGTGTAGCCTTGGGGGCCCTCCCCCCTCCCCCCTCCCCTCTCCTGCCACCACAACTGCCGCCACTGCCGCTGCCGCTGCCAGGACTACTGCCTAAGCATCCGTCTGCGCTCACTAGAGTGCTCGCCCCAGACTGAGAGCTTTCTCTTCACAGACACACAACTTCAGTCAGCTCACTTACCATCAGTACCATGTGACTAGAATCCACGCCATTGGCTGGCAATTATCTTGGATTTGCATATTCATCAGATGACAGGGCAAGGGGAGGGACTTGGGCGAACCCAGGGTGTTGAAATTAGAACCAAGGCAGGGAGTAAAGGGAATTGTAAAGGACCCTTGATAGGCTCGGATTCTCCCTTAATGGACTTGGAAGCCTTTAGGACGATTCGTGCGGGTGGTTTGCATGAATTTTCTTTTGCTCCTCAAAGATGGTGATTCGAAAGGAATAGTGAATTGAGCAACAGTTGTACAGAAGTATAGAAGCAGATGCTTGGACGGGCCGCACAGAAAATGCTGTTCTAACTGCAATTGATCCATCCTGCCAGTGGCTAAGACCAAAATATTTCACAAACAGCAAACTTCTTTCCTGGCCAGAATTACTCGCATTCCTTTGGATTCAGCCCTCATCTTGATCAGTTTGCTGGCCTTGTATTCCATGTATATCTAGTTAGAAAGAAAACTAAATCTTTAAGAGATACCAAAACTGGCCTTTTGTATGCACAGACTTATTCAGTTTTATTAAGCTCTTTGAAACATTGGCCTGCCAGTGATAATTCCACCACTGTGTCTGCACTGCCTTTACACATGGGAGGTTTACCAACCTAGATTCTGCTTCAGTTCACAATTGAGCGCCCATGAAATGCTGGGCACCCATGGCAGACTTATTTAATCTTTGAAATAATTGTGGTAGATGACATCATATTCAATTTTCGGAATAGGAAATTGCAGCTCCCGACGTTAGGGTAACAATGGGAATGCTGTCAGGTCTGCCTCTGTGGAAGGGCTCAGTAAGTGGTCAACCAGACATGGTTGTGACCATGTGACATAATTTTTAAATACAGAGTATTTCTAGCAACTTGCTATGCACACATGATGTAGAATCCTGAGCTTCAATGAATTTGTAGTCTTGGTGAGTGGAGATGATCTCTCTCACACACATATGTGTAATCTTTTAAATATCCTACGTAGACATCCTATGTATTTGTTCTATGTGTTATATACATTCTATATACATATTCCATAGTATTTTCAGGGAAATAAGGTTTCAAAAGAGGTCACATGGTACTGCATGCATGGGGACAAAGATGCAAATAAAAGGTGCAATGGAAGCAATGCTCCAGTATTCTTTTTTTTTTGGTACTGGAGATTGAACTCAGGGGCACTCGACAACTGAGCCACATCCCCAGCCCTATTTTGTGTTTTATGTAGAGACAGAGTCTCACTGAGTTGCTTAGTGCCTTGCCATTGCTGAGGATGGCTTTGAACTGGTGATTCTCCTGTCTTCAGCCTCTCAAAGTGCTTGGATTACAGGCGTGCACCACTGTGCCTGGCTTCCAGTATACTTGAAGTTCAGAAAGTTTCAAGGTAAAGCACAAAGAGGGAAAGGAGGGACTCTAGGTTGGAAGCAATGGTATGAATGAAAATTCAGTCAGAGATTGTACTATGCATGCTGTATTTCAGGCCAGTGTTGTGGAATGTTAGGAAACTGATGGGGAAATTAGGATGAAAAAGATACTAGAAGCCCCCATTTCTATGCTGATACAAATATTATCAGAAGGACAATAGCTATATGGGCTATGATACTAAAAGTACAGGATTGGTGGAGGCCTGTGTATTAGTTTCCCATTTCCTTTTTTTTTAGATTTTTTTTAGGGGCTGCGGTTATGGCGCAGTGGTAGCGTGCTCGCCTAGCACGCAGGAGGCACTGGGTTCGATCCTCAGCACCACATAAAAGTAAAATAAAGATATTCTGTCCACCTACAACTAAAAAATAAATATAAAAAAATTTTTTTAGTTGTAGATGGATACAATATCTTTATTTATTTATTTATTTATTTATTTATTTATATGCAGTGCTGAGGATCAAACCCAGTGCCTCACGCATGTGAGGCAAGCACTCTACCACTGAGCCACAATCCCAGCCCTTTCCATTTCTTTGTAACAAGTTACCATAAATTCAGCAGCTTAAAATGGTACATGCATCTATTACCTATCTCATGGTTTCCAGGAGTCAGGGGTCTGGGCTTAGCTAGCTGGATTCTCTACTCAGTCTCATAAGGCTATAGGCATGACATGGTCAGACCATTTTCTTCTGGAGGCTCAACTGGAAAAAGAATCATTTTCCAAGCTCATGCAGACTCTTGGCAGAACTCATTTCCCTGAGGCTTTATGTATGCAGGCTTGATGCTTCCCTCAAGTCCACCTGTTATTGCAGTTCCAGCCATGGGACATGGCCTCTTCTTTAGGGCCAGCAGGGAAACCTCTCACTCCGATCTGCTAACATAGAACCTTATATAACATAATCATGAGAGTGACATTCATCACCTTTGTCATGCTCTATCCACTAGAAGCAAGCCACAGGTCCCGCAGGAGATTACACAGGATGTAAAACCAGTGATGTAGATTATGGGGGCCATCTAAGAATTCTGCATATCATTAGGTATGGAGATGATCATTACCTGGAAACAAACTTCACCTAGTTTGGATTTTGTTAAAGTCAATTCGAGTAATAATATGACATATTCAGCCTACCAAAATAAATGCATTGGATTGGTTGATTGCTTAGACTATTCTTTTGTTGAAGAATTATAGG
Organism: Xerus rutilus; assembly: GCA_028644305.1. Lineage (NCBI taxonomy): Eukaryota > Metazoa > Chordata > Mammalia > Rodentia > Sciuridae > Xerus > Xerus rutilus. The sequence goes on from CM053417.1 coordinate 15,946,424, forward strand.
ATTTCTTATTAGGAGTTTATATTTTATTGTGATTGATACATATGTATATGCATATATATACATATGTACACATATATATTTATATACATATATATGTATATATGTGAAAAACATATACATATATATGTATATATATGAAAAAGGACTGCTAAGCCATGATATGCCCCAGTTCATAAGTGGTATTTTAAGATAACATAAAAAAAATCTCCTCTGTACTTTCAACTTTTCTCCAATTAGTGTGCCTTACTTTAATAATCAGAAAAGAGGCTATGTTAAAAATCACATACAAAGTATTTGGAAAAGTTCCTCCCAGGTGAATAATACAAAAACTGTTTTCAAAAATGATTTACCAGCATTAGTGAAGGACACATAGTTTCATTTACACAATTCTGCAGTGGTTGAGGACATGCAGCTCCCACAGTGTGGACCTCTGTAAAAAGATACTCTTCTCAGGCAGGCGAATGCCTTTCAATATATTTGTTTTTTTTTTTCTAACAAGACATGTTATGTATTCTTTGTGGCATGAGCTCAAATTTAATTGAAATGATGAAAACATAGAATCTTAAAAATATCCATGTCTCATAAAATACAAAAATGGTGACAATATAGAAAAAATAACAATTTACTGGATGCATTATTTATTCGGATTAAACCAAATGCAAGACTTCAGTGTGTTTCCACTTTTCCTCTTCTGGAGGAAAATAAACTCTGTATTATAGTAGATGGTGTATAGACCTCTATAGCATGTTTCTTTGGCATACATCAACACTAAAATTCCAGAGCTCTCTTGACATATTTTTTTGCTACAGAATATCAACCCCCTCTGTATTGGGGTTATTTATGCCTTGAATGGACTTCTCTCTCCTACCAGAATGTAAACTCCTTCAGATCAGTCTGCACCTGTAACCTGGTACAAAGTACTTACTTAATAAATAGTTGTTGGGCTGGGGGTGTAGCTTAGTGGTAGGGCACTTACCTAGCATGTGTGAGGCCCTAGGTTCAAATCCAAGTACTTCAAAAATAAATAAATACATAATAAATATACAAATACATGGCTGTGGAAAGAAAATGTCAAATATGCTGTGGTTTTCATTCTTTCACTGTTTTCCTACTTGGGTATTATCCTGTGGCTCTTTCCCTAGGGCTACTCAGCCCTGCCTTGTTGCGCCTGCCTGTCAACCCTCACCAAAGTTGGCTAGTAGACCCAAGTCCTTGTCCCTAGGGATCCACAGCCTTTTAATTTTGGGCCCTAGTAGGCCCCTTTAGACCAACACCTTGAATTGACATCCTCCCCCTCCCAACTCTGGCAGCATCCCTTATGTTCCAATCATCCTACTTTATAAAGTGACTATTTGGGGGGCCACTGCTCACTGTCACCCTCTGCCAAATCTTCTTCCCAACTGTTACCTAATTTCAGGGTGTCAGGCTCATTTTCACTGCCAGGCCTCTGGCCGGTGAACTGGTTCTTTTTTCTTTCTTTCTTTCTTTTTTTTTTTATTGCAGCTCTAACCATCCTGTCTTCTTTCTAGTCTTCTTATGTTTTTTGAACTTGTGGGCCCTTGAATATAGTTTCCTCTTTCTTCCTCATGCTTCTGCTCTTTATCTGCTTTTCATTCACTAGGAGCCCCTAAATCAATTCGCTTTTCTACCTTATCACACTCCCCTATTCCAGACTTCTCTACCTCATGCCTGAGGCTATATTTGCCTCTTAGGAAGGAATTTCTACAAGGTACTACTCTCCTGGCTTCTATTCCCCTCACACAGATGTTAGCAGACTTTGCCTCATGTTTACCCTTCATATGGCTGGCCACCATGTGGTCCACCACCATGCAGGAGACTGACACTTTGCTTTGGTGAAAGCCACTTTGACTTCTCACCCTCCAAAGATTTCTTCCCTCTTGGCTTCAAGCAGCTCCTAATCACCACATCTTGACAAAAGACCTTACTTAACCTTCTCCCAAATCCTGCCTTTCATAGCTCAGAGGGGAGTTCAACCTCCTGCCTGTTTTCTCCACCACCCACTCACTCCTCAAACCCACACAATCTGGTTTCTCTCTCCAGCACTCCATGGAAACTGCTCAGAGGTCCCCAGTGGCCTGCCCCTGGCCAAGTCCAATGGTCTGTTCTATATTTTCCTTTGTTGATTGTAGAGCTGTTTGTCACTTGCCTTCCTGAGCTTCCCCCACCCCCATCTACCTTGCTTTTCATCACCTGCCATTTCTCCCAGAGTCTTTTTACCCCTTGCACTTCTTTTTTTCACATTCACTAATTCCTAACTTAATCTCTTTCCCATTCTGTAGCTGCTCATTTCTCTCTGCTGCTCTCACAAAGGACTGTGTTATTTCCACAGTATGTTCATTTAGTCATTCTTTCTTTGTTTTCTTCAGATATGTCTTGGGTTGGCCTTGCAGATAACAGGCAATGAGGATACATAGGGGAACCAGGGAAACAGCATACTTTAGTGATTAAGACCTTGGATTTGGAGGGTTGAATTCCAGTTCTGCTATTTACTAGATTGTAACCTTAGGCAAGTTACTTAAACTCTCTTTGTCCCAGCTTCATCATCTAAATAACAGTAATAATAATAGCATCTCAGGATTGTTTTGAAGATTATATAAATTAATATTTATAAAGAGCTTGTAGAAGTGCTTAGTAGAGAGTAAGCTCTTCATACATATTCAATAAAAGCAATAATAGACATAGTCCACCGGGCACTGTGGTGCATTCCTGTAATCCCAGCTACTTGGGAGGCTGAGGCATGAGGATCACAAGTTCAAGGCTAGCCTGGGCAACTTAGCAAAACCTCATCTCAAAATAAATTATAAAAATAGCTGGATCTGTAGCTCAGTGGTAGAGCACTTGCCTAGCATATGCAAGGCCCAGGGTTTAATCCCCATCACTGCAAAAAAAAAAGTTATACCCTCATAAAGCTTATATTCTAGGATGGAAATAAGCAAAAGAGCAGATGTGATAATATATTAAAAGCTGTCAGACAGGAAATACAGGAAGTTATAAAAGCAACAAGAAGGAGGACGTATTCTAGAAGGGGTAGAGAGATTAGGGGTGCATACAAAGGTTTCCTGAAGGATCTGACTTTGAAACTTATAATTTGGATATGAGGTGTCCCCAAAAAACTCATGTGTGAGACAATGCAGGAATGTTCAGAGGTGAAAATATGACATTATAAGAGTTGTAACCTAATCTGTGGATTAACTCCTTTGATGGGTTAATAATTTAAGTGGATTAATGGGTGGTGACTATAGGCAGGAAGGATGTAACTGAAGGAAGTAGGAGACTGGTGATGTGCCTTTGGGATTATTGGCTCCTTACACTCAAATTCTCTGCTTCCTGGTGCCATGTCTTGAGCCGCTTTTCTCCTTCACATCTTCTGCCATGATGTTCTGCCTCACCTTAGGCCCAGAGCAATGGAGTCAGCCAACCGTGGACTAAACCTCTGAAAGTATGAGCCAAAATAAACTTTTCCTCCTCTAAGTTGTTCATGTCAGGTTTGGTCACAGTGACTCAAAACTAAAACACTGTCACTTAGAGGAACTTAGGAATTAGCCTGGTGAAGAAAGGCTGTTAGAGAGCAAGAAATGGTACTAGGGAGAAGCAAAAGTGTCCCTGGCAAGAAACAGTGAGGTCAGTGAGATGGTGAGAGAAATTGAAAGAGATCCCTCAGAAAAAAAAGGAAATTCTGTATGGCTGGATTGTAAGGGAGCTGGGATGGGAAATAGGATGGGGAGAAAAGTGGCCAGCTTAGAGAGGTGAGCAGGAGCCAGGTCAGGCAGGACTTGGCCCTATAAGGAGTTGAGTTTCATTTTAGGGACAACAAAGAACCACTGAAGAACTCTCAATAGGTCATGCTTGGGTAAGATCATTCTATCTTCAGCACGGAAAATGGATTGGATAGGGGCAAGAATGGACTCCGGAAGACAGATGAGAAGTCTATTCCAACAATCTAGGGGGTGCTGAATTGTAGTGGTAACTGGGACAGAGAGAAGTGTGTGAGTACCAGGGACACTTAGGAAGGAGGAAAGTCAAGTCCTAGCCATGGACTGAATATGCAGTGGGGGGAAAAAGGTTGAATCAAGGATGGCCAATATTCTGGCTTGTGTAAAAGGGAAATTGTGCGCTGAGATGGGGGACAAGGGAAGGGATGAGTGGAACAGGGGATGCATTCAACAAATATTTATGAAGCATCAACTATTTGCCATGCATTGTTTTAGGAGCTAGATATACATCAGCAAACAAGACAGCCTCAAACTCTGCCTCTGGAGATAGATAATAAATAAGTAAATATTTAGTATGTCAAAAGAGAGAAATCTGTAGAAAAGATAAAATAAGGTAAAGGGTAACTCTGTGTGCAGGGGGACAAGGTGAGTTTGAATTGCCTGTGGGCCACCCAAATAGAAATTACCAGGAAGCAATCTGGTGTGGTGAAGTAGAAAAATAAGCCTCAGAAGGAGGAGAAGCTGCACGGGCAGATTTTTTGGGGGAATATAATAGAGTTGTCAATGCTTCATTGCTTATACTTAACTATGTGCAACGTAAGGAGCTTGCACTTTGCACATCTTATCTTGGGGCAATAGTACTGTGAGATAAGGGACTATTCTTCCAAGAGAAGGTGAGGAAACCAAAGTCCCTCTGCTGGTCAGCTGCCTGACCCCAAGTCCAAAATCACCTTCCCCACTGTGCAGAAACAATATTGCAATGAAAAAGTGTGTGTTCGGTGCCCGAGAGCTCAGATACATGGGGGACGTTCAGCATGGAACCAGGTCGCCAGCAGAAGAGCCCAGGGAGTTAGGACAGCAGGATGCAGATGGGCCACAGAAAGGAGGACAGAAGTCTATCAACTTCAAGCAGGAACACAGTTTGGAGACTGCCCTCCTGCATTCCCCAGAGGTTGGCCTTGAGTAACCCATCTTGTGGGACTGTATGGGGCCTCAGTTTGCTGTGATCTACCTACTGATACCTGCTGATCAACTTGTACTCAGGGAACCCTCTTTCTGAATCCTGATGGGAGGAGAGATGGTGAGGGATGGTGATGCTAGTGGGACACCCAGAAAATCAAAATGAAATCCAGGCATCTGTCAATCAAAGTCACTCAAGTGCCCAGCAAAAGGCTGAATACAATCGTTTTTTTAGCTGTTCCCTTCTGCCAGGGTCCAGGCATAGCTAGCTGTATGAACATTTATAGACCTGGTTGCTCTGAGACATGGTGTAGGCTAAAAAGAAAATAGCTGGTGATGAAACTTGGCCCAGGGCAGTCCCCACAAAGCTCCCTAGCGGGTTTTACAACTTGGGTAGATTCCTGCCACAAGTGAGGGTGCAGGAGTGTCTGCACTGAGGCCCCAGAAACTCCATCTTTCCCCTTCGTAAGTTCTGTGGAGTCTTCTTCCTTCTACCTCACTGCTCTGAGGCCACTGCCCCATGCCCCCCAGTAGTATGGAATGACAAGAACTCACCAGACAAGCGGATCATTACTCTGTTTGTAGAGCCCCAGGGGTGCACAGGACACATAGAGTAATTCTAAGCCCAGTGGAGAGGGAGGCCTGTCACAGCCAGTCTTATCCTCCCCTATCTCCAGAAACCTAGAATCTTCTTCCATCTCTCCTTTCCCCCACATCCACCAGGCCATCAAGGGCTTTTGGATATCACTTGAATCCAACTCTCTGCTGCTTTCCTGTTTAGGCCCTTTGCATTTTATTTATCCCGTAGTGCCAATATATTTGAGTTTTAGGAGGATCTGTGATGTGAAGAATTCTAAACCAGCTTTTATACCAAACCATTTCTACTAATTAAAAAGCAAACATTTTGATTCCTGCCGAAGTGTAGTGTTCATCATTCTTCTCTTTTTTTCCTGAAGGCTACTTTAAAAACTTGACAACATTGAATCAATGTTGGAATGTGTCCTTTAAAATGTATCCATAGGCTGTGCTCACCTATTTTGCTGAGGCCCTGGGTTCCATCCACAGCACTGCAAAGAAAAAAAAAAAGGAATAGTTGAATCATATTTTTACTTAGGTGTAATGAGAATTCCTAGTTTATATGTCATAAATCACTTAATTTATCCCAAGCATGTTGCTAGTCTTCTGATATTCCCTCTTCTCACATGGAAGAGTTCTTGGCAGCAGAGCCAGCTGGACTTATGTGGCCACAGAAGCCATTTACTTGATGTTCAGTTCATCAGATATTTACTTAGGTTCTGCTTGGCATTTTGCTACATGCCTGAGGTCGAAACACAAACAGGACATGGTTCCTGTCTTGGTAAGCTGCTACTCCACTGGAAAAGCCTGATATAGAGACAGATGGTTTTAATACAGTGTAGTAAATGCTCAGAGAGTTACACAACGTTCTACATGAGCACAGATGAAGAGTATGTAGCTAAATAGTTATCAGGGAAAGCCTCCTGGAAGAGGTGCACCTGAACTTGATCTGAGATGAAGAAGATTTAGTGACACTGAGCCAATTGTTTTCCAGAATAAAGAAATAATAGGTACCATAGGCTGAAGCCTTGAAACTGATTCATTTGTGTGATGCCCTCACAGGTAGCCTGCCCAGGTCCCCAGGTTCCCAGGTCCCCTTTACTGGCCAGAACTACAATCCCACAGCTGCCTCATTTGAACACTGCTTCCATTTCTTCAGAAAACTGTCCTTAGGAGTGGAAGCCACCTTGGATGGAGGTCAGGCCCTATCACATCAGCAGCCTGCCATCACCCTTTCCCCAACCTGCAGCCAATGACTGCCGGACACTTGCCTCAGAACGGCACCACGTTTATGCTGTTAATCTGGACCTAATCTTGACTGCAAATCAGCCCACATTCTTGCTTTGCTGTCTCCTGCCCCATCCTGCTTCCTTCACTCCCTTCTTCCTGAGAGCTCTTCATCAGTAAATTACAAGGACCCAAATCCTTGCCTCAGGCTCTGCTTCTAGACAAGCTGACTTCAGGTATTTAGTTTGATAAGCTTCTGGACATTTGGCATGCATTGAAGTTAAGGTGTGAATTAAGGAATAGATGGAAGATTAATCACAAGAATTAGGCAAGAGTCAGATCACAGAGAACCTTGAATACCATTATTATGATTTGGATCTGAAATGTCTCTCAAAGGCTCTTATGTTGAAGGTTTGTCCCAGCTAATGGCACTACTGGGAGGTGATATAAGCTTCAGGAAGTGGGGCTTAGTTGGAAGAGGTGGGTCACTGGGGGCGTGCTTTTGAAGGGTATATCTTGTCCCTAGCCCCTTCCTCTTTCTTTCTTTTTTCTTTTTTTGGTACCAGGGATTGAACTCAGGGGCGCTCGACCACTGAGCCACATCCCCAGCCCTGTTTTGTGTTTTATGTAGAGACAGGGTCTCACTGAGTTGCTTAGTGCCTCGCCGTTGCTGAGGCTGGCTTTGAACTCGCGATTCTCCTGTCTCAGCCTCCCAAAGTGCTGGTATTATAGGCTTGCGCCACCGTGCCTGGCTTTCTTTCTTTCTTTACTTTCCAACTACCATGAGTTGAGCAGCTTTGTTCCATCCTGCCCTTCTGCCCTGATGTTCTGCCTTCACCACAGGCCAAGAAACCATGGAGCCAAGTGGCCATGGACTGAAACCTCTGAAACTGTGAGCCAAAATAAATATTTCCTTCATAAATTGTTTTTCTAAGGTATTTTTCCATAGCAACAGAAAGTTAACACAGCCATGTGAAAGACTTTTGAGTCTTTTTATTTTATATCTTTAAAATCAAAGATTAAAACTCCTGTACTCCAATCAGGCTCCCTACTATTAATGATGTTGCTTCCCCAACTTTATATTGACTTATTTGTTTAGATTAAGGCATTGGATGTCATTGAGGTCCTTAGGCTATGTTCATGTTGTGGCTTGGATATGAGGGGTCTCCCAAAAGCTTCTGTTATTTAGGGGTAAAATTATTAGGTTCTGAGAGTTGTAACCTAATCAGTCCTAGTTAGAATGGACTGACTGGGTGGTAACTGTAGGGAGGTGGGTTGTGGCTGGAGGAGTAGATCACTGGAGGTATGCCCTGGAAGGGTGAATCCTCCCAGTGGCCCCTTTCCCCTTTTCTTTCTGCTTCCTTGCTTCTATAAGAGGAGTGGCTTTCCTCCACTGGGCCATGATATGCTGCCTCACCTTGGGTCCAGAGAAATGGAGTTAGCCATCTATGGATTGAGACCTCTGAAACCATGAACCCCAAATGAACTTTTTCTCCCCTAAGTTGTTTTTGTCAGGTATTTTGGTCACAGAAATGAAAAAGCTGACTAAAACAATGCAAATTTATCTAAAAATTGATAATCCATGAAGCCACTAATAGTCTAATTTACCGTAAGTTCTGATGAAGTGTGACAGATCTGTTTTCCAAAGGTGAACACAACTGTGCATTTATCTCACCTCACATGCTCTTACAATATGACTAACATTCTCCCATCTGGGAAGTGGGGTCTAGGTTTCTCAGTCTTGAATCTGGAGAAGGGGGCTTGTGACTGCTGTGGCCAATGGCATATAGTAGAGAGAGTGGGTTGTGATGGCCAAGGGAAGGTCCTAAAAGGCATTATGATTTCCACCTGGATCTCTCTCTGTATTTCCCTCATCAGGATGCTCTCTCACTTGGAACCCAGCCACCATGTTGTTGGGAAGCCAGGCCACATGAAGAGGCTACATGTTGGTGTTCTAGTTAATAGTCCTTAGCTAGGCTACCAGCTGACACCAATCACCAGTTGCATCAGTCATTATACATGCTAGTAAAAGAGTCATCAGAAGATTCTAGCCCCCAGCTTTTGGATCTTCCAGCTTAGGCACAGAGATCATGGGTCTGAAAGAAGTTTTTAAGCCACTAAGTTTAGGAGTAATTTATTTTGTAGCAATAAACTAATACATATGACTAGACTCTGAAGTCATGATTTCCCCCTCAAAATCAGCTCCTCTAGCTTCACTACCCAGGTTAATGCTATCTCTAAATTTCTTGCAGTGTCTTAACTCACCCTCATCTCTCCACTTACATATATTTCATTGTCAGGTCATATAGATTTTCCTTTCCACAATGTCTCTGCTATCTGTCCTTTAGCACTTGACTTTCTCCCCATTAAACTAAAGCCAAGCTCTAATTGCTCATATTTTTTCCTGCTCTAAAACTGCCAATTTTCACAGAAACAACTTCCAGATGGAAATTTTTATACACACACACACACACATGCACACACACATATTATCCTAAATGTATATTCTAAATAAATATCTTAAATATATATATTTGCAAAAATAACATTTGGATTTTTCATTGTAACAAATCATATTTGTTAAAATAGAGATGTGAATGTATCATCACCAGAGGTAGTTATTATCAACATTTGGTGTTATGTCCCAGAGATTTTTCTAGTGTGAGTGTGTGCATATTCTAAGTTTATACATGTGTATGTGTGTGTGCATGTGTCACAAATACACAGAAATACATATATAAATATACAGTAGATACAGTTAAGAAAAATTTTTACAAAAATAGGATCATAGCATGAATATTATTATGCAATTTAGGTGGTTTTTTTACCTAAAATTACTAAAAATATACTTCCTGTATATTTTTTTTCATAAAACATGAAGTTTTGCATCATTCATTGGAAAGTTTTATAGTATTGCACCATTGTTTATTTAAGCATTCCCCTATTGGAAAATTATTGGTCGGTTCTACATTTTGTTCTCAAATATTGCTGCATTCTGTGGGATTATGCATATTTCTTTATGTGCTCATTCATTTCTATAGGTTAGAGTGTTAGAAATGCAACCACTGGAGCATAGGGTATAAACATTTTAAATATTAAAATAGAATGCAAAATTGTTCTTTTGATGTGGTTGTGCCAATTTTCCCACTCACAACAGTGAAGGAAATTCTGCTTTCCCACACTCAAAGTTCATAGGCAAAAATGTTATTGCATGGTTGTTTTAATTTTTATTTAATTAGTGCCATTGAACAGGATTTGAAAATATTATGGGCCACTTGTATTTCACTTCCTATGAATTGACTAATATCACTTATCCCACTAACCTATTTAATTTTGAATTTCTCTTCATACTTTCTGTGAGCTTGTTGCACAGCAACACTATGACTTCTGTCATGCGTTGTGACAATTTAATCTAATCTGTTAATACATGTTTTAACTTTGTTAATTGTGTCAGTTAAAACTTTCAACTTTTCTGCTATCAGGTTTGATTGGCATATTCTGTATAGTTTTTGTTTTTTGGGGTTTTTTGGCCATGGTTTAAGAAGCTCTTCCTAATCCATGGTCATAAATATGTTGTACTTTTTCTCCTGGTATATTCATTGTTTTAAATATAAATGTTTTAAATATAAATATAAATGCTTAAATCTTTATTTCAAAGGCAAAGAACACAGTAGCAACAAAATGGATTACGTCTTTTAAGTGTACTGATTACATAAATTACTATATATGTATACACACACACATACACACACACATATACACACACAATGGAATGCCACGCTGTTAACAAAGATAAGCTTATTAAAATGTTTTCCTTAGTTTTCTTAGTGCATTATAGTTATACAAAATAATAGGATTCATTTTGATCTATCCAGACGTGCATGGAATATAATTTGATTCATTTCAATGCCCAATATTTCCATTTTCCCTTCCCTCCTTCCTCCCCCTCCTCCCCTTCCTCTACTCTACTAGTCTTCCTTCTATTTATTTGTTTATATAGTGGATAAGAAAAACTTGAAAGGATTGAAATAAAAAGATGTTCACCATATTAAGTGAAAAAATAGAAGTTATATTATAATTCCACTTTTGTATATACGCATAAGATGTCTGAAAGAAAATATACTAGACTACAGTGTTAACAGAAGTTATTTCTGAGAAGTAGACAAGTATATGGAGACCTTTTTTCTTTATTGTTTGAATCTTTTTTTTTAATTTTTTTAGTTGTCAATGGACTTTATTTATTTATATGTGGTGCTGAGAATTGAACCCAGTGCCTCATACATGCTAGGCAAGCGCTCTGCCACTGAGCCACAACCCCAGCCCTTGAATCTTTTTAAAAAGTACTGTCAGAAAGGAAAGAAATTTTCCATTTTGAAAAACATTGTATAAATGATGTAATTTTTAGAATGTGCTACATATGGGTTGAAGGAAAAAGAAACAAGACAGGGTAAACTATGAGAAAGTATATAGAAATCTACAGTTGACACAAATTCACATCTGTTAACTGTGGGAACCAACTATGGAGATATAATTAGACTTAACATCAAATGGACTTTACAAATACATAGAACATTTCTCATTGTTTAAAACAGCTCAATTATATGAAGACTTCATTTCTCTTTGACAAACATGTGTGGTAAATTAAAATTCTGATTAAATTAACTGCCTTCTACCAAAGCAATGAGACATTTTCAGAAATAACATATTTTTCTTTTTTATTTTCTTTTATATGGTACTGTGCATCTAACCCAGGGGTGCTTTACCATTGAACCACATCTCCAGCCCTTTTCTTATTTTGAGACAAGGTCTAAGTTGCTTAGGGCCTCACTGAGTTGCTAAGGCTGGCCTCAAACTTCTTCCTGCCTCAATCTCCCAAGTCACTGCACCAAGCTTAATATAATTTTCAATTGCAAGAGAAGAAGCTTTTGGTGGCTCCCCATTACCTAAGGCTGATTTTTTTTCTAATTAGGTATACATGACAGTAGAATTCATTTTGGCATGTTGTATACAAATGGAGCACAACTTCTCCTTCCTCTGGCTGAACATGGTGTAGAGTCACACTGGTAGTGTAATTATTCAAATACATAGTGTAATAATGTCCATCTCATTCCACCATCTGTCCCATCCCTACACCTCCTCCCCTCTCCTCACTCCCCTCTGCACAATCAAAAGATTCTTTATTCTTCCCTATCCACCCACCCCCATTATGGATCAGCATCTGCTTATCAGAGAAAACATTTGGCCTTTGGTTTTTTGGGTTTGGCTTATTTCACTTAGCATGATACTCTGCAGCTGCATCCATTTACCTGCAAATGCCATAATTTCATTCTTCTTTAAGGCTGAGTGAGATTCCACTGTATGTATGTAACACATTTTTTTATCCATTCATCTGTTGAAGGGAATTTTCAAACTTGCTTGAAAAATCAAAATCACTCCAGGTAAATGTTAAAAGAACATATTACAGGCACCATTATAGACCTATATCTCATTATAATCCAAAATCTAAACCCTTATGAAAGGAGTTTGAGACTCTGTATTTTCAACAAGATCTCAGTTTCTTCTTCTTTTTTAATATATATTTTAGGTGTATTTGGACAGAATAATTTTATTTTATTTATTTATTTAAATATCTTTTTTAGTTGTTGATGGATCTTTATTTTATTTATTTATATGTGGTGCTGAGAATTGAACCCATGGCCTCACGCATGCTAGGCAAGTGCTCTACCACTGAGCCACAACCCCAACCCTATTTATTTATTTATTATGTGGTGCTGAGGATCAAAATCAGTGCCTCACATGTGCTAGGCAAGTGCTCTAACACTGAGCCACAACTCCAGCCCTCAGTTTATTCTTTTAATCAGATAAGTTTAGAAAACTCTGACCTATGTAAATAAATACAGACCTTTTACCTGGATATTAATAGATACAGACCCTTTACCTGGATATTAGTTAGCACTTGCAACTTCTTGTGAGATATTATGCTATATTGTTCTAGTTATTAGAATACATTGGAAATCACCTGGCAAGAATTTTTATTGCTAAAAAGTTCACATACCAGAATATTTATCTTTTTAAAGAGTACAATTCAGTGCTGTTTAGTACATTCAGAAGGTTATACAATCCTCACAACTATCTAATTCCAGAACATTTTGTCACTCCAAAAAGAATTCCTACAGCTATTAGCAGTCACTCCCTATTTCTTCCAATTTCACCAACTCTGACAACCACTAAGATTTAACTGTACAGATTTGCCATTTCTAGACATTTCGATAAGTAGAACCACATAACATGTGGCCTTTGTGATTGACTTCTTTCACTTTATGTAATATTTTTAAGGTTTATTCATATTGTAGCATGTATCAGTATTTCACTTCTCTTTATGGATGAATATTATCCCATTTCATGGATATTTTATTTGTATTTCTATATTTTATTTGATGTATTTGATATTTGATTGTATGAACATTTTGATTATGTATTCATTTTTATATATTTAGTTTATTTCCACGTTGGGGCTCTTATGAATAATGCTGCTATGAACACTCATATCTGGGAAACATTTTTCCTTTAATCCTATTGTCTTATTTTTATGGGTGCATTTGAATTATGCATAATAGTTTAATTTGTATATATCCACACATGCACATAACATAATTTGGTCATTTGCATTACTTAGTACTTCCCCTTTCCATCCTCTTCTCTCTTCTTCTGGTCCCTGTCCTCTACTCTACTAGTTTCCCTTCTATATTAATGAGATACTCCCCGCTTCTTCTCCCTTTCCTCTCTAGCATCCACATATGAGAAGAAACATATGACCCTCGACCTTCTGAGTTTAGCTTATTTTGCTTAACATAATGTTATCAAGTTCCATCCATTTTCCTTAAAATTACATAATTCCATTCTTTATTACTGAATAAAAATCTACTGTGTGCATGTTTTTTATATATTCCCTTATCATTCATCTGTTGACAAACACCTAGGCTGATTCCATAATGTGGATGTTGTGAATTGCATTGCTATAAACATGGATAGGAATATGTTGCTATAGTATGATGGTTGCAATTCTTTAGGATAAATACCAAGAAGTAGTATAGGTGATTCCATTCTTGGTCTTTTGAGGAACCTCCATATGGATTTCCATAGTGGTTGCACTAATTTAAAATTCCACCAAAAGTGTATGAGTGCTCTTTTTTCTCTGGGAAACTTTTTAAAATTTTTCTTCTAGTTGTTAGTTTTATGCAGTGCTGAGAATCGAACCCAGTGTCTCACACATGCTAGGCAAGCACTCTACCACTGAGCTACAACCCCAGCCCACTGGGAAACTTTTAAAAATATTGAATTTCCAGATTTTGTTCCAGACCAAGAGAATCAAAATATCTGGAGAGCAGAGGTAGGTAATGCCAGACATCTTTTCTTTTTTAATTAAGCTCACCAAAATCTGTGCCACCTGCACCTCAGATAGAGCATTATCTCCAGAATATATAAAGAACTCAACACACTTAACACCAGAAAAAAATAACCCAATCAATAAATGGGCAAAGGAACTAAAGAGACACTTCATGGAAGAAGAAATACAAATGATCAACAAGTATATGAAAAAATGTTAAACAACTCTAGCAAGTAGAGAAATGCAAATTAAGACTATTTTGAGAGTTCATCTCACTCTAATCAGAATGGTAATTGGAATGGAACCACCATTTGACCCAATTATCCCACTGCTCAGAATATACCCAAAGGACTTAAAATCAGCATACTACAGTGTCACAGCCATATCAATGTTTATAGCAGCTCAATTCACAATATATAAACTGTGGAACCAACCTAGGTGGCTTTCAACAGAAGGATGGATAAAGAATATGTGGTTTATATACACAATAGAATATTACTCAGCCATAAAGAAGAATGAAAATATGACATTTGCCACTGAATGGATGATACTGGAGACTATCATGCTAAGTGAAATAAGCTAAACCCCCAAACCAAAGGCCAAATATTCTTTCTGATATGCAGATGCTAACACACAATAAGGCAGGAGAGGGAAGAATAGAAGTACTTTGGATTAGACAAAGAGAAATGAAGGAAAGGGATGGGGTGGGAATAGGAAAGACAGTAGAATGAATTGGACATAAGTTTCCTATGTTCATATATGAATACTCAACCGGTGAAATTACCCATCATGTACAATCCCAAGAATGGAAAGTTATACTCCATGAATGTACAATTTGTCAAAATATACTTCACTGTCATGTATATCTAAAAAGAACAAATAAAAATAAAGGAAGAGGGCTGGAGTTGTAGCTCACTGATAGAGCACTTGCCTAGCATGTGTGAGGCTCTAGGTTCGATTCTCAGCACCCCATATAAATAAAGGTCCATAGACAACTAAAAAAATTTTTAAAAACATTTTTAAAAAGTTAAAAAATAAAGGAAGAAATCCAGAAACACACACACAAACACATTAAGCTCACCAGATGATTCTAATGAGGAGTAGGTTGAAAATAATTGAGCTAGATATCATAAAGCACTGGTATTTATTTTTCTTTTTCTTTTTTTTTTGTGGTGCTGGGGATTGAATCCAGGACCTTGTGCATGCTAGGCAAGCACTCAACCAACTGAGCTATAACCCAGCCCAAGGCAGTGGGTTTAAAATATGATCTTGAACCAGTTGTATTGGCTAGAAGTTGTTAGAAGTGCAAGTTCTCAAAATTCACCCCACATGTATCCAATTAGAATATTGGGGATGAGTTCAGAAATCTGAGGGAACTTTTTGGTTTTGCTTTTGTGGTACTGAGAATTGAACCCAGGGGTGCTCTACCACTGAGCAACATTCCACACTCCCCCACTTTTATTTTTTTTTTTATTTTGAGACAGGGTCTCACTAAGTTTCCAATGCTAAGCTCAAAGTTGGGATCCTCTTACCTCAGCCTCCAGATTAGATGGGATTACAGACAAGTACTACCACAATCAGCTCAGAAATCAATTTTACAAAGCCCACCAAGCAATTCTCATGCATATTCAAACTTGAGAACCATGGTATATCAGATTATCAACTTAAAATCCCTTAAATTCTGAATTTCAAAAGGCAAGACTATATAAAGTTTGTTTTCATTACTATAACAAAATGCCTGAATCTAGGTAACTTTATCAATAATAAAGATTTATTTAGGGCAGTTTTTGAGTTTGAAATCTCAAGATTGGGTGGCTCCATCAATTTGGCTACTGGCGAGAGCTTAATGGAGAATAGCATCCTAGTGAAAGCATGTATGGGAGAGAAAGACCATATGAGAAGCCACAACTACCAATGTTCATAGAAGCAATGAAGAGCCCCCACTCCCACCCCCGTGTCAATGGAGGCCAAGTGGAGAGTGTGGGCTACTACTTCCACCTGTCAATAAAGAGAGAGTTGTTTCCCTTCCCCTGCTACAATAGTATCATTAAAAAACTACCTAAAGCCAAAGGTTTAAATAAGAAGCAGAATCCTGAACATTATATTAAAATGTCCAGGTTTCAATTTTTTTAAAAAATCACTTTTTATACAAAGAACCAGGAAGATCTCTCTGTGCCCCTCTCTCTACTAGAGATTGAACCCAGAGCTTTGCACATGTCAAGTGAGTGCTCTACCACTGAGCTACATCTTCAGGCCAGGAAGATCTCTAACAATCATCTAATCAGTAGATGTTAACATCAATGTCAATATGATAAAGTTGTTAGCACTATCCAAAAAGTATTTTAAAGAATTTTTCATAAAAATGCTTCAAGGAATAATTATAGACACATTTGAAACAAATAATACATTTAAAATCTCACAAAAGGAATAAAAGATATAAAGAAGTAGAAAATTGAAATTTTACCAAGTGTTTAATAAACACCTAATAAACAACTAACACTTATTACCCACTATATTTTCTATAAAAGAGGATGAGAATGTTTTGCCACTCTCTTTATAAGTTCAGCTTTTTAAAAATATTTTTTAGTTGTAGATGGACACAATATCTTTCTTTATATATTTATTTTATGTGGCACTGAGGATCAAACCCAGTGCCTCACGCATGCAAGGCAAGCACTCTATCACTGAGCTACAACCCCAGCCCAGTAAGGTCAGTTTTAACCTGATAATCCAAACCAAAGATAGTGCAAAACCAAACCCCAAAACTATAGACCAAGATCCCTCATGAACTTAGATACAAAAGTAGTCAAAAGGGCTGGGGCTGTGGCTCAGCGGTAGAGCGCTTGCCTCACATCCGTGAGGCCCTGGGTTCGGTCCTCAGCACCACATACAAAGTAATAAAATAAAGACATTGTGTCCATCTACAGCTAAAAAAAATATTTAAAAAAGTAGTCAAAATATTCCCAAATAGAATTCAGCAATTTGTAACAATTCTACATGATAACCAAGGAGGTTTATTCCAGAGATGTAAGGTTGGTTCAGTACTTGAAAAAATCAGAGTAATCGGCTGGCCTTGTGGTGCCCACCTATAATCCTAGTGACACAAGAGGATGAGGTAGGAGGATTGCAAATTCGAGGCCAGCCTCAGCAACTGAATAAGGCCCTCAGCAACTTGGCAAGACCCTAATTCTAAAAATAAAAAAGGGTTATGTATGTAGCTCAGTGGTAGAGTACTTGCCTAGCATATGCAAGGCCCTGGGTTCAATCCCCAGTACTGCCAAAAAAATCAATGTAAGATGGGTAAATCACATGAACAGACTAAAGAGAAAGTCACATGATCATAGCAATCAATTTTTAAAAATTATTTTTTATTTACTTTAATTAGGTTTACATGCAATCAATTTTTTAAAAGCACTGAATTTAATACCTATTCATGATTTTTGTAAAAAAAAATCTCAAAAAGTAGAAATAGAGGGTAACTTCCTCATCTTGATGAAGAGTATTTATAAAAAGACCTTCAGCTAACATGCTTAATGAGGAAAGAATGGGTCATTTTTTTACAAAGTTACAAAAGCAATTCAGTAGAGGAAAGATAGTCTTTTCAACAGATGGTAGTGATACAATTAGATATCCACTGGTAAAAACATTAACCTTGATCTAAACCTCACACTACATGAGTAAATTAACTCAAAAATGGACCTCATCAAATTGAAAAACATTTGCTCTGTGAAAGACTGTGAAGAAGATGAAAAGACTTATTACAGTCTGGAAGAAAATATTTGTAAGCTACATATCTGACAAAGGACTGGTATCTAAAATATATTAAATTTTTTTAATATTTATTTTTGTTGTAGGTGGACAGAATATTTTATTTTTATGTGGTGCTGGGGATCGAACCCAGTGCCTCACGCATGCTAGGCGAACACGCTACCACTGCACCATAACCCCAGCCCCTAAAATATATTAAAAATTTTAACACTTGACAGTAAAAAGTAAACAATTCAATTAGAAAATGGGCAAAACACATGAAAAGACATTTTACTAAAGAGGATATACAAATGAAAAATAAGCATATAAAATTTTGTCAGTATCATTAACCATTAGGAAAATGTAAATTTAAACAAAGTGAAATATCCCTAGAGTACCCCTATCAGAATGGCTAAAATAAAAACACTAACATAATGAAATGCTGATGAGAATGTAGAAAGACAGGAACATGTATACATTGCAAGTTGGAATATAAAATGGTATAGTCATGTTGTGAATTAGGTATGAGGTATTCCCCAAAAGGTCATGTGTGAGACAATGCAATAAAGTTTAGAGGTGAAACGATTGGGTTGTGAGAGCCTAACCTAATCATTGAATTAATCACCTGATAGGGATTAATTGGGTGTTAACTGAAAACAGGTAGCGTGAGGCTGGAGAAGGTAGGTCACTGGGGCTATGCCTTTGGAGTTTATATTTTGTCCCTGGGGAATGGAGCTCTCTCTCTGCTTCCTGGTTGCCATGTCCTAAGCTGCTTTCCTTCTCTACACCCTTCTGCCATAACGTTCTGCCTCACCGTGGACCCAGAACAATGGAGTGGATTGTCTATGGACTGAGACCTCTGAAACCATGAGCCCTCAAAGAAACTTTTCCTAGTCTAAATTGTTCTTGCCATGTCTTTTGGCCACAGTGATGAAAAAGCTGACTAAAACAAGCCACTGGAACTTACAGTTTGAAATTTTCTTTAAAACTAAATATATGCTTATTATATGACCCACAATAAATACCATTTCTGGGCATTTGCCCCAGAGAAATGAAAACTGATCTCAACAGTGAAACCTGGCACTGTTGAGACCTAGTCCCTCAGACCAGGAATGGAAGGTAGTATGAGCCTGCCCTTCTGTAGCCCTATTCCCACCTATTAAATGTTTGTTTATCCTTAAAAATGCTTGAATATAATCTACTTCATATTTTTCTACCAAAATACTTCTGCTATGGCACCCTGTACAGTGATCAGGCTGAGACTTTCAGTTATTGACATACAGCTTTCCTCTCCCCTACTAGGCTATGAGATCCTTGATTTGCTGTTTCATTTTGTAACCCACCACATCCCCAAGACCAAGGCTTTGCACCCACAGTTGGTGGGAGTGGCCACTGTCTAGGACCTGAAGTTCTCACATTGTAGTGTGCCTCAGAACCATGGCAGATGCTTGTTCCAATGCAGATTCATGGGCCTCATCTCAGAGCTGTAGGATAAATACCAGTGAGGGTGGTATCCAGAATTCAGGGTTTAACAAGGTCCTCAACAGATTCAGATACTTAGAGGATTGTGCATTGAAAACCTCTGGCTAGGGCTGAACTGTTCAGCTAAAAATAAGGTCTTGTTAAAAATCTCAGATGTCTAAAACCTCACTGGGTCTTGTAGTATTCTTTCTAATGCAGCATCTGAACCTTGGCTACCTATGAGAATCACCTTGAAAGCTTAAAAACATCCACATGCTCAGACCACATACCAGAGCAATTAAATCAGAATCTCTGGGGAAAGGAGAGAGCCCTGGATATCAGTATTTTTTTTCTGGGACTAGGCATTGAATCCAGGGTTTTGCATGGTACTGGTGTTTGTATAAGTTCCCCAGGCAATTTCACTGTACAGCCCTGGTTGGGAATCACAGTGAAAACAGAAATGGTAGGGTGAGAATTCAGTCTAAAATACTGGAAAAGCAAAACAAAGCAAAGTGACCAGGTCAGGGTGGTACTTCTGGGTACTTGCTAGGTGTTTAAATATGAGAATGGACACGGAGTGAGTAGAGCCACTTCTATAGATCGAGCCTTAGGTTATCATTACAAACTTAACACTATTAGATATAATACATTGCTCATTTTGTTTATTTTCTCTTGACTTCCACTAGAATATAAACTCTCTGAGGGAAGGAACTGTCTTGTTCCCTGCTCTCTCCCTAGCATCCAGTGCTAATTAAGTACTTGTGGCATGAACTAAAGAATGAGTCCCATTTTGGAACCATCTGCCTCGAAATCACTTAAGATTCTCAAGCAGCAGATACCCTTCACTTTTGCAATATTGCTCTTGTTTCTACTCTGTCCAGAATAGTTCTACTAATGTTCCCTTTTCTTTCTCATCAGGCCAGTCTTTATAACATCCTCCAAATATTCCATTGTGCAATCCTTTCCAAGCTAATTAGCAGGATAAGCATATTCATTCATTCACTCACCAAATATTATTGATAAGTGCTAGATCCTGGAGATGCAATATGTTAGCAAGGAACACACACAATAAACAAATGAAAATGCCAAATAATATATGATTATATATTGTGCTATATTCCATGAAATATATAACATGATGCACTGCAAGGATGATGTACAGGAGGGGCTGAGGTTGTGGCTCAGTAGCAGAGCGCTTAGCTCACACGTGTGAGGCACTGGGTTCCATCCTCAGCACCACATAAAAAAAATAAACAAAATAAAGACACTGTCCATGTATAACTAAAAAATATTTTTAAAAAAGAATGATGTACTGGAGAATGTAATAGACTGGAGAAGCTGGGAAGGACTCTTAGAGAAATAGCATTCCAACATATTTTCAGAATGTGTGAGAGTTTATCAGTAAAAGAGGGGCAGGGAAGAGCTTTCTGGGAAGAAAAACAGTTGGTGTCCAGAGCCATGAAACAGCTTGGTGCTTTTCAACTGATGGGCCAGAGAAGCTAGCACACCAGAAAAAGGGGCAGAATGGCTGGAGGCTAAGAGGGCAGCACCTGGCTTTGCAGGACTTTATAGACCAGAAAAATCTTCCATTTCTAAATATTCTGGGAAAGCATTAGAAGGCTTAAGCAGGAGTGCATCCTGATCTGATTAAAATTACTCCTGTGCAGAGAAAGGATTGCAGTGAGACAGAATTGGAAGCAGAGTGTCTACATAGGAGGTTCTGGATAAAGTAAGTACTGGAGGTGGGGAAGATTGGATGGATTCAGAAGGTTTTTGCTCAAGAAATGACTTTTAAATAAATAAATAAATAAATAAATAAATAGCGGGGGGGGGTGTCAGATAAATAAATAAACAAAAGAAATGACATTTTCACAACAGGTGGTGATAGCCTTATTTCAGAGATTTCAGTTGGAAAGAAACAGGTATCTTAGGTTAAATCAATGACAAATAGATTAAAAGTAAAATTAACCCATTGGTCCATTCACTTTTTTGAAGTATGATTTAATTGAGTTAAAGATCTCCTTGTGCCTCTTTCCACACCCTCATAGGCTCCACTTCTGTTCTGAATTACATCACCATTGGTTATTTTTGTCTGTTTTTGAACTCGATATAAATGGAATCACTTTTTTCTTTCCTTTTTTTTTTTTTTGGTAGTGCTGGGGATCGAACCCAGGTCCTTGTACATGCTAAGCCCATGCTCTATCACTGAGTTACATCTCCAGCCCCAGTGGAACCATATTATATATATTCTTTTGAATCTGGCTTTTGTCATTCCCTTTAATGTTGCCAAGATTCATCTACTGCTGTGTATTATCAACAATCCACTCCTTTCTATTACTGGATAGCACTCCATAGTAAAAATACCCCAGAATTTGTTTGTCCAGCTTTCTGTTAATGGACATTTGAATAATCTCCCACTGGTTAACTTTCAGTCTGACTCATTTCATTAATCAACTAAGATACAGTTTCAATTTACTTTTCACTTTTTAAGCATATCTCATGGCATTTTCAACTCCAAATTTCCACCCATTCTTAAATATTTACACTTCTATCTACCAATCCCCTTCCTTAAAAATGTTTATCCTTTTCTACAAGGCTCCGCGGCGCACGCCTGTAATCCAGCACTTAGGGAGGCTGAGACAAGAGAATCGCAAGTTCAAAACCAGCCTCAGCAATGGCGAGGTGCTAAGCAACTCAGTGAGACCCTGTCTCTACATAAAACACAAAATAGGGCTGGGGATGTGGCTCAGTGGTCGAGTGCCTCTGAGTTCAATCCCTGGTACCAAAAAAAATATTATCCTTTCCTATGGGAACCCTTTGTTTTTATTCCAAACAAATCCATTTATACATTTTCCAGGAGTCCTCATATTTGTACTGTGTCTATCTCTAGAAAAAAAAAGCAGATGAATAAAACATCAGCTAGATTCTTATTTACAATATATTTCCTTTCAGAATGGTGATTCATAGATGTGATAGAAAGCCAGAAAGGTGATGAGGGCTGTGTCCCATTTATAATTTTAATTCCATATAGATTTCAGGTATTTCCCCAAATGGACAAAATAAATGTTTAAAACCCTATGTTTCCCCAAACAAAAAAATTAATGAGAAAAATGGCACTGTTTTGCATTTTTGCAAATCTCTTTAATGCCTGGTATAATAAAAGACAGCTAGATCCTCATATCTGCTTCTATGTTCAATCAGTTGCCATATGTTATTCTGGTTATAGTGTGTGAAGGGGAATTGGGGCTCACATAGATATGTAGTTGGAAAAAAGGAGTATTTTAATAACTTTTACAGATATATTCCTTATCACTTTATTGAAATATAACTGACATGATAAACTGCATGTACTTAAAAAGCACTATTTGAAAAATTTATATAGACATAAATTTTGATAATGCAAATAATTTCAGTCATTGTGGAAAACATATGGATATTCCTCAAAAATAAAAAATAGAACTACCATGTGATCCATCAACTCCACTACTAGGTATATATCCAAAACCAATGAAATCATTATGTTGAAGGGATATCTATACTCCCATGTTTATTGCAGTACTGTTTGCAATAGCCAAGAAATAAGCCTCTATCAGCCAGGCGCGGTGGCACACACCTGTAATCGCAGCCCTTTGGGAGGCTGAGACAGGAGAATCGCCAGTTCAAAGCCAGCCTCAGCAACAGAGAGGTGCTAAGCAACTCAGTGAGACCCTGTCTCTACATAAAACACAAAATAGGGCTGGGGATGTGGCTCAGTGGTCGAGTGCCCCTGAGTTCAATCCCTGGTACCAAAAAAGAAAGAAAGAAAGAAGGAAAGAAAGAAAGAAAGAAAGAAAGAAAGAAAGAAAGAAAGAAAGAAAGAAAGAAAGAAAGGAAGGAAGGAAGGAAGGAAGGAAGGAAGGAAGGAAGGAAGGAAGGAAGGAAGGAAGGAAGGAAGGAAGGAAGGACGGACCATCTATCAAGTGATGAATAGATAAAGAAAATGTGATACATATACATAACAGAACATTATTTACCCATACAAAAGAATAAAGTTCTGTCATTTGCAACAACATGAATGGAACTGGAGATCTTTATGTAAAGTGAAATAAACCAGCACAGGAAAACAAGTATGGAATGATCTCACTTACATGTAGAGCATAAAAATTTGATATCATAGAAGTTGAAAATAAAATGATGTTATCAGAGGCTAGGGAGAGTATAAGGGAGAAGGGGATGGGGAGTGGTTGATCTATGGGTACTATGTTACAGTTAGATAGAAATAAGAAATTCTGGTATGCTATTGCAGAGTAGTGTGATTATAGATAACTATAATGTACTGTATATTTTTAAAAGCTAGAAGAATTTTTTAATGTTTTCACCATCAAAATGATAAATGAAGAGAAAGATATTTTTACCTGATGTAAATATTATACAATGTATACATGTATCAAAACATCACCTGATGCTCTATTAATATATATAATTTTTGGTTTTATATTTTTATATTGTTATATTTGTTTTGTTTTTTATATCAGTTAAAATTTTCAAACACAGTGGATGCTCAAGGCTGTTATATGAAATGGGGTAGTATTTGCTTATAAATTATACATATCATCCTATGTACTTTAAATCATCTATAGATTACTTATAATAATTAATATAATGTAAATGTTATGTAAATAGATGTTACACTATATTTTTTAGGAAATAAAGACAAGGAAAAAAGTCTTCTTGGACTGGGAATGCGGCTCAATGATAGAGCAGTTGTGGATAAGCCCCTGGGTCAAATCCCCAACATCACACATTAAAAAAGTCTAATGTGTTCAATACAGATACAATTTTTTTTTTAAAAAAATTCTATCTGTGAATGATTGAATCTACCACACAGATACCATGGATGGGGTGATGCTGACCATATATCCATGAAATCATTTTCATAATCAAGATAATGAATATGTCTATCATACACCAAAGTTTCCTTATGCCCCTCTGTATTCACTAACTCTTGCCCCTCCAAGTTCCCCACCTGGGCCAGGCAACTACTGAAATGCTGCCACTATAGAATCATTTGCATTTTATTGAATTTTCTATAAATCAAATCATAATGTCTGAACTCTTTTTTGTCTTTTTCCACTCAGCGTAATTGTTTTGAGATTCATCTATGGTGTTTCATATCTTAATAATTAATTACTTTTTATTCTGAGTAGTATTCAATTGTAAAGATAAACAACAGTTTGTTTATTCTGTCACCTGTTGTTAGATAATTGAGTGGTTTTCAGTTTGAGTATCTTGCAAATAAAGTAACAAAGAAGGACTGTATCTGTAAGTTTTTGTGTGGGCATATACTATCATTCTCAGGCAAATACCTAAGAGTGAAATTGTTAAATCACATGGTAGGTATGTGGTGAAAGTCTTCTTTAAATTTGTTTGTTCTTTTTAGATATACATGACAGTAGAATGTGTTTTGACATATCACACATACATGGAGTATAACTTCCCATTCTTGTGGTTGTACATGATGTGAAGTTTCACTGGTCATGTATTCACACATGAACACAGGAAAGTCATGTCCAATTCATTCTACTGTCTTTCCTATTCCCATCCTCCACCCTTCCCTTCATTCCCCTTTGTCTAATCCAATGAACTTGTATTCTTCCCTTCCCTCCCCTCGTGTTGAAGTTTTTAAGTAACTACAAAACTGTTGTCCAAAGTAGTTATACCATTTTAAATTCCCACCAGCAGTGTTTGACAATTGCAGTTGTCTTATGTCCTCACCAAAACTTGGAATGGCCATCTTTTTCATATTAGCTATTCTGCCTTGCATATATTATTCATTATTATTATAACTTTCCTAATGACTAATGATATTGAGAATCTTTTTCATGTATTTATTTGTTATCCATATACCTTATTTGGTGAGATTTCTGCTAAAATATTTTGTCCTTTGTAAAATTGGATTGTTTTCTTTTTATTGTTGGTTGTAAGAATTTTTTATGTATTCTAGATAAGCCAATTGCAAATATATATTTTGTCAATATTGTCAATTTGTCCACATCTGTGACTTGCCTTTTCATTTTTATAAGTGTTTTTTAAGAGCAAAATATTTAAATTTTGATGACAATTTGCAACTCGTTCATTTTTTATGACTTACATTTTTGGTTTCATATTTAAGAAATATTTGCTATAGCTGCCCAAGGTCATTAGGATTTTTTCCTAATTTTTCTTATAGTATTTTGTTGCTTTAGCTCTTACATTTAGGTCCAGATCCATTTTGAGTAAAGTTTTTTATATATTGTGAGGTAAGGCTTAAGGTTTATTTATTTATTTTTGCATATAAATATCCATAGTTTCTGGATCAGTTTTGAAAATATTATCCTTTTCAATTACCCATTCAATTACCCATTCAATTGCTTTGATACCTTTGTTGTAAATTAGTTGACCATTTCTGAATGTGCCTGTTTCGGGAGACTTTCTTCTGTTCCATTAATCTATTTGTTTTCATGACAATAGAACAATTTTTTAGGGGAGTACTGGGGATTGAATTCAGGGGCACTCAACCACTGAGTCATACCCCCAGCTCTATTTTGTATTTTATTTAGAGACAGAGTCTCACTGAGTTACTTAGCGCCTCGCTGTTGCTGAGGCTGGCTTTGAACTCCTGATCCTCCTGCCTCAGCCTCTTGAGCCACTGGGATTACAGGTGTGTGCCACCAAGCCCAGAAACACTTTCTTAATTACTACAACTTTATAACAATTATTGAAATTGTTAGTATTTGCAGTACTGGAGATGGAACTCAGGGCCTTGCACATGATAAGTAAGTGCTCTACCACCAAGTTACATCCCCAGCCCTAATTATTGAAATTAATAGTGTAAGTCTTCCAACTTTGGTTCCTTTTTCCACAATATTTTGGCCACTTTGGGTTATTTGCATTTTCATATAAATTTTAGAACAAGTTTATTAATTTCCATGAAAATGCCTGGTGAGAGTTTAACTATAATTGCATTGAATATGTAGGTCAATTTGCAGAAGATCAATGTCTTCGCAGTATTAATTTTTCCAATTGATGGGTACAGTATATTCTTTTATTTATTTAGCATTTTAAAAATTTATCTCAGCAGTGTTTTGTAGGGTTTGTACATTTTTTGTCATATTCCTAATTATTACATATTTTATGCTATTTTAAATAGTGTTTTTATTTCTATTTTTGATTGCTCATTCCTAATACAAAGAAAAATAGTTCTGTATATTGACTTTATATCCTCCAGCCAAGCTGCACTCATTTCTTAGTTTTAATAGCTTTTTTTCAATTATATAGAATTTTCTACATCATTTGTTCTGCAAATAAAGACAATACAACTTCATCTGTTTTGATCTGGATACATTTATTTCTTTTTCATGCCTTATTATACTAGCTAAAACCACCAGTACATTGTTGGATAGAAGTAGTGAGAGGACACACCCTTTTGTTCCTGATCTTAAGCAGAAATCTTTTAGCCTTTCACCAATAAATATGATCTTAGGTGTAATCTTTTTGTAGTACCCTTTATCAGGTTCAAGAAATTCCTTTCTATTCCTACTTTGCTGAGAGTTTTATCAGGAATAGATGTTGCATTTTGTTAAAAGCTTTTTTTGCATCTATTGGGAAGTTTATATGTTTTAAAAAATTTTTTTTTTGGTACTGGGGATTGAACTCAGGGGTACTCGACCACTGAGCCACATCCCCAGCCCTGTTTTGTGTTTTATGTAGAGACAGGGTCTCACTGAGTTGCTTAGCGCCTCGCCATTGCTGAGGCTGGCTTTAAACTCGCGATTCTCCTGTCTCAGCCTCCCTAAGTGCTGGGATTACAGGCTTGAGCCACCGCGCCTGGCTATGTTTTAAATTTTTAATCCATTGATATGATGAATTAAATTAATTTTCAAATGTTAAACCAATATGGCATCCCTGGGATGAACCACATTTGATCTTAATGTATTAGCTTTTTTTTTTTCTTTTTGGTACCGGGGATTGAACTCAGGGGTACTCGACCACTGAGCCACATCCCCAGCCCTATTTTGTGTTTTATATAGAGACAGGGTCTCACTGAGTTGCTTAGCACCTTGCCATTGCTGAGGCTGGCTTTGAACTCACAATTCTTCAGTCTCAGCCTCCCAAAGTGCTGAGATTACAGGTGTGCACCACCACACCCAGCTAATGTATTAGCTTTTAAAATACATATTACTAGATTTGCTTTTCTGAAATTTTGTCAAGAATATTTGCATCTAACTTCATGAGAGCATTGGTCTTTAACCACAGACCTCTTCTTATAATTTTTTTTTATTTAAAATTTTTTTTAGTTGTTGATTGACCTTTATTTATTCATTTATTTATATGTGGTGCTGAGAATCGAACCCAGTGCCTCCTCCATGCAAGGCAAGCACTCTGCCACTGAGCCACAATCCCAGCCCCCTCTTCTTATAATTTTAAAAATAATTTTGATGGGCCAGGCATGGTGGTGCATGCCTAGAATCCTAGTGATTTGAGAGTCTGAAGCAGGAAGATCACAAGTTTGAGGCCAGCCTCAGCAACTAAGCAACAGTAAGAGCCTGTCTCAAAAACAAACAAAAAAGGGCTGTGTATGTGGCTCAGTGACTAAGTGCCCCTGGATTCTATCTCTAGTACCAAAAAAAAAAAAGTTTTAGTGGTGTTAGGGAAATGTAGACCTCAAAAAATTTGGAAGTGTGTAGTATTAGGATTATTTATTTATTTGGTACTAGGGACTGAACCCAGGAGAACATAACCACTGAGCCACATCCCCTTATTACACATGACTTATTACACTAATTAAAACCAGCCCTTCTTATTTAGTTTTTAAATTTGAGACAGAATCTCTTTAAGTTGCTCAGTGCCTCACTAATTTGCTGAAGCTGGCTTCAAACTTGCAATCCTCCTTCCTCATCCTCCCCAGCTGCAGGAGTGTGCCACCATGCCCAGCTGTGTTATTTATCTTTAAATTAATGACAGAGTATACCAATGAAGTCATGTGACTTGGTAGTTTCTTCTGTTTAAAATATTTTTTTTAGTTATAGATAAAAAAATACCTTTATTTCATTTATTTTTATGTGGTGCTGAGGATCAAACCCAGTACCTCACACATGGTAGGCAAGCCTTCTAACACTGAGCTACAACCCCAGCCTTACTTGGTAATTTCTTAAAGGTTAGTTGCATTGTGAAATGTGAAAACTTATCAATTATTTTTTTCATATTCAGCTTTCAACTCAAACAATTGGACAAGTGTTTTCCATTGAAACAAACTTCAGACCTCAGTATGAAGTACTTTATTATGTAAACTTTTCATTTTATCAATGCAGAATATAAAATGATTAGGATTTAATATGGCCAACAATTTTTGCTCTTTTACCAAAGGCATTCTTTTTTTTTAAATCTCTTCAGGAAGTATTTTATCATTGCTCCATGTTTAAGAATTTTCACTGACGATAGAAAGTCAACACTTTTAGATACTCTCCCACATAGCCCAGCTCAGCTTCTGAATCTTGGTTTTTGTATATATATCAACATATTTCTCTCCAATATGGACAATCATTCCACCTATGATTGTTGGGTCAGTCTTAACCTCCAATTTCAATACTTCGCCTTGACTTAGGAAACTCTTCAGGACTGTCTTTAACTCAGAGAGAAGAGCTTCATATACAGGAGATGCGGTGATCACTGTGCAAGATACTTCTCCACCGAGCACACTCATAATGGTAGAAAAGGCAGAAATGATGCCCTGGCATTGTCTAGGCGACCATTTTCAGCAAACAAGTTAATCAGGTTAGATGTGATTGGGGAAACCTCTCTTTTGCTGTCATGTCATTTAGGCTTTTCATTTTGATGGAGCGCTTAATATGGAGATTCAGAATAGAAGCAGCCACTTTGCGTTCCTTCAGAAGTTGTGCTACTCTCAACAATTTGTTTTCTACTTGTTCCAGTTTATTCTGTTTAGATCCAGCAGAATAAAAGCAGTGGACTAGAGACCTTTAATGCCATGTATCTGAACAGGTGGCCTCACAAGGTTGGTAAATGCTCTGACCACGAATGTACTGAAGCATCACACCTGGGGCAGAAGCCGGGATGCGGCTGGGGCGGCCATCTTCTCTAGACCAAAAGCACTCTTAAATGATACTGTTTTTTCTTTTTCTCTGAGCATATGGCATTGAAGAACACAATGACTACTAGTGATTTCACTGCCTTGATTTTTCTTTAAGTGGTGGCGGTTTTACTCACCATTGCTTTGTACCATCAGTGCAAACTTTAATATAATTAAAAAGGCAGATAATATTTGATGTTATCATATTAGTTTTGACCTTATGGACTACCTGAAAGGATCTAAGAGAATCTTAGGGGTCCACAGGTCACTCTTTGAGAACCACTGCATTTTAGTATGAAGCATTCAAATGTTTAATTCAATAATTTAATATCCTAATTCCATTCCATGGTGCCTGCACTCATGACTCTCCAGTAAATATATAGAAATATCAAAATAATGAGAAAATCAAGAAGAGTTTCTCTTTATCCAGAATAAGATCTTAAAGTAAGTAAATCACAACTAGAGAAATATAGGCCTTTGAAATTATGCCAAACCACTCAAATCTGTATCTCCCAATTGAATTATATCATATAACAGTTATTTTCCCTTGGTTGACAAAATAAACCTAAAGTTTCAAGAAATCAATCTTGAGTACTTGTATGCCACCCAATCCCTTTGACCTCCATTTTCCTTATCTATAAAATAGGGGGCACATGATCATAATAAGAACTACCTCATAATGCTGTAAGAACCAAATGAGATACTGGATATAAAGCACAAGAATGTTGAACAGATGCTAGCTATTATGCTAATGCTCCATTTTATTCCCTTTACGGCTGCATTGTATTTTGTAGTATGAAGGGATCACAATTACTTTGCCCTTGTCATATATTCTCCTAGCTCTGAGAACTTTAGAAAATAAGAGGTGTGGGATTAGATAATCCAATTTTGGAGGTGTTAAAGGATCTGTATACTTTCCTAGAGATGCTGATCCAGTATTCAATCAAGACAGGTGTGCTCAGTGTTAACTCTATTGATTTGTTGATGTGTGTGTGTTGTATACATTGTAGGATGTGTAGAATCATCTTTTGGTCTCTACCCACCAGATGCTCCTAGTGTTCTTCCCCTGGGTATGACAACAAAAATGTTTCCAGACATACTCAAATATTGCCTAATAGGCAAAGTTGCTCCAAGTTGAGAGTGACTGAACCAAGCACTCAGGAAATATCCTTCTGGGTGGAGTGAATAGTACAGGAACAGAGCTGTATAGGGAAGATATTTTGTAGAAAATTGTACTTAAATGTTTCTGTTGGAAAGGACAACAATAACAGCTATCATTTGCTAAGTGTTGTTAGTACTTTGCAAGCATGAATCCTCACAGCAACACCATGAGGTAAGTATTAATACTCCTATCTTTTCAGATGAGGAAAACAATACTCAGAAAGGCTAAATGACAGAGGAACAGAGCTAGGCTTAGTATCTGACCTAATTGACTCCTAAACTCACGCTCTGAACCGACACAGTTTTAATTTTGTTCAAAAGGTAGTTTCCTCCGTGGGATATTAATATCTGGCACAAATTGTATAATCCTGTATAGTGACCGTATTGGGATAACTGAGTTATGCATAATTTTAAATGAGAAATAGAATAGAGGGTGACTTCTTGTCCTACTACCTGGATAGATTTGGGATAAACTTAATTGAAGTATTGCTTTGATGGATTAGAGACTTCTGAGGCAACATCAAAGAGACATTTGCATAGGCCTTGAAGGACCAAATTATCCATCTCATTGGTTCTAGAAGCCATGGCAATAATTAGTCAAGCAGCCTTGTGAAGGACTTGGCTGATACCTCTGATTATCTTTCTGGAGGGGGAACAATACCACCTTTGATTGACCTCATGCCTTACTGTTAAGCTCTTTGGTTTAGTAGAAGAGAAAAGCATTTAGGGAAATGTTAACCATGTATTCTAGCCTCTAGGGCACTCCAGCTGCTTGTCACAGCTCATTAGGGGTCATGAAATCAATTCAGTGGATCATGAACAACATTTAAAAACAGAAGACCAGAGTAGAAAGTATCAGGGATCTCATACATTGTAAGCAGGACTTGCTACATAATTTGCAGGTCCAGTGCAAAATGGAAATGTGAGACTCCTCCATCAAAAAGGAGGAAAAATATTGCCAAAGGTACTCAACTACAAAGCTTTTCCTTTTTTCCCCCTCCTGCAGTTTCTACTTGTCATGGTACTTTTTATTTGCTATTTATTTTCATATTAAGTAAACAATTTCTTAAAATTTAAAATTATTAACATGAATTTTACCATCCGTCTATATGTTTTACAAGGGTACTTTAAGAGGCAAATGAAAAATCATTTAATTTCCCTGTGGAATCACCAAATTACACAATTAGTATTTTGTAGCTGTTATCAGAACAATGGAAATGTTGCACAAAACTTATGTAATTGTTTTTAATTTCACTATGGATACACATTCTTCTAACATTCTCTGCTTTCAGTTTACTGATGAGTAAGGAAGGATGAAAGGGAAAGAGTGGCTTTGTTTTTTTCTGTTTCTTTCTATGTCATTGTTTGCAGCATACTGTAGTCTCCTCTTATCCCCAGAGGATATGCTCCAAGACCCCCAGTGGAAGTCTAAAACTCAGAATACTACTGAAATATATATATATATATATATATATATATATATATACATATATATATATATATATACATATACACATACATACACCCACACATACATATATATATAAGTGTGTGTGTTTTCTTGTTCACGTGTACCTATAACAAAGTTTATCTATAAACTAGGGACAGTAAGCGATTAACAATTAATAAAACCAGGCACCGTGGTGCATGTCTGTAATTCCAGCACTTTGGGAGGCTGAGAAAGGAGAGATGAGGTGCTAAGCAACTTAGTGACACCCTGTTTCTAAATAAAACACAAAATAGGGCTGCGGATGTGGCTCAGTGGTCAAGTGCCCCTGAGTTCATTCCCTGATACAAAAAAAAAAAAGTTTTGGACTGGGATTGTGGCTCAGTGGTAGAGCGCTTGCCTCGCACATGTGGGGCACTGGGTTCAATCCACAGCACCACATAAAAATAAATAAAATAAAGATATTGTGTCCATCTGCAACTAAAAAATATTTTTTAAAAATAACAATAATGGTATTGTGTCCACTTACAATGAAAATATTTAAAAAACAAAGTAAAACAATTATAACAACAAACTATATAGTAAAGTTATGAGCATCATTGCTTTTGCCTTTTGTGGTTATGATGAAGTAAAATAAGGGTGACTCAAATGAACACAAGCACTACAATACCATGACAGTCCACCTGATATTGTAGAACGTTACTAAATGACTAATGGGTGAGCAGCTGAACAAAGGGATGATTCACATTCCAGGCGGACCAAGCAGAGTGATAAAAGATTTCATCACACTACTGAGAATGGCACATGATTTGAAATTTGTATATTGCTTACTTCTGGAATTTTCTACTTAATATTTTTGGATAACTGCTGACTGTGTGTAACCGAAACCATGGTAAGTGAAAGCATGGAGAAAGGAACACTACTGTGATTGTTTGGTTTTCATGTTTCTCAGAACTCCATTGTATTCTGTCTGTGTTGGAAACAAGTTCAAGGTCAAAAGGAAACTGTGGCCTCTGGTGTATCACCATCACTACTACCCCCTGTCCCCTCCATACTCAGTGGTAGCTTATACTCCTTTTCAGTTTTTTAAAATTTATTTTAATTTTTGGTACCAGGGATTGATTTTAGGGGCACTCGACCACTGAGCCACATCCCCAGCCCTATTTTGTGTTTTATGTAGAGACAGGGCCTCACTGAGTTGCTTAGTGCCTCGCCATTGCTGAGGCTGGCTTTGAACTCGCGATTCTCTTGTCTCAGTCTCCCAAAGTGCTGGGATTACAGGCTTGAGCAAACTGCCCCCGGCTTCTTTTCAGTTTTGATGAACTCACAAGCAATGGAGCTCAGCACTCCTGGGGCATCACAAACATCATGTGCAAACAGGACAGCAAGAACAGGCAGTACATATACAAACACACACACTTGCTCAACTGCTGCTTCTAACTCTACTTACAATATATGAGTTCAAAAATGAGATTTTTTTAAAACCACACCAGGTGGTTTTAACTGACATCCAGGGCTGAGAACCACTGGTGTTCCCCATAGAGAATCTAATTATATTGGGTTCTACAATTATCAGAATAGAATACTTCAATACTTAATGATGAGAGGACAAGACCGACGCCATTTTGTGACTCTGAGCCTTTGTCCCCAACCCAGCAGCTCCCGTCCAGATCCTGAAAAATTGCAACACACTTAACGCCACACTGCTCTGGCGCCAGTGAGTCCTTTCGCAATCTGGGCCAACCAATCAGGAAATTAAGCATTGGGCCCACCATAGCCAAACCTATCAGCCTAAAGATCCACTGACCTCATACTGACCACGCTCACCCTTACCCAATCCTGTAGTGACAAGACCACTGTCCCCCTGCGCGCACTTTCCCTTACTCAATCATGTAACGCCAAGGCATGTACTCCCCTGCTTGCAATTGTCACCCATAAAAACCCCTGCTCCCCTAGACTCGGGGCGCACCTCCCTACCTGCTGCGTCGGAGAAGGTGTGCGGTCCCTGCTCGAACTTGCAATAAAAAATCCTTTTGTGATTGCATCGGAATTGGATTCCTGTTGGTCTCTGGTGGTCTCGTGAGCTTGGGCATTACAATGATTGATTATATTTCTTCGTCATTTCTTTAGGAAAAAAATGTACTTGGCATTTCTTAATTAGAAAGTAAAAAAATAAGATTGTTAACAATTTCTAGACAGCAAAAACAGAACATTAAATCAAGCACGGGCCCTTCTGAGCACAGAGCCCTGTGCTATGTATGGGTCACACACCTAGGAAGAAGGCCCTGATGATAGGGTACTGTTTTTGGAACATTTGTTTCAGCTGTGTGCCGAGTATGTGGTGTGTGTTTACTAGGGTTGTCAAAGTTGGAGAGCCCCTGCCCTACGCGAAGACCAGGGTTGTCCTCTTCTTCCCTACTAGGGATTGGAGCTTTCCCTGGGAATATTTAAGAGATTGGAGTCAGAACAGGACTGAATTCAATCTCTTCAGTGTGGAGTTAGTTCTCCGTGTTCTCCTGGAGCTCATTAATCTCATGTGGCTACTGTAACAAGAAAGCACAGGGCCCCTTGACATTTCCTAAGAGGAACCAAGATGAGCCAAGGAGAAAAAGAGTGGGCCTGTCCTAATACTTGCTTAGGTCTACCTCTACTCTAAGTCTTTTCAATCTGAAGGAGCAAAAGAAATCTTCCCATCCTACACACAGTTCAGGACACTTTACCAGGATACTAAGTACTTAGTGATTCAATAATAAGTAGGCTGGGGGTTAGGGCTGTAGCTCAATGGTAGAGCACTTGTCTAACAGGTGTGAGACACTGGGTTCAATCTTCAGCACCACATAAAAATAAATACATAAAAAGATATTGTGGTCTGGCATGGTAGTGCACGCCTGCAATCCCAGTACTTTTTGGAGGCTGAGACAGGAGAATCACAAGTTCAAAGCCAGCCTCAGCAATGGCGAGGCACTAAACCATTCAGTGAGACCCTGTCTCTACATAAAAACACAAAATAGGGCTGGCGATGTGGCTCGGTGGTCGAGTGCCCCTGAGTTCAATCCCTGGTACGAAAAAAAAAAAAAACTATTGTGTCCATTTACAACTAAAAAATATTTTTTAAAAAATAAGTAGGCTCGGGCTGGGGTTATGGCGCAGGGGTAGCGTGCTCGCCTAGCACGCGTGAGGCACTGGGTTCGATCCTCAGTACCACGTAAAAATAAAATAAAGATATTCTGTCCACCTAAAACTAAAAAATAAATATTTTTTAAAAAATAAATAAAAATTAAAAATAAGTAGGCTGTTTTCGGGGGCTTTTTTGTAATTATATCCTACTCTTGGGAATTTGTTGATGGACGGGGGTTGGGCAGAAAGATAGGCTTCAATGATCCAGAGAAACTTAACCATATGTTTTTTCATTACTAACACAATAGGCCTTGAAATTCATTTTACTTTTTACATTATAAAAGTTCTGCAAGTTCCATAAAGAATTGGGAAAAGACCTAATTATATATAAGAAAATAAAACTTGTTTATTGCCTATGATTCTATCATAAACAGTGACTATATTTTGTATATTTTCTTCCATGCATCTTTCTATATGTATGCATTATAATTAAAGAGAATGGATTATAGAGTTTATAGAAATTTAATCTGGTTTATTAATGTAGCATCATATTATGATATTCACTTTCTTCTCCTTAGTGCTGCATGTGCACAGACAGAAGCCAATCACATTCCCTCTCTCATCCTCTCTCTTTCTAGTGCATTTTAAATGTATTAATATAATTGGCTAAGTTAAAGGTAAATCAGTTGTTCCTTGTATATTGGATATTATGGTTTGGATGTGAGGGGGAGTCCCACAGAAAGCTCACGTGTAGACAATGCAAGAAGGTTTCGAGGAGAAATGATTGGGTTTTAGCCTTAACTTAATTAGTAAATTAAAACCCGATGGAATTGAGTGGTAACTGGAGGCAGGTGGGATGTGACTGGAAGAAGTGGTTCATTGGGAGCGTGACTATGGGGTATATATTTTGTATCTGGGAGTGGAGTCTCTGTCTCCTGACCATCCCATGAGCTGCTCTCTCCTGCCATGATGTTCTGCCTCACCTCAAGCCCTTACGAATGGAGCTGGCTTGCTATGGACTAAGACCCTGAAACCGTGAGCCCTCAAACTTTTCCTTCTCTATAATTGCTCTGGTTGAGTCTTTTAGTCACAGCAGCAAAAAGCTGACTAAAACGGAAACTGGTACCGACAAATGGGATCATTACTGTGACTAACTTGACTATGGTTCATAGGTTTTTGGATCATTCTGGAGGTGGAGCAATTTTGAGGTGTTTAGCAGTGCAAACTGGAAATGCTTTAGGTTGTTGTAACCGGAGATTAATGGCCAATTCTGGTAGAAGCGTGGAAGACCAGAATGTCAATAGAACCATGGATAGTGAAGACTGGGCTCAAGAGTTCAGAAAAGGAAGACTACTGGAATTTGGAGTAGAGGCCATTTGTGTTATGTTCTCTTTGAGAAACTGTCTGCATTTTGCCTGTGTCCTGAGACTTTATGTGAAGTTGATTTTAAAAGTGATATTTCTTCCACCAGATTAAGAAGTCTGTATAGGCAGCATAGCATTCAGGAAGTGGCATGGATATTGCTGGCAGCATTTTGTCAAATGTATTGTAATAATCGGGAGCAGAAAGTAGAGCAGAAAGATTGAAAAACTTGGACTTGAAAGTTGGGAGTAAAACTGGGGCTAAGGAATTTTGAAGTTGTTAAAGACATTACCATTACTGAAAAAATGCTAAAGACTTTGCTCAGAGACTGTGAGCAAGATGGCCTGAGGGCATCTAAGGAGCTGGCAAGGCTGTAACCATCTCAGGCTCAAGGTAGTAAAGGTGAAAATTGAGAGACCGGTAAGGGGTTAAGAGACCCATGGAGCGCCCTTCTTGCACAAGGGGGCCTAGGAAGTTTTAACAATGTGTTCACTCACCCAAGACATGCAGAAGCTGCTGCAGCAAGGGTCCCTGGAGGCTTGGCTACTGCTTGAAATGACAGCAGACCTTAGTATCAACCACATGGAGCTGGTTCTCCAGGAATATAGTATGATGAAGTTAGGGATTTGTGGAGGCTTCCACCAAGATCTCAAAGGAAGGCCTTGGAAACCAGGCAAAGTGCAGCAGGGTCAAAGACCCTGTGGGCATCCCCTGAGAAGGCAAGGTGTGGAGATTTGAGGAGGAAGCCGAAGCTGCAGTGGAGACTCTCCGGAGATTAAGAAATGCCAGTAACCTGGGACATCGTCCTAGGAAAGTTGCAGGAATTGAGCAGAGGCAACAAGGAAGGACACAGGGGAGGAGCTACACAGCCCTTTGGAGAGAACACGATGCCATGTACACGATGTCAGACGTGGAGCTAGACTTTTTTGTCCAGCTGGACTTTGGTCTTTGATTCTATCTTTCTATGCCCCTAATTTTTTGAGTGGAAATATTTACTCTGTATCATTATATATTGGATACTTGTAAATTGCTCTTCATTTTACAGGAGCTCATGTGCGAGATTGCCTTGAGCCTCAGAAGACTTGGACTTTAACTTTGAGCAATCTCAAAACTGTTGACTATGGGGACTGTTAGGAATGGACTAAACGTATTTTGCATTGTCAGATGAATGTGCACTTTCGGGGGCCAGGGGCAGAATGTTAAGGTTTGGATTTGAAATGTCCCTCAAAACTCACACGTGAGCCAATGTGGCGCATGCCTGTAATCTCAGCACTTTGGGGGGCTGAGACAGGAGAATCATGAGTTCAAAGTCAGCCTCAGCAACGGCAAGGCGCTAAGCAACTCAGTGAGACTCCGTCTCTACATAAAACACAAAATGGGGCTGGGGATGTGGCTCAGTGATCGAGTACACCTGAGTTCAATCCCCAGTACAAAAAAAAAAGGTTTGGACAAGGAATGATTGGGTTATAGCCTTAACCTAATCAGTTAATTGCTCCCTGATGGGATTAACTGAGTGGTGACTGGAGGCAGGTGTGGGGTGTGGCTGGAGAGATGGTTCATCCTCCTCTTTCCCTCACTTCTAAGGATCACTGCCAAGTTTCTTCAGGAGACTCCATACTAGTCAAAGTGTTGGGATGGTTTAGTCTTGGTGTCCCTCATTATATCCAAGGAACAAGTTTGGGGAGCATTTCTGAGGAAATACCTTCATCTGTCTTAAGTGCATTCTAAAAATGAGAAACAGTGGTGGTAATTGACCCAAGGTCTCGTAATAAGTTATCTTGAGTTTTCCAAGGATAATGATCATAGAGTGTCAGACTCTGGATAATCATCCCATTTTGCTCCTTCATTTTTCACACACACACTCCAGAAAGTGAACTTGCTTAAAAGTCACACATCTAGTTAATGGTAGATCTGGGGCTAAAAGCCCAGGTTACCTGAGTGACTTCAGCATTTTCTACTTTGCCAAATTACCTTGACATAGCTCTAATTGCCCAGTGAATTTAGGGTCTCACAAGAGCAGTGTACTGGATGGTAGAAGAGTCAAAGAAGACTACTGCCACTTGCTGGCAGCATCTATAATTTGGCAATGCAATTGTTATAATGGAAATTTATTCATTTATTCATTCAACAAATATTTACTCTTAGCTTGACTTGTGCAAGCAGTATGCTAGGAGTTGTGGGGAAGTCCCACATTCATGAGACTCTGAATCTGCTGGTACCTTGATCTTGGACTTCCCATCCTTCCTATTTGAAAACGATTCACTTTAAGGTATTTTGTTATAGCAGCAGAAACAAACTAAGACAACAAGTATTTTAGAAAATGAAAGTATCTTATAATTCCAGCCCTATAGATGTAACCACTTATAAAATGCATCTATTCCATTCTCCTAAACGTTTGTTTCCTCTGAAATAAATAACAGCACTTAAGACAAAACTTGCTTTCTTGCTTTATTTTTTTGTGTGTGGTGCTAGGGATGGAACCCAGGGCCTCACACATGCTAGGCAAGTGTTATACCACTGGGTTACACCCATGGCCTAAGACAAATCAATTTTTAACAAATTAGTCATGCTGTTTTGAAATATTGCCTTCTTCACTGACCTATATAGCATGAGTCATGTTTCCATACAATATATACAGATATGCTAATTTTAAAAAATAGTGTACTGTAGTATATTTTCTCAGTTCCTCTATGGATAAATATTTGGGTCATTTTCATTTTTTTCCTGTTACAAACAATGTTGCAATAAATATTCCTGCACTTAAGTTGTTGCACATTTTTGGAAATTTTCCTATAGGATGATTTTTTTGATACTGGGGATTGAACTCAGGGGTTCTCAACCACTGAGCCACATCCCCAGCCCTATTTTGTGCTTTATGTAGAGACAGGGTCTCACTGAGTTGCTTAGCACCTCACCATTGCTGAGGCTGGCTTTGAACTCATGATTCTCCTGTCTCAACCTCCCAAAGTGCTAGGATTACAGGGATGTGCCACTGTGCCCTGCTCTATAGGATAAATTTTGAACACTAAAAATGTTGGATCAGAGTCTGAAAAGTTATCTTTTAATGGATAGTACTAAATAGCCTGTTGAAGAGTTATATCCGTTTCCACTTTGAGTGTTCTGGCTTATGCACATCTTTTTCAATACTGTCAAACTTTTGAACTCTTTATATCATGATGGACAAAAAGGACATCATATTGTTCCAATAAGCAGTATACATTAAGCATCCATATTTGGAGTAAGCTAATGTTAAGCAGCCTCTATTATTCTTGCATGTACTGTGCAGATACCTTCAAAAAATTCCTAGGGTCATTTCCCAGGGCCAAGCATGTTAGATACCCACTCTGGGAACACACATCAGGACATATCTGGAATGTAACCTTGTAGTTTGTATATAGGAAATACAAATGGATATGGAGAACAGGTATGACTTAGATTTCATACTAACCTGATTCAATGAAAAAACTGAATCACCCATCAAAGGACAAAGAGAAAGAAAATCTTTTTCAGACAACAAATCCTTCCAGAATACAGCAGATTTGTCTTGGGTCTGTACTTGGTTGGTTGTCTTGTTTCATTCACACCATATATAGGCCACATTTTCCAAATGGTGAGAACAGCATTGCTAATACAGTGGGTCAAGTAATATAAATCATCAGGCAAGATGATCACTATTCTTGGCTCAAACCCAAGAACAGATGATGGCATAGTTTCCAGTCAAAAGTAGCAACTGTAACAAATCCATCTAAGCCCAAACATTTGAATAGTTGCCTGTCTGAATATAATTGCCAACAGAGCAACTTAGCACACAACCATCATAAATTCTTAGTTCATTTGAGCTGCCATAACAGTACTTTAGATTGGGCAACTTATAAATGACAGAATGTACTGTTTACAGTTCTGGAGATTGAAAGGTACAATAGGTGACAGCAGATTTGCTGTCTAGTAAGTGTCTATTCCTCATAAATAGTGCCTTCTATATGTATTCACTGGGTGGAAAGGGTGAGACAAATCTTTGGGCATCATAAGGGCAGTAATGTCATTTGTGAGGATGGAGCCCTTGTGACCTAATCACCCCTTAAAGGCCTTCTGATACTATCACCTTGGTAATTGGGTTTTAATACATGAATTTGGGGAAGATAGAGACAGTCCATAGCATAAATAAATCTGTTTAAATGAAATATCACACCCACCTGGCTGATATTAGCTGATTCTCTTTCTGAGCACATGTGAAGATCCCATTTCCTATTCCACTTTGCTGTTGAGATAGGCCATGTGACTTGTCCTGGCCAGTGAATAATAGTATAATGAATTGACAGTTTAGAGCATTTAAGTGCCTGAGTGAGACCCTCTGGTCTCTTCCCCTTCCACAGTGCTTATAGATATGTATGGCGATGCAGATGCCATCAAATCAAAGCAGCAGGTATCACTGAATCACCACATGGGAAAAAGTTGCCCCAAAATGTCAACTAGACCCACAATAGATATTTGAGAACAAGAAATTTTATTGTAGTCAGACACAGATTATTGGAAGATTGTCACCTTGGCCAAAATGAATCCGTTAAGTGACCCAGCAGGGAAAGAGACAGAATGGCAAACTAAGAATCAATTCCTGAGCACTTGTCATGTGCCCTTGAGAGAGCTACGTGCATATGCAATGCAAAGATGTCTGAATACATCCACACTCACTGTTACTTTCTTTGGTTTAGTTCTTCTAAAGAGCAGGACTAAATGGTTCCTCTTGTTCACTGTCATAAAAATTTTACCTGCTCTTTCCCCTTCAATATTTTAGCCAGGCCAGACTACTGACAGGTCTATGTGCAGCTCAGGGTCACTCTCCAGGCCTTTGTCAATACAGTTATTTCTTCTGGAAATGTCACTTCCCTTCCCAGAAAGAGTCTGCCTGGCTAACTCTTACTCATCCTTTATCTTAGGATTATGACACCACCACTTCTTGAA
This sequence comes from Xerus rutilus, assembly GCA_028644305.1. Taxonomy (NCBI): domain Eukaryota; kingdom Metazoa; phylum Chordata; class Mammalia; order Rodentia; family Sciuridae; genus Xerus; species Xerus rutilus. The sequence goes on from CM053417.1 coordinate 15,987,889, forward strand.
TCCTCCCCTGGCCTCCCAAGTCTGAGAGATGTGCCTCTCTGGGCTCCCATAGCTTCCTGGACCTCATTCATCACACCCCTTCCCATGCTGCAAGATGATTGCCTGTAAGCTGTCTCTCACCTCTAGCAAATATCCTGAACTAAATGGTTGCTTAATACACACATGCACATGTACACACACACACAAATAGGAAGACTGGATGAATTAAATGAGTTAGCCCAAATTTGGAAAGTTTATGATGCAATATAGCAATAGAGGAATTATAGATTTTCTACACAAATTAAGGACAGTGATTCATAGAGCAATGCTCTTCAAAATAAACTAGGATGATGTATATAGATGGGCATATAAAATTATTAGGAATATCAAACAGTTTACATGTAGATTTAATTTTCTCAATATTACATAGACTTCATTAAGAATAGTGTTTAAGCCAGGCAAGGTGGCACAGGCCTGTAATCCCAGCACTTTGGGAGGCTGAGATGGGAGAATCCCGAGTTCAAAGCCAGCCTCAGCAATCGCGAGGCGCTAAGCAACTCAGTGAGACCCTGTCTCTACATAAAACACAAAATAGGGCTGGGGATGTGGCTCAGTGGTCAAGTACCCCTGATTTCAATCCTCAGTACTCCCCCAAAAGGGTGTTTAATGGGCTCTGTAGTCAGTTACACCTGGTTCAAGGGCCAGCCACTACTTGCTAGCTATGTAATCTTGTGTACTTGAAACTCTCTATGCCTCAGTGTTCTCAGAAGTCAAATATAAGTAAAAATACTAATTCCATAAGTCTTTGATATAGATTGAGGTAATAGATACCAAGAGGTTGATCTATGAATAGTATAAAATACATAATAGCTATTGGTCTTTAAACATAAAGTTGAATATCCCTTCCTGGTATTTTCTCAACTGGCATGATGGAAGAACACAACCGAGGAGCTGGAAGAAGATGATGGAGATGATTAAGACAAAAACCATAGAGAGTCTTCCCTGAGGTTTTGATGAGCAAGAGCTTTCATCATGTTTAACAGTGTCTGGGATTTTTATAAAAATTCATTGGTCCTGGCTGACCTATAATAACCTAGTGTTCTTTGAAAATCTCTCCATGTTATACAGCTACTATAGACCTGATGTGAAATTATGTCCAAACATTTCTGTCTAAAATGTTCCTCTTCTAGCCATACTTCAAGACTTAGAACATTTGGGGAGTTGCTGTTCAGAGTCAAACATTTTTACTCCATTGTAGTCTTAAGATTGTGTCCTCGGGAGCTGGGTATGGTGGTGCATTCCTGTAATCTCAGCAGCTAGGAGGCTGAAGCAGGAGAATCGCAAGTTCCAGGTCAGCCTCAGCAACTTAGGCCTTGCCTCAAAATTTTAAAAAGGGCTGAGAGTGTTGCTCAGTGGTTAAGCACCCCTGGATTTAAACTCTGTACCAAAAAAAAAAAATAGTTGTGCTCTCTGGAACCAGACTACTTGGACTCATATACTGGCTGTACTGTTTGGTAGCAATGTTGTCATAGGCAATTTACTTAACTTCTGTCTTGGCTCCCTCATCTGTAAATGTCTAGAAAGTAGTACTTGCTCATAGAATTGTTAGGATTAAATAAGATGATCCCTATGATACATTGCATTATGTTTTTCCATACATGTGCTATCTTTCTGACTAGATTATACAACATTCCCTTAGGGCAATCAATGTCTAAGTAAAATATATTAATTATGAAGAAACTTGAAGCAATATTTTCCTTAATATGTTGATTTTGAAAGAGGGACATGAGGTAAGTTTTAGTTGATACTTTCCATTTAGACTGAAAGTAGGTCAACGAAAGGGGTTACCTGCCACTCTAACGTAAAATAACAAAACTAAACACCACTCACAATGAGTGTTTGAACTACATTTATAACCCAATGGGTGGCATGAGTTTTGGCCTTTGTTTTGAAGGGTTCCTACAGCAAAGTAAAGTTTCTGCTGTGGACATGGTATTGTACAAGACTTCTAGGTTTGCTTCCTAAAGAGTGTCTTTTTCTAGAGAGCATGTAATTGGCTACAGATGGATCCATCTTGATTTGTTGCCTAGTGACAGCCAAAGGAAGTCACCCTATGGTGAACCACAAGTCTGTTTGCCATTATGGTTGCACAGAAATGGCCTTGTAGCATGTTTGGGGATAGCAATACAGTGCTCATTTAATCTCAAAATGGTTTCCTTGAAGAGGTCCTATATTCTGAACCTATGGTCTGCTCTGGGGTGCCCTAGGACCAATAGCAAGATTTGGGAAGAGGATCCAGTAGCTCCAATGAAACCCCTTAGTTACTTAATCACCTCTACAAATCTGGATTTTCCAGAAACTTCAAGGGAACTGCTTATTCTGTATGCCCCATAAGATTTCTTGATTGCATTAGGAATCTGGACTCAGAGTTTACTCTCACCAACTCTTATCTTTCAGGCTTTTTGACTCTGTTATTCTCCATATATCTTAGATTCATTTTCTAGGGCTACTGTAACAAAGTACCACAAACTGAGTGTCTTTTATTAAAATTTTTTTAGTTGTCAATGGACCTTTATTTAATTTATTTTTTATATATAGTGCTGAGAATCTAACCCAGTGCCTCACGCATGCTAGGCAAGCACTCTACCACTGAGCCACAACCTCAGCCCCACTGGGTGTCTTTAAACAGCAGAAATTTATTGTCTCACCATTCTTGAGGCTAGAGGTCTGAAAGTAAAGTATAACAGAGTTGTAGTCCCTCTGATACCTCTAGAGGAATCCATGCTTTCTTCTAGCTTTTGGTGCTTAATGCAATCTTGTCTTCACTTGGCATTTTCCCTGTGTGTTTTCATATTATCTTCCTTTGTGTGTCCAGATTTTTTTTAAGGGCCCATAAAGTCATATTGGATTAGAACACATACTAATGACTTTGTTTTAACCGGACTATTGCTGTAAATACTGTATTTCCAAGTAATGTCACATTCCGAAGTCTTGCACATTAGAGTTTTAACATACCCATTTTTGGGGATGTACATAATCCAATCTATAATATGCCTGTTTTTTGTTTTGTTTTGTTTTGCATTGGCATTTTAGCTTCATTGGACTGTAGTTCCCTGACCCTTCCATGTTGTCCTAGTCAATTAATCATGTTCTGTCTTCAATTCCTTCCCAATTAGGACTAGACTTGTGGTTCTGCATTCAACATCTCCATCCCCCTTAGACTTATACTTCTATTCCACTTCATAGAATAATCCAATCCTGTATCAATCCAACTGTTCCTGCCTTACTCCAGAACTGCTGAGCATTGCAAGAAGAAATCCTGCCACCATGTGGATAAGTATTAGACACTACAAATTCATGGTCTCTGACCCCAACCCATTCTTTGATTTTGACCAGGGCCCTCCAGACAAGCAGAACCAATAGGGTGTGTTTGAAGAGAAAGAATGTTGGGGGGAGGGACAGGAAGAGGGAAAAATTTAAGGAATTAGCTCAAGAGATTATGGGGGCTGGAAATTTAAAATTTTTCAGGCTGAACACTCTAGGAAGAGCTGAGATAAACTGACACATAAAACTAGCCAACACACTCTTTTAGGCTCCACAAGAATTATTTGAAATCTTTTCCAGTCTTCTTAACCCTCAGTCATAGTCAAAAAATAAAGAAAACATTTAAAAGTTAATTCCTACTTTATAAGAAAAATAGACATTTCCATTTCCCTTATCTTTTGGCCTTATGCCATTAAGAAAGCACCCACATCAGCAGACGTGCATGCCTCCTTCCTGTCATGGAGGAAGAACATTTGCTCCTTCTGAGCCCAGTTTTTCTATCTGGACTCTTGAGTTTTGATTGTCACTGCATTTCAGTGTGTGGGATGTCCTGACCTTTTTTTTTTTTTTTTTTTTGGTACTATGGATTGAACTCAGGGGTACTTGACCACTGAGCCACATCCTCAGCCCTATTTTGTGTTGTATGTAGACAGGGTCTTACTGAGTTGCTTAGCGCCTCGCCGTTGCTGAGGCTGGCTTTGAACTCACGATACTCTGTCTCAGCCTCTCAAAGTGCTAGGATTACAGGCATGCGCCACTGTGCCTGGCTCTGACCCCTTTCTTTTAGTCTCCAATCACTTTAGTCTTCAATCACTTCTTCACCCTTTAATGTTGAATGTTTCTCACCAGCATTTTTTTTTTTTTTGGTACCAGGGATTGAACCCAGGGGTGGTTAACCACTGAGCCACATCCCCAGTCCTTTTTACATTTTATTTAGAGAGAGTCTTGCTAAATTGCTTAAGACCTCGCTAAGTTGCTGAAGCTATTCTCAAACTTGTGACCCTCCTGCCTCAGCCTCTAGAGTCACTGGGATTATTGGTGTGCACCACCTCGCTCAGCTCATCAGCAATTTTTAGAAGCTCATCTTTCACATTTAAACAACAGCATGAAACAAGGTTGAGTAGATGGTAGTGATATCCACTTGAGTTGGGATATGGGAAAATCTCATATGGCTTCAAATAGCTTGTAAAGTGTTTTTAAATAAGCTGTATGCCTACTAAGACTAGAGTCTTAGATAATTTCATAGAGAATTGAGACAGAGGTGTCACTTTGCTTGTTCTTTGTGGCATTCAGAAAGATTTTATAAGTATTGGTGAAGCTGACTTATCTTAAAAAAAAATAAAAATATAACCTCTACAAATAGAGGCACTGCAGCCTACACTCCAAGATGGCTGAGTCGGATAACTGTGCAAGGATTACAAATTCCAACTATCTGCCCCATGACAAAAGTAAGACCAGTGAAGGTGGAGATCTAAGATAAGCCAGAAGCCCATCACTTTGGGAGGCTGAGACAGGAGAATCACGAATTCAAAGCCAGCCTCAGCAAGGCGCTGAGCAACTCGGTGAGATCCTGTCTCTACATAAAACACAAAATAGGGTTGGGGATGTGGCTCAGTGGTCGAGTGCCCCTGCGTTCAATCCCCAGTACCAAAAAATAATAAGCCAGAACTTGAACTTCCCAACATCTCTTGAGCACCACAAAAAGATACCTATTATCTTGAAGTATTCTGAAGCAGAAACCAAGGAAGCCATTAAGCTCAGGGCCAGGAGAATGGTCCTAGTAATAAGTACTAATGCTAAAAGAGACCCACCTAATCTTTTTTTTTAATTTTTTTTAGTTGTAGATGGACACAATATCCTTATTTTTTTTGTGGTGCAGAGGATCGAACCCAGTGCCTCACGCATGCAAGGCAAGCACTCTACTACTGAGCTACAATCCTGGCCTCCACCTAATCTTTAATTTTTGGTAACTCTTTACTTATCAGTCTGTATATTTGACTAGAAGCAATGTGATCTCCAGTCTTCTAAGTTAATGAAGCAATTGTCCTGCTAGAGGAATTTCTAATCTCAGCGACAAAAACATGAGTTCAGGGCTGGGGTTGTGGCTCAGTGGTAGAGTGCTTGCCTGCCATGTGCGAAGCACTGGGTTCAATCGTCAGCACCACATAAAAATAAAGTATTATATCTACAACTAAAATATATATTTTAAAAAACCTGTGAGTTCTTCCCCAACCTTGCACTTTACCTACTACCAAGAAGTGGGCTGCTACACCCAGAAGGGCAGATCTTCTATAAGAACAGGAACCAAGGGCAGCAGATAGATCACTCCTCTGAAACTCACTCCCCCAAATGACAATGTCTAGGTCAGATTGTATAAACTATTTCATGAGGTTTTTTTTTTTTTTTTGATACTAGAGGTTGAACCCAGGGAGACTTTACCACTGAGCCACATCCACAACCCTTATTTTAATTTGTTTTTTTGTTTTGAGACAGGGTCTTGCTAAGTTCCATAGGCCTTGCTAAGTTGCTGAAGCTGGCTTTGAACTTGATTCTCCTGCCTCAGCCCCCTGAGTCACTGGGATTACGGGCATGCACCACTGCACCCAGTTTACGAGTCTTAATATTTGAAAACTGCTTCCCCAAAGGGTAAGACCAGTTAACATTCCTACCAGTGATATACATTATTCTTATATATTTTATTAACTACTTCTGCAGTTTAATGCTCCAAAATTTATCTTTCAGACTTGAGGGTATAGGTCATCCTCTATAGTGATCTTCTATATAGATTGACTAATAAGAGTCTTCCCTAAAAGTGTATGTGTTACTACAAATGGAACCCTGGGCCTTGTGTGTTCTGAGCAAGTGCTCTACCGTACTCTCTCCCTCACCCAAAGGTTTTTGATCCATGTTATAATGCTACACTTCAAAGTGGACCATCTCCCAGTTTCTCTCTAATCAATTCTGTTGCTTCCACTAGAGGAATTAATGCATTTTGCTTTCCTCTTAAGGAAACATTTTCCTGGCTACAACCATGAACATCATTCTACTTCATCCCTTTGCACCCTAGCATTTCATTCAAGTCTGAACCCCATGAGATAGCAACAAAGACATTTAAATGTACTGTACTAAAGTGTGAGGCATTTCAGAATCCCAATTAATAACGTTGTATTTTATACTTAAAAATTGCTGAATAGTCACTAAGTGTCCTGTATACACACACACACAATAAGTATGTGTGATGATATATTAACTCAATTTAGTCATTCTGCAATGTATACATATTTCATAACATGCACACACCATAAATATATACAACTTTTGTCAATTTAAATAAATGGCACCTTCCGTGGCTAAAATGAGCTCCTAAGTCAGGATTTTGAGTTTTGGAAATATAAACACAAGCTTGAGACCTGAAACTCTAAATGCTACATCCTTATGCTTCTCATTAGTCTGAACCTCAGTGTGCACAGAAGGAAATGAGATCCTAAAAGGTTAAGGGATTTTCACAAGTACACAGAGCCGAGACTAAAACCGAGACTTTTGGATTCATGATGCCATTCGGTTCTCCCTATATATTATGAGGCTGCTTTGTTCCAGCCTATTCTGTGTTAGGCTAGGCAGATTATCTCTTGGTCCTAACTTTACTGGGCTCCTGGGACAATTTCCCTGAATCCAAATAGAAACCAGATCTATGATGAATCCTAATGTGACAGTTGCTCATTGTCTGGTCCTTTACATCCAGAAACATTGAGCTTCCTTCTCTATATTCCATGTCTTTGTTAAGTCTAGAGTCAGTCTCCTCCCACCCTCTGGTGGTATTCAGTATCCAACCCAGGGGCACTTAACCATAGAGCCACATCACCAGCCCTTTATATTTTTTATTTTGAGACAGGATTTCACTAGGTTACAGCCTCACTGAGTTGCTGAGGCTGGCTTCAAGCCTGTGATCCTGCCTCAGCTTCCCAAGTCCCTGGGATTTACAGGTATGTGCCACCACACCCAGCAATGTACCTTTTTCTTGATGACTGAGGTTCTTCCTTATAATTATGTGCTGTTACTGGTACGGATTTATACCAGTGTAATATATAATATTCTTACTAATTACTTTTGTCATTAACTTCAATATATTATGCTTTTATGGTTATGTATGTGATGATCATGGTTCATTCCCTTGCTATGCAGTTCTATCCTATGGTTCTGATAACTTTTCTGCTTCTCTTATTGTAGTTTAACTACTTTAGCCCCTGTTAGCTTCCATCTGCTATGAATCTGCTTTTTTTTTGCAGCTGTTCTAGGAAGTATGTGCATTGCAGTTATCCATATTCTTGTCTTGCCCTGCTGCCCGATATTAATGACTTGTTCACTTCCTGAGCTTGCTTAGTGTGCCCTTTCATACCTGCCTTTGTGACCACATCTACAGCATAATCACACTGGAGGCACATAAAACATTAATACTAGTGGGATCAACAAGTTTGAATTTGGTCCTGAATACAGCGGGTAAGATGGGGACATGTTCGTGGTGGTAAGAAAGACGAAAGAGGGAAGGATACAATTAGAGTATGTGGAGAATTTACCACTTTGTCTGCAGCAGAGTATGGGTTGGCTTTGTGAGATCCTTGGTGGAAGAAAGGGAGAAGTGGAGCAAAGTCAGCAGAGGGCCCCAGAATGCAAACTTTATCATAATAAAAGGGATTTTTTGCTGAAGAGTGTTGGAAAAGGGAATGATGTGGTTATATTTGTTTTCCATAGACAATCTTACCTGGGATGAGAATTAATTTAGCATTGGTAGGGATGAGGGTGAAAACCTGGAAACAGACAGTAATAGAAACCTTGGAGTGATTTAAGGGGGAAATAATTTCGTATCTAAACTGAGGCAAAGTAGCAGGGATGTATTTCTTTTGTTGTTGTTGTTCTTTTTAGATATGCTTAATAGTAGAGTGTATTCTGACATATTATATATACATGGAGTATAACTTATTCTAAGTAGGATCCCATTCTTGTGGTTGTACATGATGTGGAGTTTCACTGGTCATGTGTTCACATATGAAAATAGGAATGTTATATCTGATTCATTCTACTGTCTTTCTTATGCCCATTCCCCCTCCCTTCCCTTTCATTCCACTTTGTCTAATCCAATGAACTTCCATTCTACCCCCTTATTGTGTGTTAGGATCTGCATATCAGAAAGAACATTCGACATTTGGTTTTGGGGATTGGCTTATTTCACTTAACATGATAGTTTCCAGTTCCATCCATTTACAGCAAATGCCATAATTTCATTTTTCTTTATGGCTAAGTAATATTCCATTGTGCATATATACCACATTTTTTTTATCCATTCATTCATCTGTTGAAGGGAACCTAGGTTGGTCTCATAGTTTAGCTATTATGAGTTGAGCTGCTATAAACATTGATGTGGCTGTGTCACTGTAGTATGCTGATTTTAAGTCGTTTGGTTATAGACTGAGGAGTGGGATAACTGGGTCAAATGGTGGTTCCATTCCAAGTTTTCGGAGGAATCTCCATACTGCTTTGCAGGGATGGATTTCTGAAACCATAGGAAGTAGAGTCTTACTAACTGGATATGTGGAAGAAAGTTAGACAGTAATTCAGACATACCTGCTGACTTTCTAGGTAGATTACGGTGACAACACTCAAAGAGAAAACCAAGGAAGGAAAGGGAGTTGAGTTGATTTAAAAAAAATGTTGTTCAGGGGCTGGGATTATGGTGCAGTGGTAGCGTGCTCGCCTAGCACGCATAAGGCACTGGGTTCAATCCTCAGCACCACATAAAAGTAAAATAAAGATATTCTGTCACCTACAACTAAAAAATAAACATTTAAAAAAAAATGTTGTTCAACCTGTTCAACCTGCAACATTTTGTTTGTTTTTGGTATTGGAGGTTTAACCCAGGGTACTTAACCACTGAATTATATCCTTAGTCCTTTTAATTTTTTTTTTATTTTAAGACAGGGTCTTGCTAAGTCACCTTAGGGTCCCACTAAGTTACTGAGGCTGGCCTTCCACTCATGATCCTCCTGCCTCAGCTTCCTGAGTCACTGGGAATACAGACATTCAACACCCTGTCTGGCCTCAACCTGCAACATTTTAAGTTCAAAGATTTGGTAGTGCCATGGGTGATTAGGTATATGCTCAGGACATGCCTGGTTGCCATGTCTAATGCCTGGCCTTCAGCTTTTCAGAATTGTGAACACATTTTTCAAGAACCAAGACATGAGCCAACCCTACCAGAAATTGCTCTACAAACTAGATTGCCAATCAACTTTGAGACCTATAAAGGGCAAGTTAAGCTTCTAATATGGAATAGAAAGCAGAAAGTGTTCTTAAAGGAAAGAAACCTCAGGACAAATCAATTTTAACTAGGTAGTGGGAATACAAAGTCCTTAGAAGCACTAGGTGAGTCACAGTTGATTAATGTCTTTGTCTAGGAAATAAAATGTCTAGACTTCATCGGGGACAGTTTCTATTTTTTCTGTGCACAGACCATACTTGTTTCTTCGTTGTTGGAAATTGGGCACTTAAAATTATGTGATAACTCTGGAAATAATTCTCCTACTCCCCCAGGGTGTTGTTACTGTTTCTTGTGGGTTGCAGATTTTTATTTGTTTGTTGCTTTTGGAAACTAGTTTTGTAAAGACAATATTCTTTGCTGTGTCCATTCACTGGATCTTTGTTCTGTTAGCTTCATGGTCATGGTTCACTAATAATTGGACAGAGATTTCTTTAAATGCTTGGAGATAAAAATAAATATGCTCCCCTTGTCTTGCAGATTGGGCCTTCAGGCAGATTACAGCTGGTTTTTATTCTTCACTGTCTGCTTGTACAGAGCACAAAGGTCAACTAGATGAAAGCCTAGCATTTTGTCAGGTCTTTTCTGAGCATCCATCCATCCCTGGGTATGTGCATGGCTTTCTAGAGTGTTTGACATATTGAGGAGCTTTACAAAGCCCTTATTCCCTATGTCTATCTCCTTCTTCAACGTTTGACTTCCCAGAGTTTGGGTCCATCAACTGCTTTGTTACCCCTTGTCCCAGGCACCTTTGACCAGTATATTTGCCTTTAAATTCTTTCAGCAACTGCTGCTCAGGAGACTTCTGAAGGCCTAAAGATGTTCCAAGACAGGCAAAATAGAAGCCAGCCTCTGAGTTGATTCCTTAGGGAGCCACATGGGGTTTTCTTACCTACAGTTAAATGATACATGTATTTGATTCTGCAATTGGGCATGGCTTTAAATAAACTCTTTAACTCTAGGTTCAAGAATAGCAGCAGTTGGGAATCAGAGCATCAGGGATGGGAGGTGAGGAATCCCAAGCCTGGATTGATGCAAACATCTTAGACTCTTCAAAGAATTCCTCTCCCCCACCCCTACAGGATGTTGACACAAGGTCACAAAATAACAGTAGTCATCAAGGACAAGCTTATGGAGGGAAGAGTCTTGAGTTCAGTCTTTTTTTTATTTATTTTTTTGTGCCAGGGATTGAACCCGGGGGTAATTAACTACTGAGCCACATGTTAAAGAAGGCTAAGGATGTGGCTCAGTTGTAGTGTGCTTGCCTAACATGCACAAAGCCTTGGGTTCAATCCATAGTACTACAAAAAAAATGCTGAAGAATTTTCTAGATGGGCCTGAGAAGGTTGAAGCCAGATGTGGGAAGTCCCTCCTACTATGTAGAAGAAACACCCAGTGAAGACTTGGAAGTCTGAAACATTTTATATGCCCTGTAAAAGGCAAGCAGTTAGCTGAAGCATTTTGCATGCACTCTCATGTGAAATCATCACAACTTTCTTAGGAAGCAGTGGTGTCGTTAGCCCCATTTTACTGATGAGGAAACAGACTAAAGGAGTTAATCAGATGGCCAAGGGATATTCACAGATGTTAGACATTTATAATCATTACTACCCACTGTCTAACACCATAAAACAGACTTTATTCTGTCTTGACTTCCATAGGTGAGGCATGTAGTTAGCCTATCCTCAGTGGAGCTTATTCTCACAGCCAAACTTCCTCACCCACAGAAGCTTCTGTGGCCCTTTTCTAATATATCTCTTTTCATAGTAGCTTTTTAAGTGCTAGAAGGTAGTTTTCCCAGTGGCTACATATGACCCACTTGTCCACCTTCCTTACCACAGTAAGCAGCACAAAAGTACCTCCCTTGGCCCCTGTGTTTGCCCTAAACGTTTTGCTCCTGGGATGAGGCTTAGCCATCTCCACTACTGCAAGCCTCTCATCCTGTATCTCTTCCTTCTCCCAACCTAATTCTGATAGTGATAACCTGTGAGGTACTTCAGGATCCTGATATTGTCTACATTTCCAAAGAATTATTCTGCTTTGGAAAGTTCCTAAGCAAGTCTGATGTGCTTATCTTCATTCCATTTGCCAGAACCTACTCCTGTGACATCTGTAACATCATATTATATGAAGCTTTCTTTTCTATTACCTTCCAGTGGTTCCACAATTCAAAAAGCTAGCAGATCTCTGCTAGTTTCCATTTTCCCAACCATACATTTGGTTGCATTTAAGTGGCCAACCACAATTGAGGCTATGCTGCCACTTGTAGTTTACCTAGACACAATCCCTAATCCTTCCTTGTAGCCCTAGCATCTCACTTCTAGAAAATACCATAGAACAATTGCCTTTCAGAGCATATCAGATAGGACTCACCAGAGAAGCAGAATTAGTAAGATATCTGTGTCCATATCTATATCTATCTACTCAAACTATTACAAGCCTGGTTTCACAATGCCCAGTTCCGTGTATATATGTTCCAAGTGCATATGGCTGGCAGTCAGGAAGGATCATGGCATGCTAGAATTAATAGGCATTGGCTGAAGCTGAAGTCCACAGATAGAAGTATTTCTGTCTTTTAGGGAAACATCAACCCTGCCTTTTAATTTTTTTAAAATATTTTTGATTAGCATGTATTAATATGCATTGTTTTTGCAGTTCTGGGAAATGAACCTGGACCTCGCACATGCTAGGCAAGTGTTCTACTGGCAAGCTATAGCTCTAGCCTTTTTTTTTTTTTTTTGGTACTGGGGATTGAACTCGGGGACACTCAACCACTGAGCCACATCCTCAGCCCTATTTTTTTAAATATGATTTTTAGTTGTCAATGGACCTTTATTTAATTTGTTTATATGCAGTGCTAAGACTCGAACCCAATGCCTCACACATGATAGGCAAGCACTCTACCACTGAGCCACAATCCCAGTCCCCCCACCCTATTTTGTATTTTATTTAGAGACAGGGTCTCATTGACTGACTTAGTACCTTACTGTTGCTGAGGCTGGCTTTCAACTTGTAATCCTCCTGTCTCAGCCTCTCAAACCACTGGGATTACAGGCGAGTGCCACTGTGCCCAACAATACCCAGCCCATTCAAATTTATTTTGAAAAAGGTCTTGTTAGGTTGCTGATGTTGGCATCCAACTTGCAGTGTCATCCTGACTTGCCTTCCCAAGTAGCTGGGAGTATAGGTGTACGACACCATGCCTGATTAATTATGCTGATGGGATTCTGTATAATATTTCCACACATGCATATAATATGCACTGATCAAATCCAACCTTCCTTTAGCCATCCTCCCCCCTCCTACCCTTCTCAATCTTTATTAATCACTCTTCTACATTCAGGTCAACATTGTTTAGCTTGAACCTATGGAAGATAACATTTGGCACTTGTCTTTTGGCCTCTAGCTTATTTCATTTAACACAATGTCCTCCAGTTTCATCTGTTTTGATGCAAATGACAAGATTTCATTCTTTATGGTAGAAAAATACTCCTTTGTGTATATACACCACATTGCCTTTATATATTCATCTGTTGGTGGGCACCTAGGCTGGTTACACATATTAACTATTGTGAATAGTGTTGCAATAAACATGGGCATGCAGGTATTTCTTTGGTATGCTTATTTTATTCCCTTTGTGTATAGACTCAGAAGTGTCAGCCCTGCTTTTGAGACCTCCAACAGATTGGATCAGATCAACCCAGATTAACCAAGATAATCTCCCTTACCTAGAGTCAACTTATTAATTTATTTACAAATTCCCTTTATAGTAACACCTACATTAGTGATTGATTAAATAGCTGGAAACTATAGCCCAGCCAAACTGACACATCAGGAAAACCATTGTAAATAACATGAGTTCAATTTCCAGATAATTGTTCCCAGGTATCTGGGACCAAGCAAAAGTTCTTAATTGATTCATATAGTCTGCTATGGGCTTCCATTCCAGCTCAAGAAAAGGACTTTTTTTCTTCAAAAGTCAGTATTTCTATGTCCTTACTTACAGATCAGCTCCTGATAATTCCTCTCCTGATGTTTCTCAAGAGATGATGGAGTCACACCTTAGGCAAATCATTCCAAGCTGGGTAGTATCCTTTATATCTATACCTATATAGAAATTTGTACATCTACCTAGATATAAATTTTTGAAAAACAAAAGTCTCCATGTACTCATTTAATGCTATTTGAAATTACAAACTATCAGGAAAAACAAACCAATTCACCAATGCATGTCAAAGGAATTGCCCTTTATATTAATTTTTTCTATGACTTCTATAACAAGTTATCACAAGCTTGGTGGCTCAAAAAAACACAAATGTATTATTTTTCAGTTTTGTAATGAAGTCTGATGAAAGTCTTACTGGGCTGAAATCCATGTGTTGACTGAGGATTGATTAGGCTGATTCCATATATTAACTATTGTGAATAATGCTACAATAAGCACGGGCATGGAGGCCCATGTATCCTTTCTGGAGGCTGTTAAGAATTCACGTTCTTTCCTTTTCCAGCTTCTACAGGCTTCCCGAATTCCCTGGTTCATCGCTCACTTCCATCTGCAAAGTTAGCAAGAGACAGTGGAGTTGTTTTCTTACAATCACATAATTTTGACATTGATTTTTCTACTTCTTTCTTCCACTTTTAAGGAATCTTGTAATTTCATTGGACCTTCCCAGGTTATCAAAAATGATCTCCCTATTTTAAGGTAAGCTTACTAGCATAATTCCATCTATAATCTTAATTTCCTCTTTCCTCATAACATAACATCATTCACAAGTTCTGGAGATTAGGACATGGATATCGTTGAAGGAGACAGTATTCTGCCTGACATAACATTTTTAGCTGTTTCAACCCCAAAAAAGTGCTCCCTCACAACTTTTGATATGTTCTCCTAGGAGCAGGAATCACAATCCCTTATTTCCTTCTCATATACATTCAGTGCCCAAACAAGGCATCTGTTCAAGAGCTAAGTATTAATAGCAAAGTCATCTCAAAAAATTGCTTCTTCATGATGCCTCAAATGCCTTAAAATTTGTGAGATGTAAATGTTTCTCAATGTGCCATTTTGGTAGTTTAGCAGTTGAGTAAGCATGGAAAGAAACAGTGTTCTTAAAATACTTCAACCCAGTTAGGCTCCTAAAATGTAACCTGCATTCCTCGGGACACCAGCATAGAGATAAAAATAGGGTCATCATAATAATAAACTCAAAGAAGCAATTTTCTATCTGAACTTCCACCTGCTTTGATGATGCCCTAGATCCCCTCCTCAGTGCCCCCCTAAGAAGTAATTTTATTTTTTGCAGTAATGAGGATGGAACCCAGTACCTCACACATGCTGCGCAAGCACTCTACCACTGAGCTGCATCTCCAGCCCCTCTAAGTGCCTTTGGGTCTACCTCAGGGACTGCTTGCATGTGCTTTGAAGAAGAGTTGTCCTCAGCTTCAGTTCCTACTCTCCATGGTTGTCTATGTCTCCTGGTGCTGACAATTACTGCTGCTGCTGACATGGCTCCCCAGCTTCCAGCTGTGCAGCCAGCCTAGTGGTCCCTGCTGAGAAATGGTAGTGCTACAGTGGAGTGGTGGAGCAGGCAAGTAGCAGCCCGGGTGGTTTGGAGTGCCTTCTGGCGAGCGTAGTCCAGGGCTGCGTGGAGCCCACCATACAGGTGCAACTGGCCTAAGGCTCAGCAAGTGAGCACTGAGGGGAGTCAAGGCCTGATGGCCTGTCACCCTCTGGTGGATAGGCCCAGGCACAGTATAGACACCTGCAGAAACCTGCTCCAAGCAGCACTGCAGCCCAATCCCATGACCTCACCCTTTGACTTCTTGACCTTCTATGAGAAAATGGAAATGGGGCAAACCTGAATGAAACTTGGGACTCAAGAATTGACCTACAGATTAGTAAACCCTAATTAGCATGTTTGTACCAATAGCATGAATCAAGTGCTATATAAACCTCTACGCTAGCACACATAGATGGAGGAAACCTGCTGAGTCCCCTGTTGCACTGCAAGAATTCTGTTCTTGTTTCTATTTCTTCATAAATCCTACTTTCATTTACTCATTTTGGTGTGTGGATTTCATTCTTTGAATTCACAAGAAAAGAACCTAGAAAAAATGCCATGTGCAGTGGCTGACACTTGTAATTCCAGCAGCTTGGGAGGCTGAAGCAGGAGGATTATGAGTTCAAAGCCAGCCTCAGCAATTTAGCAAGGCCCTAAGCAACTCAGCAAGACCCTGTCTCTACATAAAATACAAAACAGGGCTGCGGATATTGCTCAGTGGTTAAGTGTCCCTGCGTTCAATCCCCAATACCAAAAAAAAAAAAAAAAAAGAAATTGAAAATGAGACCCTGGGTTCTTCTGCAAAACTCTAGGGCATAGCCTGCCATTAAGAGCTGTAATACTCGTCAGCTACAGAGGCTTGCACCTTGCATAGAAATTACCTGCAAATAGAAGAAGAGAATAAACTTATGTCAAAATTCCAGTTTCAGTACTACCACTGCCCAGTGTTGAGAGTACCAGAGATTGTGTAAAGGGTATAGGCTCCCACAACTACAGGAGTCATTAACACACTGTCCCATTAGCTGAAGAATCAAATACTATTATGTAATTCTATTACTGATCTCACACTCATAAGTGCAAATATAGAAGACAGATATTTTATCTTTAGGATAGAAAGCTTTTTTTTTTTTTTTGGTCCTGGGGATTGAACTCAGGGGCACTCGACCACTGAGCCACATCCCCAGCCCTATTTTGTGTTTCATGTAGAGACAGGGTCTCACTGAGTTGCTTAGCGCCTCGCTGTTGCTGAGGCTGGCTTTGAACTCGCGATTCTCCTGTCTCAGCCTCCCTAAGTGCTGGGATTACAGGCATGTGCCACCGTGCCTGGCTACAAAGATTTTGTTATGGGGCTGGGGCTATAGCTCAGTGGTAGAGCACTTGCCTAGCATGCATGAGGTACTGAGTTTGATCCTCAGCACCACATATAAAATAATAAATGAATAAAGGATCTATCCACAACTAAAAAATTTTTAAAGTTTTATGTATCTTTCTAAATTTCCTTGGGATTGCTGGTCTGGGACATAAGGGGAGAGGATAGTGTTGGCAGGCATAGAAAAGCCATGGCGAGGAGTCTCAGTGATTGACCAAGTTATAGGAATATGTAATCCCTCAGACAGTGGAGTGACAATCTGAAAAAATTCTGATGTCCAGAGAAAACCAAAAACCTGAAATTTGGACTTAGGGAAGCACCTGAATGCAATGAATTCCAAAGTCATTATTTCAAGAAATGTAGCCACAAAAAGATGGTAACATGGTATTTACTAGGATGGGAAAAACCACTAAAGTGATGGGACTCAAAAAAAAAATTCAGTTCTGCTTTTCCTTCGGTCCTTCCATGCCTAAAATACAGATAGTGTCCCTTCCTAGACTCCCTAGTACCAGATTTGAATAGCAATGCACCTCCACAAACTACCTGTGGCAAAAAGTCAAGCTTTTAAATTTTCAAACCAGTCTGAACAAAGTTTTTAAACAACTTCAAAAATGAATTACTAAACCAGGTGTGCTGGTGCACAACTGTAATCCCAGCAGCTCGGTAGGCTGAGGCAGGAGGATGGTGAATTCCATGCCAGCCTCAGCAATGGTGGGTCCCTAAGCAACTCAGTGAGACCCTGTCTCTACATAAAACACAAAATAGGGCTGGGGATGTGGCTCAGTGGAGTGCCCCTGAGTTCAATCTCCAGCACCAAAAAAAATTATTTCATAAGATAAATACTATCAAAATGGAAAATAACCAGTATTGGCAAGGATGTGGAAATATTGAAACCCTTATGCACTGTTTCTGGGATTGAAAAACTGTGCAAACACTATGGAAAACATGGACATTTCTCAAAAAATTAAAAATTATATGATCTAGCAATCCCACTTCTGGATATATAGGCAAAAGAAAGCAGTGTGTCTCAGTTCATTTGGCTGCTGTATCAAAATACCTGAAATGTAATTTTATAAGAAATAGAAATTCATTTCTCAGTTTTTGAGGCTGAGAACTCCAGGATCAACAAGGTGCCAGTATTTGGTGTCTGATGAAAGCCTGGTGTCAACAAATGCTGAGTCACTGTGTGGCAGAAGGTAAGGAAGGGAGGAACCCACTCCTTCCAATCCTTTTATAAAGTCTGTATGTGGGTTCCACCTTAATTATTTAATCACATCTTAAAGGTCCCATCTCAAACTATCATTTTTGTGATTCAGTTTGAACATATGAATTTTGGGGGACACATTTTACCATGGAACAAGGTCTCCAAAAGAGATTTGCACACCCATGTGAATTAATCCACTGAAGAGGTTACGGCTTTCCTTATTGCCTTCAAGCCCTACATCTGAACCTTCCTGCATTAGAAATCATGCTTTCAAAGCATTGCCAAGCATAGAATGGTGAACACGATTATTTATAGTACATAATATTTGGTAACAAATGTTATTCTGTCTCAGTCATGTAGCATATGACTACATGCAAAGGAACATGGATAAACACTCAGGATATTTTAAGTGAAATAAACCATTCTCAAAGGATAATGCTATGAGTCCACTTATATGAGGTGTTAAATTCATAGAAACAAAGTACAGTAATAGAGATATTGTTTGGATCTAGAAATGTCCCTGAAAAAGCTCATGCTTTGAAAGCATGATTTCTAATGCAGGAAGGTTCAGATGTGGGGATTTAAGGCAATAAGAAAAGCTGTAACTTCTTCAGTGGATTAATTCATTTGATGAATGAATAATTGAATGGACTACTGGGTGATTATAAGCAGATATGGCATGGCTGAAGGTAACTAGAGGATGCTTCTAGGAAATATATCTTGTCTCTGACTCTTACTTTGTTCTTCCTCTCCCTCTCCCCACTTCTCCTCCCCTTTCCCTCTCCCCCTCTCTCCCTCTCCTTTCTGGTGGGCATGAGCTGAGCAACTTTATTCCACCATGCCCTTCTACCATCATGTTCTGTCTCATCTCAGAACCAGAGCAATGGAGTCAACCAACCATTGACTGAGACCTCTGAAATTGTGAGCTCAAAATAAACAATTCTTTATTTTTAATTATCCAATTGAATCTATGTATATTGTATAAGGAAGAATAGGTAGAAAAAATACAATGTAGATCTGATAAACCATAAACTATCCAATATATAAAACTACTCAATATATAAAATATATAAATTATTCTATATAAAGAAATGAAAAATAGTCTACAGAAGATGTAGGAATAAGATTAAAAACATGAAATAGAATTAATCACATTGGCTTTCTGTATTCAACAAAAGCATTTCCCAAATAAAATGCATGATGAAATGGAAAAAAAATCAGAAGAAAAGAATATAGAAATGGAAAGAATGAATAAAATTAAATTTTTAAATATTGTTTTAAAATTAAACTGATTTCATGTTTCATCTCTGATATGTTAAGTAATCAAAAGCCATCAATCTTATCCTTTTAGTAACAAAAATGTCTGAAAATCAAATTACATTTCTTGAACCCAACAATGTACTACTAGAGCTGTCAACTGTTACATATAATCTTGAAGAATGGCTGGAGACAGAATATGGGCTAATTTGAGATTAAGGAAACCTTGGGGTCCTGTAGACTTAGGGAAACATTCACAGTTCCACAGTTTTCCTTCCAGATACCCTACCAGTTTCCCACTGAAGATTCCAGAAAGACCTCGTGTCTCTGATAGGATCAGGTTGTGAATTAAAAACAAAGTCAATTAAGGACATAGTTTCAAAGAAAAATATTGGGAATATTGCACTCAGACGGGAGTAAGGGTGCCAGTGAGGGTGGTACATGTTGATGAAACACTTGCGAAAGTCATAGTCCTCAGACATAGACCCATTTAGAGATTGGATAAGATTAGAAAAACTCCTTTGTCCCAGATCTGACCTGCACAACAGCAAGGATCTGGTATAATAACAATCAATTACAGCTGAAAGAGTTGTGATACACAGATTCTTTCTCCCTGAAGTAGTGCTTAAGGAAATTCAGTGAGATAAAAAAAGTATAGGATGAAAATTTAAAGCCTCTGGTACTTTTAGCTGCAAGCAAGCATTAAACACCAGACAAGTCCTCACCAGATCAAATAAATTCTCCTATCAGTGGCCTATTTACCTCGTTTTTTATCATTCAATAAAACATGTCTGGCTTTCAACCAAAAATTACAAGACAGGCCAGAAGACACACTAAAATGTAGTCTGAAGATAAAAATCAGACTCAAACATATCATACATGTTTGAATGGCCAAGTTAAACTAATTATGAATAATATGTTAAATACTCTAATGTGAAAAAATTACACAGCATGCAAAAACTTATAAACTATGTTAGGGAAAATGGAAACTTGAATCAAAACAAAATTCTAGAAATCAAGCATACTGAAATAGAAAAGAATGCCTTCTGATGCTACCAATTAAATTATGGCCAAGGAAAGAAACCATGATCTTGATAAGTTAATTAAAAATTTTCCAAACAAAAATACAAAGGAAATAAAAGCAACCCAAGAACTGTGGGACAATATCAAAGAATAAAGCATGCATAATTAGAATACAAAAAGAAAAAAGGAAAACAGCAGAAAAAATATTTGAAGTAAAACCATCTGAAAATTCTTCAAAAACTAAGATGAGATAAAAAGCACAGATTCTGAGAGAATATCAAGTAGGATAAGTACCAAATACAAATAAGTGAATAAATAAAGTAATACCTAGTCATCTCATATCCAAATTACAGAAAAATTTTTGAAAGAAGCAAAATAATTGCCTTACTTATACAGGTATATAGGAATAAGGATATTAAATTCATTGTATAGCACAATAACCAATTTTTTTCTTCAGTTGATGTTCCTAACACAGTCCTTTTCTCCATTGTAGGAATAGCCCTGAGCCAACATCCGTGTGAATTCCACAATTTGAGTCTTTTTTAAATTTAATCTGCCTTTCTATGTCTTTTAATTGATGAGTTTAGGCCATTAACGTTCAGAGTTGTTATTGAAATGTGGCTTATATTCCCATTCATTTTAGTTTATTTTTGGTTTTTAACTTGGTTTCTCCTTTGATTGGCTTTTCCTTTAGTGTAGTTTCTCCCTTTGCCAATTTTCATTGTTTTTTATTTCCTCCTTGTGGAATGTTTTGCCAAGAACATTCTCTAGTGCAGGCTTTCTTGTTGTAAATTCTTTTAACTTTTGTTTGTCATGGAAGGTTTTTATTTTATCATCAAATTGGAAGTTTAATTTTTCTGGATATAAGATTCTTGGTTGGCATTCATTTTCTTTCAGAGCTTGGTATATGTTGTTCCAGGATCTCCTGGCTTTGACGGTCTGGGTTGAGAAATCTGAAATCCAAATTGGTTTTCCCCTGTATATAATCTGCTCCTTCTCTCTTGCAGCTTTTAATCCTTATTGTGTATGTTAGGCATTTTCAGTATAATGTGCCTTGTTGTGGATCTGTTGTAGTTTTATACATTTGGTGTCCTGTAAGCCACTTATATTTGATTTTCCAATTCATCCTTCATGTTTGGGAAATTTTCTGATTTTATCTCATTGAAGAGATTGTGAATTTCTTTGTTTTGTACCTCTGTGACTTCCTCTATCCCAATAATTCTTAGATTTGGTCTTTTCATGTTATCCCATAGTTCCTGAGTGTTCTGTTCATGGTTTCTTACCATCTTTATTGTGTGGTCAACTTTATTTTCAAGATTATATATTTTGTCTCCATTGTGTGAGGTTCTGTCTTCCAAGTTATCTAGTCTGTTGGTGATGCTTTCTATTGAATTTTGTATTTGGTTTATTGTTTCCTTCATTTCAAGGATTGCTGCTTGGTTCTTTTTCAGAGTCTCTATCTCTTTCTTGAAGTAATCTTTTGCTCCCTGTGTTTGCTCTTATCTCTTTGTTGGAGTGATCAATTGTTGCCTGTAATTGCTCTTATATTATTCTTCATAGATCAGAATGTACATAATTAAAATGAACATCTTCCCTGAACTTTCATCTATTGTGATGTCAGTGGATTCTATTATTGTAGCATCTTGGTTTGTTTGGGGTATTTTCTTCCCTTGTTTTTTCATGTTGTTCATGTGTCTTCCTCTCTAGTAGTGCTGATCTGAGGTATTACAGTTTCTACCCTATAATCTTGTAGTGTCCCTGCAAGTTACCAATACCTCACCTCTGGTGTAACTGGGCCTGCAGAGACCTTGGGAATGATCTTCCTGGTCCTGGCTGTTGACTCTAGATGGATGTAGGCAGGGACAGCCACTGGTTGATAGATGGGGGACCACAGCACCTCAAAATAAACTTTTCCTCCACTAAGTTGTTCTTGTCAGGTATTCTGATCAAAGTGATAAAAAGCTGACTAACACAGGTAGTTACCATGGGCTTGGAGGAGAGAGGAAAGGAGAGTTGCTTAATAAACAAAGTTTCAGATTTTCAAGATGAAAAAGTTTTGGAGATTTGTTTCACAATGTGAATATACTCAACACTAATGATTTGTACAATTAAGATGGTAAATGTCTGGGTTTTTTACTACAAAAAAAATCTTTTAAAATATTAAATCTCTCTATGGAGAAATTTTGAACCTGCTAGTATGAATAAAAAATAATTAAATGGCTAAAAAGTTAATTACAAGAGAATATTAGAGAATTAACTCAAAATAATACAGGGCATTTATAAAAAACATACAGCTAACATAAAGTCTGAAAGCTTTCCCTCTAAGATCAAGAACATGAAAAAAAATGCCTACTTCCACCATTTCTATTCAACATAGTACTAGAAGTTCTAGACAGAAATTAGGCATGAAAAAAGCATTCAAGTTGGAAAGGAAGGAATAAAACTCTATTTTCAGATGATGTGATCTTTCACAAATAATTTTCTTTTGTTTTCTTTTCTTTCTTTCTTTCTTTTTTTTTTTTTTGGTACTGGGGATTGAACTCATGGGTACTCGAATGCTGAGCCACATCCCCAGCCCTATTTTGTGTTTTATGTAGAGACAGGGTCTCACTGAGTTGCTTAGTGACTTGCCATTGCTGAGGCTGGTTTTGAACTTGCGATTCTCCTGTCTCAGCCTCCCTAAGTGCTGGGATTACAGGCTTGTGCCACTGCACCTGGCTCACAAAAAATTTTCAAAAAATTCAGAGCCAATAAGAAAATCAGCAAAGTTGCAGAATATAAGAACAACATGCAAAAATCAGTGATATTTCTATGCATCAATAGCATACTATCTGAAATGGAAATTAGGAAAACAAATTCTAGTTATACAATTAAGAAAAATACACGATAATAAATTTACATTTGATAGGCAATTTACATTTGGACACTATTTACCTTTGCTTGTGTATGTAAAATTATAAAACATTGCTGAAAGAAGTTAAAGATGACTTAAATAAGTGAAAAGACATCCTGTGTTCATGGATTGGAAGATAATATTGTTAAGATGACGATATTCCCCAAACTGATCTACCAAATCAATGAAATCCCTGTCAAAATGCCAATAGACTTCTGGAGGGGGGGGTCAGAAACTGAAACCTGATATTAAAATGTTTATGAGCATGCAGCCCTAGGTTCAATCCCCCACACAGCTGAAAAAATGTTTGGAATTGCAAGGGACTGCCCAGATAAACCAAACAACTTGGGGACAGAGTAAATTTGGAGAATTCTCACTTCCAAATTTTATTACTCATTACATTCTCTTAATGAAAACACTTACTCACATGAGAATAGACATATAGACTAGTGTAATAGAATAAAGAGTCCAGATTTAAACCCATACATCCATGGTTAATTGCTTTTCAATAAGAATTGCAAGAAAATGTAATGGGGAAAAAATAGGCTTTTCCCAAAATTGTGCCGGGACAACATATACAAAACTGTACAGCTGGAACCCTTCCTTAAGAACTGTTCAGAAAATAAATCAAAATTGATCAAATACCCAAGTACTAGAGCTAAAACCATAAAGCTCTTAGAAGAAAATATAGGGTAAATCTTCATGTCCTTGGATTGGCAATGGTGTCTTAGGACACAAAAGCACAGGCAACAAAAGAAAAAATTAATTGAACATTTTGAATGTTAAAAGCTTTGGTACATCCAACAACATCAAGAAAGCAAAAGACAACTCACAGAATAAAATATTTGCAAAATGTATATCTGAGAAGGGTCTAGTATCCAGCATATATAAAGGACACTTAAGAACAAAATAGAAAACTCATTAAAAGATGGTTGAACAACTTGAATAGACATTTCTCCAAAGAAGATATGTAAATAGCCCACAGCATATGGAAAGATGATGTCATTAGTTATTAAGGAAATGTGAATCCAAAGCACAAGGAGAGATCACATCACATTCACAGGGATTAACATTAAAAAAGGGAAATAAGCCTTGGAGAAAATCTGGAGAAATGAGAACCTTCATTGGCAGAAGTATAAAATTTTGAAGCTACTGTGGAAAACTGGTGGTTCCTCAAGCTAAGTATAGAATTATATGGTCCAGCTTTTCCACTCATTGGCATAGACACAAAAGAATTAGAAATTGACAGATATATGTGCATTTGTTCATACATGATACATATCAACAGTTTACCACAGATAAAATGTGGAAACAATCCCAATGTCTATCAGCAGATAAATGGATAGATATCTAAATAAATATATATTTGTTCAATGGAATATTATTCTGTCATGAAAAATAATGGAATACTAATACATGTTATGATGTGGATAATCCTTGAAAACATGATACTAAGTTAAAGAAGCCAGACACAAAATAATACATATTGCATGCTTCCATTTTTATGAAATATCCAGAATAGGCAAATTCATAAAGATGAAAACAGACTAGTGGTTGCCAGGGATTGGAAGGGGGAAGTGAAATGATTGCTTAATGGATACAGACTGATAAAAATATTTCTGAAACTAGTGATGTTTGTACAACATTGTGAATGTCCTTCATGTCTTTGAATATGACACTTTAAAATTGTTAAAATGATAAATTTTATATACATATATACTGCCACAATAACAAGAAGATCCCAGGGCTTTCCACTTCTGTAAAGAACAAATGTCTTTCTGGGGCTGGGGTTGTGGCTAAGTGGTGGAATGCTTGCCTAGCATGTGTGAGGCACTGGATTTTATCCTCAGCATCATATAAAAGTATTGTGTCCTGGGCTGGGGTTGTGGCTCAGTGGTAGAGTGCTTACCTAGCATGTGTGAGGCACTGGGTTCAATTCTCAGTCCTGCCTATAAAAAATAAAAAATAAAGGTCCATTAACAACTAAAAATATATTTTTTAAAAAGTATTGTGTCCATCTACAATGAGAAATATTTTTTAAAAAGAATAAATGTCTTTCTGAATATTTTCCTTAAGAGATCACTGAGGATGTTAAAGTGGTGGTGTGGAAGTGTAGGTACCCACAGATGCTTATACTTGAGTGTTTATGAAGAGACAGGACTCATGCTTGCTCACTCTAGTTAATGGTAATCAGTAATTGTTAAAAGAAGGTGAAGCTCAGAGAGTCTCACACTTACTAATCTAGAAGAAAATAGACAGCCCTGCTGTAAATACCTATGGGGGACATGTGGCCAGGAACTGTGGGTGGCCTCTAGGAACTGAGTGAACCCTGGCTGACAGCAAGAAAACATTTTACTCCTAAAACCACAAGGAAATTACTTCTGTGAACAATCAGTGAGTTTAGAAGAGGAACTTGACTTTAATTTCCAGGATATACAAATAACTCAAAAAGCTTAACAAGTAACCCAATCAATAAATGGGCGAAGAAACTGAACAGACAATTCTCAAAAGAAAAAACATGATCAGTCAACAAATATATGAAAAATGTTCAATATGTCTAGCAATTAGACAAATGCAAATTAAAACTATACTGAGATTTCATCTCACTTTAGTCAAAATGTCAATTATCAAGAATACGAGCAACAATAAATGGTGAGGATGTGGGGAAAAGGTATGTTCCTACATTGCTTGTGGGACTGCAAATTGATGCCATTGCTCTGGAAAGCAGTATGGAGATTCCTCAACAAACTAGGAATGGAACCACCATTTGACCCAGTTATCCCACACCTTAGTATATATCCAAAGAATTTAAAATCAGCATACTACAGTAACACAGCCACATCAGTGTTTATAGCAGCACAATTGACAATAGCTAAGCTATGGAACCAATCTAGGTGCCTTTCAACAGAGGAAGGAATAAAGAAAATGTGGTGTATATATACACAATGGAATATTACTCAACCATAAAAAAAGAATGGATTAGCTGGGCATGGTGGCACAAGCCTGTAATCCCAGCACTTTGGGAGGCTGAGACAGGAGAATTGCAAGTTCAAAGCCAGCCTCAGCAACGGCAAGGTGCTAAGCAACTCAGTGAGACCCTGTCTCTACATAAAACACAAAATGGGGCTGGGGATGTGGCTCAGTGGTCAAGTACCCCTGAGTTCAATCTCCAGTACCAAAAAAAAAATGGCTTTATGACATTTGCCAGTAAATGGATGTATCTGGGACTATGAGGCTAAGTGAAATAAGCCAATCCCAAAAAATCAAAGGTTGACATTTTCTCTGATATGTGGATGCCAGCCCACAACAAGTGGGGCAGGTTTGGAGGAAAGAATAAAAATTTTATTAGATTAGACAAAAAGGAATGAAGGAATGAGAAGGGAGTGGGAATAGGAAACAGTGGAATGTATTGGAAATGACTTTCCTGTGTTCATATATGAATACATGACCAGTAACTCTACATCATGTACAACCACAAGAGTGAGAAGTTAGACTCCATGTATGTATAATATGTCAAAATATACTTTACTGTCATGTATAACTAAAAAGAACAAAACTTTTAAAAAATGAAGAGGATCTTGAGCCACAGATGAAAATTGCAGCCATGGACAACAATTGATTTCAGCCAGATTTAGGCCTAGAACAAAAGGCTGAACTAAGTTGTTTCCAGACTCCTGAACCTTGTCCTCCTTGACATGCCCCTTTCCCTACAAAGGCCCCAGTTCAGAACTGATACCCTTAACACAAGACATTTAAGGGCCTTTGCAATAATGAACTCAGTTTTCATGACATTTTTAGGATCTATGAGAACCAAAAGAAGTCATTCATTCCTGGTAGTTGTTGGGAAATGGCCATTGGTGAGGAAAAATTTTTTTCCAAAATATAACATACTCCTCAATCCTACCCTGGGATACTATGGCCCCACATAATTTACAAAGGTTGGAGAAATTACTCTTATTAAAAAATCATTGTTCCTCAGCCTCACTCAGAGGCTGTAGAGATTTCAGCCACATCCATGTTATTCTAATAAATTCACCCAGAAATCAAGGGACACAAAAACTCTAAGCAGCCTATGTCCCAAATCGTACTCTACTTTCTGTGTTGAAACCTAATAGGAACATCTGAAATTCTAGTTTATGGGAAGGACCAAGGTAGAGGAGAAAGACAACAGTCTCCACATTGCTCATCCTAGTCCTTAACAGAAACTGGAATCTTAGCCTTGAACTCCAACCAGCCTTGGAAATTCCCAATGCCATATGCCTTTCCTCATAGACCTTTCCCCACTAGGCTGTCAGACTCATCAAAAACAGCTTCTAGCAAGAAGCAGGGTAAGGAGTATGTTGAGGCTGGGAAGAAAGTAGTAGGGACAAGGTATGGCTGTACTTCTGGGGGATCTTGGTGTTAGGTAAGTACTAAAGTCTGAATGTTTATGTCTCCCCAAAATTTATATCCTGACATTCCAATCCCCAATGTCATGGAGTTAGTAGGTGGGGACTTTGGCAGATTGTATCATGAGGGTGGACCCCTCATTAATGAGATTACTGGCCTTATAAGAGACATGGGAGAGCACCTGCGCTTGCTTGCTCTCTCTCGCTCTCTCTCTCTCTCTCTCTCTCTCTCTCTCTCCCTCTCTCCCTAATATTTGAAGACAGCAAGAAGGCAGCCATCTATGAACCAGAACGAGGGTTCTGACAAGAAGCTAACTGAACTGGCACTCTGATCTGGTATTTGAAGCTTCAAGAACAATGAGAAATAAGTGTTTGCTGATAAGCCACCCAGTCTCTGGTAGTTTGTTATAGCAGCCAGAGCTAACTAAGACAGCAAAGAAACATCCTACACTTTAGCTATGGGAACATGAGACAAGGGCCTGTTATTGGCACCAGGCAGGCATAAAATCAGGCTAGGTCCCAGAAATAAAGCATGAGTCTGATCTCTAGGATCAGAGGAGTATCTGCCACTGGGTACAATTAACAAGAATAATGCATAAATCTTTGAATTGAAAGTCAAAGAACCTGGTTACTAACTTTGGCTCTGCTGCTCAATAGTTGTATGGCTTTATGCACATCATTGTGAGCCTTAATCTGTGTATTAGGCCATGCTCTGTTACTAATAACATGATACCACAAGCTGGGTAAATTAGAAAGAAAAGTCATTTTGGTTTACTGTTTTGACCCAAGGTTCAGACGGTCACATCTGGTGATGGTCTTCATGCTGGCAGAGCCTGTAGGTGGTTCAGGGCATTATATAGCAAGAGATGGGAAGCATACATATGTTCAAAACTGATATCCAGGACCTCACTTTGAGTAGCAAGCAAGCATTAGAAAATCACCGAAGTAGCCAGGTGCAGTGGTACACGCCTGTAATCCCAGCACTTAGGGAGGCTGAGACAGGAGAATCACAAGTTCAAAGCCAGCCTCAGCAACGGTGAGGCACTAAGCAACTCAGTGAGACCCTGTCTCTACATAAAACACAAAATAGGGCCAGGGATGTGGCTAGGTAGTCGAGGGCCCCTGAGTTCAATCCCTGGTAACAAAAAAAAAAAAAAAAAAAAAAAAATTAAAAAAACACTGAAGTGGCTTGGGGCTCCCTCTGCTGTTGGCAGTGGAAGACTAGAAGGCAGGAATCAAGTCAACAACCCCTCCACAGTTTCAGAGCAACTTGTCTCTGATTGTTCTATTATTGTTCCACCTAAAATTTTATTTGAAAAATAAAAAGTTATTTTGTGGAGATGCAGCTCAGTGGTACAGTAATGCCTACCATGATGAGGCTCTGGATTCCATCCTCAGCTCCACAAGAGCACTTTTGATCCTTTTTTAAAAGAGCTGGAAAACTATTGGATTACAGTCCTTTATAAGTGTTAGGTTTTCTATTAAACTTTTTTCATACTGGGGATTGAACCCAGTAGTGCTTAACCACTAAGCCACATCCCCAGACCTTTTTATTTTTTTATTTTGAAACTAGATCTAAGTTACTTATGTCTGGCTACTTTGCTGAGGTTGTCTTTGAACTTGTGATCGTCCTTCTTCAGCCTCCTGAGTCAAGATTACAGGCGTGTGCCACTGTGCCTGGCAAACCTTGTTTATTACAGAAACTTTCACACATATGCCATATTCAAAAGGAAAGTATAACAAACCTGCATGTGCCCACTACCCAGCATCAACAAGTACCACCACTTTGTAAATCATGTTTCATATTCAACTAATAAGAACTCAAAGAAGCAAAGCATGAATATTATCTTTGGGCTTTAAAATGCTAGGACTTAGAATTCTTCCCACTACAAACAAGCATGGCTTCAAAACCTCACTGGCTAGACTGAACATACAAGTGGAGAATAAATGGATCCAATTAGTGGAGTTGTCAGGAAACAGTGACAGGAAGGAAATAGCACAAAACATTCTAAGGCCTGCTGCTCCCTGGCCGGGTGAAAGGCCAAGTCACAGAAAGGAAGAGAATGGGGCAGGAGCGTGGCTGAGCTCTTAAGTTTTAAGTTTTCCTCCAAGAGGACTTGTAAGGAGGCCCAGCTCTGAGGCTTGCTCAGGTGGTTACAGGAAGCCAAAGATTCAGGCACAGCAGGACACAGCAGAGCTGTGAACCAGGAGAGGCAGGCTGGAGACATCAGGGAGCCTGCCTGTTGACTTAATCTGCAATACAACCATCAAGAGCCACAATAGCTCTTTTCCAAAACCAGAAAAAATGTTAGTGGATAGAATTCCTCCTATTTCATGTTTCTTTATTTTCTAGCTTTTTTCTTGCAACTTCAGTGTCTACATCTTAGTGTAGCAGGTGAGAAACAGAAGAAGGTGCAGATGGGACCTAGTGTTAGTTGTTCCCAAGAAAAACAGCACTGGGGTGGCCCTTTTGCTTTGCAT
>CM053417.1:16018174-16036785 GCA_028644305.1 Xerus rutilus
GCCGGGGTCACATCTGCAGCGAGACCGCCTTCACAAGTGCTCAGATCTGCAGGGTCACCTGGAAAGACCTTTGGGAAATCGCCATGGGCACACTTGAAATCCCAAAGGAATGACCTTCTGGTAGTGCTCGTGAACCCACTAAGGTCCTTATTGCATGCACCCTGATCTTTGTTTGTAATACCAAGATTTGAAAAAAAGAAACCTTTGGGCACTGGTCTCTGGGAACTGAGAGGCCCTGTCGCAGCTCCCCTGGTCTGGAAGTAAGGTCCTTCTGATTCACCTTTGCTCGGGAAGTAGCCACTCAACCCTTACCCCACACTACTTCCTTGGAGGTGGGGGGTGGCATTCCTGCTCCCTGAGCCCTCTCAAAATCCCTGGCACCTGCTCCACACCCCTGTGTGCCCTGTGAGTTCCTCCTCTAAGTGGCCCACTGGGCAGTCTGTGCTCAAGGCCTAGCATAGGACCACTTACGGAAAGGGACCAGGAGGTAGGTCATGAGCCTACTTTTAGAGTATCCTGAGGCTCTCCTGTGTCATGGAGCCCTCTTGATTTTGAGGAATACTGGGGGCTTGTGACATGAAGTGATGATGTCTGTGGATATTGATGGGGAACTCCTGCTACCTGGTTGAGGATATATTTGCTCTGTGATTGTTTCTATTGTCACTCTCATGGGGCTCACCACAACTTACCCAGCCCAAGGCTCAGAGCTTTCTTCTGAATTCTGGATATGCATGAGGTTGAGGTTTGCTGGTGTTTCCATATGGGGATTTGGAGGAACATGGACACACACGTATTCTTCTACTGCAGTTTGGACCTAGAAATATGATCTAGATGGGATTTGTTACAAATGCTCCATATTAATATGGACAATTCCCACCTTTCATAAATGACCCCTGTTATGGTTTAGATCTACAAATGTCCCCTGGAAAAAAGCTCATGTTTTGAAAACATGATCCCTGTTGCAGGAAGGTTCAGAGGTGGGGCTTTTAAGCAATGATGAGAGATATAACCTCATTGGTGGATTAATCCATTTTATGAATTAACAATTTGAATGGACTATTCGTTGATAACTATAGGCAGGTGGGGCCTGGTGGGAGGAAGTAGGTCACTGGAGGCACACCCTCAGGAATTATGTATCCTCTCTCTGGCTCCTAGCATGCATATTCTCTCCTCCCCCTACCCCCATGTGTGTGTGTGTTATCTCCATCCTTTCTGAGTGCCACGAGCTGAGCAGCTTTCTTCTACCACAATGTTCTTCCTTACTTCAGGCCCAGAGTAAATGGAGTGGGCCCTCCCATAGACTGAACCTCTGAAACCATGAGCCCAAGGTAAACATTTCCTCTAATTCTGCAGGCATTTCATCACCAACTTTTTGTCACTGTGACCAAAATACCTAACACAGAAATTGGTACCAAGAAGTTGAGTGATTGCTGTGACATAACTGGCAATGTGGTTCTGAAGCCTTTGAAGATGATTTTTCAGGAATTTTGAAAAGTTTAAAGATGCAAGGTGGAAAAGCTTTAGAATGTGGTAAGCAGAGCTTAATGGGTAGTTGTGTCAGGAGCTCAGAAGACTAGGATATTAATAGGCATGTGGACAGTAAAGACTGGGCTCAGGAGGTTTCAGAGGGGAATGAGGACTCCATTGGGAATCGGGTCAGAGGACATTTGTGTTATATCCTGGCAAAGAGCTTGTCTACATTTTTCCCATGTCTTGAGACTTTCTGTGAGGCTGAATTTAAAGATAATGGATTAATTAATCTGGTGGAGGAAATTTCAAGGCAGCACAACATTTGGGCAGAGAAATGTGATAACATAGAAAACACAGAAGGGAAACTATCCATTTCCATGTATTTCCCCTGCTTGTAGGTGTGGTGAAGCCCACTATTTTGTCCCTGCCTACTGCTACCAAGGAACACATGGGTAAATAAAATGTCCAAACTCTCTCCATTGAATCCTCCAAGTTCTTTCTTTAAGATTGAATAACAATAACTTTTGCCTTTGAGGCCTTGGGGTTGAACACATCCAGTACCTTCCTAATAGCTCCATGCTTTGGCCCCTTAGAGCCTATTCATAACCAAGAAGGCACAGGGGTCCCCTAAGGCTTCAAACCCTTCAGGGACTTCACACATCAGGCATAGGAAAAGCTGAGAACTTATATTTCTTAGCTATACCACCTGACTCTATGACCACTCTCTTCACATTTCCCAGTATTCTAGCTCTGATTTCCTCTGCTCCAAACACAGCTTTTCCATGAACACATCAGGTACAGCCTTACCTCACAATCTCTCCACAGGCTGTTCCTTCTGTCTAGAGAGCTCCTCCAAATAAGTGCCCAGCTAAAGCTAGGACTTCTTTCAATGTGTTGCTTACCTGTTGCTTTATAATGATGCCTATCCTGACCGGTCTCTTTTAAAATGCAATCCAATCCTCCTCCCCAGACCATCTGGAATGCTCTCACCCTGCTATATTTTCTCATTGCATTTATTACTTTTCAACATATCAAGTGTTTTACTATTTTTGTTTTATTTGTTTTGGTGTGATGTGTGTGTGTGTGTGTGTGTGTGTGTGTGTGTGTGTGATACTGAAGATTGAACCCAAGGGTGCTTTACCACTGAGCTACATCTCCAGCCCTTTTTACTTTGATAAGCCTTCACTAAGTTGCTGAGGCTGGCCTTGAAACTTATGATCCTCCTTTCTCAGCCTCTTGAGTGGCTGGAATTACAGGCCAGAAACAGGCCTACAACACCAAAACCAGTTACTATTTCTTTCATTTTTTATCCTTTGCCCTCCTTCTGTGTGAAATTACCAACACATGGCCAAGATAATTGCCTATTTTATTTTATGATTAATTCCAAGTGCCCAGAGTACTGTCTGGCTCATGGTCAGTACTCAACAAACACTAAGTGAATGAGTAAATCTAATACATATGGTTAAGTAACTGGCATCATTAGATAAGCAGTGAATAAGTGATGGTAATGATCATCAAAGAATTCTATGATAAATCACTACTGGGCTCATCAAGGGAGTTCTAGCATAGAAGGCAGGCACAAAGCATCACTAAAATGGTTCATATGCCCACTGGACCCCCTCAGGATCCCTGTTGAAAAGTAATCACTGATCACCAGCCCTCACACTAAGCATCATTCTGGAATTTTTGTTTGGACAGCATGGAGACAAGTTTCTGTCACACCTCCCAAGCCAGACCTCCGATCCTTCCAGGGAACCCCACGGAACACATCCCCAGCACACTGGGCACACTCCGGAAACTTTCCTAATGTACCCATAGCTTGGATGGGTGGAGCTATGACTTCCCCCACCTCCCTACTTCTTATTGGTCATAGACACTCACATGACCACCAGCTGCATTTCCATTGGCTGGAAGGTGGAAAGAGGTGGGCCCTGCATAAGCCCTCTCAGGCAAAAGAGGCTATCCTGACGGTTTGGTGATCTCACCTCACAGAGTCTGAGGAAAAGAAACAGAGGTCCCTGAGGAATCACTGTTGTGATCCTAGGGTGTGCCCAGAGAGAAGGCCTGGTACTTAGTCTGTGTGGTGAGGGCGGCACCCAGGCCTGTGGTGACAGCACCATGCTCAGGATTCTGAGAAGGTTTATGGCCTTCTTTCAGAGGAGGGAAGACCCCAACAGACATCTGGGGCTCCCACAAGGTAGTTCTCTCTGGATTCCCTTGTCCTCTATGTGAGAAGTCTCCTCAGAGGAGTCTTCTCACCCCTGATCGGGAACCACAGGGACTCTCGGGGCCAGCACGCTAGGGATGCGTAACCTTGTGTGTGTTGGGTGGAGATGATCCCTAAGTCCCCAAAAGTTAGGCCAACATCGACTAATGCCTTTAATTCTCCTGTTGATCCAAAGCGGAAAAGTGTTTGGATCAACACTGAGAAGTGATGGAGGAGACTCTCCGGCTACACCGTCCCCGCGCTTCCCTTGGTGTGAAGTGTTTTTACACTTCAGGGACATGAACTGCTCTGAATTGAGGGTGAATTTGGTTTACTGTCCACACCATAAACTTGAAGCCAAGTGGGCGAGTATTGTCAGTCACACGTGTGAGAGCAGGAGCCCCATTTAACTTGATTACTTTGTATCTGAAGCTCCTGCCCCAGCTCTGACACCAAGTGGACACTAGGGGAGGTGGGACAGCAACGATCTAAGTGTCGCGTGTGGTGGGTGTGAATCCAATCAACATGGGAAGGTTCACTGTATGGACAGCATCCCTGGTCTGAATTATATTGATTCTAATTTGTGTCCAGCGCTTGTATAGACTTTAAGGGCTGCATGTCATCAATACCTACAAAACCCCCATGAAAAAAGTCTTACTATTGCCGTGTATATCTACGGGTCAGTTACGGATGTGAACAGGAAAGCAAGAGCACACAGTTACTGTGCGGCCCCCCAGAATTCACACCCCACACTCAGATCCAGCAGCATCTCTCATCCTGTGCTCCACCGTGAAGGGTGCTTCCCCAAGAGAAAATTCAGTGTCTTGTGAGGGTGGTAGAAGAAACTACCGCCCACAGCAGAGTTTTCTGGGCAGGACCCTGTCTTCCTGGCCTGGGATCTTCTGAGGTTTCTTTGCCTGTAGACTGAACCCCCAGGGGAGGTGGCTGGATTACAGCAAAACTTGCTAGAGAAGGCGATTTCTCTATACTTAGATGACGTCACTTACTGTGGCATCCATTATTACCTCTACTTTTGGGGGAGGGTCCTGGGGATTGACAGGATTCTCGACCACTGAGCCACATCCCCAGCCCTATTTTGTGTTTTTATGCAGAGACAGGGTCTCACTGAGTTGCTTAGCGCCTCGCTGTTGCTGAGGCTGGCTTTGAACTGGCGATCCTCCCGCCTCAGCCTCCCGAGCCACTGGGATTACTGGCGTGCACCTCGCCACCCACCCGGTTACTACTTCTACTTTTATCAGTAGGGATCCTTAGAAGAGCCTGACAAGTTTTCCATGTGCCTGAATGACAGTTGTCTTCTTTGTCCTTCATCTTTATTCTTGGCTATGATGTAATACATTTAATCTGGCTTTTTGTTTGTTTGTTTTCAATTTGCCAGATTTTCTTGGCTTTTATTTTCATAATCTAGTATAATCTAAAATTTTCCTAGCCTTTCTTTCTATCCCAAGTCAACAGCTGTAGCATTGTAATTCAGAGCTCCAATGCTGTGGGCAAATTGCCCCAGGTCAGATCCCAAAATACCACTTGCCAGCTAGGCTTGTTTAGAAAAAAAAAAAAAAAAAACTTGAAGCCTTGCGCAGTGACCCACGCCTGTAATCCCAGCGTTTTGGGAGGCTGAGAAAGGAGAATAATGAGTTCAAAGCCAGCCTCAGCAAACGCGAGGCGCTAAGCAACTCAGTGAGACCCTGTCTCTACATAAAACACAAAATAGGGCTGGGGATGTGGCTCAGTGGTCGAGTACTCCTGAGTTCAATCTCCAGTATGAAAGAAAGAAAGAGAGAGAGAGAGAGAGAGAGAGAGAGAGAGAGAGAGAGAGAGAGAGAGAGAGAGAGAAAGGGAGAAAGAAAGAAAGAAAGAAAGAAAGAAAGAAAGAAAGAAAGAAAGAAAGAAAGAAAGAAAGGAAGGAAGGAAGGAAGGAAAAAGAAAAAAAACGATTCAGTTGCACTTTTCAATTAGACTTAAACCCTGATATCTTTTATTGCTCTGGTGAGATGTTTAAACATCTCCATATGTTGCTTCTCATTATGTATATGAAAATGATAGTTATATAATAATACATAGTTATAAACATTTATATAATAAAATTATGTAATAATATATAATGAAGTTATATATTCATGTTAATTGAATTATATATTAATAAGGCTAAATTATATAATAATATATAATAAAGTTATATAATAAAGGTCAATGAAGGCTCTCCATGCACAGATATGATGATGACAACATTTGCACTCTTACATGTTCAAGGTATTCATGGTTCTAAGCAGTTGACATGTATATGTCAATTAATGCTTACAACAGAAACCAGGTAAATGTTGCGATTGTTCTTGTTTGACTGACAAATCAGGATCACTGAGGTTAAGAAATGTGCCCATGGCTACAAAGTTGGTCAGTGTAGGAGCTGTGATTGAAAACCAGGCAATCTGGATCTGAACAGTAGTCTTAACCATAGCCCTCCACTGCCTGTGGTGGGAGGCCACTGTCACTGTGCTGTACAGAGAAATGAGGCAGCCAGGATTTGAACTTGGCCCTGTGCCTCCAGATGCTTTCACAGGTCAACATTATGCTCTAGTTCTGTGTCATTGGTATCTCAAATCCCAGCCATTTTATTTCTAGAAGTAGGTCATTGTCCACTGTATCTTCCTCTGATAGAGCTCTTTCTGTAATGAGTGTTTGCTTTTGAAATTAATTAATAGAGCCTGTTGTTTACCCATCCCATAGGTGACAACAAATTGAAAACTGTGCAGGGAGTTGTGACAAGTTTATGTGATGATTATGGCTTCATTGATGAGTCCATATACTTCAGTACTGGTGTGGTGACTGAAAATGTGCTTCTGAAAGTTGGACAGAAAGTTACTGCAGTTGTGGAGGAAGATAAAACATCTGCTGAATTGAAAGCAGTCAAAGTAAGATTTGCGTGAGTTTGGGGATGGTCTCTTTTCTAGTGCGCTTTCTTTTTTTTTCTTTTTTTGTGGGGTCACTGAGTATTGAACCCAGGGATGCTTAACCACTGATCCATATCCCCAGCCCTTTTTATTTTTTATTTTGAGACAGGGTCTCACTAAGTTGTTTACAGCCACACTAAATTGCGGAGGCTACCTTTGAACTTGTGATTCTCCTGCCTCAAACTCCCAAGCCCCTGGGATTATAGGCATGCACCACCATACCTGGCTCCTAGTTGGTTTGCAATTTGGCATTTTTTTTGGTACCAGGAATTGAACCCAATGCTTAATCACTGAGCCACATACCCGTCCCTTTTTATATTTTATTTTGAGACAGGGTCATGCGAAGTTGCATAGGTCCTCACTAAGTTGCCGAGGCTGGCCTCAAACTTGTTATTCTCCTACCTCAGCCTTCTGAGTCACTGGCATATGCCTCTATACCTGGCACTTTCTTGTTTTAATCCCAACTCTGTAATGTGAATGTAGGATAGAATTTGAAGTCTCACTCCCCTGAAGCTGTAGGTTCTTTTGTAATGGGTGTTCTTGTGTAATGGTTATTTGTAGTGATTTGGGGGTTTTGTTTTTTTATTTGTTTGAGATGGGGTCTGGATATAGCCTCCCCACTGACTCTGCCATATTTGCTTTGGCGCATCTTGTATTTTAAATTTTTGAGATAATGTCTCACTATGTTTCCCAGTCTTGAACTTCTGGGCTCAAACTACCCTCTTTCCACAGTTTCCTGAGTAGCTTTAGTATGCACAAATTGTTTATCTGTTCTTATAGTATTTAAACAATATAATTAATAATGGTAATTCATGTACTGTGTAGTATCTGGCGCCTTCCTTTTTTCCAGATAAAAAAACATTTTCTGGGGCTGTGACTCACTGGCAGAGTGCTTGTCTAGCATGCACAAGGTTCTGGCTTTGGCTCCCAGCATAGAAAAAAAAGGAAAAGTAAACAAAAAACCTCAACCAAAGCCATCCCCCTAAAATCATTTTCTGTAGTATGAATTCATATAAGTAAAATTGCTGTCTCAAATGATAAATATTTTAAACTTTACAAAATAGCTGTAATGAGGAATCATTTACATACCATAAATTCTCCCATTTTAAGAGTACAATTCAGTGACTTATTTGTAGATTTACAGAGGCATGTAACTATCACCACAGTTCAGACACTTAACATTTTGATGAATATTATCAACTCATCTTTTTACTTTATTATACTAATTGACACTGTCACCAGCAGGCTATAAGATGACCTGTTTGTCAGTATTTGAAAGGATGAGAATATAATCAACCTGAAGTTCTTGCCATTCTTAGAAGTGAAATGCAGTCTCATAATTTTATTTGGAATTTCTCTAAGTCTTAATGAGACTACAGCAACTTTTATTTTCTTAGAACTATTTATACATTAAGGACATTACAGATATTTGTATGTCAAGAAAATTAAAATTCATTATGAAAATAGGATATAAAGGTCTTGCAATTATTTTCACAGTATCAT
Source organism: Xerus rutilus (assembly GCA_028644305.1). NCBI lineage: Eukaryota > Metazoa > Chordata > Mammalia > Rodentia > Sciuridae > Xerus > Xerus rutilus. Next base: position 16,026,320 of record CM053417.1, read on the forward strand.
CTTTTGACTTTTTTTTTTTGGTACTGGGGATTGAACTCAGGGGTACTCAACCACTGAGCCACATCCCCAGCCCTATTTTGTGTTTTATTTAGAGACAAGGTCTCACTGAATTGCTTAATGCCTTGCCGTTGCTGAGGCTGGCTTTGAACTCACGATTCTCCTATCTCAGCCTCCCAATCTTTTGACTTTTATAGTGTTCATTTTTAAAATATTTTTAGTTGTAAGTGGATCTTTATTTTATTCACTTATATGTGGTGCTGAGAATCAAACTCAGTGCCTCACACATGCTAGGCAAGCACTCTACCACTGAGCAACAACCCTAGCCCTACAGTGTTCATTTTTTGTGTACCATTAATATCTCCTTTTTCTCTATGTGGCTTTTGGGTTCATTAAGAATTCTTAGAAAGTCATACTCCAATTCATAATTCACCAAGTATTCTCTTAGTCTTTCCTATGATTTTTATCTATTTACATGTAAATATTCAGCAAGCCTGGTTTGATTTGTGTGTGCAAACTGAAAGAAGGATTTGTCTTGTTTTGCTAATTGCTACCCAATTGTCCCTTATGGTAAATTGGATACTCCACTTTGACCCTTGTAGTAACTTTTGTTGATGTGGCCAAAATACCTCAATACAATTCAAAGGAGGAAAAGTTTCAGAGATTAAGTCCATCGTCAGCCGACTCCATTGCTGATTCTTTTTTTTTTTTTTTTTGGTACTGGGGATTGAACTCAGGGACGCTCGGCCACTGAGCCACATCCCCAGCCCTCTTTTGTGTTTTATGTAGAGACAGGGTCTCACTGAGTTGCTTAGTGCCTCGCCATTGCTGAGGCTGGCTTTTGAACTTGCGATCCTCCTGTCTCAGCCTCCCTAAGTGTCCATTGCTGATTCTGAGGTGAAGCAGAACACCATGGCAGATGGAAATGGTGCTAGAAATGATCTCAGCTTATGGCAGCCAGGAAGCAGAATGAGAGAGATGTCATGAACAGATATAGTCCAGGCCATGCCCCCAGTGACCTACTTCCTCCAGCCGCACCCACCTGCCTACAGTTATCACCCAGTCAGTTCATTCAAACTAGGATGGACTTGTTAAGTTACAGCTCTCACAATCTATTCATTTCACCTCTGAACATTGCTACATTGACTAACACGTGAGCTTTTGGGGGACATCTTTTAGATTTAAACCATAACATTCTGCCCTTGGCCCCCAAAAGCTCATGTCCATCTCACAATACAAAATGCATTTAGTCCATCTCCAAGAGTCCCCATAGCCTTAATAATTCCACATTGCTCAAAAGTCTGGATTTAGTCTCCTCCAAGACTCAAGGCAAACACTTAGCTGTGAGCCCTTGTAAAAATCAAAAGCAAATCATATACATCCAATAAATAGTGACACAGAAACTTTCCCATTCCAAAAGAGAGGAACAGGGGCATAGAAAGAAGAGATGATACCAAAATAAGACTTAAACCCAGCTGGGCAAACAAATCCCATAGCTCCACATATGGCATTTATCATGCAGGGCACATGACAGCATGTGATTGCCAAAGGGTTTGTGCAGCCTTGCCCTATGGTCTTGTTAGTTGCACCCCATGTGACCTTCTCTTGGCCTGGCTCTACTTTCTTTCTTTAACTTTCCTCAGCAGACATTTCACTTTCTTGGTCTCTCTTAATTGCTGGGGTCTCCTTTCCAGCTTTGGATGCATTCTCCACCTCTTTTAGTACTCACACACATTTGAATCTGTGTACACTCCTCATTGGGTTAAAGAAAAAGAAACAGAATTTGGATAGTGGGAGTTTGCCATGAAACTTGGAGGAAAGTTTAGTGTGTGGTATAGCTGTGAGCTAGTTTGGAATCGGCACAGAGTGCTGAGAAGATGTAGTGGATTATCCTCTTGGGTACTGACAGAACAGCAATAGATAGAGAGGGCCCTGGTGCTTTATTTCTCAATGAAAATGAATCTGAGTATGGGCAGCTAGAAAGATACCAATTAAGAAATGAATACCAATTAACATGGCTATTTTAAAAGCACAAAAAATAATCTACAACTCAATGGTTTGTTTCCATCAGAAACCTCTGAACAAGAAATTCTGCTTGTTAGAGTTTATTGTACAGAAATAAATCAGGCTAGTAGGCAATATATTGAGATGCAAGTTAAATGTCCAATGTGGAATTAGATCAATAAATTATGGTCCACTCACTCTTTGAGATGCCTTATTTTCTTTCCAGTAACTTCATGTTCTATAAAAATGTTTGTAATCAGGTTGAGCATGGTGGTGCAGGCTTATAATCCCAGTGATTTGGGAGGCTAAAGCAAGAGGATTTCAATTTCAAGGCCAGCTTGGGAAACTTAGCTGAACTCTGTCTCAAAGTAGAAAATAAAAAGGACTGAAGATGTAGCTTGGTGGTAAAGTGCCTCTGGATTCGATCCCCAGCACCCCCCAAAATTGTTTATGATCATTATGTGTTATTTTAACACTATATACAATGTTAAATTTTTATTCTAAAGTAGGGCATATATATGTTTATATAGAAAAAAATCTGGAGCTAGAGTAAATACTAAAATGTGGCCAGTAGTTTTCTTTAAGCAATGGTATTACATATTAAAAGCAATCACTTACTTCATTGTCCTTATGTTTTTTTTCTGTTTTTCTATAATGAGCATGAATTATTTCTTTAATTTAAAAAATTTAATATAAAAACTCTTACACTTCCAATAAAGAAAAATATTTGCATGCCTCTCTATCATACACAAAGTAAGCCCTAATTTGATATGGTCATATTACAGCCCTTTCTCATTTGAAGTTACTTTTCCAACTTTGTTATGCTTCTATAAGAAATGGATCTTGAATATTATAGTTTTCCTCTATATTTCCCTAACTTGTGTTTGTTTTTCTTCCATCTCCCTGATCCCACCCCCACTCCCATCCCCATTTGCCAGGTATATTCTCTATTCTTTTTTTTGTTTGTTTGTTTTATTGTAGATGAACACAATATCTTTATTTATTTTATGTGGTGCTGAGGATCGAACCCAGTGCCCCACGCATGCGAGGCAAGCGCTCAACCACTGAGCCACAGCCTCAGCCCCTATTCTCTATTCTTTTATAACCATACTCAAATCTGACTTCCTCCAAGTAATGCCCTATTTTCTCCTAGTCTGAATTTTTCTCCCTCCTGAGAATTCCTGAAAGCAGTTTTTGGGCTTATTTTATATCCTGTATCACAACTTCCTTATAACTTCTCCCCACCCACCACCACCATTAAATTGTGAATTCCTAGAGGGCAAGGATAGTATTTTTTATCTTTGAACCTAACAATATTGATGCATTAAACTTGGATGTGCTATTAAAATTTGGAAGTGTATTTGATCAATACATGAAACAAGACATTATTTTTATCATCATCATCTTATGTCTATGATCTGGTTGTCATGTGAACATATTCACTAGTATTGAACAATAAATGTTTAATATATTTCTTGAGCTGGGTGTGGTGGTGCACACTTGTAATCCTAGCTACTGAGGAAGCTAAGGCAGGAAGATGGTAAGTTCTAGGCCAGATTGGGAAACTTATCAAGACTTTGTCTCAAAATTAAGAAGGAAAATGGTTGGAAATGTAACTCAGCAATAGAGCATCCCTGGGTTCAATCCCTAGTACTGCAAAATTAATTAATTAATTGATTAAAATATTTCTTTTTTTTGGCACCCTAGATTGAACACAACAGCACATCCCCAGCCTTGTTTTGTATTTTATTTATTTATTTTTTTAAAATATTTTTTAGTTGTAGGTGGACACAATATCTTTATTGGTTTATTTTTATGTGGTGCTGAGGATCGAACCCGGTGCCCCACGCATGTGAGGCAAGTGCTCTACCACTGAGCCACAAACCCAGCCCATTATTTAGAGATAGGGTCTCACTGAGTTGCTTAGCACCTTGCCGTTGCTGAGGCTGGCTCTGAACTCACGATCCGCCTGCCTCAGCTTCCTGAGCCACTGAGCTTCCTGAGCTTCCTGAATCACAGGGTGTGCCACTGCACCTGGCAATAAAATATTTCTTGAAAGACAATGTTTTAAGCATAAAAATTCTCCTTTTAAATTTTCTGTTGTTCTTTAAGTAATTGTTTCCTCATCTTATAGGTGGATGTCATCTCTGATAATTTTGATGTCACTAAACCAATGGACTCCAGAATCAGAGTTTTAGTTGGTTGTGTGACCTGCATAAAGAAAGATACTGTCTACATTGATAAAAAAACTTACTTCTCTATAGACATTGTTTCTGAAGGTATGATTTACATTTCTAAAACATGTAGTGCTTAATATTTTGAGAGGACCTTAGTACTGGAACTATTTTTGCAGTATACGTGGCTCCAAACAGTTACTCTTTAATATTTGAGATAGAACTTTGGAGTTGAAAAATAATATACAGCACAGGGATGTGAACAGGTCATATTTCCAAAAAGCCATGCCATCATTTATTACTGTTCATTAGTTGAACACAATCAATAATGTCTGGATAATTTTTCACTCATTAATTATTTAATTATTTTCATTAATTAATTATATAACTTCTGTATAGAAACACTATTTTTAAAATATTTCAAATGCTTCAAAATAAAGTTAGAGACAAAATTATGCCTGTGTGTGTGTGTGTGTGTGTCCACTGTTGAATTCTATTAGTAATTAGCAGATGTTCTAAGATTTTGTTTATACCCAGAGTTATACTTTGGTTCATGTGCTTTCAGTCTAATGCAGTTGTCATGTAGCTTGGATATGAAAAGGGAAATTAGCTTACCCCACCAGGCAGCTTTCTATTTTGATTTATATGGTTGTAAAACCAAGACTCTTCCCTGAATTTTGTCAGGAAATATTCTGTCTGCTTTGTTTAGAAGGGACAAATGTGGAGTCAGGAAAGTGGTTAGTAGCAAGCTGTGATAATCCTGACAAGAGATGTTGGAGACTTGGATGAGGTTGTAGAGGCAGAGGCTCTAAGCATTGATTTGATTCTGGGTTTATTTTGAAGTTAGAAATCAAGGTATTGGCTGATGGATTTGGACCTTTGGGTGAAGGAAATGGGAATCAAAGGTAATTCCAATATTTTTTAAATGTGTCCCCACCCAGCTTTATTGAGGTGTGATTGACAAAATTTGTGTGTATTTAGGTTATGCAATGTGATATTGTATACCCTATATATATTAGGGTATACAATGCAATATTTTTATATATGGATACATTGTGAAATGATTTTCACAATCAAGTTAATTAACATACCTACAGCCTCACATGGTTACCCTGTGTGTGTGCACATGTGTGTGTGCATGTGTGTATGTGTATGGGGAGAATACCTGATCTATTCTTTTAGCCAATTTCAAGTATATAATACATTATTAACAGTAGTCACCATGGTGCACATTACGACTCAGGGTTTACAACTGAGGTTTCTATTCTTTGACCTTTTTTTCTCTTTCTGTACCCTTCACAGCCCAATTTCTGGTAACTGCCATTCCTTGGGCTGTCAAGGTCCTTAGCAGAGGAAACCTCTGGAGTCCTGTGCAGAGCAGGCCACTGGAAACAACAGTGGCTCCCACCACGTGGCAGATACTAATGGCCATACCTTTTTTCTTTGTTCCTAACCATCTCCAGACATCTCAGCTGGCAGTTCCCCAGCATTCTGGGTGGGTGGGGTGAAGCTGGAGCAGGTCATTCAGGTAGTACCCTGTAATGCTGTGCAAGCTGGCTGTTCACCCCTCTCTTCTTTTCCCTTCTAGGGGAACTCATGAGAAAAGAATTCCCTCTTCATGATGAGGAGTATCTGCATGAGACATGGGGTGATTCAGGAAAAATGAAGCTATTCTTCCTACCCTTTTTGGTGCAATTTTTCTCCTTGTTGTTTTTGGGTTTTTTTGGATTTTTGTTTGTTCCTTTTGTTACTGGGAATTGAACCCAGGTGTACTTAACCACTGAACCACATCCCCAGCCTTTTAAAAAATATTTTATGTAGAGACAGAGTCTCACTGAGTTGCTTAGGGCCTTGCTAAATTGCTGAGACTGGATTTGAACCTGAGATCCTTCTGCCTCAGCCTCCTGAGCCACTGGGATTAGAGGCATGCAACACCGTGCCCAGCTATTGCTGTAGTTTTTAAAAAATATATATCTTTGTTTTGTTTGTTTATTTTTATGTGGTGCTGAGGATTGAGCCCCAGTGCCTCACATGTGAGGGGCAAGTGCTCTACCATCAAGCCACAACCCCAGCCCTATTGCTATAGTTTTTAAAGTGGACTCCTGATCTCTTTTATTCATTTATTTTTTCCTTGCTTTTGTTTTTTGTTTTTTGTTTTTTCCCCCCCAGGGCTGAGGACTGAACTCAGGGCCTTGCCTGTGCTAGGCAAGCACTCTGCAGCTGAACTAAATCCTCAACCCACCACACCCCAGCTCTTTTAGAGCTATTTTTGTTGATGGATAGTTGTCCAATTGTTGTTTGTGGGAGGAAAGAAGGCTTGAATCTCCTACTCTGGTATTTGGCTGATGTCACTCTATTCCTACCAGTAACTTCAAAGTTTTTATTTGAGCAATAGGGTGGATGGAGTTGCCAATTTAAGATGTGCAAGACTGAAAGGAACAAAATTGGGTGCATGAGAAGAACAGCAATAACTCAGCTTAAACAGGCCAAATTTGCATAAGCATGTGGATAATTGAATCTGAGGTTGGTTAGATCTGAAGGTATATACATTTTGAAGTTATCATTCCATGGATACTATATAAAGCCACAATAAAAAATGAATACAGATGGGGGGGGAGAGAGAGAGGTGGTTCAAGACCTATGTCTTGTGTCATTACACATTGCTGGGTCACAGGATAAAGAAATGATTAACCTTGTTGCTACTGCCAATTTACTGGAGTCATTGTGCCAATTGACAATCTCACCTGCAATGTTTGATATTTCCACTTCCTCCAGGCACCTTTGCTATCCTGTCACTTATTTTTTATTTACTGTAAGATTCTGTTTGAAACTACATTTATAACCATAAAATATAAGATAAATATTTAAGAGTTCATAGCTGACCAAAACACCTGAGGAAATTAATTCATGCTTACAATCACGATATTTTCTAGTGCTTCTGTTCCCCCTAATAGCAATCAACATTTACTTGGTGGGTTACCACATGCCAGATATTATTCTGTGAGTTTTACCAATAGTGACTAATTGTCACACCATCTCTATATCATATGGACTATGATTGTCCTTCTCACTTTTAGATAAAGAAGCCAAGGCATAGCCGGGCGTGGTGGCTTAAGCCTGTAATCCCAGCACTTAGGGAGGCTGAGACAAGAGGATCGTGAGTTCAAAGCCAGCCTCAGCAAGGGCGAGGCGCTAAGCAATTCAGTGAGACCCTGTCTCCACATAAAACACAAAATAGGGCTGGGGATGTGGCTCAGTGGTCGAGTGCCCCTGAGTTCAATCTCCAGTACCAAAAAAAAAAAAAAAAAAAGAAGCCAAGGCATAGCGAGATTAAGGACCTTCACTAAAGTTGAAAAGTGTCAGTTACAAAACTGGAATGCAGGACCCAGTTTCAGATATGTGTTTTACTTATATATTTGACTGTCTCTCTTGAAGAGACATTGAATGTAACTAACTGTGTAATGAATTCTGTGCTATTTTCAAAGAATGGTTGACACTTTCCTCCATTTGACTTTGTTAAATCAGTAGAGGACCATCAATGGCTAAAGCTTTAAACATTTACCTTCCAATAGAAAGATTTACAAGGTATCTGAATATGTGTAAGATGCACTTTACATCTATTGGGAACTTATGAAATTTACTAAAATTTCTCCATGGCTTTTTTAGGTTTTGTGCCTTATAAGGGTGACTGGTTAGAAGTTGAATATTCCACACAGCCAGGCACCTCAAACATCAAGGCACACTCAGTGAAGCCCATGAACTGTAAGCATGTGGATGAGGTAATTTTGGTCCGTGTCACATTTGCCATTATCTTCCACCAATCCTTCCTTCAGTGAGAATTTTCATGGCCAGAAATCTACTGGGTGCACTGGGAACTCTGAAACTATGAGAAAATATATTCTTTAACAAAAATGAGCCTATTTCCTTATGGAAATCTCAGGATTTCCAAAAGGAAGTAATTTGAAAACAATGTATATAGTACATATAATTAAGTTCTAAGTTATGTAGTTGATTAGGTATTAGAATGTGATTAGTCAAAACTAGGTATGATTTGGGTAGTGAAGCTTGAAAATGAGAAGGAAATTTTGTTGGAACAAAGGTACAGATAAAAGAACGAGCTTGGAATGTGACAGAGGAGGAAGGGGATATGATAGTCTACTTACCAGCATATTCCTTTCTTGCTCAATTCCTTTCACTCTCTCAATCTTAATTATAGAGAATGGGCATGGTGAGCAATATTTAGAACAGTATTTCTCACTGTAGACCTAAGTACCATCTGCAGAGATTTGACTTTAATTGGCGTGAGGTGGGATTTAGGTATGGATGTGCATACAAAGCATACCAGGTGTTGCCAATGTGCCACCAGGATGAGAATCACTTATGGGGTTGGAGTGAATAACAGGTTAGACCAAGAGTGATAGGGTACTCAGCTGGTTACAGTATAGTAAGCTTTACATAAATATTTCCATCATTTATCCCTACAGGTCTGCATTACTAGCCTGCAGGAAAGACATGGGATGATAGATTATACCATCTTTTTCACCTTGGATTCTCTGAAACTTCCTGATGGATATGTACCTCAACCATATGATGTTGTCAATGTGGTAATAGTGGAGAGTGTTCAGTTGTGCTGTGTTTGGAGAGCAGTTTCTATGACTCCAGTGCAAAAATCATCATAAAAAAACATTTTATTTTCTGTTCATCTTTTCTTCTATAGCAGGAAATAGTTAGGTTTAAGTGAAAAACTTAGTAAGCATAAACAATACTTGAAGTTTGATCCTTAGGTAAATTCAATTAAGATGCTGGCTCAGCTGGGTGTGGTGGCACATGCCTGTAATACCAGTGACTCAGGAGGGTGAGGCAGGAGGATTGCAAGTTCAAAGCCAGCCTCAGAAACTTTGCAAGGCCCTAAGCAACTTAGCAAGACACTGTCTCAAAATTTAAAAATATTTTAAAAAGGGCTGGGGATGTTACTCAGTGGTTAAGCACCCCTGTGTTAAATCCCTATTACCAAAAACAAAACAAAAATAAACAAACAAACAAAAAATGCTGGCCTATTCTCTTGGGACCAATTCACTTTAGGGGAGTGCCTTAATTAAAAAAAATGTGAAAGTGGCCACTATAAGAACGAAACAACACTACAATTAAATTTAAATTCTTTGCTTTCCACAGGCAAGAGTGGATTTTATGATGGTAGAGACCCTGAAGTAACTAACTTTCAGAGGCAAATTATTTAATTCCAGAGACAACAGAGCCACCAAGTTAATGGGTAGGATTTAAAGTTATATATTGGAAAATAAGTAGATAGATAGATAGATAGATAGATAGATATAGATAGATTCATAGATAGATATAGATAGATTCATAGATAGATAGATATAGATAGATTCATAGATAGATAGATAGATAGATAGATAGATAGATAGATAAATGGGCATGGTGGCACACGCCTATAATCCCACTGACTTGGGAGGCTGACTCAGGACGATTGCAAGTTTGGGGTCAGCCTCAGCAACTTAGTGAGGCCCTGAGCAACTTAGCAAGACCCTGACTCAAAATAAAAAAAAAATAGAAAGGGCTGGGGATGTGGCTCCGGGGTTAATCACCCCTGGGTTCAATGCCCAGTACTGAATAAAGTTCCCTATGCTATCTGTTCAGTATCCATTATTCTGTAGCATTTTCATCTATGACCTACTTGGTTTGTTATATTTATTGTTTATCTATGTCCCTTCCCCACATTAGAATGTAAACTCCTCAATGGTAAGCATTTTTATTTTTGGTTTGTTCTTTCCGTCAACACCTCATCAAGCATTTAGAATAGGGTCTAGTGATACTAATGGCAGATTACATGTTAATAAATGCAATAAAAGAATTATCTGAGCAGAACTAATGCTTACTTGTGGCTAACCCACCATTTGTTTTCTAGGAATAAAATTGTTAAGCAACTCATTAAGACCTCAGTTGATTTCTTACCAGAATCATTCCCCCAGATTTGATGCATAAAATTCTCAAAGTGGGTAACAATCTTTGTTACAAAGGAGCAGCCCAGCTCCACACATGAATCAGGGAGTGAACTTGCCCATAAAGGAAAAGGAATTTGCATACTATGGGTATGATGGTACTAAAAATCTCACAAGCACCCTTCATGAAAAGTCCTCATTCCTTCCTCAGATAATATGTTTAACCAGGGAACTATTCTCTGGAAAGAGCTATTTCAAAGCTTTCAGAATCACAGAGAAGTGGCTGTGAGCTCAGCCCCAGTCCTGGGATTCCTAATTCCACCATAACTCC
>CM053417.1:16043447-16084965 GCA_028644305.1 Xerus rutilus
TCGCGTGAGTTTCCTTGCAGTCGGGGACGGGTCTCGGGGACGCGGCCCGGTAGCGGTCCCCCAGGCACAGGTGTCTGCAGTCGCAGGGGCCCAGGCCACTCTGCCTCCGCAGCCCAAAGCGGCCGGGCGGCCCGGGAGGTCCCGCTGTCCTTCACAAGGCGTCCTGGTCCGGCGCTGGTGGGCGGGCGACGCTGTCACCCGGCCACCACCGCGGCTGACGCTCACTCGATCCGCACCTGCAGGCGGACGTTGAGGATCACCGAGGCCAGCACGTAGAAGTACGGGAAGTTCGTGCGCAGCCGCCAGGCCAGATCGAAGAAGGTGAGCAGAGTGCGGGTGAGCCCCTTGCAGAAGGCGCCGTAGGAGCCGCGGAGCGCGGCGGAGCGCGGCAGCCGCATCGCCAGGCCCGAAAGAGCCGCCGCGGCCGCCGCCGCTGACAGAGCCGCCGACGCTGCCATGGGCCAGGGCTGCCGCAGGCCCAGCTGACCCGCTGACCTGCAGGAGCGCGGACCTACAGGGCGGCTGGGTGCGCCGTCCGCAGCGCCCCTCTCCTCGGGAGGCCCGCCAGCTGTCCCCGCCCACGCTGGCTCAGGCCGCCCTGCTGTCTCCGCCTCCGGCCAGGCAGCCTCCACCGTAGCTCCGCCCACATCACGTCCCCACCCCCAGCCAGGAACCACAAAGTGGCCCCTACCCACGAGGCCCCACCCACGAGTCCTGTTCCTCTGGTAATCCTCCCCTACAAGTCACACCTCACCGGCACAGCCCCGCCCATTGGACCCGCCCCACCTCTACCGCCTGGCCTTTTCAGGGTTCCTAAGCGTGTAGGCATTGCCCTGACAGGAGTGGAAGGCCCCCCTGGCTGCCAGGAATTGCTCTTGCAGAATCTTCTAGAGTGTAGTGGGAGTGGACGAATGGTGGGTTTGGACTGCTATGCTGAGTCTATACAGAAGCTCATCCAGAAGGCCCTGTGCATTCATAGCACCAGCCTTCTCCCATAGTGTCCCCAGAAAACCTGGCCAGACAACCCACTCTACCTTTCTTTCATTTGCATTTCTCTTTAATTAACATAGTGCAGGAACTGTACCAACAAGTGCTACCAAATTCACACGAGAGCTTTTTTCCTTTTTTGTCTATTCACTGGTCCAGTATACTTCTTTGTTGGTGAATTTCTCCTGTCCCTAAGCACTCATCTTAATCCATTGTTGATCCTGGTTCCGGCGCAAGGTTGTCCAGTTTTTGTTTGTCCTGGGTTGTGACATTTTTTGCTGGTGTGCTTAAAAGCCCTTTCCTGGTTTCATCTCATCTTTACTTTACATAAGCTAAAACAAACCCACTGCAAATTCGACAATGTTTTTCCAGAGTAGTTAGTGAAATGAGGAAATGCTCACGTTTCCTTAGGATTATGACTTTAAAAGCAGTCACTGTGACCCCATTCCAATTTTACAAGAACTGCACTGAGTATTTATACCCACTCAAAATGCTTGTTCACTTTCACAGTTGAACATTTCTGTGGCATCCTGTATGCTGTTTAGGGAACCCAAAAGATTCACATACACATGAGAAATTGTCCTACCTACATGTTCAAGTTAAAAGAGAGAGACAGATAGAGAAAGGCATCTTCAGAGCCACCTGATTTTTGTGTAACATGATTTTTTTTTTAATGAACAATTGTTCAACATTGTTCACCTTTGGTTAAGGGCAGTAGGAGGGAAGACTAGACTTTTTAGTCTCTCTCTCTCCATATATATGTATGTGTATATATATATATATATATATATATATATATGTGTGTGTGTGTATATATATACACACACACATATACATATAGATACACACACAATGTGTATCTATATGTATTATTTAATACAATGACAAAATGTCGTGAAAGAAAACAATCTCATAAATGTGGACTTAAGCCACACAGAAACTGTTTATTCCAGACTGGATTGAGCACCATTCATTTGCAAAGCCTCTTTCCTCCAATCATTTCTCAAACTTCTTGACCTCTTCTTGTTTATTTTTTAATGATTTATTTTAAAATAATCATAGACTCACAGTAAGTTGTCCAAGTAGTATAATAAAGATGGCGTGCCTTTCATCCAGAGGTGACATTTTCTGTAGATGTTGCAGTATATCAAATCCAGGAAATCAATATTGGTTTTCCTACTAACTAGAATACAGGCATAAGTCTACTTTTGCCATTTTTAAACCAGCATTGATGTGCATGTATGTGTGTGTACGTATGTAACTCTAGCAATTTTATATTCTTTGAAAACTTGTGTAACTATCACTACAATGAAGATACACAAATGTTCCATCACCCAATTTGGGCTTCCTCTTGGCCCTCACACTCAGCCACCCTATACAGATTTTGTTAGATATATACCTATTTCATTCTCTTTGCAGTGACTGTGAATGGTATTGTGTTTTTAATATATGTTAAACATTTGGTTTCCATAAGTTCTCACTTGAATGTGAATTTCTTACTTTACCCCCCAAATATCTCTTAACTGAGATAACCCACATTCTCCCTCAAATATGTATCTGCTTTCCTAAGTAAATGCCTGCGTCTCTGATGCATGCTCAAATTCTTATTCATTACATACCACAAGGACTTAGGAAAAGTCCTTAGGAAAAGTAGAGGTCCCCCTCTCTGAGAACTCCTTCTGTGAGTTCCTAAGTAGAGGTCCCCTCTCTCTGGGAACTCCTCCTGTGAGTGTATGATGTGAAATGGACCTTGTGCTATACCTGATGTCAATAGTCTAGTTTGCTTCAGTTAAATGTTTGGAACAGCATATAAAGGTGTTTAATATGAAGAATGTAATCTGCTTATAATTTTGTGCAAAGTTAGAAAAATTATGATTGTAACAATTTTTTTTTCTATTTGCCTCAACAAATGTTTTCAGTGAACAGTGTGCTCAGCTTCTGAAAAAAAATGTTTGGAACAGTAACAGTGATTCACTATATGCTCTGCCACTGCAACTGATTTCTTTTTGCATTTTTTAAATTTATTTTTAAAACAGAAGAATGCATTTCAAGTCATAGTACATATATGGAGCACAATTTTCTATCTCTCTGGTTGCAAACTAGAGTCACACCATTTGTGTCTTCATACATGTACCTAGGGTAGTGATGTCCATCTCATTCCACCATTTTTGCTACTCCCATTTCCCCTCCCCTTCCCTACCTCCCCTATCCCATCCAAAGTTCCTCCATTTCTCCCATGCTCCCCACCCCCACCCCCATTATGTATCAGCATCCACTAATCAGAGAGAACATTCGGCCTTTGGTTTTTTGGGATTGGCTTACCTCACTTAGCATGATGTTCTCCAATTCCATCCATTTACCTGCAAATGCCATAATTTTATTCTCTTTCATTGCTGAGTAATATTCCTGTGTGTATGTATACCACAGTTTCTTTATCCATTCATCTATTGAAGGGCATCTAGGTTGCTTCCACAGTTTAGCAATTGTGAATTGTGCTGCTATAAACATTGAAGTGGCTGTGTTACTGTAGTATGCTGTTTTTAATCCTTTAGGGTATAGGCTGAGGAGTGGGATAGCTGAGTCAAATGGTGGTCTCACCAGCAAGAATGGCAGTTATCCAAAACACAAGCAACAATAAATGCTGGAAACTAATTTTTTTTTTTGGTACCAGGGATAAACTCAGGGGTACTCAAACACTGAGCCACATCCCCAGCCCTATTTTGTGTTTTATTTAGAGACAGGGTCTCATTGAGTTGCTTAGCGCCTCAGCCTCCCAAAGTGCTAGGATTACAGGCCTGGGCCACCACGCCCGGCAGGCAATTGATTTTTAAAATGGACATGTTTCTTTCTCTTCTTCTTTCCCTGCTCTTCCCTAATCTGTCCGGTTCCCTAATCTCAGGGGAATCAGGATTATCTTTCTTCCCCATTCTAGGCAGAGTTATCTGTCCCTAAGTATACACTCACTATGAGAATGAAATAATGCAGACTTTGGGGATGGCACCAGAAGATTTCAGAAATGACTAACAAATTAACAAGTGGATTACAATTCCAACAGAGAACACGTGGAATGTAGCCTTTGAATCACCTCTTTAAAAGCCCCTTGTTCCTGCTACTGGGCAGAATCACAGCCTCTGGGACAGGAGTCCCCTGTGTTTCTCCTTTGCTAGCAAAGTAATAAACCTTCTTTTTCCTTTTTCTCAGAACTGTGTCCTCATTATTGTATTGGCATCAAAGATAAGGACCAAGCTTCTGGCAACAGAACTCTTTCGCATGGTCTGTTCTCCAGTTATTTTTGTTATGTATTAACATATTTGGGAAGGAAATTTCTGGGAAAATAAAATTGAGGAAATAGACTAGACATTCATTAAGCTAAAAGAAGTGTAAATATATAATATGTATATATACACACACATACATATGCATACAGATATATATATGTACTTCACCTTTCTGGTTTGCTTTAATCATGTGTAAGTTGTAGAATAACAAAGAATCCCTTAGACTATTGATCTGCTCTTCTCAAAATTTACCATGTACTAGCCTAATGAACAAAGATTTTATGATTTTTGCTATGTTTAGGTTGTAAAGACTAGACGACCAGGAGGAGATGAATTAAGCCGCTCGGCAAGACTTTATTGGAATACACGCTCTTGGGCCGAATCCTCCCGTCCATCAGAGTGTGTCCTTGAGAAATGGTGCTGGAGCTTCCGTGCACAGAGAATTTCAAGAAAGCCCGGTCAGGAAGGGGAGGGCTTGGGGGCAGGAAGAGAAGGCCAGAGTCCTTCCTGGATAGGTCAGGAAAACCCGCTGATTGACAGGAAGTGTGTCTACTGGGGGCGTCAGCGTCTGGCTTGCCACTCCATTCTGCAGCTACTGACCGGTCCCCCTAATTGAACATCCTGGACCCTGACCAGACCTAACATAGGTTTTTTCTTTTTTTCTTTTTGGTACTGAGGACTGAACCCAGGAGTGCTCAACCATGAGCCACATTGCAGCACTTTTTGAAATATTTTATTTAGAGACAGGGTCTCATTGAGTTGCTAAGTGCCTTACTAAGTTGCTGAGGCTGGCTTTGAATTAGCAATCCTCCTACCTCAGCCTACTGAGCCACTGGGATTGCAGGTGTGTGCCAATGTGCCCAGCTCTGTTTAGGTTTTTGATTGCTTCATAAAAATAAGGCTTAAGATTGTTAGGGTTTACTTATACTTTTAATTGTTCTAAAGGCTCTTTGAGGTTTATAATACTGGTTAAATGAATTACTTTTATAATGACATGGGGGGTTGTTTGCTTGTTTTGTGGCACTGTGGATTGAACCCAGGTCCACTGTACCACTGAGATACATCCCCGGTCCTTTTTATTATCTTTAAATTTTGATATAGGTTCAGAATTTAATAGAGATTCACCTGATGCTTTGACTATATCCCTTGTGACTTTGAAACTTACATGTTTTTTTCTTTGTCTCAATCTTCTTTTCCCTAAACTGCTCACTGATCTTTTCCCTGAACTTTTCCTTCCTGATCTCTTCTCCCTAATATCATTTTCTGTGAATCACCTCTATAAAAGCCCCCTATTCCTGCTGATGGGTAGAATCACAGCCTTTGAGGCAGGAGTCTCCTCTGTGTTTCTACTTTTTAGCAAAGCAATAAACTGTCTTTTTCTTTTTCTCAAAACCATGTCCTGGTTATTGGATTGGCATCAGGGACAAGGACCGAGCTTTTGGCAACAAGACTAAGTAGGCCAAATCATGCCCTGAACTTGGAATCCTTTTTCCTTAGCCTCCAGAGTAGTTAGGATTATAGGCATGTGCCATTCCACCTGGCTCCAATGTTTTATTGAAACAAACTATAAAGTTTTAGAAATCTGATAGTTCTGATATAATGCCTGATGTCAGCATGACACAAAGGTTACTAAATTGTTGTTATTAAGCTGTCTATAGAGTAGTAATATCTTGTATATTTTTAATAATCATTTTAGATGTCATGAGCCATGTCCCTGTAGTTAGCAAGTGGCAATCTTGCTTTATTCATCTTCCATCTCATGAATATTTGTAAATTAAAGATTTAATATAAGACATAAATCTGACTTTTAAAGTTTTCTCAGTTATGCTCTTGGTGATGTGACTTGGTTTGCAAAATACATTTAAGATATACTGAATACACATATGTGTCCTTAATTGGTAAATAAACAATTCTTAAAGCCTGTATTCAACATTTTTACTGTTGGTGTGTAACTATGGTGTGTAACTAAAAATTCTAGGGTTGTTTTAAAATGTAATTCTTGAAATAAGTTTTCAAACCAAATGGTAAATAACCTTTATTTGTGTTAGAATGACTAGCTAAGGGGCACACCTTAATGCAAATCTCTAGCAGAACTGTAAGTTGATTTTTTTAAAATATTTTTTTAGTTGTAGATGGACACAATGTCTTTATTTTATTGCTTTGTATGTGGTGCTGAGGATCGAACCCAGGGCCTCACGCATGCGAGGCAAGCGCTCTACCACTGAGCTACAATCCCAGCCCCTGTAAGTTGATTTTTTTTAAGGTACTGTTCACAGAAGAGATATCTCCAGAAAATTCTCTAAGTATTTCCCAGAGGAGAGGGGGAACTCAACTCAGGGCCAGCAGGGTTCTTGGCATATGTGATGGAAACAAAATTTAGCACAAGTTAGACAAAGGCATAGACAGAGGTTTATTTAGGAAGGTAGATACATATTCAAGGGGGGAATGTGGGCTATCTAGGGAGTGAGAAGTCCTGCCTTGAGCTGGGGGTCCAATATTTATAGAGGGGCTGCTTCAGGGGCTGGACTGGAGGTGAACCCAGGGTGAAGCCACACAATTTCATGTCAGGTTTCCCTGCACTTGTGTATTTCACCTCATTTTGCAAGGGCATTGGCCAAGATTGAGTCAAGATTGACAAGGGCTTGTGGGAATTTTCTGTAAGATCCATCATTTCTCTCTCTTTATCCTAAATCCCTATCTTAGTACTGGGGATTGAACCCAGGGCCTTGCACTTACTAGGCAAAAGTCTACCAATGAGCCACATCCCTAGCCCCGCAAGCTGGTTTTCTTTGATGAGCTAAACATTAACAGTGGCCCACTTCATGCTTGAATATACCCCTTGCTGCTCTAACACTGCAATTTATTTATTTATTTTTTAAAAAAATTTTTTTTAGTTGTAGATGGACACAATGTCTTTATTTTATTGCTTTGTATGTGGTGCTGAGGATCGAACCCAGGGCCTCACGCATGCGAGGCAAGCGCTCTACCACTGAGCTACAATCCCAGCCCCTGCAATTTATTTTTTAAATGGACATGTTTCTCTCTCTGCTCCTCCCTAATCTCTCCCTCTCTCCAATCTAATGGGAAATATGATGAGCTTTCTTCCGCATCCTTGGCAGAGTAATCTGTCTTGGAGCACACACCCACCACAGGATCCAGGTAATTCAGACTTTGGAGATGGTACTGGAAGATCTTGGAAATGACTATCTCCCAAATTTACAAGTGAATTTACAACTCCAACAGAGAATGTGTAAAATGTAGCCTTTGAATTACCTCTTTAAAAGCCCCCTGTTCTTATTGATGGGCAGAATCACAGGCTTTGGGACAGGAGTCCCCTGTGTTTCTCCTTTGCTAGCAAAGCAAAACATCTTTTTCCTTGTTATTGGATTGGCATCAGGGACAAGGACTGATATTTTGGTAACAAAAGCAGTAGGACTAAATAGACTCTGTTTATTAGTTCAAATTTGCTCAACTTGCTTTGCTCCTTTTTTTTTTTTTTTTTTTTTTTTTGGCATTCACAGGATTGAACCCAGGGCCTTGCACATGCTAGGCAAGCACTTTTACATTGAGTTCCATTCCCATCCCTTTTGTTACTTTCAGATGGTGATGCTGAACATGGGAGCTTTGACTTGCTGACGGTAGAAACAAAAAACAGCCAGGTGAGAGAACATACAGATAGGCTTTTGTGAGGGATTCTAAGAGGAGGGAGAGGCGGCACTGATCTTGAGTGTCAGGCTGGCCCCTGAACAAAAGGAGTGTGTGTTTTATTCATGTGAAAGGGCCGTTTGCAATGGGGGAAGGGAGTAAGGTTTAGGAATGTTAATTGGCTTTAGGTACCATTTTAAAGGTGTGAGTGGGGGGATGTTTAAAAGGGCATTTAACTCTGGGGAAAGCATGGTCAGCTGGTCATCCTGGAGCCCCAGGCTAGTTTTTGTTTTGTTTTGTTTTGTTTTTACTGATGCTGCATTCTGTATAAACACCTTTGTCTTGTGCTGAGGATGAGATGCTGCAAACTGTTCAGAGAACACATAGTTGGGAAATAGTAGAGAACCCAAGTTATGGCAAGTGACAAATTAATGGCCTTGGGAACTTGCCATTTTGATGGCTACTCAATAGTTTTTTTATTAATATATATTTTTTAGTTGCAGGTGGACACAATACTTTTTATTTTTTTTATGTGGTGCTGAGGATTGAATCCACTGTCTCATGCGTACTAGGCAAGGGCTCTCCCACTGAGCCACAACCCCAGCCCCTACTCAACAGTTTTTACCCTTTATATTGTTTGTCCTGTTACTGAAAGCGTGGTCCTCATCCCCAATGCCAATCCAATAAAGAAGACAAAGTTTTGAGAACAAGGAAAAAGAAGTTTTATTGCTTTGCTAACAAAGGAGTAACGGGATTCTTGATTTTCCCTATCAAGGGGAGCAGGACTTTTTTTAAAGAGGTAATTCAGAGAAATGAGATTAGGGAGAAAAGGTCAGGAAGGAGAATATCAGGGAAAAGAAGGTCACAGAGGAGAAGTTTGGGAAAAATAAAAAAATGTCAGTTTTAGAGCAACAAGGTATATAGTCAAATCATAAAGTGAACCATTGTTACACTCTGAGAGTCAAAGCAAGAACATCCTGGTCCTAAAGATGCATCTGGTTTCTGAAGCTTATATGGTTTTTTAAAGGGGGGCGTGTAACTTGCACACCAAGCTTTTAATACCTAACAACCATGAGTTAAGATAAGCAGAGAAGAGGCTGAGGGTGTAGCTCAGTGGTAGAGCACTTGCCTAGCATGTGTGAGGCACTGGGTTCGATCCTCAGCACCACATATAAATAATGAATAAAATAAAGATCTATCAACGACTAAAAAAAAATTTAAAAAAAAAAGATAAGCAGAGAAATAAAATTTATACTATCCTTTTTTTTTTTTTTTTGATACTGAGGATTGAACCCAGGGGAGTTTTACCTCTGAGATATGTCTCCAACATCCCCAGTCCTTTTTATTTTGTATTTTCAGACAGAGTCCTGCTAAATTGCTGAGGCTGGTCTCAAATCTGTGATCATCCTCCTGCCTCAGTCTCCTGACTCACTGGGATTATAAGCATGTAACATCATACCCAGTTTATACTATCCTTTTGGTAGTCAGGTCATGAGTTAAGGTCCAGGGATGCATTTGCCCTTTATCCCTTTGGTGGTCTCTGTCTTACCAGGGCCTCACTAAATTGCTCAGGCTGGCTGGTCTCGAAATTGGAATCCTCCTTCTTCAGCCTCATATCCCTCACTGTTCATGTGTTCATCACAACCCCCAGCTGCTTTGATCTTTTGGGTGTTGTGTATTTTTCTTGCCTGCGAAAATTCTTTTTTTTTGGTACTGGGAATTGAACTCAGGGTCACTCGACCACTGAGCCACATCCCCAGCCCTATTTTGTGTTTTATGTAGAGACAGGGTCTCACTGAGTTGCTTAGCGCCTTGCTGAGGCTGGCTTTGAACTTGCAATTCTCCTGTTTCAGCCTCCCAAAGTGCTGGGATTAGATGCGTGTCCTACCACGCCCAGCTTGCTTTTCTTAACAATGGACTTCTAGGTAACCCTAGTCTAAGGACCACTCCTTCTAAACCCTCAACCCAGTGCCTCATACATGCTAGGCAAGTGCTCTACCACTGAGCCCCAGCCCCAGCCCCAAAAGGGGGTCTTTTTGAGATAGCAATTTGAGGATACAGAAAAAGAAACTGAGCCTCAAAAGAAAAGTGTTCATGGACCATTGGAGTGCAGTAAGTGCCCATGGACCTTTGAAATGCACAACAAGCATTCCTGAGTAACCCAGCCCCCATCTTTGCCTGCATACTTCACCCATGCCCTTGTCCCATGCCCATGCCTACAAAATGTAACAGGATGCAGGCAATATGCAAATGCAGGGAAAACTGGCTGGGAAATTGTGTGACTCTGCCCTGATTTCACTTCCAGTCCCGCCTCTATCTATTCTCCCTTTATAAATATTAACACCCCACACTGACAGGTTGCTGTCTTTTCCTCTGGAGATGGCCCACATTCTTGCTTCAATGTGTGTTTCTTACTTTACTCTGCAAAAGTCTCTTTCTTGATTTAGCCCACATTCTTCCTTGAATGCATAACTGCTTTCCTAAACTAATCTGTGTATGTCTCTGAATGGCATCTTCTGAAATTATTTTCCATCACTTATGCCAAAGATCCTACTTGTCCCCAATTGAGGTCTTCCTCCCTGGAAATTCCTCTGGTTAACATTTTGACACTTAACTCATGGCTATTTGTCACCTCCCCTGTGATGTAGGACCAATCAGATCAAAGAACAGGACAGAGCTCCTGCAATATGGGACTGAACCACTTGATGAATAATCAGCAATGTCTTTAGAGGAATTGTTTAGAGAGGTAGGAAAGGTTTGTATGGAGTCACTTGTCAAACCTCACCAAAATCAAACAGGGCAAGGAGGTTATAGAGAGAAAGTAGATTTTGTTTTTGTTTTTGTTTTTGTTTTTGGTACCGGGGATTGAACTCAGGAATGATTAACCACTGATCCATATCCTCAGCCCTTTTTCATATTTTATATAGAGACAAGGTCTTGATAATTTGCTTAAAGCCTTGCTAAATTGCTGAGGCTGACTTTGAACTTGTGATCTTCCTGCCTCAGCCTCCTGAGCCACTGGGATTACAGGTGTACACCACTGTACCCAGGTCTTTTTTGCTTGCCTTTTCTAACTATAATTATTAGTGTGTATTAATTGTACAAAATGTTGGATTTCATTGTGACAATTTCATACATGCATATAATGTAATTTGATAGTATCTGTTGTTTATTTCTATAATTTTGCCATTTCAATAATTAATGTTTGACAAATGAAAACAGATAATAACTTTTTGGAATTGACTTTTTCCCCCAATTTATTTGAAATGTCAAATGGCAATGGTTTATTTCTTTTTGTTGCTAGGTAATATCCCTCAGTATGGTTGTACCACACTGTTAAATGTTTACCTGTGAAGTGTATAAGTGTTGTTTCTAGTTTGGATCTATTAGGTATAAAACTGCTGTAAATATTCATTTACAGGCTATTATGTGAACATAAATTTCCATTTCTCTAGGATAAACGCCCAAGAGTGAGACTGCTGGGTCATAAGGTAAGTGCATGTTTAGTTTTATAAGACTGAAGCAAGAACAAAGGACAGGCAGTCAGTGTCCATAGGTGTTTGGGTTGGATCAGGAAGATGAAGGTTGATTTGGGTCTGGGAAGATAGAGACTGCCTCTGAGGGATGGAAATGCTAACATCTGCCAGTTGCAGTGGTGCAGGCATGTAATCCCAGCACTTTGGGAGAATCTAAATTGCTTAGGGTCTCGCTAAGTTGCTGAGGCTGGCTTGAATTTGTGATCCTCCTGCCTCAGCCTCCTGAGCTGCTGGGATTACAGGAGCGCCCCGCTGTACCTGGCTTCATTGTGGTTTTAATTTTATATCCCTAATGGCCAAGGAAAGCAAAACTCTTAATTTCTTCTTCTTCTTCTTTTTTTTTTTTTGGTACTGGGGATTGAACTCAGGGGCCCTCGAACATTGAGCCACATCTCCAGCCCTATTTTGTGTTTTATGTAGAGACAGGGTCTCACTGAGTTGCTTAGCGCCTCTCTGTTGCTGAGGCTGGCTTTGAACTCGCGATTCTCCTGTCTCAGCCTCCCTAACTGCTGGGATTACAGGCTTGTGCCACCGCACCTGGCTAATTTCTTATATTTTTAATTGGGCTGCAGTAGGTAACTAGCCCAGGCCTGGACACAAAATAAACTAAGGACATTCTGCAGAAAATTCATGCCTGGGAAAGGGAGCGTTCCCTTCCCCTTTCCTTCCAGCTGTTTTTCAGGGAACCTAATTAGCACCATTCACTCCTACTTTGGGGATTGTAAAGAACTTTCCATGGGATCTAACTACTTTCCTTTGAATTGTAAACAACCATGTGAAGGCTCCAGGCCCAAGACTAGAGATTTACCAAGGCCTTGTAAGAGGAGCCAGTCTCCTTTATGCTTTTATAAACAGGCTTCCCACTTGAAAACTCTTACACATGATCATATATCTTTTTTTAAACCTTGTGCACAGCCATGAATTGTTTTAGCTTTCTGAGACTAGATAGCCTATTACTATTGTGAAAAACTGGTAAGGGGTGCTCAGAATCTGGAGTGCTGATCTCCTCTGGGCCTGCTGGTGTAAAATAAAGTTTTGAGTTCTCCCACTCTTCAAGTGCCGCTTGTCGCTTCTTGCATGATTCCTGCAACAGGGCAACAAATTATTTTTATTAGTACATTATAGTTATACATACTATTTGGGTTCCTTTTTTTTTTTTTTTTTTGGTACTGGGGATTGAACTCAGGGGCACTCAACCACTGAGCCACATCCCCAGCCCTATTTTGTGTTTT
The DNA here is from genome assembly GCA_028644305.1 of Xerus rutilus. NCBI lineage: Eukaryota > Metazoa > Chordata > Mammalia > Rodentia > Sciuridae > Xerus > Xerus rutilus. The sequence continues at coordinate 16,056,126 of CM053417.1, forward strand.
ATGTAGAGACAGGGTCTCACTGAGTTGCTTAGTGCCTTGCCATTGCTGAGGCTGGCTTTGAACTCGCAATTCTCCTGTCTCAGCCTCCCTAAGTGCTGGGATTACAGGCTTGCGCCACCACGCTCGACTAAAAATTTACTTCTTTTTTTTTTAATTTATTTTTTAGTTGTAGGTGGACAGAATATCTTTATTTTATTTTTTTTATGTGGTGCTGAGAATCGAACCCAGTGCCTCACGTGTGCTAGGCGAGCATGCTACCACTGCGCCATAACCTCAGCCCCTAAAAGTTTACTTTCTATACTTATACCTTTTTGGTAAAATTGTAGGATTTGTTTCTTTCTCTTTTTTTGTCATTTTCTAATTGTACCATTTGTTTTTGTTTTTGGTTTTGGTTTGTTTTTGGTACTGGGGATTGAACTCAGGGGCACTCGACCACTGAGCCACATCCCCAGCCCTATTTTGTGTTTTATGTAGAGACAGGGTCTCACTGAGTTGCTTAGCGCCTCGCCCTTGCTGAGGCTGGCTTTGAACTCACGATTCTCCTGTCTCAGCCTCCCTAAGTGCTGGGATTACAAGCGTGAGCCACCACGCCCGGCTCCATTTGTTTTTAAACTATTAAGTTTTCAGAGTTTGTCAACAAGGTAAGACAAGGACCACATTGCTTGTCCTGGACTGACAAGTGTACCTTTTCTGTAAAAAGGCTTACACAATACACTAACCATGCTTCCTGCAACCTAGAGATAAGGAAGTTGGTTAGCCACCTACCCCAAAATAGTACAGGTTGGAACCAGACAAGACAAGTTTCCACAACAAAGAATGCCATGCTGACCTAATACTCACCCCTCCATCTAAATATCCTAATGCACTACCATAGTAACGTTCCTGTCTACTAGCGCCATCTCGGTTCCACCTGCTTCTAACCCAGACCAGAACCAGCCTAGACAAGGAAAAAAAGGGGAATCCCAGCCAGACGTGGTGGCTCACGCTTGCAATCCCAGCACTTAGGGAGGCTGAGACAGGAGAATCGCGAGTTCAAAGCCAGCCTCAGCAATGGCGAGGCACTAAGCAACTAAATGAGACCCTGGCTCTACATAAAACACAAAATAGGGCTGGGGATGTGGCTCAGTGGTCGAGTGACCCTGAGTTCAATTCCCAGTACCAAAAAAAAAAAAGGGGGAATCCCATTTACAAGAGAAAGGTCATGAATAATACTTTCCTAAACTAAGACCTCTTCTTTCACAGACCAAACACTTAAAGGAAAACCCTTGACCTTAAGGCCTGGAGAAGTTGATTTGGGACCTTTTTTCACTTCTATTCTTTGGCCACGAATAAAAGTAATTTTTGATTCTCCTCTGGTACTCAGTTTTGTTATTGGCCTTACAACACCAAGAAAGGAGAAAGGACCCAGTTCAGGGTCAGATTCAGTGAAAAATTCTTTATATATTCTAGATATGAGTTCTTTATCAGATTTTAACAGTGGTCCACCTTATGCTGTGTATATATAGCCCTTGCCTCTCTGCTACTGCAACAATTTTTTTTGTGTGGTGCTGGGGATTGAACCCAGGGCTTTATGCATGCAAGGCAAGCACTCTACTAACTGAACTATATCCCCAGCCCCATGCAACTTATTTTATAAGTGGACATGTTTCTTTCTCTTCCTCTGTTTCTCCTTCTCCCTAATCTCTCTCCTTCCCTAATTTTAGGGAAAACAGATTTTTTCTTCCCCATCCTAGGCAGAGTTATCTGTCCATGAGTAGACACCCACCATAGGAAGGAAGTAATCCAGACTTTGGGGATGGCACCAGAAGATCTCAAAAATGACTATCTCCAAAATTAACGAGGGAATTACAACTCCTTTGGGGATGGCACCAGAAGATCTCAAAAATGACTGTCTCCAAAATTAACAAGGGAATTACAACTCAGAAAATTTGGAATGTAGCTTTTGAATCACCTCTTTAAAAGCTCCCCTCTCTCCTTGAAGGGCAGAATCACAGCCTTTTGGATAGGAGTCCCCTGTGTTTCTCCTTTGCCAGCAAAGCAATAAACCTTTTACCTTTTATCAAAACTGTGTTATTATTGGATTGGCATTGAGGACAAGGACTGAGCTTTCTCAACAAGATATGTGGATTTGAAATATTTTCCTCCCAGTCTGTAGCTTGTCTTTTCATTCTGTTATTAGGGGCTGTCTCAGAGCAAAAGTTCTTAATTTTAGTGAGATACAATTTATTGACCTTTATTTATGGGTCATGGTTTTGATATCATGTGTGAGAACTCTTTACCAAGTTTTAGGTCCCGAAGACTTTCTTCCACATTTTCTTTCAAAAGTTTGTACTTAGCCGGGCGCGGTGGCTCACGCTTGTAATCCCAGCACTTAGGGAGGCTGAGAAAGGAGAATCGCGAGTTCAAAGCCAGCCTCAGCAATGGCGAGGCACTAAGCAACTCAGTGAGACCCTGTCTCTACATAAAACACAAAATAGGGCTGGGGATGTGGCTCAGTGGTCGAGTGCCCCTGAGTTCAATCTCCGGCACCAAAAAAAAAAAAAAAAAGTTTGTACTTTGGGGACTGGAGTGGAATCAGTGATAGAGGGCTTGCCTAGCATGTATGAGGCTCTGGGTTTGAATCTCAGCACTAGGAAAAAAACAAGTTTATAGAGTGTGTGTGTGTGTGTGTGTGTGTGTGTGTGTAGCCAGGGATTGAACCCAGGAACACTTAACCACTAAATCACATCCCAGGTCCCCAGCCATTTTTATTTTTTCTTTTGAGACAGGGTCTCTCTAAGCTGCTGAGGGCCTCACTAAGTTGCTGTGGCTGGCCTCAAACTTGCAATCCTCCTGCCTCAGCCTCTCAAGTTTCTAGGATTACAAGTGTGTGCCACTGAACACAACACAATTTTATAGTTTTATATTTCACAATTAAGTTTGTGGTTCATTTTGACTTAATTTTTGTGTGTGGTTTGAGGTTTAGGTCCACATTTAAATTTTCCCTATGGATATCTAATTGCTAAAACACAATTTTTTGGACAGACTCTCCTTCCTGCATTGAATTTCTTTTTCATCATTGTAAAAAAAATCAGTTGAATTATTTCTGTGCATGTCTTTTGTTTTGTTTTGGTACTGGGGATTGAACTCAGGGGCACTTGACCACTGAGCCACATCCCCAGCCCTATTTTGTGTTTTATGTAGAGACAGGGTCTCACTGAGTTGCTTAGTGCCTCGCTGTTGCTGAGGCTGGCTTTGAACTCGCGATTCTCCTGTCTCAGCCTCCCTAAGTGCTGGGATTACAGGCTTAAGCCACCGCGCCCGGCTCTGTGCATGTCTTTTGGAGCTATCTATTCTAGTGTATTGACATGTGCATCTGTCCTTTCTCCAATACTACAATGTTATGAGCACTACAGCTATATAACACAAACAGTGCCTGACTTATGATGGTGTAACTTAGATTTTTCAACTGTATGATGGTGTAAAAATAATGCACATTCAGTAGAAATTGTATTTTCCATTTTGATCTTTTCCACACTAATGATATGCCAATGGTGCTCTTTGGTGATGATGGACATCAAAGCAGCCAGCCACAGCTGCCAATCAACCATACCATCATGAGGCAAAATAACCAAGACTACATTGCTCTGAGCCCAAGGTGAAGAAGTACCTCAGGGTACCTCAGGGGAGAAAGGCTGAGCAAAGGGATGCTTCTCAACTCATGGTGGGGTCAGGAAGCAGAGGGGTGGGGAAAGGGCAGCAGGGAAGATACACCCTTCACCCTCCAGTGACCCACCTCCTACTGCCATGCCCCATCTGCCTACAGTTAGTTACCATCCAGTTGGTAAATTCAAACTAGAATGAATGATTAGGTTTCAGCCCTCACAATTCATTTTACCTTGAAATATTCCTTAATTAGCAGGAGATTTTGAGGGACATCTCACATTGAAAACATAACACTTTAGAATTATTAAAAGAAAAGCTTTAGTTATTAATTTTTTTTTGTACTGGGAATTGAACTCAGGGGCACTTAACCACTGAACCACATACCCAGTTCTTTTTTGATATTTTATTTTGAGACAGGGTCCAATTGAGTTGCTTAGGGCCTTGCTAAGGTCCTGAGGCTGGCTTTGAACTTGTGATCCACCTGCCTCAGCCTCCCAAGCCATAGGGATTACAGGTGCAATCCCAGCTCATTATATTAAATTTAACAGAGTTTATTTGAGCAAAGAATGATTTATGAATTAGGCAATGCTCAAACCCAGAAGAGATTCAGAGAGCTCTACCCAGCTGTGTGAGCAGTAACACTTCATAAGCAGACCATGGAAGCAAAGTAGAGAGATGATCCTATTGGCTATAACCAGATGTTTATCTTATTTTGGTATGGTCTGACTAGTTGTATAAACCAATCAGCTGGTTGGCCATTTGTGAATGGCTGAGGGCTGTTTTGTTTTAAGTTATTTACAAGAAATGTTTCTAAGTTAAAATCTGGTTTGTTTATAGAAGAGCTCTGGTTATAGAGACAACCTTGGGCCAATAGTCTCCTGTTTATTTAGCTTTACCACATTTTCACTGTTTTCCTATGCTTGAGGGAACAATCCAATAAAATGCAACCGTATGAAGTATATATTTTGATGACTTCTGTTAAATTTATATATCTGTGTAGCCACCACCATAATCAAGTTACTGAATATTTTCATCAAAACAGAAAAATTTTTGTGTCCTTCCCAGTCAACACCTTCTTTCCATACCCATGCCAAGGCCACCCCTGATTTGCTTTCTGTCACTGTAGTAGGGTTTGCTTTTCCTTGGGGTCATGTAAGTGGAATTATATTAATTCATTTTTGCCTGGCCTCTGGCTAAGCATAACATTTTTGAAATTCATCTATGCTATTGCACATATGAATATTTAGTTCATTTTTTACTGATAAATAGTATTCTATTGTAGGGATATACCACAAAAATTGTTTACACATTCTCTTGTTGTGGTAGGTAGCCTTTAAGATGGCCCCAGTGAGCCGGCAAGCACTTAGGGAGGCTGAGACAGGAGAATCACGAGTTCAAACCCAGCCTCAGCAATGGTGAGGCACTAAGCAACTCAGTGAGACCCTGTCTCTAAATAAACACAAAATAGGGCTGGGGATGTGGCTCAGTGGTCGAGTGCCCCTGAGTTCAATCTCCAGTACCAAAAAAAAAAAAAAAAAGATGGCCCCAGTGATCACCACATTCTTGGTATTCACTCCCTTGGGCATTTCCCAGCACTGAATATAGACTGAACTCAATGACTTACTACCAACTAATATGAGACATTTAATAGCATATTTGGTATTGTCTTTTTACTTCTAGCCACCTTAATGGGTATTTTGTGGTAACTCATTGTGATTTTCTTTCACATTTCCCTTATGGCTGATGCAGAATATATTTTTATATGCTTGTTTGCTATTCAACATGTATTGTCTTAAGGCTGGGCATGTGGTATAGTGGTAGGGCACTTGCCTAGCATACACAAGGCCCTGGGTTTGATCCTTAGTAACACACACACACACACACACACACACACACACACACAGTGTCCATTCAAATCTTTTACTCCCTTAAAAATCAGGTTTTGGCTGGGGTTGATTGTAGCTGTGTTAGAGCACTTGTCTAGCATGTGTGAGGCACTGGGTTCGATCCTTAGCACTACATATAAATAAAATAAAGGTATTGTGTCCACCTACAACTAAAAATATTTTTAAAAATCAGATTTTTTTCTAATTTTTTTATTATTTTAAATTTTGGTACTGAGGATTGAATTCAGGGGTACTTGACCACTGAGCCACATCCCCAGCCCTATTTTGTGTTCTATGTAGAGACAGGGTCTCACTGAGTTGCTTAGTGTCTCACCATTGCTGAGGCTGGCTTTGAACTCGTGATTCTCCCGTCTCAGCCTCCCAAAGTGCTGAGATTACAGGTGTGTGCCACTGTGTCTGGCTTGTGTATTATTATAAGAACCCTTTACATACAAAGCATTTATTGGATATACTTTTTGCAAATACCCAGTCTGTAGCTTGCCCTTTAATTATGGTGATGTTGTATTTCACAGTAGACATTTTTAACTTTGATAAAGCTTAAATTACCAGTATATTTTCCCTTTTTTGTTCTTTTTAGATATACATGACTGTAGACTGTATTTTGACATATCGTACATACATGGAATATAACTTCCCATTCTAGTGGTTGTACATGTTATGGAGTTACACTGGTCGTATATTCATATATGAACACAGGAAAGTTATGTCTGATCCATTCTATTATCTTTCCTATTCCCACCTCCCTCCCTTCCCTTCATTTCCCTTTGTCTAATCCAGTGAACTTCTACCCCTGCCCCCTTATTGTGTGTTAGCATCCACATATCAGAGAGAACATTCAGCCTTTGGTTTTTTATAATTGGCTTATTTCACTTAACATGATATTCTCCAGTTCCATCCATTTACTGGCAAATACCATAATTTCATTCTTTCTTTATGGCTGAGTAATATTCAGTATTTTTTTTACTAGGGATTGAAGCTAAAGGCACTTTATCACTGAGCCACATACCCAGCCCAGCCTTTTCTTATTTCTTATTTTGAGACAAGATCTTGCTAATTTACCAAGGCTGTTTTCTAACTTGTGATTCTAATGACCAGTTTCTGGGATTACAGGTGTGCACTTCTGTGCCCAGCTATCAGTATTTTCATTTTGGTTCATGTTTTTTGATCCTGTATAAGATACCTATGCCTATCCCAAAGTTACCAAGATCTCCTACATTTTATTATAGAAATCTTATGGTTTTAGTTGTATAGTTTGGCCTGTTTTTGTTGTGATTTTAGTGTTCCCTACAAAGTTTGTGTTGAAATTTGGTTGCCATTATAACAGTATTGAAAGGTGAGACATTTAAGAGGTGACTGTGTCATGGAGGTTTCACCCTTGTAAATGGATTAATGCCATTATCATGAGAGTGGGCTCCTGATATTGGCCTGATTTCCTCTTTCTATCTTGTGCATGCTTGCTTGTCCTTTCTGTCACATCATGGCACAGCACAAAGGCCCTCAGCAGATCCCAGTGTTACATTCTTGGACTTCCCATCCTCCAGAACTATGTGCCAAATAAACTTCTATTGTTTATAAATTACCCAGTCTGTGATATTCTGTAATAGCTGAAGAAAATGGACTAAGAGCCGGGCGCGGTGGCTCAAACCTGTAATCCCAGCACTTAAGGGAGGCTGAGACAAGAGAATCGCGAGTTCAAAGCCAGCCTCAGCAATGGCGAGGCGCTAAGCAACTCAGTGAGACTCTGTCTCTACATAAAAGACAAAATAGGGCTGGGTATGTGGCTCAGTGGTCGAGTGCCCCTGAGTTCAATCTCCAGTACCAAAAAAAGAAAATGGACTAAGACCGATACCTATTTCATAATAATTTTTGTGAGACAGGCACAGTGGTACATACCTATAATCCCAGTGATTCAGAAGCCTGATGCAGAAGGATCACAAGTTTGAAGGCAACCTTGGCAACTTAGCGAGACCTTGTCTTGAAAACAGAAATAAAAAAGGGGTGAGGCTGGGATTGTGGCTCAGTGGTAGACTGCTTGCCTAGCATGCGTGAGGCACTGGGTTCGATTCTCAGCACCATGTATAAATAAATGCATAAAATTAAAGGTCCATTACGAAATAAAAAATATATATATATATAATTTTTTTTAAAAAGGGGCTGGGGATGTGGCTCAGTGGTTAAGCACCCCTGGCTTCAAACCCTGGTAACAAAAAATAAAATAAAAAAAAATAAAAAGATACAACAATAAAAATGAGATTAATAAAAGAGAAAAATGATAGTAGCAGAAAGTAAAAAATGAGAGAAGGAAAACAAGGAAAAAAGAAGAAAAGAAAGGAAAGGAAAAAGAAAAAATATGATTACTAAAAGGAGGACAAAAGAGAGAAGAAACAAACACAAAACAGAAACAAGGGTTGGGAATGTGGCTCAGTGGTAGAGCGCTTGCCTCGCATGTGTGAGGCGCTGGGTTCGATCCTCAGCACCACATAAAAAAATAAAATAAAGATATTGTGTCCATCTACAACTAAAAAAATATTTTAAAAAATTAAAAAAACAGAAACAACAAAAAATGTATTAATAAAAAATAAAAATTTCCTGTCTGCCAAAGTGCTCAAATGAATGGGCAAGAGTGAATATTTGCAGCCTGTGCTGAAACTTTGGTTTCTCTCTGTGTCTTCTTGGGCTGTGTACCCCTTGGACATTCTGTAGGCCATCTTTTCACTTTCTTAACATAATTTTTGGAAACAAAAAGTTTCTGTGTGTGTGTGTGTGTGTGTGGTATCAATGACTGAACTCAGGGGAGTTCTACCACTGAACTGTATCCCCAGATCTTTTTATTTTTATTTTGAGACAAGGTCTTGCTAAGTTACTCTGGCTGTTCTCAAATTTGTGATCCTCCTGCCTCAGCCTCCTGAGTCACTACGATTACAGGCTTGCACCACCACACACAGCAAAACTTTTATGTTTTGATAAAATTTCATTATTTATTCCGATTTTCTATTTCTTCTTCCCTTTTTTATTTAAGGTTTCAGTTCTGGAGTTTGAACCTAGGGGGCACTCTACCACCACTGATCTATATCTCCAGACCTTTTTATTTTTTTTGTTTGGACTGGTCTAAGTTGCTGAGGCTGGCCTCCAACTTGTGATTCTCCAGCCTCAGCCTTCTGAGTCATTGGTAGTACAGGTGGACACCACTAGCCTTTCTCCCTGTTAAATACAGGTGTTTATAGTTCTAAATTTCCCTCAAACAACTGCTTTAGACAACTTTCCATAGACTAGACTACCTACCTTTTTTCCAGAAGCCCAAGTCCCTATCCCTTTAAGTTGTATATAAGAATCATGCCCTTCTTTAAGTTGAATAGTTCAATTTCTGTGTTCTTTTTTCCTTTTATCTATTTATTTTCAGTTTATTTCATAGACTAAAATTATCAAATTTTAGCCGGGCGCGGTGGCTCAAGCCTGTAATCCCAGCACTTAGGGAGGCTGAGACAGGAGAATCACGAGTTCAAAGCCAGCCTCAGCAATGGCGAGGAGCTAAGCAACTCAGTGAGACCCTGTCTCTACATAAAACACAAAATGGGGCTGGGGATGTGGCTCAGTGGTCGAGTGCCCCTGTGTTCAATCCCCAGTACCAAAAAAAAAAAAAAATTATCAAATTTTCAGAAGGAAAAAGTAAATTAAAACCCTTCAGGCCAGAGATGTATGTAGCTCAGTGGTAAAGCATCCCCCATTATGCATGAGGCCCGCATTCATTCCCTAGCACCACTACAAAACAAAACAAAACATTCCCTACAGTTTTGGTGACCCAGATGGGACGATAAATATCACTGCTCATTTCAGAGGCTGTGGCTGGGGACCCTGAACCCTGACTAAACTGGTCTATGCAATTAACAACAATGGTTATTTTACCAAGGATGTGCCTGGAATGTCTACTTTAAAGAATTGAATGACTACTTTAAAGAACGGAGGATTGACTTTATAAAGCCAATAGTAGCCCATGGAGAAACTGGCATTAGGTGGTGTCCGTTATCTAGAATCAAGACCCTAGCAGCTTCATTTACCCAGAAAAAGGGGACCAGAAACTCTCCTCACCTGGAAGATGAGTTCAAACACAGCAAAAGACAGAGACAGAGTAAAAGTTCCTACAACGCAGTGGCTGGGAACTCTCTGGTCTAGATGCCTATAACTGGCTGCATCTGGAGATCAAAAGAAGAGGCAGGAAGAAAAGTGGAGAAAATGGGAAGGGAGAGTAAGAAGGGATAGCCAGCCCCCAACTCCACCCCGGCCTGTCTCCTCCTGGGAGAACTCTCAGAATACTTCCCACCACTTGGGTAACCTGCTATGTCCTCCCTCCCTGCTCTGTCCTCCTCCCTTGGGTTGTGAACTTGAGGTGTCTGAGCCCTTAGCCCCACATCCAGTCAAGGGCCAGCATAATAGTATCTGTCCAAACACACAAGAGTCTCCATAGGGTACAGGGGAGAGACTTGGGGAGGGTCCTGGGCCTGAGAGGGGAAGGGGATTCTTCCAGGAGGAGAAGTGTGACCACTAGTGTAGATGACACTCTCCTGAGGTCTGGTTTGAACCAAGGGGCCCATGTAAGGATTTAGCTTACATGTCACTCCATGGGGATCACACCTAGAAACCTCCCTTTCCTCAGCTAATTAGATAGGCAAGTGCCAGGGGGTGCGGTGATGAAGGGGAGGCCTCAGAACTGGCCACAAATCCCTAGATAAGACCCCTATTCCCCACCAAATCCCCATGAGCTGGAGTCAGCCAGGGAGCTTAAAACACCAGGGCAATACTTCCTCACATCCTGCTGTGGTCCCTTCACATGACTTTCCTGCATTTCTTGCCCTTGAGGTTCCCAGACCACCAGTGACCCGGAGTTTCTGCCTGCCAGGGTCAGGCCCTCATGTGATTTGACACACTGGAGTATCCTCACCCTCACTTTGGCTTCTCCCAGGCCTCTGCTTCTCCAGGCGTAAGAGCCAGAGACCTAGGTTGGAAACACTTGAAAGGCACAACTCGAGTGGCCAGTCCCCTTGGAGCCTGAGGACACCAACACCTCCATTTGTGGATCACCCAGTACCTGAGCTCTCAGTGCCCTGGGTGAGACAAACAATAGAACCTGTCCCTGATGGACAGTGAAGCGATGGAGCTGCCCTGGATCCCAGAACCTCAGAAGGCAGAGCAGGCATGGAAACCACTCTTTTTCTTGGTCTCTGTTTGGGAAGTATGTCTGCTGGATTACAAAATAACCCTTTGGTCTCCATGTGGCTGGGCCCCAGGAAAAGAGTCAAATGTAGCAACTGGAAGAATTTGTATGAAAATACCAGCTTCCTTTAAAGTTAAAAAAAAGCCCCCAAGGGGGAGGGTGGAAGAAATCCCATAAATATTAGTATGTTCAGTTTTTATTTTTGTTTATCTTTGAGTATTTTCTATAATTTTTTTTTGTAACGGGATTAAACACAGGGGCACTCAAACACTGAGCCACATCCCAGCCCTTTTTTATATTTTATTTTGAGACGGGATCTTGCTAAGTTACTTAGGACCTTGCTAAGTTTTAAGGCTGGCTTTGAACTTTTCATCTTCCTGCCTCAGCCCCCAGGGCACTGGGCTTACAGTCATGAGCCACCATGCCCGGCTATCTTTGAGTATTTTCTTATTGATTTTTGCGATATGTTTTTGAGGCAACAGTTAGTCAGGAATATATTGTTTAATTTCTATGTAGATGTGAATTTATAGTTTTTCTTCTCTTACTGACTTCTTATTTCATTCCATTGGAGTCAGCAAACATATTTTATATGATTTCATTTCTTCAAATTTATTGAGGCTTGTTTTATGGTTTAGCATATTATCTATTCTGGAAAATATTTCATGTACACTTGAGGAATGTGCTTTCTTACTGCTGTTGGGTGGTATGCTGTTTTTCTATTTACTTGTTGATCTTTTGCCTAGTTGTTCTAGTCGTAATTGAAAGAGGAATACTGAAGTCTCCAACTGGTGTTATTGAGTTGTCCATTTCTCACTTCAATTCAGTAAGTTTTTGCTTTGTGTATTTTAGGGCTGTGTTGTTAGTTGTAAGGAGATAGACCTCTTGATAAAAAGCATGGTCAAATAATTTGCACACATGCCTTAAAACTATCACAACAGTTGAAGAAATTAAACTTTGGAGACTTTGCCAAGGTCGTTTTTTTTTTTTTTTTTTTGTAAGCATAGAACTTCTCAGTGTGAATTATACTGTTTCTCAGCTTGAAAGTGAAGGAATTGGAGAATTGGAGTAACCATTACAGACCTCCATCTCTTTTCCCTTGGTTTGTCTCAGCGGAGGCTGGAGAGCACCATCTAAGAGACATCTTAAAACGGGGACTCAACCTTTCCCAGGATGGACTGTTTTCCTCCACTCCAGGCCAAGGTAAGGGGCTGCTGCTACTTCACTTGTTTTCCCTCTACTATATTACCTTCAAAGGAGGGCAACCCAACTGGGAAGATGTGGCTAAAGAATTATTATAGAGCAGTGGTACACTCCTGTAATTTCAGCTGCTCTGTAGGCTGAGGCAGGAGGATCCCAAGTTCAAAGCCAGCCTCAGCAACTTAGTGAGGCCCTAAGCAACTCAGCAAGATCTTTTCTCTAAATAAAATATTAAAAAGGGCTAGGGATGTTGCTTAGTGCTTAAGTGCCCCTGGGTTCAATCCTTGGTACCAAAAAAAGAAAATAATTATTATAGAATCTATTTCAAAGTAGGGGTAAACAGGCCTCTCCAACAGCCAACAGGGTATGGTCTGATCTTCAGAAAAGATCTCAAATTTTAGATTTTTGAAGTTGTTTACAATAATTCATACATTCATATAATTGTACTAGGTGATAAAAATGTTTATTAAATGTAAATATTTGAAATATATGAAAAAAATATAATATTTTACTATCTTAGGATCCTTAGAAAATGTGAATTTAGATCTTTCTAAATCTCAGAGAAATCCCATTTGACAATGTAGCTGGAAAAGACTTGATAAAGGCTAACTTGTACATTACTCAGGAGAGAAGAAAACTTACCCACCCTCCTCAGTCTCAGTGGTTTAAGTGTCAGAATCTGGGATAAGCAAACTGATTATTAATAACAAGAGACTAAGAGATGAATTTTCTTCCCATCCCATTGCATACCTGCTGTCTGAACTGCACAGGAGCTGGGGCTGGGCCCGGCCTTAAGGGTGAGCTCCAGTTATTTTTGAGAATATTCCACATACGTCAGAGGCTAGAACAAAGAGTGTTGAGGACCAAGGCTTACGCAGTTTCTTGGAGGTGCAGTTTCTTTGTCCCTTCAGAAGGCCTGGGGACCTCAGGCATAGGGGGAAAAGAGCAATGACTCTCCTCCACCACCTAGTGGTGAGACTCTTGGGAACCCATTCCCATGGATGTTCCCTATTGTCCTAGATTAACCTCCTTGGCACACTATGGAACAACCCCTGTTGATTCAGGAGGTTCAGTTACAAAAGTTTCAATGTGCCCCCTTCCAGGTTCTCTCTGCCTTCAGGAGGACAAACAGTTATGGAATCCTTAGGAGAATGTTTTCAGCCTGGTTTGAAGAAGCTAGGTCTCTCCTAGGTCCTTTACCTCCCTGTGTTTACTGATAGCCTCAATACTCAGGCAGGTATTAACAATTGCCATATAACATTCATGGAACATGCCTAAAAAGAAAACTCCTTGCTGGGCATGGTGGTGCACACCTGTAATCCCAGTGGCCTGGGAGGCTGAGGCAGGAGGATCACAAGTTCAAAGCCAACCTCAGCAACTTAGCAAGACCTTGTCTCAGAATAAAATATAAAACCAGCTGAGAATGTGGCTCAGTGTTTAAGCACCTCTGGGTTCAATCCCTGGTAACTCCCCACCAAATTTCTTTATACCTTTATTTTGTTTATTTATTTTTATGTGGTACTGAGGATCGAACCCAGTGCCTCACATGTGTTAGGCAAGCTCCCTACCACTGAGCTACATCCCCAGCCCCTAATTCTTTTTTAAATAGAGAAAAAATTCTTATCAAGGGAAGAGGGAGTATAAAAGTACAGGGACACAGACAAGGGAGTATTCCAATCTCCCTGTTGCTGCTCCTTCAGAAGAATAATCCTAAAGATAGCCAGGCATGGTGGGGCACACCTGTAATCCCAGCACTTTGGGAGGCTGATACAGGAGAATCACGAGTTCAAAGCCAGCCTCAGTAATGGTGAGGTGCTAAGCAACTCAGTGAGACCCTGTCTCTACATAAAACACAAAATAGGGCTGGGGGTGTGGCTCAGTGGTTGAGTGCCCCTGAGTTCAATCCCCAGTACCAAAAAAAGAAAAAAAGAAAAAAGAAAAGAAAAGAAAATCCTAAAGATATTAAAGTAATTGAAAAGCCAAAGACTGTATTCTAAATTTGTATCCACAAATAGAATTCTTATTTTGTAGTCATTAGGATACTTGACAAATTTTATAACATGTCTTTAAAAAAAAACTTGTATGAGCCAGATGCTGTGGCACATGCTTGTAATACCAGGCAGGAGGACTGCAAGTTCAAGGCCAGCCTCAGCAATTTAGGGACATCCTGGGTTCAATCCCCAGGATCAAAACCGAACAACAACAGAATCCTTGAGCTTTGAAAGAAGAAATGGAAACATATTTTCTAGTCACAATACAGCCAAACCAAGAGAAGGAAAATGACAACACTGTATAGCTTTTGGGTTAAAGGGGAATTATAAGGAAAAATGCAACAACAACTTTGAAGTCATCTATAAAAACATTCTACTTGAAGCTGGGTGTGGTGGTGGCACAAGCCTGTAATCCTAGTGACTTGGGAGGCTGAGGCAGGAGGATTGTAAGTTCAAGGCCAGGCTTGGCAATTTGGCAAGACCCCATCTAAAAATAAAAAAATAAAAATAGCTGAGGACAGTTCAGTGTAGCATGCCCCTGCATTCAATCCCCAGTACCAAAATTAAAATCTATATCAAAATGATGGAATATGACCAAAGCCACACTTAGAGGAAAATCCATAGAATGAAATGCTTTTATTTAACAACAAAGAATGCAAATACAATATGCTGGATATTTATTAAAAGCTTATACTCTATAAGACTTGAACAAAATATATTGCCTTTAATTTTCATAGTACTTATGAAGTGGGTACTGGTTTTTTTCCTTCACAACAGTTAGGAGGTAGGTAATGTATATGCCCTAATTATGCACATCTAACTGTGTAATCTGTTTCCAAGAACTGCTTCACATGCTTCTCAATTCAATGCCACAGATACTAATGCTTACTGTAAACAGGGCACTGTAACAAAGAGATGTTCAAAGGTGTTCTTTATCCTGTAAAAATAATGTGTGTTTCTGATGTATATGAGGGGAAAGAGGCATATCATACTATGATTACAACTAAGCCTACCAGCTAAAATTAACTGTATTAAATGCTAAAAATAATGCATAATTACAGCTCTGTGTTTGTGGACAGAGAAATGAATCCAGCTTGGGATGGGGATAGGAATCAATTGTGGTGCTTGTCACCACTATTCAGGGAAGCAGCTCTAGGTTGTTCAAACAATTACTTAATGCAAGAGAAGCAGTAAGAGCATATACATTTCCATTTTATTAAAATATTATATAAATACAGAGCAGTTGGGCACATCTATTCTAAGGCACTGTTCTGGTTTGAATGCAATTCCACAAGAGAGAAAGAGAAGCCATTACATTCTGCATTTTTTATCTCTACATTCAGACTCCTCCCATGTTACATGTTTATTGCTACTGGGATCTCAATTTAACCCCAGACTTATAGCAGCATCATACAGGGACCTGGATGTTGAGAATTAAAGACACATCCCGGCTCTGGCACTTGATATGATTTGGCACTTAATTAAAAACTCTCTTGTATTGTTGTCCATTTGTTTCCCAACTCTTGTTTAACTACAGATATTATAAACTCTTTATGAGCCTGATCCATGAATTATATTTCTTTACTAGGTTCCATTAAGCCCAGGACTAGTTAGGCACATAGTAGATACCCCCAAAATACTTATATATCACTTCCAAGAATGTCAATGCAATAGAAGAGATACACTTTCCCTAGTTCTGGTTTAAGGAAAGGATGACTGGATATCTTCATAAAGGGAAAATGCTTGAATGTCCTATTTCTTGTATCTTATAGCAAGGAATTAGGCTCAATGAATATTTTCACATAGTAACAGCTTTAACTCATACGACTTCTTCCCTCACTATGAGAATTGGAGTTGTTACCATGACTATATGAGAATGTTTATATAAGTAGTAATTGTGTGTGTGTATGTATCATTATAAGATTATAAGTAAAATTAAAGGAGTTTGAGAATCACTGGGCAATTTACAATTTATCTGAATGAGTGACCCTCAATTCCTTAAAATGATGTGTGTATGAGTCTGTGTGTATATGCTACGTGGTGTGTGTGTGTGTGTAATTATGAGTAAAATTCAAAGAGGTTCAGAATCACTGGGCAATTGTCTGAATTAGTGATCCATATCTCCTTAAAATGATGTGTTGTATGTTTTGTATATTATACAAAAGATGTATATCTTTGAAGAAATTTCCATAATACCCTTGAAATAACTGGAGATAACTAGCTTGGGAGCAACAGGACTACACTGATAGCTATAGAAATATTTATTTAAGGCAGTGTGTTCCAAGGGATATTTGCAGAATACTAGTTCCATACGTTATAACTAGGTGTATATGAAAAAGGTTCTGGGGCCAATAAGTTTGGAAAACATTAAGCCCAAAGAGGTGCTTTATCCTCCTGTAGTAGAGGACCTCTCTGAGATTCTCATACACCAATGTGCATTACAAGTGTAGGAAGGAGAAACAGCAGGAAGCAGTTTCCAAACTTAGTTGCAAAATATCTTGCAGAATTAAGTGTGCCATGACACATACTTACAGAGACAATGAATTTTAAAAATGTGTAACATTTCAAAAGCACTGGAAGACACATAGGTGAATATCAAAGGAGAGTGAAAAACCCATTGATACTGGTTCTCTAGTCAACTGAAAATTAAATTCTACTTGTACAACTTTAACTGTCAAGTGGATTCTTCCAGATCTATAGCTTAATTACCAAATCAATAATTTTTTCTAAGCACCATCACCATAGACTTTCAACTAAGCAGACCTTGGCAAACTGAAAAGTGAAAGTTACAATATTAATTTACTTAAGCATAAAAATTTCAATGGAAATAACCCTATTTTTACCAGGCTAATGATATCCTGCTTCATCCTTGTGTTCCTTACACATTTTATTGTTTGATGAAATGCACTGTCTCCTTTCTTGCCACCTGGGGCACATCTAAAGCTCTGAGTTCATAGTTACCTTTAATAATTTCACAGAAGAATAAGTATTCTATTACAGATATGTCAGCTAGACATTGTTATCCATCATATTGACCCCACCCGTAAAAGTCATCCTTTATGTTTATACTTAGGATATGGTTGCCTTGGAACACGAAGTTTTCCATGGTAATAAAAAAAGAGTTGTGGAGACAGAATAAATCAAATCTAGGATAGCTGCAAGAATAGGTAGATAATCTATAACTCATATGCCTTGTAAGATAAGTTTAAAAAATAGCCTTCCCCCGCCCCAAAATGCTGTGCTCCTAAGTTCAAAGAGGTTCTTACAAGGTTGCTGCATGTTATGACTTTTTTTGGAGCTAATAGTAATCTCTGTAGGACCTGTTTCCCTTAAGAATTCTTAAAGAAGTCCTCTAAAGTGAGTAACTTGGTGCATAATAAGGCCTGCTCTCTGTCTGAAGCTTTTAGAACAATGACTACACTTGTATGGCTTCTCCCCTGTATGGATTCTTAAATGAATAACGAGGCTTGGTCTCTGTCTAAAGCTTTTCCCACAATAATTACATTTAAAAGGTCTCTCTTCAGTATGTGTTCTCTGGTGCAAAGTAAGTGCTGTCAGTCGACTAAAACTCTTCCCACAATTATGACATCTATGAGGTTTTTCACCTGTATGAGTTTTCAGATGTCTCTTAAGACTTGATCCATGACAAAAACTTTTTCCACACTCCAGGCATTTATATGTTTCTTCTTCAGAATGTGTTCTCTGGTGCCCAATAAGGTGTGACCTTCGAGTGAACCGCTTCTTACATACAGTGCATTCATAGGGTCTCTCCCCTGTATGAAGTCGTTGGTGTCTATAAAGGTCTGAACTGCGGAGGAATCTTTTTCCACATTCAGGACATTTGTGAGGTTCCTCTCCTGAATGAATTCTCTGGTGTCCAGTAAGTTGTGACTTCCGAGCAAAACATTTTCCACACTGAGGACATCGGTGAGGTTTCTCTCCTGGACTCTTTTTCTTTTGGGGCCTAGGGTTGAGAGGTTCTTCCACATTGGAACTCTCAGGTGTCTCTCCTAGAGTGGGGTTCTGATGTTCCACAAGTTTTTCTAAATCTGTCTGTAAATCCTCTGGGGGTGGCTCCCACTGATTTTCTAACTGTACATAGTCTTTTTGCAAGATGGGACCATGTAGAGCATTCCCCTCTAACGTTACAACAAATGGATACATATTCTCCATTTTTTTCTGTTTTGAAGAATCTTCTTCATTTTCTAACCCAATCTCAAAACCTAAAAGAAGAAATAGAAAATTGCCAATGTCATCATGTTCCAAAAGAGGAGAAAAACTGAAGGAAAATAGACTCATATTAAACCATTAGCAGGAATGAAGAAATTCCTAAATGGAATTCCTAGCTCCTTACCCCAATTAAGTTGAAATTTTCTTTTCCTTCTTCTCTAGTATATTAGTGGACAATCACTTACCTATCTTAGAATCAAGTAATTGTTTCATTTCTTTGGAATCTTGTAATTCTTTCACCCATGGCTCTTCTCTATGCTCTAGTGGGAAGGTCACATCAAGCTTTGGTAATGAATATCCTGGTCAAAGAAGGAAAGCATGATAGTTTGATTCATCAAAGGTTATTCTAGAACTTGGGTTGATTTCTTGGACACAAGGGCCTCTTAATATCTACTTCCTCCTCAGTTACTACTACTTCATCTGGAGTCACAGGAAGTTTTTAATTTTTATTTATTTATTTGTTTGTTTAGTTATTTATTTTAGTATATTTGGTACTGGGAATTGAACTCAGGGGCACTCGACCACTGAGCCACATCCCCAGCCCTGTTTTGTGTTTTATGTAGAGACAGGGTCTCACTGAGTTGCTTAGTGCCTCACCCTTGCTAAGGCTGGTTTGAACTCGTGATTCTCCTGTCTCAGCCTCCCTACGTGCTGAGATTACAGGCATGCGCCAACAAACCCAGCTAGTTTTTTTATTTTTTAAGATAAGAACAAAAGAAAAATGAAAACATTCTTTTGTGCTCACTTCAAGGTTGTTCTCTAATCTATGGGAGGTGAATGAATCAACTGTGTGCTGACATCAATGCACTAAATTACTTCTGTGTCTATTTTCTTGTGGAGTGGTAACCAGGAATTGAATCCAGGGGTACTTTACCACTGAGCTACATCCCCCAGATCTTTTTTTTTTAATTCTGAGATTTTATATGTGTCCCTCAGAGGTCCATGTGTTAAAGGTTTGGTCTCCAGCTAGATGCTGTTGGGAGGTGGTGGAAATTTAAGATGTAGGACCTAGTAGGACATTTTTTTTTTGTACTGAGGATTGAACTCAAGGGCACTCGACCACTGAGCCACATCCCCAGCCCTATTTTGTGTTTTATGTGGAGACAGGGTCTCACTGAGTTGCTTAGTGCCTCGCCATTGCTGAGGCTGGCTTTGAACTCACGATTCTCCTGTCTCAACCTCCCCACTAGTGGGACATTTTATGTTATTGGGAAGTGTACCCTTGAAGGGAATTGTGGGACCCTGATCTCTTCCTCTTTTTTATTCCTGGCCATGAAGTGAACAGTCGTTCCACCATACATTTCCACCATTATGTGCTGCCTGGCCATAGGCCCAAAGCTTCATCAGACTGAAAACTCCAAAATTGTAAGTCAAAGTTGATTATCTTAGGTATTTGTTACAGTAATGGAAAGCCCACAAATACAGCTTTTGTTTTTCAACTCTAAAATTTCCATTTTATTTTTCTAATTTCTATCTTTATTGATATTCTCTATATGATATAATATTATCATAACTTCCTTTACTTCTTTAATTGTGGTTTTTTCAAGTTCTTGGAATATAGTCATAATGGCTACTTTGAAGTGTTTTTCTATTAAATATGATCTCCAGTCATTTTTATTAATGGACTATGTTGCCTGATTTCCTCATAAAATTTTATTGGTAATTGAACATTTTAGATAATATATTATAGCAACTTTGTGCCATTCCCCAAGGTGTTTCATTGTTATTTGCTTATTTACATCAAATGACTATAATTTTAGTGAAGTCTATCCCTCTGCAAGGCTCACTATTATTAAGCAATGTTAACCTGACATCACTCTTCCTGGGGCACATTCTCAGGTATGCACAATCTCCCTAGAATGATAGTTATCAGGACAGCAGAAATATATTAAAAGAAATAATGACCCCAAATTTCCCAAGTACATTGAAAAACATTAATGTGCATATCCAGGAAGGGACACACTGATAATTTTATGTGACTTCAAGAAATCCACAAGGGCTTCATGAAAAAAAAAAAGACTTCACTTCCCAAGAAAAATTTCAAGTATCACAAAACAAGAAATCTGCGTCACTGGATGGTAAACAACACAGAGCAAGGGCATGCAGTAAACACGCACAAGAAACAAACAGTATGTCTATCACACACAAAGCCATCCAAGCTCTTCAGGTCATATGAAGGCCTCCACCTTTTTGGTAGCAGCATGAATTTTAAGTAGGAAAAACACAGGAGACAGATGCACAGATAAAATAAAGATCCTAAGTTACACAAAAGGATAAAACCTTAAGAGGCAGGAAGAGAAAAACGATTCATCAGTTACATGAGGGAATAAAAAGTTGAGTTCTTATCAGAAACAATGGAGGCTAGAAGGCAGTGGGAAGACATATTCTCAAAGTATTCAAAAAAAAATGAAAACTGTATGCCAGGCATGGTTGTACATGCCTGTAATCCCAGCAACTTGGGAGGCTGAGGCAGGAGGTTCACAAGTTTGGAGCCAGTCTCAGAACTTTGGTGAGGCATTAATTAACTTAGTGAGACTCTGTCTCAAAATAAATAATAAAGCTAGGGATATAGCTCAGTGGCAAAGAATCTTTGGGTTCAATCCATAGTACCTTTAAAACTGGCAATCAAGAATCTTATAACCAGCAAAGCTATGTTTCAAAAATGAATATGCAAGGGCTGAGGATATAGTTCAGTGCTTCCCTAACAAGCATGAGGCCATGGATTTGATTCCCAGTACTAAAAAATAAATGAATATGCAATAAAGATATTCATGAGAAAAAAACTGAGAGAATTCAAATTTAGCAGACTTACCTAAAAATATATATATGTATATATACATATATAAAATATGTAACATATATTATAAATTATGTTTTATGTAATAGATATTATATAATACATAGAGTTTAAAAAAACATTAAAGGAAGTTCCTCATCTGTGCAAGTAACACCAGATAGTAACTGGAATCCACATGGAAAAATAGCACAAATAAAGGAGATTAAGGAATGAGAATGAAGTATAAATAAATAAAAAATTACACTTCTTTCTTTTAAAATATTTTTACAAAACAAGTGCTACAATATATAGAAATGTAATGTATTTGTCAATAATAGCACAAGTGAGGTGGGTGAGAGCAAAGTTGTATTGGTCTGGATGATTCCAATTAGTTACTCAAATCCACAGGAACAAATGAAAAAAATAAAAAGAAATGAAGCCAGGCGCAGTGGCACATGCCTACCATCACAGCAACTGGGGAGGCTGAGGCAGGAGGATATCAAGATCAAGGCAAGCCTTGGGAACTTAGAGATCCTGTTTCAAATTAAAAAAGTAAAAAAGGTTGGGGATGTAACTCAGTGGTGAGGGGCCCCTGGGTTCAATCCTCAGTATCACACACACAAAAAAAACCCCCAACCAAATCTATTGAAAGTAAAGGATGGAAAAATACATATCCTGTAAATAACATCCACAAGATGACAAAATGCAGATATTAAAACAAAAAATGCAACTAAAGAAGATCATTTTATGATAAAAGCATCAATATATCAGGAGGAGAA
This sequence comes from Xerus rutilus, assembly GCA_028644305.1. Lineage (NCBI taxonomy): Eukaryota > Metazoa > Chordata > Mammalia > Rodentia > Sciuridae > Xerus > Xerus rutilus. The sequence goes on from CM053417.1 coordinate 16,077,860, forward strand.
AACAGTTATGTGTATGCAGTTAATTAAAGAGTATCAAAATATGAAGCAAAAAAATGACAGAAATAGAAGAACTAGACAATTCTAAGGTGTAGAAGTTGGGCACTTCAGTAACTCCTGCATTAATGGATAGAAAATCTGATTAAATATAGAAGACAAAGAAAATATCATAAGTTAAACATGGCAGATGTTCACAAAACACTCTACCCAACAACAGTAGAATATACATCCTTCATAAGTACAAACAGAAAATTCTCTAGGACAGATGAGATGCTATACCATAAAAAAATGTTCAGAGAAAACTCAAATTACTATAATCAGAAATGGGGCTGGGATTGTAGCTCAGCGGGGCTGGGGTTGTAGCTCAGCGGTAGAGCGCTTGCCTCGCATGCGTGAGGCCCTGGGTTCGATCCTCAGCACCACATACAAAGCAATAAAATAAAGACATTGTGTCCATCAACAACTAAAAAACTATTTAAAAAAATATTAAAAAAAAAGAAATGAAAGAGGCAACACTATCACTAACCTTACAAAAGAATTATATAGGAATACCATAAACAAATGCATGAAAATAAGTCAGATGATTTAAATGTAATATACAAATCTCTAGAAACACATACACGTACCCAAACTGACTCAGAAGTAGAAAATCTGAATAGACTCAAAACTAGTAAGGAGATGTAATTAGTAATAAAAACACTTTCCACAAAGAAAAGGCCAAGCCCAAGATGGCTTCACTTGTGAAACCTACTAAACATTTAAAGAATTAACACCAATTCTACATAATCTTTTCCTGAAAATAGAAGAGAATGGAATACTTTCCAACTCACTCTACTGGCATAAGGAAAAAAGGTATCAATAGAATAGAATTGATAACCCAGAAATAGGCCTTTACATTTATAATCAATGGATTTTTCTTTTTGAGGCTGAGTACCAGGGATTGAACTCAGGGGCACTCAACCATTCAGCCACATCCTCAGCCCTTTTTTGTATTGTATTTAGAGACAGGGTCTCACTGATTTGCTTAGTGCCTCACTGTTGCTGAGGCTGGCTTTGAATTCTGCCTCAGCCTCTAGAGCCGCTGGAATTATAGGCATGTGCCACCACCCCGGGCTATAATCAATGGATTTTTGATAAAGGTGCCAAGAAAATTCAATAGAGAAAGAGTAGTTTCCTGAATAAATGGTGCTCAACAACTGGATATCCATATGCAAAAGAATAATGTTGGTTCCCTGTTTAAAGTATGTATTTTAAATGGATCAATGACCAATGTAAGATATAAATCCATAAGAGGAGCATAAGTTTAAATTTTTGTGACCTTGATTTAGACAACAGTTCTACAAATATGACATTGAAAGTACAAGCAAAAAAAGAAAAAAACTACAATTCTTGAAATACTTTAAAAAAACAGAAGAGAGCCGGGTGCAGTGGCTCAAGCCTGTAATCCCAGCAGTTTGGGAGGCTGAGACAGGAGGATCGCGAGTTCAAAGCCAGCCTCAGCAATGGCGAGGTGCTAAGCAACTCAGTGAGACCCTGTCTCTACATAAAACACAAAATAGGGCTGGGGATGTGGCTCAGTGGTCAAGTACCCCTGAGTTCAATCCCCAGTACCAAAAAAAAACAAAAACAAAAACAGAAGAGGAGGGCTGGGGATGTAGCTCAGTAGCAGAGCCCTTGCCTTGTACATGCAAGGTCCTGCATTCAATCCTCAGCACAGTGTCCCCCCCCAAAAAAAAGCAGGGCTGGGGTGGTTGGTGGCTCAGTGGTAGAGTGCTTGCCTAGCATAGGTGAGGCCCTGGGTTTGATCCTCAGCACCACATAAAAATAAATAAATAAAAGTTATTAAAAATACAAATTAAAAAAAAAAAAGCAAATGAGGAAAGACTTTCCAACTCATGCTATGAGGCCCTTATTGCTGTGACAAGAAAAGATATATAGACAAGACCATAGACCAGTACATCTTCTGAATATGGGTGTAAAAATCTTCAACAAAATGTTAGCTAAATGAATCTAGTAATACATGGTAAGAATTATACGCCAGGTATTTATTCCAGGAATTCAGAGATGATTTATCATTAAAGATTAAGATAGGGGCTGGGGATATAGCTCAGTTAGTAGAGTTCTTGCCACACATGCAGAAAGCCCTGGGTTCAATCCCCAGCACCACACACACACAAAAAGATAACATAACATTACAATAGAATATCAAATAAAAATCACATGATCATCTCAATATCTACAGAAAAAATATCTAGCAAAATTTTTTGGTGCTTCCTGCTTTTCGAAAAACTCAAACTATGAATAAAAGGTACTTTTCTCATTCTGACAAAAAGTATCTATGAAAGATCCACAGCTAAAATCATAAATAATCGTGAAAAATTAAATTTCTCCTGTAAGCAGGAAGAAAGCAAGAATGTGCACTCTCACCACTTCTATTCAACATTGTGACAAGAGCAACTAGGCAAATATATATTTTGACTAGTCAAAAAATATATATATATTTTATAAATATATATATGACTAGTCAAAAAAATTTTTAACTATATATATGTATACATATATACACACATATATATATAAATACATATATACATATATGTATATTTTGACTAGGCAAAATACATATATATAGTCAAAATATATATAATATTTTGACTATATATGTATACATACATATACACAAACATATATATAAATACACATATACATATATGTATATAAATTCATTTATATACATATACGCACTAAATATATTCAGATTGAATCTCAAGAAGTAAAACTATCTCTACACAGATGACATGATTCTGTACATAGAGAGTCCTAAAGAATCTACTAAGAATCAATCAGAATTAATAAGCATGTACAGTAATTTGTAGGATACAAGATCAATATAGAAAAATCAACTGTAATCCTATATACTTTCAACAAAGAATCCAAAAATGAAATTAAGAAAACAATTCTACTGACAATAACATTAACAAGAATAAAATATTTAGGAACAAATTTAATATAAATCAATGTAAAATTTATACTTTATAAACTACACCTGGGTGTGGTGACACACACGCCCATTATCTCAGCAACTTGGGAAGGTAAGTCAGAAGAATCACAAGTTCAAGGCCAGCCTGGGCAATTTAGTGAGACCCTCAGCAATTTAGCAGAACCCTGTCTCAAAAATAAAAAAATAAAAAGGGCTAGAGATATAGCTCATTGGGCAAAGAGCCCCTGGGTTCAATCGCCAGTACCCAAAACAAAAACAAAACCTATAAAACATTGTTGAAAGATATCAAAGACAATCTAAGTAAATGGAAAAATCATCTCAGGCTCATGTATCACAAAATCTAATATTGTTAACTTTGGCAATACTCCTTAAATTGATTGACATCTAATACAATCCCTAACAGCATCCCAACTGACTTCTGTGTAGAAACTGATGAAATTACAACAAATCCAGAATGTCTTGAAAAATAAGAACAAAGTTGAAATTCTTGCATTTTCAGATTTCAAAATTTTACAAAATAATAATAATCAAGACAGTCTGGTACATCCATGAGAATAGACATATGAATCAGTAGGATAGAAATAATGCATTCAGCAATAAACCCATATACCTCTGATCAACTGAATTTTAACAAAGGTTTCAAAGACATTTAATGCAGAAAGAATAGCCTTTTCAACAAATCATGCTGAAACACCTTGCTATCCATATATAAATAAAGTATTTGTTGGACCCCTACCTCACACCCTATAAAAATTTGTTGAAAATGGATGAGAGAAAAGAAAACATGAGATATACAGTCATTTTAAGATATGCTCCCTGATCCTTTGATATTCTTTCATTCCAGATGTAGGATTTTTCCTTTTCTTCACTTAAGTGTGGGCTGAACTTAGTGACTCCCTTCTAATGAGGAGAATATGGTAGAAAAGCTGGTGTGTGACTAGGTTACCAAAGATGCTATGGCATGCCCCTTGTTTTCTGTTGGATCATCTGCTCTGGGGGAAGCCTGTTGTCCTGTCATGCTGATGCTCAGGTAGCCTCTGAAGATGCTTCCTTAGCAAGGAATTTAAGCTTCCTGCCAGGCCCTGCTGACATCTTAATTAAAATTATAAAAGAGACTCTGAGCCAGAAACATCCAGTAAACAACTCTCAAATACCTGACTCTCAGAAACTGTGATAAATGCTTTTTCCTTAAGTTGCTAAATTTCCGGGGCAGAATAATTTATTCTGAAACAAAAGCTAAACAATACAAAGAAGGAAAAAGCAACCACAGGTTAACTAAAAAGGTGATTCACTGAAGAATGCTCTCTAACTCCTATACTCAGGGAAAGACCTTATCAAGCTCCATTAGCAAAATCTGTCATAAAGGTTCTACTATACTGTGAAATATTATTACTATAGTTGGCTTACGATTAATTATTTCATATAATAGGATAATCTTGAGAGATTTAAGTGACAAGAATGTTTTGGTGCTTGGCAGATAGTATCTGTTTCATATTTAAATTTTCATCTCTCATAACCTTCATCACCAAAAGGATGTGATCTTTGACATCTCATATATATTCCAAGTGAAAAGTGATTGATTGAAACAAAACCCAAAGCTTTGATAATTGAAAATGTTTCAATTTTGAATTCCACATTTTCAAAGATATAGTTTGCATGATACCCTTTATGCTTTTAGGAACAGTGTGCCTCCTTGCCTCTTTTCTTTCTGACTACAGACATGCTAATAGCATCACCCACCCTGAGGATCTAGAGTGTTTGGCTTCTACTTAAATGATGGATTTTTTTGTTTGTCTTCCTTAGATCACTCTGCATTTTTCCTTTAAGTTCTTTTTTTATTTTGCAATGAATGTGTGTGTGCTTTCAGTTATAGTAAATGAATATCATTAAATGACCAAAATATTTGTGTGCACACAGACGTATTTCATATAGTTGAACCATCCTAATATTTTGCTGACAGAGAATATTTTGCAAACTTTAACATAAACTCAATTGATTTCTTTCATTACTTTTAATTCATTCTTTACTTAGCCAGTATCTTGTGCTTTTCACTCCATCTCCAATAGGATCTGCTTCATGCAATGCATCAAGATGTTTAAATATTTAAGTAACCTTTAAATAATGGAAGAATAAATCTTACATCATTTTGCAAAGGATATTATATAATTTAAACAGGGATGAAAACAGGATACTTTCCCCTCTTCCAAATTTGTATTTTTTACTTCATTAACTAACTATACCTATCTTTTGTTAAGTACACTGAATTTTCATGTGCTTTACACCATGATGAATACTGCTGCTCTGTGATCTTTGAACCTGTAATATTGATAAAAGAAGCAAATTAACATGCAGAATCAGAATGCATATGTCAAAAGATGTACAATTTAATAGGACTAATGAAACTCTACTATTTGTGGCAAGCATACATACATAAACACAAATTTTTAAAATAATTACTTAGCAGACTATTAAATGAAAGTAATGTAAAGATTGGAACATAAATGATGACATCATATAGTTCTGCATTGATCACAATATGTATAAAAATGCATTCCAGGGTTTTCCTCTCCTGGTCAGCATTATTTATAAATATGTGCCAGGGGGCTGGGTTGTGGCTCAGTGGCAGAGCACTTGCCTCACACGTGTGAGGCACTGGGTTCGATCGTCAGCACCATATAAAAATAAATAAACAAAATAAAGATATTGTGTCCATCTATAACTAAAAAATTCTAAAAATATATATTTAAAAAAATATGTGCCAAGTGCAGTGGCACCTGCCTGTAATCCCAGTGATTTAGGAGGCAGAGGCAGGAGGATTGCAAATTCAAAGCCAGCCTCAGCAACTAACCAACTAACCCTAAGCAACTTAGTGAGACCCTATTTCAAAATTAAAACAAATAAAAAGGCCTGGGAATGTGGCTCAGTGGGTAAGTGCCCCTGGGTTCAATCCCTAGTACCAAAAAAAAAAAAAAAAAAAAAGAAAGAAAAAAGAAAAGAAAAAGGTGCTTGAAATCCATAAGCACCCCAGATCCATATATTCAAATCTAAATTTGCCTTGACCCATCATTTGATCCTTATCTGTGTTCTCCATGTCAGTGAATAACATTACAATCTGGATGCCATCCTTCACACCTTCTGGTCCATCACCAACACCTAGTCAATCACCAAGTCCTATATTTCATACCTGCTAAATATCTTTTGAATTACTCTTTCACTCCATCATCACCAATACACCCATTGTTCAGAAAACTATTCTCTCCCACCTAGAGAATTTCAACAATATCACAAAAGGTGTCTGCACTTCCACTGGATCTCACTAGTACTGTAGCCATAGTGATCTCCTAAAATGTAAATCTGCCTCCATCACTCTGATCATATTTGGGAACCTTCAAGCATTCCCCACAGGCTTGATATTAAATTTTTTAGGGGGTACTGGAGATTGAACACAGTAGTGCTCAGCCACTGAGCCACATCTCCAGCACTTTTTCTTATTTCTATTTTTTTTTGTTTGTTTGTTTTGGTACCAGGGATTGGACTCAGGGGCACTCGACCACTGAGCCATGTCCTCAGTCCTACTTTGTATTTTATTTAGAGACAGGGTCTCACTGAGTTGCTTAGAACCTCACTTTTGCTGAGGCTGGCTTTAAACTTGCGATCCTCCAGCCTCAGCCTCGCAAGCTGCTGGGATTACAGGCATGTGCCACTGTGCCCAGCTTTTATTTTCTATTTTGAGACAGGGTCTCACTAAGTTGCTTAGGTCTTCACTAAGTTGCTGAGGCTGCCTCAAACTTACAATCCTCCTGCCTCAGCCTCTGGAGTCAGGATTACAGGCATACACCACTGTGCCCAGCTTGATACTAAATTTTGATTCCTCAAACACAAGAAAAAAGTTTTTCATGACTCAGGACACTGTTCCTTTCTCTAGCCTCTTCAATTTCTATCCCCGCTTCTCTACTCCTGCCCACCCCTCAGAGTGCAGGAGCAGGTCTTCTCTCCACCCCCGGGCCCCTGCACATGTAGCCCTTTGTGCCAAGTGTCCACCACTGCTCACTCACACCACACAATGGCTGACTCTAGTCCATCCTGGAGCTACTAAGCCAGATCCCCC
>CM053417.1:16085065-16150786 GCA_028644305.1 Xerus rutilus
TGGCTCTTTACCGGAGCTCATAATGTTGATTGTGTGAATAAAGGTGGCGATGTGGAAGGGGACACGGTCGCTAAGCCCTGGCACTGAGCTAGTGCTGGGGGCATCCCACATTTCTACCCATAACATGTATTTTCATCTGCGGGGCCGTTTGGTTGTCTCAGGACTACACAGTGTCTTCGATGTGCCAACATGGTGAAGCTGAGCCTGCTGGGGAAAGGGAGAGGATTCCCACCACACTTGGGCCCAAGCTGCAATGGGGGAGGGGAGGGCTGGGACAGGGCACGGGTAGCAATGTAAGGAAACCACAAAGGGAAGGGAAACAGGGACCCCAGGGCAGCAAGTCCCGCTGCCTTTGTCCACCTGGCCTTTTCTCCTGCTAGCACTCACCCATTTGTGTCCGGGGCTGTGGTTTTCAAAGGGTGGTGTGTGCAGCACTTGCTAGAGACCTTGTTAAACCTGCACCCCAGGTGGTGCTGAGGCTGAGTGACTGCTTACTAATGAGAAGGGTCGATACTTTCACCTATTCCCAATGCCATTGTACCCAAAGTGCATCGTTCCCAGAGAGACATCTCTTCTTCTCCCTCCTTTTTATCCAAGTGGTCCATTTCCACTGGCGAACCCATGTTTCCAACCAACCCCAACCACTGAGTGCTCTTGAGCGCTCAATCAGTCACCAAAAAGCAGAAAGGAAACCTCGTCTTACCAGGATCCAGAAAGGGCTGGCATTCCCCAGCGGCACCATAGTTTAGCTCCTGAGGCCCTGCCTGTGGGATCCAGGCATCTGTCACTGGGGCCTCCTGGACAGGTACCATTCCCTGGAGTGCAGATGTCTCCAGGTGGATGTTTGGTGGCATGGGTACTGTTCCTACTGGAGCCAGTTCTTCTAAGAGCATGTCATGCATGTCAACCTGGGGGAAATGCCAGAGTCCATCACTTTAGAGTCACCCACTAGAAGTAATGTTAGTTTAACTTCACTCTAAAGCAAAGTATTACTGACTAGCAGTAACATGAGACCACATGTATAGTTTAAAATCTTCCATTGTCCACAGGACACAACGTCAAAAATGAACCCGAGAGATCTTCATCTTAATAGCATGTCAGAGCATGTTAACCCAACATATGCAAACCATCAGGATCGCAGCATGCAATCGATTGAAACAATTGCCAGGCACTACCTACTTTCTCCTCACAGCTTCTGCATGTGCTGTGCAGTTTACACCCAGAGCAGGTCTCAACCAGCCCTGGCCACATCGCAAGTGCTCAAGAGCCACACATGGCTAATGGCTCTTGTACTGGGCTGGCCAAGTCTAGGCCACTTGAAGATGAAATCTTGTCTGGTAAACAAAACCCAGAAGACAGAAGGGAAGGGAAACCACTACCACACTCCAGTCTGGGGAGGCAGGAACCTTTACAAGCCTCCTGTTCAGGCCCCTCTGTGCCCTGAAGCCAACAGCTCCTGCAGAGCCCTGCCCCACAGGGGGCCCAGCACCCTGCTGGAAGCACATGCTCCCCTCTCCCAGACACACAGTCCTCCCCTCAGCCCTGCGCTCCTCAAATACAGGCATCACGTGGTACTTCTGGACCCAGGGCAGTGCCTCTGCCCCTGTGGGGTACCCAACACATGCTGGCTGGTGCCGGCTACTGGGATTTAGTGGACTAGGGATGGGAGCATTGCTCACTAGCGGAGTTGTTCCAGGTCCCTACCAACTGTCCCTCAAGCATTTATGTAGTTAAAGAGCACCTGCCAGGAAGAACATCATGTTGATCAGATACAATTTTTGTATATATTAGCATGACTTGGATTTCCTAGGAATGCACTACTGTGCAAATCAAAGGAAGATTACATTACTTGGTCCAATTTATCAAGACTTGTTTGTCACTTAGGGAAATCATGTGACAAATAGCCAAGTGCATAGTACTTGAGCTGTATTAGTATGAATACTGGCTGTGGCATTATAATAATTCTAAGCACAGATGTAGGCATCTGACAATTTCATATCTTCTTGTAAAGGCAGGCCAAACATATTTATACAGATATGCATATTAGTCAATAATATTGTGTTCATTTTTCTTTATGTTTTCCAGGTTCTATAGTCAGCAAAAATGAGGCACTGAGCAACTCAGTGAGACCCTATCTCTAAATAAAATACAAAATAGGGCTGGGGATGTGGCTCACTCAGTGGTTGAGTGTCCCTGAGTTCAATCCTTGGTACCAAAATAAAAAATCTAGATTCTACTGTCTTCAGGATCAACCAGTTATTTTTGTAAAGAGCTGGATAGTAAATATTTTACTATCTAGCAGAAGGGAAAAATGAAAAGACCCATGGAGAAGTGTCAAGGCTAGAGAATGGCACACAGACGAAATGCCTGGTCTAGATCCAGCTGCCTTAGTACTTCTTGTGGTCTAACAACAAAGACCCCATACTTTTTTCTCACCTGCTGCTCTGGTATCTCAAGTTCTCTCTGTAAATCTTCTATCAGTGACACAACTCTTTCTCTATTCTCTGGGCAATGTTCCCTCACCCAGGTCTCTATCTCCGTGGGCAGTATAGTTAGGAATTGCTCCAACACCAGCAGCTCCAGGATTTGCTCCTTAGAACGCATCTTTGGCTTCAGCCACTGACAGCAAAGCTCCCACAGTTTGTTGAAAGCTTCATGAGGCCCGGCGGCCTCTGTGTACTGGAATTGCCTGAAGCGTTGGCGGAACACTTCACAGTCAGTGTCATACTCTTGCAGCACAGAGCCCTGATTCAAGGAGGCCTGGATTGCACAACCCAGGGCCACAGCCATTGCCTCTTTCAGAAGCTTACAGTTTATCTGGGACCTGAGGTCTTGGATTTCAGTTTATTTCTCTGTAATAATCAGGGGGAAACACCTATAGCTGAAGATAGGAAAAAAATGAGAAAAGAGAAACAGCAATGGTTACAAAAGGACATACTCACTGTTCTTAACTTATGTATTTTTACCAAAGACCTAAATGAGCACTTTGTAAACTTTCTAGTGGTTTTGAGAATCTGATAAAAGCTAAGGACTTGCTTCCTGGAAAAAAATACACACATATCCACTTCTGCATACATTTCAAAAGTTTAAATAATCTCAGAGTTTATCCACATACTCTCTAGAGTTGTTCTAATATGGTAGTCAACAGTCCCAAATGACACTTTAGGTTTAATTAAAATTTTAGTTTCTTAGTCATAGTAACAAGTGCTCAGTAAATATCACTGCCATAAATTCTATGGAATAGCTCTTCTCTTGAATTCCACTATCCTAAGGCAAAGAACTCTACCCTTAAATGTGCCCCTAAAGATCTGTTGGCATTTAACTATCCTTGTCTAATCCAAGTTTCATGTGTTTCTGAATATATGGAGATGTCAAAAGAAATGTGAGAAGAATATTAACAATGTTTTTGAGTCATGCCTGCCTGTAATCCCAGTGGCTTGGGAGGCTGGGGCAGGAGGATTGAATGTTTGATTCTAGTCTCAGCAACTTAACCAGACTCTGTCTCAAAATAAAAAAACAAAAAGGGCTTGGGATATAGCTTAGCTCTAGAGAGTCCCTGGGTTCAATCTCCAGTACAGAAAACAAAACAATACTTTTGGATAACTTTCACCATCAGGCTTTATGTACCACTTTTTTTTTTTTGTACCAGGGATTGAACTCAGGGGCACTCAACCACTGAGCCACATCCCCAGTCCTATTTTGTATTTTGTTTAGAGACAGGGTCTCACTGAGTTGCTTAGCGCCTCACTTTTGCTGAAGCTGGCTTTGAACTTGTGATCCTCCTGCCTCAGCATCCCAAGCTGCTCGGATTACAGGCATGCACCACTTCACCCAGCTTTAAGTACCACTTCACAGCCTTCAAAATGAATTTAGGTAAAATCATGCTTTTCAAGGGCAGCAAATCATTGATCCGTCATTCTTCTCCATTTAAGGTATGTACAGTTCAGTCTATATCACTAAGATCCTCATCTTTCAGTAGTATTCCAAGTGGCTCTCCTTTGTGAAAAGTACACTGCCCAACAGGAATTTGCTCTTCATTCACAATGAAGGACATTTATCAAGTTCATGCTATATGCCAGATACAGTTCTAAGCATCCTGCATGTATTAATTCAGTTAACTCTCAATCTTAGGAGCTCCATATTAGTGTTATCCCAGTAATGCAGATTAGGGAACAGAGGTTTGAGGCTTAGGGACAATTAAATTAAGTTGTCCAAAGTCACATGGTAAGTAACAAAAAAACAACAAAACAACAACAACAACAACAAAACAACGACCATGAGGTTAAATCCATAGTCTCCTGCATTTAAGAAGTCTGAAAAACAGAGTGGAGCTGGGGTTGTGGCTCAGTGGTTGAGCGCTTGCGTAGCATGTGTGAGACACTGGGTCTGATTCTCAGCAACACATAAACAAATAAAGGTCGATCAACAACTAAAAAAAAATCATCAAAGTATTCTTAGCATAACTCTGAGGTCACCGAGGTGGTCACACACATGTCTCTACAGGTTTCAGGATTTGTACCTGCCCATGTACTATGGGTCCTCTCTGCATTTCCTGAGCCAGCTCTCTGGAGGGAATTCAAGAAGAACACTCATGACTTTCTTCCCATCCCATCAACCAGAATTGAAACTCTGTTCTCATTATCACCCGTTATCACCATGGTAGCCTGAATTTTAGTGGCAGATGGATTTAGAAGTAATAACCTGCTAGCTGTGTGACCTTGACACTCAATGCCTGTCTACAATACATGCATAATCATAGCATCAACTTTGTAAAATATCCCACCCGGATCCAACTGCAGGGAAAGCGAATAATCGCATACCTGGCACAAGGAAAAGACTCAATAAAAGTTTATTGCTGGTCTCGACTCCTTCCTAGGAAGCTTTTACCTTCCTGAGCTTAGGCATCTAACCGTTGCTGGAGGGCATCCAGGAACTGTGGTTTCTTGGCTGTGGACCCACCCATTAATCCGCTCCAGCCTCACAGCTGGCCAGCCCTCCCCTCACTGACCCAAACCTTCCACCACGTCTACCAGGGAAGTAACTCTCTGGGTTTCCTTCCATCTGTCCTTCCCAGTTAAAAGTTCACTGCACTATGGGAAAAGAAGATTTCCCCCCAAACATCCCTGTAGTGAACCCGCCTTCACACGGCCTACAAGTAAACCGATGTGAGAAAAGAGGTCACTTGAGGTACAGCAAGAGTGACATGTCCTCGAAAAGTCTAAAAGCTGGTTTAAAATCGGATGCTGGTGTCGCGGGCGCGGTCTCTGAGCGCTCCTGGGCGACGAGGTCCCGCCGCCCAGAGGGGCACTCCCAGACCGTGAGGATTCCCAGGAAGGCCTGGCCGGGTCGCAGGGAGCGGCGACGGGGTCCCTGGTCAGACAGGGGCCCTCCGCCCCTCGCTTCTCCGGCGACAGCCGCCCGGGGCGCATCTGGAATCTGCCAGTTCGGTTAGCCCAGACAGGCAAAGGGAACCCCGCTACCCGCGCCCGCGCCCCAGGGACAGCCACGCCCTCTGGCCGCTCCGGGACTCACCGCCTCAGCGCCCAAGGCTCTCCCAAGCTCACCGGCAACTGCCCAGGGCGCAGGCGCGGAGCCGCGCTGTGGACTACATTTCCCGGTAGGCCTCATGTCGCCCGCCGCGCTCTGGACCCACAAGGATGCTGACGTGGGAGGAGCTGGGACTCTCCCGGGCTTCCTAGCTTCAAGCTGCTTTGGAAATGCTCCCATTTCCGGTTTAATCGCTTTTGGGTCCCTAGGGTTTGGGTGAGGCGAGCGCGGGGTTGAGACCATGTGAAGGCTTTTCCTCAACAGCCTTAGAGTAACCAGAATGGGTCTGGAACATCTCTTAAATCTGTCATGGCCTGCTCAATGATTCTTAAAAGTGTATGTGGAAGGATTTTTTGAAAAGCCTTGCTAAAAATTCAGATATTGGAGCCCAACCTGACACTAACACATTGGGTCTAATACGAGCTTGAGGATTCGCTTTTTTTTTTTTTTGGTACTGGGGATTGAACTCAGGGGCACTCAACCACTGAGCCACATCCCCAGCCCTATTTTGTGTTTTATGTAGAGACAGGGTCTCACTGTGTTGCTTAGCGCCTCGCCGTTGCTGAGGCTGGCTTTGAACTCGCGATTCTCCTGTCTCAGCCTCCCTAAGTGCTGGGATTACAGGCTTGCGGCACCGCGCCCAGCTGTTAATAAGTTTTCTTGGAGATTCCGACTCTGGCCATCTGCCTGCGAGTCACAGGGGCCTTGGGTTTGCTTCCTAGTTTCCTTCTTTTGAAGACTTGCGCTTCGGCAACCCCGCCCATTCCTCTCCACCTTCAACCACCACCAGAGAGGTCTCTTGGGTCTTAGAATTCGCCCACTGGCACTGCCTCGTGTCTTCCAATTTGTCCCTCGCTGATCTCATCCCTGGAAGCAGAATTTTCCTTTTTGTTGATCTAAAGTGGGCTGTGGTGAGGTCTGATCCAATAGCTACTACATAGATTTAACTGGAAAACATAGTCTTCATGTTGGTCCCAAGCTGGCACTGTTGGTATGTGAATGCCAAACTTTAGTGCTAGGACTGACTGCCTGGGACCCAGGACAGACCAAAGTGGGTCAATGATGGAGGAGAGAAAGCCACCTGTTCTTGTGCCTCCAAGAGGCTCTGGTAGATAACAGACTGGGGTGGAGGTTGAAGGTGTTACAGCATCCTGGTGTGGACGATGGCAGGCACTTCATTATCCTGAGCCCACTGAAACCACTGGAGACAGCTCTGCCCAGACCAAAGTTGTTCTCTCCAGCTGACTTGGAGCCCCAGGCACTCAGTGTCTTCTGAAGCCATCATTTTTCTCACCTGGCCCAGGTTACCTTCTCCACAGGTGTACCTTATTTGGGGCCAATGTGGTCTGAGAACCTGACAGTGGCTCAGGTCCAGACTCCCAGAGGAAAGGGCTCCTGTGATAGTGAAACTGTAGGAGCATCTGCACTGGAGCCAGGAGCTGCTTAGACCTGACCCAGTGCCCAGCCTGGAAACTAACCACCTGTGCATCTGAGAATTCTGTTTCCAAGAGGACACTTGTTCCCAGAAAACCCTCAGTCATCTCCTAGACTATTACCTTGAATGGCTTGAACTTGACATGCACTCCAGGAAGGAGGTCTTGGAGCTACTGGTGCTGGAGAAGTTCCTGATCATTCTGTCACAGCAATGTGCAGGTGCTGTGCTGGGGGAGCTGGGACTCTTTTAAAGTATAATTCTGCCAGGTGTGATGGCTCATGCTCATAATCCCAGCAACTCTGGAGGCAGAGGCAGAAGGACTGCAAGTTTGAGGTCAGCCTCAGAAATTTTTAGTGAGGCCTTAAGCAACTTAGTGATATACTGTCTCAAAAAATAAAAAGAGCTGGGATGTAAAGCACACCTGGATTAAATTCCCAGTAATACTCTCCCATTTTTAAAAAAAATTCTTTTAAAGAGAGTTTGGGGGGCTGAGGGACTAGGTGATTGGGAGGTATTTTCGGTTGGGGTTTTTTTCCCCCTATACTGGGAATTGAACCCCTGGGGTGGGGGCTCAAGTACTAAGCTATGTCACCAGCCTTTATTATTTATTTGTTTATTGGTACTGGAGATTTAACCTAGGGGGCCGCTCAACCATGGAGCCACAACCCTGGCCCCTTTTAAATTTTTTATTATTATTATTTTGTACGAGTGATTGAATCCAAGGCACTTAACCACTGAACCACATTTCCAGGCCTTTTTATTTTTTATTTTGAGACAGGGTCTTGCTAAGTTGCTGAGGCTGGCCTTGAACTTGTGATCCTCCTGCCTCAGCCTCCCAATCTGCTGGGATTACAGGCATTATTTATTTATTTATTTATTTATTTATTTATTTATTTATTTATTTATTTATTTTTGAGACAAGCTCTTGCTAAGTTGCCCAGGTTGGCCTCAAACCTGCCATCCTCCATGCAAGAAAAGTGGCCAAGGTCTGATAGAACACACAGGCACACTCCAAGGATAGAGGCATAAGCAGGTTCATTGTCAAGCACCTGACAAGGCTGTCTCATGCAGAGAGAACAGCAAGAGAGGGAGAGCAGCAGCTAACTTTTCCATTACATTTTACAGGCCAGAATCAGGTTTGTTTACAGGCCAGAATCAGGTTGTTTGTTAGGGGTGGATTTAGCCCTTGTGACTGCATAGCAAGCATCACCTGATTTTGTGGAATGCAAGTTTGTTTCTTGAGAACAGAGACAGGCAGTTCTCCTATCTCTCAAGGAGTGTATAGAGACCCGCATGTCCCTTTATCTTTCAAGGAGAGAACAGAGAAACCAGCACGTCCCCATCTCAGAGGCCGGTGATTTTTTATCTTGGGTTAGTTTCTATCTCTTGAGAATAAGAACAGTATTCATAAAGTGGAGGTGGGGAAAGGAAGATGGCTGTAATTATGCCAACACTCCAGACAGCCTCCCAAATTGCTGGAATTGTAGGCATGCACCACTACACCCAACTAATTTGGAGGCTTTTTATTTTTGATGCCAGGGATTGAACCTAGGGGTGCTTAACCACTGAGCACCATCCCCAGCCCTTTTAATTTCTTTTTTTTATTTTGCAACAGGACCTCGCTAAATTGCTGAGGCTGGCTTTGAACTTGAGATCCTCCTGCCTCAGCCTCCAACGCCACTGGGATTACAGGTGTGGGGCACTGTACCCAGCTAATTTGGAAGTTTTTAAAAAAATGTATTTTGTAGTTGTATATGGACAGCTTGTTTTTATTTTGTTTATTTTTATGTGGTGCTGAGGATCAAACCCATTGCCTCACATGAGCTAGGCTGTAGCTCTGCCACTGAGCTACAGCCCCAGTCCCTAACTGGGAGGTTTTACTGCGTCTTGGTTGGCCCTGAGGTTTGGGGCATTTAGTTGTCTTAGTTCCAGATTTAGATTGTCTTGATTGCGCCAAGTAGACCATACACTGGCAAGTGACCTTTTATATTTTAATCTGGAACATTTGTCCTCCAGAGGTCCACTTCTGGCTGCAGGGCAGTGAATAGTGTGGTATTACTTTTGTTCTCCACAGGGAGGCAGTGTTGCTTTCAAAGCAGTGTCAGCTGTGGAATTAGATCAAAAGGTGGTTTCAAGTCCTGGCTCTGCTGCTGTACTAGCTATATTGCTTTGGATAATTCACTATTTATCCCTGGGTCCCACTTTCCCCATTGGTAAAATCACATTGGTAAAAGCTTCTGGGGTTTTTTCAAGGGTTTAAGGAATGGCAGATTTTGTGTGTGTGTGTGTGTGTGTGTGTGTGTGTGTGTGTATGCAGGTACTGGGGATTGAATCCAGGGGCTCTTTACCACTGAGCTACACCTGCCAGCCCTTTTTATTTTTGATTTTAAGACACTCTCAGTTGCTGAGGCTGGTCTGGAACTCTTGATCCTCTTGACTCAGCCTCCTGAGCTGCTGGGATTACAGGAATGCACCACTGCTCCCGACCAGAGGGTACATTTTGATCACACTGCTGGCACCTAATTAGTGCTTAAACACTCAGCTGCCATGTCAGGGTCAGCCATCTGGTCTCCTCTGCAGAGATGGGTCTCAGCTAATCCTGAATGTGGAAAAGTAGTTTGCACTGAAGCTTTGAGGTCATTGTCCCCAGGGCACCCAAGTTAGTGTATCAGGTTGTGAGAACAGGAGCACCTGGAAAAAGTTGGGGAGGGAAGGGGAAGTGAGTCCATCAGAAGACCTAGGACGGGAGGATATGTGCTGACATGGGTCCTTCCCACACCCTCCACATGCAATCACATAGACACATTTTCACCCATGGACATGGCATCATAAAAGCCTTAAAAGTTTCAACCATCTCTCTCTCTTAATGAGTCCAAAGGGATAGACTGGATTTAGTGGAAGGTTTGCCATCAGATTCCTGTAATGACCTTCCTTTCTATTGGGCCCTGTGGTGGTGATGTGATAAGTGATGGTACTGGGATCACAAATTATGGGCTGGGAACAGAACTGCGTTTGTGAAAGATTTTGCCTCAGAAAAACGCATGATGTCACCAAGTTTCCAGCTAGAGCTGATGGATACTGAGGGAAGCCCTGCAGTAAAGAGTAGTTGCTGCTTTTCTTTCTTTCTGGTTTTCTTTTTGGTGCTGAGGAACCCAGGAGTGCTTTACTACTGAGCTACATGCCCAGCCCTTTTAATATTTTATTTTGAGAAGGGCCTTGCTAAATTGCTGTGCCTGGCTTTGAACTTGGAATTCTCCTGCCTCAGCTTCCCAAATCGCTGAGATTAGAGATGTGTGCTCACACTATCTTAATTTCTATATCCTCCAAATGGAACTTAATATCAGAGTAATTACTTCATTCTTCTTTTTCAAGATTGTTTTAAGTATTTTAGGGCCTTTGCCTTTCCATGTATTAGGAAAACTTGCCTTGTTTCCAAACAAGATTGGCATGTGGGTCAATGAAGTGAGAACAGCAGATTTGCCCTGACTGTAAGTAGGTACTGTGGATGGTGCAAAGAGAAATCAGAATAAAACATCCTTACTCCATTACTCTTTTTCTGGAGTGAGCATGTTTTATCCTGGTTCTACTCTTGTACAGCAGACTCTAGGTCCTTCAGCCTTTGGACTCTGAGACCTGCATCAGTGACCTTTTGGGGGGCTCTTGGGCCTTCTGCCTTGGACTAGGGGCTGCATCATTGGCTTTTCTCATTCTCAGGCTTCTGGCTTTCTGGACTGAGCTGCTATTGGCTTCTCTGGCTCTGTAGCATACAGTTGGTCATTGTGGAATTTTCAGTCTCTGTGATCATATATATATGTGTGTGTGTGTGTGTGTGTGTGTGTGTGTGTGATCAAACATACACACACACATATATATTTGATATACCCTATAAGTATACAAATATGTATGTATTTATACCCTATATATACATATTACTCTATCCTATAGACATATATTCTACATGTATTCTACATATATTCTACTCTATATGTATAGAAGTATATGTATATATACTATACAATATATATCCTATCTATATACACAGTAGTGTGTGTGTATATATATATATATATATATATATATAATTGGTTCTGTTTCTCTAGAGCATCCTAAATAGTACAATGACTCATCACCATCTATTTATATCAACAGTTTCCACTTTACCTCACCAAGTATGGGAACTTTATTCCCAGTTAGGTCCGTTTGTGCTCTACACTTCTAAATATCATTGTCTTTGGCTATCAGTTGTTACAATTCTTTATTCAGTCATTACATATGATATAGACAGCTCATGAGAGGGGTGGTCCACTGGATGTACCCATATATCTGTTCTTTGCATTGTTTATCCTTCCTTCCTGAGGCTCCAAGATTCCTTACATTATCTTGCCTTTCAGATTAAACAACTTCATTTAGCCATTTTTTAAAAAATATTTATTTATTTATTTTTTAGTTTTAGGTGACAGAATATCTTTGTTTTTATGTGGTGCTGAGGATCGAACCCAGTGCCTCACGCGTGCCAGGCGAGCACGCCACCACTGCGCCACAATCCCAGCCCTCATTTAGCCATTTTTAAAGGTAGTTCTGTTATGGACACATTCTTTAGTTTTCCTTTATGTGATATGTCTTTACTTCCTCCTCATTCTGGAAGGATAGTTTTGCCAGATACAGAATTTGTGTGGTTGACAATTCTTTATTTTCATTTCTTGATAGCATGTCATGTCACTTTCTTCTGGACTCGATGGTTTCAGATGAGACCTCCTCTGTCATTTGTATTGGTATTTCCAAGAGGTCATATGTCCTTTTCCCATGGCTACTTTCAAGATTTTCCTTTGTCTTAAAATTTTAAAAGTTTACTTTTGATATGTTTTGGTATTGGTTTCTTGGTGTTCATCTTATATGATATTCATTCAGCTTCTTGATTCTGTGGATTTATCTTTCAACAAATACAGATAGTCTTCTCCATTATTTCTTTGAATTCCATTATAGTCCCACTCATTTTCTTCTCCTCTGGGACTCTGATATTATGAATATTAGATGTTTTGTTATCATCTCACAGATACCAAGGTTTTATTATTTATTTATCTTTTCTATTTTCTCTGTTTTTCAGACTAGGTCAATTCTACTGATGTGTCCTCAAGTTCTCTGATTTGTCCTCTGTCATTTCCACTTTTTGAGTATATCTTGCAAGGGTTTTTCCCCCTTGTTCCTAGATTTTGTAGTTCTTTAAATTCTCATTTGGTTCTTTTTAACTTCTATTCATTTTCTGATAGTTTCTCCTTTTTCTTTTATTTCAAGAGAATTCAAAATTCCTTTTTTGAATAATTTTTTTTGTACCAGGGATTGGACCCAGAGGCACTTAACCACTGAGCCACATCTCCATGCCTTTTTTTAAAAAAAATTGTAGTTGTAGATGGACAGCATGCCTTTATTTTATTTATTTCCTCTTTATGTAGTGCTAAGTTTCGAACCCAGTGCCTCACACATGCTAGGCAAGTGCTCTACCACTGAGCCCCAGCCCCAGCCCCCCATACCTTTTTATTTTTTATTTTGAGACAGGTTCTCACTAAGTTGCTTGAGGCCTTGCTAAGTTGCTGAGTCTGGCTTTGAACTTACAGTCCTCCTGCCTCAGCCTCCCAAACTGCTGGGATTGAATAATTTTTGACAGCTGCTTTAAAATCTTTGTCAGATAATTCTAACACATGGTTCATCTTGGTGTTAGGATCACTTGATTGTCTTTTCTCATTAAAATTCCAATCCCAAAAAACCAAATGCCAAATGTTCTCTCTGATTAGTGGATGAGGATACATAAGGGGGATGGGAACGGGAAACATAAGAGAAATAGAGGAACACTGGACGCGACATGGGGGAGGTGGGGGGCAGGAAAGGGGAATGGGTTTAGTAAAGATGGTTGATTGAGATCGTCATCACTACCCTTGGTGCATGTATGAAAACACAATTGGTGTAACTTTATCTGGTTTGCAACCAGAGAAATGGAAAAACTGAGCTCTGTTTATGTACTATGACTTGAAACGCATTTAAATAAAATAATTAGATTAAAAAAAAAGAAGAGGCCAGTAAAAAAAAATTGTGACTTTCTTGATTCTTGCTATGAGAGATGATTTTTTATAATATTCTAGATATCTGAAGTATTATGAGACACTGCATCCTTTCTAAACTTTTAATTTTAGTAGTCAGTCACCCTTTTAGGTTTGAAATGCAGGTCCTTGCCTATTTTTGCGGGCTGAAATTTTAACAGCAGTCTTATTTTCAGAGATTGTGTTGTGCTATGTTGTTATTCTTGGTTTAGCACATATTTTTGCTGCCAATGCTGCTTGACAGGGTAAAAGTTGTTTCCCCAGGCCTGACTACCTTGCGGCTCTATGTAGAAGAAAAGATTTCGGCTGACTTCTGTAAGAAGAATGTTCGCAATGTTGCTAGTTTCTAGAGGCAGAATTCCCCTATCAGATGGGGAAATTTTCCCAAACCTGGCATTTGGAACATGATTCATCATGCTGTACATCACAGCAACAAAATATTTGTGATTGGGGGAGGTCAGTCTCAGGCCCAATGGTGAAGGTGAGGGTTCCTGGACCAGGCACTTTGTGGTAGTAAGCTCTCCATTGTGGGCACTAGCAGTTACAAAGTATCTCTGTAGATAGAAGGAAGCCTCAGACCTGCAGCCAGAGTCCATTTTTTTTGTGGTTAAATAATATAATTCCAACAACTCAAAAGTTCTAAGCCTGCTATGAAACAGTTGTTGCAGAGTCCTTTTCTATGTAGTTGGAGGGCTACTTGAATGATTGGGAGTACTAGAGTCCAGCAAGAAAAGTCTGCTGGGCTGGCAGTATAGTTCAATGGTAACGCATTTGCCCGGTATGTGCAAGGCCCTGGGATGGATCACTAGCATAAAATAAAAAGAGAGAGAAAGAAAAGTCTTCTAATCTGGTGGTGTTCTTTTACTCTGACCCATCGTCCCATCATTTTAAATGTTTTGATGCCTCAGTTGCCTTTAGTCCCAAGGAATAGAGATTGGGTCTTGGCTAGGCATGGTGGTACATGCCTATAATCCCAGCGGCTTGGAAGGCTGAGGCAGGAGTATTGCAAGTTCAAAACCACCCTCAGCAACTTAGTGAGTCCCTAAGCAGGTTAGTGAGACCTTGTCTCTAAATAAAAAATAAAGGACTGGGGATGTGGCTCAGTGGTTAAGTGCCCCTGGGTTCAATCCCTGGTACCAAAAAAAAAAAGACGTTGGGTCTTGGGGAATCGGTACTATGTTGTAATAATCCATGGGATGTCAGGAATTAGGAATATTCTTATTGTGATCTCTGTCATCTTCTACTTTACCTGCTTTCTGCATTCCTCTCTTTCCTCCTAAGGGAATTGTGGAAAACAAGGAGATGTCAGAGCCTCCAGGTGATGTGGAAATTCCTATCATCCTTCTAGTGCCTTTCTCCTCCTCAAAGTTCCTCTTAAGGGGCCTTTTTCTGTTGTTTTCTCACCCACACAGTTCTGCCTCCTTCTGGTTTTGTCTTCCCCACTCACTATTATAGGCCTGCTACCCTTGTCCCCCTGCAATATGTTTTCAGCATCCACACTCGTTTTTTGCCCCTTTATCCTATGATTCTTTTGTAAAACTGTTCTTGATGATTCTGGTGCTGAAGGAAATTTTGATCACTTAGGGGAGGTTACTGTGTCCATATCGTAAGGGGAGTGGGCATGATTTAGCAAGAGGACTCTCCTCAGGGACAATGTACAAAGGATTCATGGGAAAGTGGACTCAGTGGTAAGGCCTTTTTTCCCAGGGATAATGACATTTCTGGCCAGGATCCTCTCCCTTATTCACCTTTCTGACAAAGTTCTGATTTTGGCCACTAAGCTTCCGTACAGGGTTTTCCTTGAAGTAATGTTTCCTTGACTAGGATCAAAGAATAGATTAGGACTCAGGCCCCAGCTGCCAGAGATTAGGGAAGAGAGGCTGAATCTAGTGGACTTGCTAGGGCAGAACAAATAGAATCCCATGACACCCTGCCCCTCCCCCTACACACACGTACACAGTCACAGTCCCTGGGGGACTGTGCCTGCTTTAAGGTTTCAATTCTTTACAATATCAAGGTACTTATTCTCTGAATTTGTTTATACTTTCTATTCTCCATTAGTATCTTTGGGTCCTTCCTCAAAGGTGAAATTTTAGATGAAATTTTCAGGGACATTGGTATCAATATTTCAGTTTATCAGCTGTCACAGATCTTAAAAATTCAGGAGGGAAGTTTGCTCAGAGATTGTCATCAAGCATTACTTTTCATTTTGGAAATTTAGAAACAAAGAATGTGTCCAAAATAGGAAGATTGCTTAAATAAATTAATATAGATCAATTTGATGAACTATTAGAGATTTAAAATGAGACCTATAGAATGAATCATTGGATTGTGGCAAAAACAGGTGTTCACTAATTTTTTTTCCAACTTTTCTCTATGAAGGAAAATCCTCATGAGAAAAAGTTGGAGAAGACAACATAAAAGAAGACATACGTATGATATGATCATTATGTGGAAGCACACATGGGAAGAAAGTAATACTTCAATTTGTTTTTGTAAATCAAGTGTATAAAGTGACTTGCAACTATAAAACCATTTGCACTAATTCTGAATTTATTTCCTTTCACTGGGATCATCTCCATGTTCTCTATATCACTTTTCAACTGCTGTGGTACCCATATTTGAACACAACTGCTCTTTCATTGAGGACTAAATATGGACAGAAGTTCAAAGCAAAATTTCTTAGTTCTGGACTTGTGTTTAAGACTCTGTTTGCTGGAAATTGAAGATTTTTTATTCTTTTTCTTTTTAGTATGGCACATCAATAGGACTTTTGACCTTTTAACTTCATTTTTCTCTTTACTCAAAATCTTTTGGATAAGGATTGGATATGAGTACTGAAGGAAAGGCTGTTCTTGAGCTGTGCATGGAGGATCTAAGAAGGGATAGGAAATGTGAAAGGTTGGGAATCCCAGAATGACATCTGGCCCCATATCCTAACTAGAGCTCTGTGGGGGAGATCTGCCTTCATCACCCCACCTCAACAGGAGGAGGCAACAGGGAGTCAGAAATGATAGCCTGGTATTTTTTTTTTTTTTTTTGGTACTGGAGATTGAACTCAGGGGCACTCGACCACTGAGTCACATCCTCAGCCCTATTTTGTGTTTTATGTACAGACAGGGTCTCATTGAGTTGCTTAGTGCCTTGCCGTTGCTGAGGCTGGCTTTGAACTCGTGATTCTCCTGTCTCAGCCTCCCTAAGTGCTGGGATTACAAGCATGAGCCACCACGTCCAGCAATAGCCTGGTATTTAAGAAAGAGAGATCCTGAGGTAGTTCACTTAGATTCCCTGTGACTTGGATGAAATCCAGCTGCAGGCCCCAGAGACTCCATAGAGATGCTGAGAGGACTGGTCAACAATACAAGGCCTGGGACTTGGAAGGGAAAGGCCTGAGGTGTATGACTCTTCTAATTGTAAGCCACAATAGCAACTGCAGACACTAGCGTGAGATGTTAGTGTGGGCTAAGGGCCAGGAAGATTAGTTTTATCTATCAAGTATGCAGTGACAAATGGCAAATATCCAAAGACCAGAGGAAATGAGAGAGCCAGGGTATAGACCCATGCTCCTAGCTGCAGTCATTGGTGGCCAGATAATTTCTTGGAGAGAATGATGAGGAGAAATTGGAGTGAAAGTGAGAAAAGGAGGGCAAGGAGGAAAAAGTAAAGATTAAGTGAAGAGGGGGAGGAGGAGGGGAAAAAGAGAAAAGCAAGGGGGAGGAAATGAGAGGAAGGAGGGAATGAGGAGGTGAAGGATGAGAGAAAACAGAGGGAAGAGGACACATGAAGGGACAGAACTGCCTTGAGAAGGACATTGGATTTTGAGTCTGCACAATGGAATGAAGAACAAAAGAAATAATCAGTTACCCCAAAGGGATTATTTTTTAAGATTGAGTCACCTTACAATGGCAAGGTTTAGTAATTTCTTCCATCAGTAGAAATGGGGGTTCATAGGCAGATCATAATCAGTTATAGAGATATAAAGAAAGTTGCATTTTGATCAGCTGAGTTATTTCTTGAAATTACAAATCTGCCAGATGGTTAACATCACAAAATTCCCAAGTGTTGTCAAAATTGAAGTTTAGGAGATGATGAAACTATTGTGTTTGAAGCTAAGGTAGCAGTTAGCTACCACTGGGCAGGACGGAGGGAGGGAGGAGTTCATAGGGATGGAGAGCAGGAAATTCCTGAGAGTTATGACAATGTTCTCTATCTTGACATTGTCAAGAGCTGGGCTGCTAGGTGTCAGAGTAGCTGCTAGACAAGTCAGAGTGAAAGTAACAGTGAAGCCTTTAATCATTCACTGTGATACTATAAGCAAAAGGTTGAAACCAGAGAAAATACCAACTCCTTCCTGTTTCATTTTTCCCCATAGAATAGCATCAGGTCAAGGTTTAGGTGGGTCAATGAGTCAGCAGGGACATGAATAGTTATACTGCCAAGGGAGCCCTGAATAAAAGACTCTTACAAGCTGGGCGCGGTGGCACAAGCCTGTAATCCCAGCATTCAGGGAAGCTGAGACAGGAGAATGGGGAGTTCAAAGCCAGCCTCAGCAACGGTGAGGCGCTAAGCAACTCAGTGAGACCCTGTTTCTACATAAAACACAAAATAGGGCTGGGGATGTGGCTCAGTGGTCGAGTGCCCCTGAGTTCAATCCCTGGTACCAAAAAAAAAAAAAGACTTTACAGTTTTGTGGACCCAGGAATAAGAAGAGGGGTTGGCCTAGGAATAGAAAAGTACTGAGTCAAGTGGAAAAAGGCACCTTCAAGATCCTCCCCTCCACCCACCTAAGAAGAAAGCTTAGGCAAAGATACCTAGAGAAAACTTTGGCTGAAGGCCCCCAATAAATGGGCTTGGAATGTGCTAGGGCTGGGAATCTAGATATAGGTAAGAAGATGCCTGGCCATGGTGAGGCCTGAGCCCTTAGCTGCAACTTCCTTTGGAGATTGCAATACACCAGCTATGCACTAAGTCTGATCTGGTGTGAGGTGAGCAGCTTCCTCACTATCAGCCATGAGGTCTGCCTGAATTATCACACATAGGTTTTTGGTCAGAATGCAAACTTCTCAGACATAGTTAGGAGATTTCATTCCAGTTTCCTTTGAGCACTTTCCTGCATATAATATGCTACTGTCTTTGAACACTCAGGCTATTATAATAAAATATCTTAGACTGGAAGATTTATAAACAATAAAAATTTATCACACACACTTCTTGAGGTTGGGAAGTCCAAGGTCAAGGTGCAAGCAGATCTGGTGTCTAGTGCTAACCTACTCTGCTTCATAGATGGAGTCTTATAGCTGCATCCTCATGTAACAGAAGGGGTAGGGGACTCACTTGAGCCTTGTTTTTAAAGGCACTAATCCCATTCATAAGGTTAGAACCCTCATGACTTAATCACATAAGATTCACCTATTAATACTATCACATTGAGGATTAGGTTCAAACATATGAATTGAGCTGGGGGTGGATAACAACATTCAGACCATAGCAACCATGATAGCAAAAATTTTGTTTACTAAACAAACAAAACACGAGGATAGTATTTAAGAATGCAAGTTTAAGCCAGGGCACGGTGGGGCAAGCCTATAATCCCAGCACTTCGGGAGGCTGAGACAAGAGAATCACAAATTCAAAGCCAGCCTCAGCAATGGCGAGGCACTAAGCAACTCAGTGAGACCCTGTCCCTACATAAAACACAAAATAGGGCTGAGGATGTGGCTCAGTGGTTGAGTGGCCCTGAGTTCAATCCCTAGTACCAAAAAAAAACCAAGTTTAGCCAGACACAGTGGTACATACCTATAATCCCAGCAATTCAGGAGGCTGAGACAGGAGGGTCGCAAGTTCAAGGCCAGCGTCAGCAACTTAGCAAGGCCCTGAGCAACTTAGTGAGACCTTGTCTCAAAATTAAAAATAAAAATTACTGGGGATGTAGCTGAGTAGTAAAGTGCCCTGGGTTCAATTCCCAGTACCCGCCTCCAAAAAATAAAAATTAAGAAAAGGGATGGGGATGTAGCTCAATGGTAGAGTGCTCTGGGGCTCAATCCCCATTAAAACACAAAAAAAAAAGAAAGAAAAAGAGAGAGAAAGAGAGAAAATCAAGCTTAGGTGGCAAAGCAAAAAACAAAATCAAGTTAATAATTGCAAGAAAATTCAAGATAATGGTAACCTTTGAAAAGAAGGAAGAATAATGTGATTAAGAGGGACCAGATGTGGGTTTTCAAAGTTGTTGGCAAGTTGTGTTTCTTTATTTGGATGGTAGTTTTGGGTTTTATTTGTGATAAATCATTAAGCTATGCATATGATGGAGGTCCTGTTTTATACACACACATATATAGGTATATATCACAATTATATATGAATGTGTGTATATGTGTGTGCTCAGGACTTGCAGGTAGAGTTATGTTTAAGTACCTTGCTGGTGCAGGTAAATCACAGACTCAGCATTCAGCACATAATTCTCTTAGCAAGGGAGTAAACAACTTCAACATTTTCTTGGAACTGCCTGAGAAGGTCAATCTCATATCACAGCTCTGAAGTGGGGAGGGTGCCTTGGAGGGTAAATTAGCCAGAGGGACAGTAGCAGAGTCAAAGGATTGCCTCAAGAAAGCATTAGGTAAATCTTGGTAGTTGAACTGGAGCAGACCAGAGAAAAAGCATCCGGAAGGGACTCCACAGGGAGCACTGAACAGGCAGGTTAATGCTCTCCATCTCACATAGAAGATCCCAAATCTTTGCAGATATAACAAGGTCCTATAAGAAGCTTGAAGTGCCTACTTCTCCCAGCGTACTTCCTCTCAAACTCCAACCTCAACCCATCACTGCCCAAGCCACTAGAAATCATGATGCCAAATGTCTCCTACTAGCTCAGAAGGGGGTATTCTTTAGTGACAGGGTACAAGAAGGTAACGTCTGATCAGCTACTGACCCCAATGCCCACATCAACATGAGATTGACTTGTAGATGAAGCCCCCCTGTAAGGAGCATATGCCATGGGCATACTTGGACATGCCGGGGACTCACTGAGTTGCTGGCCACAAGGAACAGCAGCCACTGACTTGCTTAGTCATGCCTGCTTGCAATGATGGGGGACAAAAAAGGCACCTAACCATATTCCTACAATTGATAGGGAGCCCAGCCCATGCAATCGAGGGCTGCAAGGGGCTCAGCCCATGTAATCGACAAAGGGGCAGTGAGGTGCACCTAACAGCAGGCCTACCGATTACAATTGATAGGAGGCTCAGCCCATGCACATGCACAAAGAAAGGCCCAGTTGCAATTATACTATCTCACTGGACATAACCAATGGACATTGGCTTTTACTGGGTATAACCAATCACCAGCCCACACCACCAACTCGGCCCACACCACCAACTTGGAACTGCTTTTAAATTGCTTGACCTGCCACATTTTGAGTTTGCTCCAAGGACATCAGTGAGACTGGCCACCTTGCTGTCTGTCCCTGGGTCAGCTCCACCATTCCCTGACATCCAGCCATCAGCTGAAGACAATCACCAGACAAGGACAACATCTGCTCTTTGGCTAAGAGAAGTCACCTGGCATCGGAGGTACATTGGGGCTCATGGTTGCCCTAGGATTGTGTGAATTAATTGTAATGCTTAGTTGCCCTAGGATTATATGAATTAATTGTAATGTTTAGTTGCCCTAGGATTGTGTGAATTGCAGGTAGTGCTTAATTGCCCTAGGATAGTGTAACTTACCTATAGTGTTTGATTAGTGTGCATCAAATGCTAGTTGGGGTGCTCCAGCACACCCAATATGTTTTGCATTAATTATATTTGATGATTGTTGTGATTGAACATACACTTGCATTTAAAGACAATCGGCCTTTGAGTAATTATTAATTATGCATGCCGCTCATGACACCTCCTAAATAGGATGACCACCATGACTGTTCCAGAGAGGACCAACTAGATGAAAAGGGGACTACTATAACAGATGGGGTTCACTGGGGTACCTCCTACCATTCCTGCTTCTTTCTTTTTAAAAAAAAAATTAAGTTGTAGATGGATACCTTTATTGTATTAATTTATTTTTATGTGGTGCTGAGAATTGAACCTAGTGTCTCACACGTGCTAGGCAAGTGCTCTGCCACTAAGCCACAGCCCCAGACCCTCCTGCTTCATCTCTAATGTTCAAAGGAAAACTGATACAATTTTATCACATCCAAAGACTGATATTCTTTAAGAATGAAAAGCTCAATCACGTCACCAGATAAAGTGCCACCCACAATTTGAAATTTTGGCAGAATCAGCATGGGATGAACCGTCTCTTATCCATTCCATGAACCTGTATTGGGAAATTTCTCATCAGCCTTAGGTTGCAATTTAGGCTTCTTGCATAATTCTGATTTTATAAAAGTGACCTTGTTACTGAACTCAAATTTAGAAGCTCATCTCATGGAAAAATCAATGTCCAAGAGACACTTGTTGGAGATTGATCTTATTCAGTAGCCAAAGAATGAAAGCCTGGGTGACCATGCTCGCAAATCAACTTCTCAACTCCAAGGGCTTTAGGGGTCATAGATATAGGCTGGTAATAACCTGGGAGAGGAATGGGGTAACAAAAGGAAGGAATATTCATGTCTTTTCTGGGTGTAAATGGAGATCTTCCAGGAGTTCAGGTACCACTTCTTTTCACTTCTTTTAAAAGGTGGCAGATAGACACAAGCCATAGGAACATGAATTTAAGGGGATAATTTTATAGACTGATCCTACATGCTGCTGCACTCCACACTTTAATGGTTTGGTGTTTTGGGTTGTAGTGAATATAGGCGTCTTTAGCCTTGAAGTCAGGGGAAAGAGAGACTAGGCAAGTGTATGTCAAGTTAATCCCATATTATAGTTTGGGGCAAAACACTTCTCAAATGATCAACATATCTACTTGTAAAGCTGAGTATAATCTGACCCAAAAGTTAAGGCAACAAAGTGACAGAAACAATATGAAGACAGAGATGCCAAATGTTTGCATCTCATTCCAGTAACCCATGGGACATCTGTAGGCCAAAGTGAAGAGTCAGTGTTTTCAGCAAAACTGACCTTCAAGTCCCTAAAATATAAGCTAGTCAGACATTACCATCATAACCCACTATACCAAAACAAATGGGAGACTAATGTATTGCTCAACCATGTGGCTTCCAAAATTAGTAAATTTTAAGCAAACTGAGAGTGATACTAGAGATGGGAGTTTTGATTCAGTACCTGTAGAAATAGAATCTGAGTCAGTTGAGTGAACATGAATATAAAGACAAAGCATTAATCAAGAAAAGGAGAAGTGGCTTCACCTCCAGGTGAAGTGGATAGTCCTGACTGAGTGACTAAGCAAAAATGCCCCCTAACAAAAGAATGTCCCAGACTTTTATTATGTGCCAGGGGCAGGAAGGATCTGATATTTGTATGGCAATTCCTTCAAGGAATCTCTTGGCATGGCCCCACACTTGGTGTTTATGTTTAATTTGGTTAAAAATAAGAGGGTATGGGATGGGGCTGTAGCTCAGTAGTAGAGCGCTGCCTAGCATATGTGAGGCACTGGGTTCCATTCTCAGCACCACATATAAATACATACATAAAATAAAGGTATTCTGTCTATCTACAACTAAAAAAAATTTTAAAAAAAGAATAGGAGGGTAAAAAGCCAGGTTCAGTGGCTCATGCCTATAATCACAACAGTTCAGGAAGATGAGGCAGGAGGAACACAAATTCCCAGTCAGTGTCAGCAATTTAGGGAGACCTTAAGCAACTTAGTGAGACCCAATCTCTAAAGAAAAAATAAAAAAGGCTGAAGATGTGGCCCAGTGGTTAAGCACCTCTGGATTCAATCCCCAGTAACCCCCCCCCCAAAAAAAATAGGAGGGTAAGAGTTGTATTCTATATATTGTAAGAGTTGGAGAGTAGGAATGTGATGGCTAAACCAGACCTAGTTGTAAAATGAAATTATAAGAATATTATTGTGAGAAACAAATGCCTGGAAAAGGGTTAGTTCTCCTCCCCTTCTGTCAGTATTTATTCAGAAAGCCTAATTAATCATAGGTTCCTACATTTTGGATTATAAATAATTTTCCCTAGGAGTCTGACTACTCCCCTTTGAAGAGTAAACACCTCTATGCAGAGGCTTCAGACACAAGGCTAGAGATTTATCAGAGGCCTGTGAGAAGAGCCAGTTTCTCTCTTAGAGCTTTCTACTTCTCTAAATACTCTTCCTGCTAGAAACCCTATGCACTGCCTTCTGTCATGGAGACTAGAAATTTTATGGCACTAAATAACATATAAATATTGTGAGAAACTGTGGATGGTTGCTCAGAATTTGGAGTTTGATCTTCTCTAGGCCCACCAGCATAAAATAAAATTTGGGTTCTCCTACTCTATGCATAAAATAAAATTTGGGTTCTCCTACTCTATGAGTAACTCTTCTCAACTAGCTGGTTGCTTCTCAACTAGCTGGCTTCCCGCAATATTTTGTTTCCCTGAACAGGAAGCAACAACCATGCTCTCTTTGGGCCACCAATGCGGTGGGCTTTCCACACTGGAGTATGTGGTGCCTCTAGGACCCGATAGGACGGTGTCCTCCGACAGTTCCGGGATCTCCTGAGCCTCGAGAACCTGTGTTTCCAGAAGAGCCACCAGCACCCAGACTCCCTAGAGAGTTGTACAAACTCCTGTACAGTCTTCCAGATAAGGTAAGGTCCAGGACCCAGGACTATAGCCTGGTCTGTCCATAAGGACAGAAGGGGAGATTGATCACCTCCCATGGCCATCCATGAGGGAGCCATCAGTGTAGGGAATCCCAGAAGTGGGGGGAATGTTTTAAACTCTTGAGTGTGTGAGTGAATGTAAAACTATTTGTGGCTCCACGGCTTTGTGCTAAGAATCTGAGTAAGTCCTAACCTGCAGTTTCATGGTGACTTCGCAGGGCATAATGACAATTTATGGCCCATAAATAGAACCTCTGACCAGGCCTGGGGTTTATGCAGAAATGCTTTCAGCCAAGAAGCATCTAAACTCCCTTGGGGAGATGCGACCAGGAAGACAGTTTGTGTGACCCCATTATTTGTGGCTCCACAGCTTTGTGCTACAGAGTCTGAGTCCTAACTGTAAGGTCAGATAACGATGACTGAAAGGAGGCCAATTAAAACCTCTGAGCAAGGCTTTATTGATATACGCTCCCGGGTGAGACTCCCCCATCCAACAGAGCGGGTCTGGAAGAATCCCACTCAGGCTCAGCTGATTTGAAAGTTTTATGGGCTTGGGGTAGGAAGGCGAGGGCTTGGGACAGGAAAGGGAGGTTTTTGAGAGTCCCATGTCCTCCTGGGGTTGGTCGGGGGGTCGGCTGATTGATGGTGGTTATGAGTTGCCATCCCTGCTTATCTGCTGGTGTCTGATTGATTGTTCTCTCGCGTATGCAGGCTGCCTGCTATTTCATTTTCCTTAGCTGCCTTAAACTGACCTAACACTAACCTGCACTTCCATGGAGACTTCTCAAGGGCATAACTATGATTTATGGCCCATAATAGAACCTCTAATGGGGCCCAAGGTTTATATGGGTACACCTTCAGCCGAGAAGTACCTAAGATCCCTTTAGGGATGTGGGCAGATAGGCACATTGTGTGACACCCCCCACCGTCTGTCTTGTGGCATCTGCACAGGGTGGGACCTGGGAGGAACACAGTCTAAACCTACAGTCCCGGACTGCATGATTAAAAATTTACAAAGGGTTACTCTGGGGATTATGGGATTAAGCTGACAAAACACCAAACCACACTCTCTGTGAGCTTGAATGGCCCACTTTTGGTGGTGATTGGCTTCTGGAAGTCACCCTCCATGTCACCACCATCAAGGCAATTCACCACATTGTCACCAAAACCCCAGACCACTCAGATCAGTTTCCTTACATAGATACCAGGCTCCAAATTGCCCAAAATCTGCCCCCATGGGTACAGTTCTGCATTAGCTCCAAGGGCCAGTGCAGGGTTTTGTTAGCCAGAAACATAGAGACTCCAAAGCCCTCCAAGCCCATCCATCAAGGGGACCCCAAAGAGGACCCACTGTCTCTACTACCCTACATACCACCACTCCACCACTGGCTCCCAGTCAACTGGCCTCACTGTCTGATACCCCACCACTATCTGGCTCAATGGCTGTAGCCCCCCTTCACCAGAAGACCCTAGGCCATAACCTGTGGGGAGATACCTCAAGTCTACCCAGCAGCCACAAGCTCTACAGCTACCCCTGCACCAGACTCTTGGGCCCCCATAAGTCAATGCAGATGGCACCATTCAAGGAAGTCACTCCATTTTCTACTATCAGCCCTTCAGAACTACCGTCCTTCTGAACCGGAAGCATCATACCCCTCCATACTCAGAAAAACCATGAGCACTTACCTAGAGTCAATCTTCTAAACCCAGCGATGGACCTGTGGAGACTGCTGTCAGTTCCTCTTCACCCTCTTCAATACTGAGGAGAGAAGATGCATTCTGACAGGAGCCCAGAAAGGGCTCCAAGAACAGGCCCCCACACAAGAGAGAGGTAGATGCTGAGGCCTGGGCATGAATGGCAGCCCCAGAGGAGGTCCAGGCCTGGGACCACAACTCTGAAGAGGGATACAACCAGCTAGAGTAATACCAAACCACCCACCTCCAAGGAGCTTAGGCAGTGATAGGAAGCCCATCAACATATCTTAAACAGCCATGGTACTCCAGAAACCAGATGAGCTCCTTCTGGCTTTACGAGAGGCTCTGTGATGCACTGCTTGGGTGAAAGGCACCAAATCCAGCAGTTTATCTATATTCAATTTTTTTAATTAAGGAAAAGAAAACCAGCAAATAAAAAGATATAAGTAAATTAGAGATATGGGGATATTGTTTTGCAAGGGAGGTTGAAAAGGAAAGAGAATGCTTTTGGATGAGAGCAAATTTTGTATGGTAAAGTAAGATTTTTGCCCTAAATTTAAAAAAAATACTGGATTTTCCCAGCAAGGGAAGAGCAAAGATGGGACAGGAGGCTGGAAATGTAAACAAGTTGTACTGAGTAGGCAGGTTGCAGAGGGTATATGAAGGACAGATTTTTGTGAAGGGAGATTTATATGATTGAGTTGGCTGGAATTTTATTTGAGGAATTTTCTAGAACCAAAATTTGTACAGTGATGTGAGGCTATAATCTGGTTCTCTATATTTAAAAAGACAAGATTTTCTTGAGATATTCATCTGCTCTTCAAAATATTTGAAGGGAACCAAACTAAAGAACAGAGATTTTATACTTTATCAAGGTAATTTCATTTTTTCCCTGACTGTTGGGCTTTTATTACTTAGTAAAACTAAGCTTAGTCAAATTGAGGTTTAAGTATTTGTTTTAAAGTCTTTTAAACTGGGCACAGTGGTGCACACCTGTAATCTCAGCAGTTTGGGAGGCTGAGGCAGTGGATCACAAATTTGAAGCTAGCCTCGCCAATCTTGCAAGGCCCTAAGCAGCTTAGCAAGACCCTGTTTCTAAAGAAAAATATGAAAAGGGCTGGAGATGTGGCTCAGTGGTTAAGCACTCCTGGGTTCAATCCCTGGTACCAAAAGTAAATAAAATAATAAAGCCTTTCAAATAATCCCCTTATTACTCTGATTAAACAAAGAACTATTACTTTAGGTTATTCTGGTATAATTGACGACCTGTATACATCTGTAACTGGAGATATGCATACATCCAAAGGCTAAATATGTTGTGTATTTGAGTTTTATCTGAGGGCCAACTATGTTATGTGTTTGAGTTTTATCTAAGTTTTATACAAATTAGTAGAGTTAAAGCTATGTAGGTTTAATACATGAAAGGTAACTGATAAAGTGCTATCTTGTCTATCGACCCTAAGTATATAAAATGGCCAATAAAAGTTTTAGTGGTCTGCCTCTATTTGCTTTGACTAAATAAGTGTATATATATATATATATATGTATATATATATATATAAATATACACACACATACATATATATATATATACATATGTATGCTATACTTTCACATTGAGCAACAGATCTATTTGTGATTATTAGCAGTGTTTCCTAAATTTAAAGGAGATTTAAAACTATTCTTCAAATTTTCTTGGTTCCAGGCTAAGGTTGTGGCTCAGTAGCAGAGCACTTGCCTCGCATGTGTGAGGCCCTGGGTTCGATCCTCAGCACCACATAAAAATAAGTAAACAAAATAAAGACACTGTGTCCATGTATAACTAAAAAAATATTTTAAAAAATTTCTTGGTGCCATTAAGCTATTAAAGACAAAGTTAAAGACAAAGCCATATAATTACAGTTAATCTACTGAACTATACATTCTAAATTTTGCTTCAAAAGTAAAAGCTGAGTTAACATACATAAAAGACTTCTATTGATGATAATGCTAATTATTACTAGTTTCTTTGAATGCTATATGTTTATGTTTCACAGGTGTGCAAGCCTTCTAAAATACAAAGCTTAGGAAAACACTTCACCAAACTGATGTCTTCTAAACTAAAACTATAGTGGTAAGAGTTTTCTGGTTTATGTTAGTAGCCTCCTGGAATTGAACCCAGGGCCTCTTTACCACTGAGCTACATCCCCAGTTCATTTATTTTTTTATTTTGAGACAGAGTCTCACTAAATTAGAATCTTATTAAGTCACTGATGCTGGCTTCGAGCTTGCCATCTTCCTGCCTCAGCCTTCCAAGTCACTACATTGGTAGAATTACAGTTCACCACATTCAACCTACTTTATTTTTGAAATATTTCCTTCCTTCTTTCCTTCTTTTGTGGTATTGAGAATCAAGGGGCATTCTACCACTGAGCTATACCCCCAGCACTTTTATTTTTTATTTTGAGACAGATTCTTGCAAAGTGGTCTAGACTGGCCTTGAAATTGCAATCCTCCTACCTCAGTCTCCTGAACCATTGGAATTACAGGCATGTGTTACTACACCCAGGTTCATTTATTCTTTTAAAAGAAAATTTTAAAACTATTTTAAATATATATTTTTTATTTGTAGACACATTAACTTTATTTTATTGATTTATTTTTATGTGTTGCTGAGGATCAAACCTAGTGCTTCAAACGTGCTAGGCAAATGCTCTGCAATTAAGCCACAACCCCAGCCCTCATTTACTTTTAAAAAAAATTTTTTTTAGTTGTAGATAGACACAATATCTTTATTTTATTTATTTTTATGTGGTGCTGAGGATCGAACCCCGTGCCTCACACATGCAAGGCAAGTGCTCCACCACTGAACAATAATCCCAGCCCCTCATTTACTCTTAAAACATAAAATAGAGGGTGATTTACTTATATCATTTCATATTTTGTGGTTGGATAAAGATAACCTATTACATATATATATATATATAAATTATGGTTTTGCACAATAAAATGAATATATTTCTAGAGAGATAAGGAAAGGTTGATGGTCATGATGTTATTATATTAGCCACAATCAATATTCTAGTTTGTTTGATATAGTAAAAATAGCTGATTGTTTAGTCAATTGCTAAACTTTCCTCACAATTCTAACCAGAATTATTCTATATTTTGGTCATTTATAGTTTTGATTTTTCTCTAAAACATTTGTAATCTGATTCCTAAAAAGGAACCTCAGGGGCTGGGGATGTGTCTCAGTGCTAGTGTACTTTTCTAGCATGCTTGAGGCCCTGGGTACCATTCTCAGCACCACAAAAAATAAGTTAATTAAAGGACTCTCAGGTACTCTTAGATACAGCTTTCTGACAAAACTATACTTATTTCTTAAAGAAATTGATTTTAATATATTTGCTAAAGGTTCATGTTACTGTAGGAATTATGCTTCTTGGTTTAAAACAGTTATACAAACTGGATTTGTTTTGCTCTTTGTTGATTTTGTATTTTCCTTGTAAAGCTTTGTAACTATTGTCTATTAACATTTTGAAGAAATACAACTTCTAATAGAACAAACTGAACAATATTTTGAGATGATAGCCATCACCTTTACGATGGACAGAATATGACATGGACTCCCAATACTTATACTGACCCCATTTCATGAAAGGTGTGAATATACAATTATGAAAGTTAAAATTAAAACCCACTGCTGAATAAGATAGGATATATAGTAAAACAGGCAGGTAGTCAAGGAAATGAGTCCCATCAAAAGAGGTTTCTTGCTGGGCACGGCAGTGCATGCCTGTAATCCCAGCACTTAGGGAGGCTGAGACAGGAGAATCACGAGTTCAAAGCCAGCCTCAGCAATGGTGAGGCACTAAGCAACTCCATGAGATTTTGTCTCTACATAAAACACAAAATAGGGCTGGGGATGTGGCTCAGTGGTCGAGTGCCCCGGAGTTCAATCCCCAGTACCAAAAAAAAGAGGTTTCTTAAAGTGAACAGGCTACTCCATGAATTTAAACTGTAGAAACATCCCAAATATTCCAGCCAACTCCTTTTCCAACGGCAATGGGAAAAGGGAAGCATGACAAAACTGAGTGAAGGTTACATGCTCAAGGAGTAACCAATCACAATGATGTGGGCCAAACCAATAGCCTTAATGCTTTTCCATTACCCACATAGATTTTGACCAATAGCCTTGACAATTTTCAAATACCTGATAAGCATGGAAATTGAACAGTAGCCTTGATACTGTTCCAATACCTGATTAGCATAGATATTGATCAACGCCCAAGCTACCCAGTAGCTATACAAGTCCCTAGACTAGTACACTTAAGTGGCAACTCTAACTGGGTCTCCTCTTGCCCTGTCTACTTTCTTCTCACTTGAATAAATCCTACTCTTTTACACTCATTGTTCCTCATCTATGGATTTCATTCTTCACATTTGTCAGATAAGAGTTTTGAAAGAAGTCACTGGTATGTAGCTGGGGTCTGCTGCAACACTACAGGAGCAAAGACTGAAAATCTGGTTTCACTACTTCCACTTCAAGATGGGTAAAACTGCTGGATGCAGTGGTGCACACCTGTAATCCCAGCACTTTGGGAGGCTGAGACAGGAGCATCACGACTTCAAAGCCAGCCTCAGCAACGGCGAGGTGCTAAGCAACTCAGTGAGACCCTGTCTCTACATAAAACACAAAATAGGGCTGGGGATGTGGCTCAGTGGTCGAGTGCCCCTGAGTTCAATCCCGGGCATGAAAAAAAAAAAGATGGTAAAACTGACTTTGTGGGTGTTCAACAACTGACACTTAGGATGGCCAATATTTTCATCCTTGCCCTCCAGGCTCAACCAGGACCCAGGTCACTAGGAGACTCCTCAAAAGGGACCTACAACTCTGGTTAAGTCATCTGGCCTACAGATCAGGGGAATCACAAGGATCCTAGAGAGACCAGGAGCCAACCATTGTGCATTCTGCAAATGGGAGGGCTGCTGATTGGAGACAGAAATATTCCTAAAGCTTTATAGGGAAGCCATGTGGTCAGCAAAACCTGACCCATTCAGCAGGTAAGTATAACTAAAAATGTTCTACTATGTTTATATGTGAAAGGCTACATTTAGCTTTAAGGTCTTAACTCAAAAATTGGGATGATTCAAAGACTAGTGGCTTATTTCTCCAAATAGTTAGACCCAGTGGCCCAGGGGTAGCCAAGCTGCTTATGGGCAGTGGCTGCAACTGCTTTACTAGTTAATGGGGCCCCCAAATTTGAATCACATAAGAAAGTTCAGGCCCTCACCCTCAATTCCAGACAGTTTTAAAAGTTAAGAGTTGGGGCTAGGGTTGGGGCTCAGTGGTAGTGTTGTAGGGACAGACAAGGCAAGACACCAAATAGGAAACAGGAAGCAGGTTTATTTGACTGCAGTTGGTTCAGAGGGTACAGCTTTGGCTGTAATCAATTCATTCCTCTGAACCCTGAGTTCAGGCAGTTTCAGAACTTCATACCCAGTGTGTAAGTGGAGGGGCTCAGAAGTTCACACTCTGCAGAAGTTCACACAAAAGCAGCTTTTTCTTTCACTGTTCTGGGCAAGTTAACACTTCAAGGACAGCACCTGAGAAGGGGAGAGCTTCTTCCCTTTCCTATCTCCCCCTGCCAGCTATTACCATGGAGCCCAATTAGTAACAGCTTCTCTTATCTCTGAAATGGTAAAGCTCAGGCCCAAGGTCAGAGGCCTTGTTAAAGGATCTGTCCTCTTATTCCACTTCACATTTACAAACCTGCTTCCCACTTAAAAAAAAACTTGGTATACACTATTGTATTGTTACTACATTAGATAGTCCAAAACTGTTTCTGATAAACTAGTAACAGGGCGTTCAGCACGTTCAGCACGTGGACTGCTGATTTCTTTCAGGCCAGTGGCCAAGCAGGACAGAGCAACAGGAAATAGGAACTTTAACTACATTAAACTCTTTGGTAGAGATTCTTTTGCTAATAGTCCTGAGATCAATTATGGTGCAGATTTCTAGAGAAGCTTAATTAAGACTTTCTGTGGAGGACACACTATTCAGTAGAAAACTTGACTAGCATGCATGAGGCACTGGGTTCGATTCTTAGCACCGCATATAAATAAATGAAAAAATAAAGGTCCATCAACAACTAAAATAATGATTTATTTAGAAAGTCAAGGGTTATCAATGACTAACGGAGAATCTAAGAAAATATCAGGCCCTCCCTTTAGATACTCTTGACATCACATTGCAGGGCCCTTACTCCCAACATCACCCCTCTAGAACATCAATATATAGAGATCATTAAACAAATTTATTTCAGCCATGCAGACCTAAAATATGTGCCTTTTGATAACCCTGAGGCAGAAAGGCTCACAGATGGAAGCAGCTTTATAAAAATGGCAGGATACACAGCAGTTACCATAATACCAGAGAAGCAAATGCTTTCCTCTTCAAACTTCAGCCCAAGAAGAGCTGAACTCATTGCCCTTATTTAGGTCCTTTAATTTTAAAAATTCCTAAGCATTTACGCAGATTGCGCTCATGTGAATTGTTCATTTGCCTTAGGGCTAAATAGTATGTTTTCTATGGATACGACATTTGTTTAATATTTGTTTATGAATATGAATAGATAATGGTCAGGCAATCATCAGGGTAATGGACCCCAGTTAAGGTGTGGTTCAAATGCAAAGACCATACCTCACTAACCAATAGAAACATTAATGGACCCTATCAAAACCTTTTTCAAATGTAAAGACCATGCTTACCTGTGAGAACCTTCCAGCCAAATCCTGGGTCCCAGAGCTGGGGGGAGGGGGAGCGGGAGGATGGAAGGTGGAAATGAACCCAGGCGGGAGTTACTGGAAGAATTAAAACTCGGAGGCTAAAGGACACAGCCAATGACTTTGGTATTTATTTCAATGCTCTTTAACATAGATTATAATTAATGCTCATCCTCCTAAAACTATATAAGCCCCTGGGCTAGCACACCAAAATGGATTTTCCTGCTATCAGGTCCCCTTCCTCTTTGTGGGAGTTCTATCTCCTCTCTTCTCTTTTCCTCTCTTGTCGTCTCTTCTCAATTATATAAATCTTATTCTGCTTACTCTTCCCTTTCATTATTGTCCATGGATTTTATTGTTCAAATTTGTGAGACAAGAACCCGGAAAGAAATTGGTGAAGCTCAGAATCTAGTTTCATCTCAAAACTCTGGTTTCATCTAGATTATTTCTGGTTTGGGACTGTTGCAAATAAAGCTCCTACAAACATGTACAATTGCTAGGCATGGTGGTACATGCTTGTAATTCCTGGGAGTCCAGAGACTGAGGCAGGAGGATAGCAACTTAATGAGACTCTGTTTCAAAATAAACAAAAGGAGCTGGGGATATAGCTCAGTGGTAAAAGCACCCCTGAGTTGAATCCTTAGTACCAAAAAAAAAAAGAAAAGAAAAAGAAAGAAAGAAAGAAAGAATACATGCATAATTTTGTGTATATATGTTTGTGTGTATGTAAGTTTAATTTTTTTTTTGGTACCAGGGATTGAACTCAGGGGCACTCGACTACTGAGCCACATCTCCAGTCCTATTTTGTATTTTATTTAGATACAGGGTCTCACTGAGTTGGTTAGTGCCTCACTTCTGCTGAGGCTGGCATTGAACTTGTAATCCTCCTGCCTCAGTCTCTTGAGCCACTGGGATTACAGGTATGTGCCACTGTGCCCAGTTAAGTTTAATTTTTTTAATGACTCAAAGTGCAATTCCTGAGACCAAATATAAATGCATGTTTAAATAATTAAAAATTGCCAAACTGTAAGCCGAAGTGATTGTTTATTTATTCAAGAGGAGTATTTGAAAATTCCAAATCCTCCACACCCTTGCTAATATTTATTATAATCTATCTTTTAAATTTTTACCCTATTAATAAGTGTACAGTACTTTTCACTACATTTTGTTAATGATTTATGATGGTAAACATTTTTAAATGTGTTTGTCACCTATCTATCTTCTTTGGTAAAATGGCCACTTGTATCTTCTGCCTATTTAATACACTTACAGGATTTCTTCTGTCTTCCAGACTTCACCAGTCCCAAGTCAAGATGATGTGTGTGTTATCAACCCATCCCAGACTGAAAGCCTGAGCTGCCAATCTTTTCACCTTTATAGCAAGCAATGAGAGACTTTATAATCTCCATGGATAGATATTATCAACATCCAATGTGTGCCTGAAGCAGCTACAAGAGGCAGGGTATCTCTGGCCCTTTCCCCTTAGGAATAAGGAGAATGACATCTCTTAGGAGGGAATGAGACAGGGACTAGACAGAGAGAAAAATGGCAGATGAAGCTGGGCATGATGGTGTACACCTGTAATCCCAGTGCTTCAGGAGGCTGAGGCAGGAGGATTGCAAGTTCACAGGCAGTCTCAGAAAAAAGCAAGGCACTAAGCAACTCAGTGAGACCCTGTCTCTAAAGAAAACACATAAAAAAAAATAAGACTGGGGATGTGGCTCAGTGGTGGAGTGCCCCTGAGTTCAATCCCTAGTTAAAAAAAAAAGGCAGATGGACTCTTGGGTCTCTTCATTCATAATATTTACCTGCCAAAAGTCTTTTGCAGTTGCAGGAAACAGACTGGTTGAGAAGCAGCTTGGAGAGTGGGAGAATTCACTTTA
Organism: Xerus rutilus; assembly: GCA_028644305.1. Taxonomy (NCBI): domain Eukaryota; kingdom Metazoa; phylum Chordata; class Mammalia; order Rodentia; family Sciuridae; genus Xerus; species Xerus rutilus. Next base: position 16,119,191 of record CM053417.1, read on the forward strand.
TTTTATGCTGGTGGGCCCAGAGAAGATGCAACTCCAAATTCTGAGGCCCCATCTACAGTTTCTCACAATATTTATAGGCTATTTGATGCCATAAAATTTCTACTCTACGTGACAGAAGGCTGGACTCAGGGTTTCTAGTGGGAAGCATGTTTATAGAAGTAGAAAGCAATAAGAGAAACTGGCTTTTTTCATAAGCCTCTGATAAATCTCTAGCCTTGTGTCTAGAGCCTGGGCACAGGGGTGTTTACACTTCAAAGGGGAGTAGTCAGACTCCCAGGGAAAATTATTTACAATTCAAAAGGTAGAAACCTATGGTTAATTAGGTTTCCTGAATAAATACTGACAGAAGGGAAGGGGAACTAACCCTTTCCCAGGCAGTGGTTTCTCATGATAACATTCTTATAATTTCATTTTACAACCAGGTCTGGTTATGCCATCACATTCCCCTCTTTGATGTCCTTTTCACCCTTTTAAGGGGCATCACTTCTATCCACATCCTCCAATCTAAGCTCCTGGTAACTCTGGAGGACTATTTGGAATTTTACAGCCTCTGAGCGGGGGAAAAAACAAATTGGATCAGCGTGTTAAGAATGCAGGGACTGGGCTGGGGCTGTAGCTCAGTGGTAGAGTGCTTGCCTAGCATGCGTGAGGCACTGAGTTCAATCCTCAGCACCATGTATAAATAATAAATGAATAAAATAAACATCCATCAACAACTAAAAAAAAATTTAAAAAATATTTAAAAAAAAAAAAAAAGAATGCAGGGACCAAGCCGGGCGCGGTGGTACACGCCTGTAATCCCAGCACTTTGGGAGGCTGAGACAGGAGAATCGCGAGTTCAAAGCCAGCCTCAGCAATGGCGAGGTGCTAAGCAACTCAGTGAGACCCTGTCTCTACATAAAACACAAAATAGGGCTGGGGATGTGGCTCAGTGGTCAAGCACCCCTGAGTTCAACCTCTAGTACCAAAAAAAAAAAAAAAGAATGAATGAATGAATGCAGGGACCAAACAGGAGTGTCAGGAGGAGCATAAGGAAGGGTCCAGCCAGTGGGAGGTACCATTTGAAATACAGGGAGAGGCTGACCCAGGTTTCAAGACTGTCTTTGTTACCTAGAGTATTGATTATCTCTTATGGTCTTTTTTACCCCATTCATGATTACACCAGGTTTGTTTGTATAAAAACAGCATCCTTCTCCCAGGTCTACACATATTTCATTTTTCTCTCTTGTCAGCAGGTCTAACCTTCTGCAGTTATGAAGCACCATGGCTGCAAGGGAGTCTATTTCTTGTTGGAGTTGAGTTATTCAGTGATTACATCAAGCCCTTGGTGATACAGGGAAGAAAGCAGTGGAACTATGGATATAGAGTGTCCTAATGCCATTGTTCCCGCTCCCATTCCAACAGTGATCCCAAGTCCCACTAGGACAGCTGGTAAACCAAAGTCTCTCTTAAATCTGCTCCTCTGGTATACTAGTATATCAAAGGGATGGGAAAAAGGCACATAGGTGAGAGGACATATCCAATACACTAACATAGAGGTACCTGTCCAGTTTATGAGAAGGCAAGCATAGGTATTATTTCCACAGAACAGGAACACATTCACCTGAGGGGCCAGACAGCCGTGTAATGAAAGTTTGGCTATTGGGGCTATCTTTTGTCATACTGACCCATCACTAACTTGGTACCCCAATCTCCAGAATACCTGGAAAGTGTGAGACAGAAGTCCTGTGAGTAGTGGTTGCATCTGTGGGGCAGTAAATGTTGTGTGGGGCTCTTTTGTCAATATTTGTAAAGAAGGGGGTAGATACATATCTGGGTCCCATTTGAACTTTCCAGAAGTTGGCAATCCTTTTGATTAAATTGAGGTTCTGTCATCCCCAGTAGGGGAGCCCAAATACCACTTGGCAGTTATTCTTCACAGAATTGGGATATGGAATTTGTGACTACATATTACGGCTGGGGAAATTTGATCTGTAACAGATTTGGGATCCCCTTATTTCCCCCTTCTGGAATATGGTGACCCATGGCTATTCATTTTCTGTCTGGTGTTTTCCATCCCCCAGGGTCTCCATCTGAGGAATCCCCTAGAACCACTCTGATATTGTCCATGTTATTTGGCACTGAGTGCCTTCCCTTTGGGTCAGGTTTCTCTGGATAATCCAAGGATGCAGGGTTCAGGGTGCACACAATTTCTAATTTTATGCAGGGGTTCTCACATAACAGCCCTTGGTAGTAGACCATTTGGACACTGGTCATCCATTGGTGCCAAGTTACAGCATGAGAGACTTTTACACTGTTATTTACAATCCAAAAAGTAGGGACCTATGGTAAATTAGGTTACCAATTAATATGGTTAATTGATGTCCCAGCATCAGCTTGTCAGCATCTCAGACTAAGAACACAGTGCTGCCACAGCTCTTAGGCACAGAGACTACCCTGTCACCACTGGTCCAGTTGCTTCAATAAATAAGCCACTGGCTACTGCTAGGGGCCAAACTCTTGAGAGAGGACCCTAAGGGCCGTCCTGTTTTTCTCTACCACACAGAGGTTGAATGCTTTGTTATGTCAGGCAATCAAAAAGGGGGTGCCAAGATTAATTGTATCTTTTTTTGTACCAGCAATTGAACTCGGGTACTCAACCACTGAACCACATCCCCAGCCCTGTTTTGTGTTTTATGTAGAGACAGGGTCTCACTGGGATGCTTAGTGCCTCACTGTTGCTGAGGCTGGCTTTGAACTCCCAATTCTCCTGTCTCAATTTCCCAAAGTGCTGAGATTACAGGCTTGCGCCACTGCACCTGGCTTAATTGCATCTTAATCTCCTGAAAAGCATGTTCCTGTTGGGTTTCCCTGCATAGGGGGTCATTTTCCAACTCCTTTGTGGCCTCATACAGTGGCTTAGCCAGCACTGAATACCCAGGGATCCAGATCCAACAAAAGCCAGCCATTCCCAAGAACTCCTGTATTTTTTTTCCTGGTATTGGGCCTGGGGATGGAGCAGACAGCTTGTTTTTTTCATTCAGGTCCTTAGGACCTATGGCCTAGTGTAATGTGAAACCCAAGAAATTTTACTTGTTTCTGGCAGATTTGGTCCTTTTTCCAGGAGACTCTGTAACCAGTCTCTAAGGCCTCCCATTCAAATGCAAAGAGGGTTTGGCTGATAGGGGCTAATCAGGCATCCTTCAGGTGCAGGCATGTAAACCGTTTGGCTTGGGGCAGAATCACGCTGAAGAGTGTGCAGGGACCACTGGGTGAAGAGTGACTACTGCCTTGTTGACTGCTCAGAGGTCTTGTACCCGTTGGTAATCTTGGCTGTTTGGCTTTTGCACCAGTAGTGAGGGTGTATTCCAGGGGACTGGCACTCAGTCAGGATCCCAGGGTCTCAGTCTCTGCAGATGCTTCCTTATCCCAACGTGTGTTTTCCTTGTAAGGAGATATTGTCTCAGTCTGATAGTTTCTGCTCCCAGTTTCAGTTCAGCAACTCATGGGGGTGAATTCTTGGCCAATCCAGGCAGGTTCTTTTCTGCCCAGTCTGAGGGGAATTCTTGAAAGCAGGGAGGAAGGATTTTCAGTGGCAGTCGGTTTGGAGCTTAGAGTCTCCATTCATCTCCTCGGGGTAATGTGACTTCCATAACCACGGTGGGTTCTTTTCCTAGGGCCAGGCAGGTGGGAGCCTTGGGGTGAAAGTGATCTGTGCTCCCAGTTTTTAGAGGAGATTCCTTCCAAGGAGGGGAACCAGGCATTCTGACAAATATAGGAACTCATGCAACACAGGATGTGCCTCGAGCTTACAGGTGCGGGATTTGCAGAAAGCTCTGGCTGCCTGTGAGCCACTTGCACCTATTATGGTAACCTCTTCACCAGTGAATGGGGCAATGGGTCACATGACCATGGGATGCTCAGCACCTGTGTTGACCATGAATGTCACTGGGTAGTCCCCAACTGTCATTTCATCTGTGGGCTCCCAGAGGCCAAGGATCAAAGAACCTGATCTTCCCTATTTTGAGTGCATTCCAGCCAGGTCAATAAGGCCACTGGTGCTGGACTCCACTTGATATTGGCCTTCCTGATTCAGCATTGGGTTTTCTGAATGGGTTTATCTTTTTAGATTTTGGGCATTCATTTTTCCAATGGCCTTGTTCTTTCAGTAGACACATTGGTCCTTCTGCAGCTGGGGGCAACATACAAACATCTGGTTCTTGCAAAGTGGTCCAGGCCATCTAAATGGGTCTAGATACCTGAGTGCTGCCACCAGGAGGGACACCTTTTGTTTCATGTTTCTTTCTGCCTCTCTCTGTGCAGTTTGATCCTGGTTGATGAAGACCTTATTAGCCACCTCAAACAACTGAGAAGCATTCTTACCTGCAAATCCCTCTGACTTTTGCAATCTGAGTTTCTTCCTCATGATTGGACTGGATTGGGCCACAATGGCTGTATTGATCATGCACAGATTCTCTGGGGTTTCTGGATTGAATGGTGTGAAAATTCCTTTTTCTTTTCTTATTTTTTGTTTTGTTTTGTTTTGTTTTGGTACTGGGGATTGAACTCAGGGGCCCCTGAGCCACATCCCCTGCCCTTTTCTATTTTTTATTTTGAGACAAAGTCTTGATAAGTTGCTGAGGCTGGCTTTGAACCTATGATCCTTCTGCCTCAGCCTCCTGAGCCACTGGGATTGCAGACATGTGCCACCATGCCTGGCTCAATGTGAAAGTTCAAAAGGCTTCACAGAGCTTCTCATAAAACTCTGAAGGAGGCTTTTCTGGCTTCTGGAGTACCATGGCTGTTTTAGACATACTGATGGGCTTCCTCTCACCTGACTAGACTCCTCAGAGAAGGATAGTTTGGTATCACTCTAGCTGGTTGTGTCCCTCTTCAGGTTGTAGTCCTAGGCTGGGTCCTCCTCTGAGACTGCCCTTCATACCTAGGCCTCAGTATCTACCTCTTGTGTGGGGGCCTGTTCTTGGAGCCCTTTCTGGGCTCCTGTCAGAAAGTATCTTCTCTTCTCAGTATTGAAGAGGGTGAGGAGGAGCTGACAGCAGTCTCCACAGGCCCATTGATAGGTTTGGAAGATTGACTCTAGGTAAGTGCTTGTGGTTTTTCTGAGTATGGAGGAGTATGGTGCTTCCAATTCAAGAGGTCGGTAGTGCTAAAGGGCTGATAGAAAAGGAGTGCCCTTCTTGAATGGTGCCATCTACATTGACCTGTAGGGGCCCAAGAGTCTGGCATAGTGGTAGCTGTAGGGCTTGTGGTTACTGGACAGACCTGAGTCATCTCCCCAAAGGTTCTGGCCTAGGGTCTTCTGGTGGAAAGGGGGCTGTGGTCAGCAAGATAAATGGTGATGGAGTATCAGAGAGTGAGGCCAGTTGACTGGGAAGTGGTGGTGGAATAGTGGGTATGTAGGGGGCAGCGGCTCCTCTTTGGGGTCCCCTTGATGAGTAGGCTTGGTGGGCTTTGGAGTTGCTGTGTTTCTAGCTAACAAAACCCTACACTGGCCCTTTGAACTAACACAGAACTGCACCCATGGGGCAGAGTCCAAGCAATCTGGAGCCAGGAATCTATGTAAGGAAACTGATCCAGGTGTCCTGGGGTTTTGGTGACAATATGGTGAACTGCCTTGATGGTGGTGACATAGAGGGTGCCTTCTAGAAGCCAATCACCACCAAAAGTGGGCCACTGAAGCTCGTGGAGAGTGTGAAGTCGGCCCTTTATGAGCTTAATCCTGTAATCCCCAGAGTAGCCCTTTAAAAATTTTTTAATCATACAGTCCAGGATTGTAGGTTTAGACTGTGTTCCCCCCAGGTCCCACCCTGTGCCAATGCCACAAGACAGACAAGGGAGGTGTCAGGCAAGGCCTCTGCCTGGCCATGTCCCCAAAGGGATCTTAGGTGCTTCTTGGCTAAAGGTGTACCTATATAAACCCCAGGCCTGGTCAGAGTTCTTATTATAGGACATGAATCACCATTATGCTGTACAAAATCACCAGAGATCCGCAGGTCAGGACTCACTCAGACTCCGCAGCACAAAGCTGTGGAACCACAAATAATTTCACATTCATTCACACCAACACTCAAGAGTTTAAAACACCCCCCCACACACACTTTTGAGGTTCCCTACACTAATGGTTGCTTCAAGGGTGGCCATAGTATGTGATCAATCTTCCCTTCCATCTTCATGGACAGGTCTGGCTATGGTCCTGGATCCTGAACCTTACCCTATCTGGAAGACTGTGCAGGAGTCTATCCAACTCTCCAGGGAGTTCGTGTATGGTGGCCCTACAGGAGGCATAGGCCCCTAGGCTCAGGAGATCCTGGAATTGGGTGGTGGTGTCTCATCTGGTCAAAGGGGCACCACATACTTCAACATGGACAACCTGCCACACAGGTGGCCCAAAGACAGCACAGTTGTTTCTTCCTGGTCAGGGGAACAAAATGTTGCAGGAAACAGACCAGTCAAGAATTGGCAAATGACACTCAAAGAGTGGGAGAACTGAAACTTTATTTTTACACTAGCAGGCCCAGAGGAGATCAAACTCCAAATTCTGAGCCCCCATCCATAGTTTCTCACCACATTTATAGGATATCTTGTGCTATAAAATTTCTAGTCTACATAAGAGCAGACCATGCACAGGGTTTCTATCTGGAAGCATGTTTACAGAAGCAGACTGTGATAAGGGGAAAACCTAGCTGTTGTCACAGGCCTCTGATAAAATCTCTAGCCTTTGCTTGAAGCCTGGAACAGTGTTGTTTACACTTCAAAGGGAAATAGTCAAACTCCTACGGGTAGTTATTTACAATCCAAAGGTAGGGGCCTATGGTTAATTAGCTTTCCTCAGGAAAGGCTGATAGAAGGGGAGAAGAACTATTTCTCCAGGCACCAGTTTTTCATGATAAAGTTCTTATAATTTCATTTTACAACCAGGCCTGGTTTTGTCATCATATATTAACAGACTGAAGAACATATTAAACCATTACATTAAATCAAAATGTACTTTCAGATACATGGAAAATGGATGGGAGCCAGAGTAGAAGATGAGAAAGAAGAAAAAAATAATAAATCACAATGTTAGGGCACTTGAATCCTTGATGTTTTTTTACCTTGTAGGGGACTTGAACTCCCTATTTAATATGACAAGGGACTTGATCCCTTTACAAGTAAACTCACCAACTACTTCAGAGGATCAGTCCTGTTTTCTTGTTTCTGGTATTCACAGTGATCATCCCTAGTGAGAACCTCCCATGTACCCAACTCATATGGATGTCCCTACTTGAACAGAGACTGAAAGAGAAAGGAAAGAATGGAAAGAACTTCAAGGGGAAGGACCAGTTGACTCACATGCAATTAGAGTTCAATATTCTACTAAGTCCCCAGGAGGGCATCAATCATCACCCCTCTGCCACTTGTATCTGTACAACTTGAGGCATTCCCCAGCTACCTCAGAAGGGGAGCTATGGCAAGTTGGAGGTGATACTGGTGAGGTGCCCAGTTGGGGTCCAGGTTCTTGGCATTCTGGACAAAGAATTGAGCAAGACAAGCAGAAGTAACAGCAGAGTATATATTTACTGAAAGTGAAATAACACTTCTTAGAGTGGACCAAGGCCCTGATGTCTTGGTGAGTCTTACCTTATATGCTGAGCTGTGTCTTGTTCCTCTCCCCATGGACTTGATTGAAGACCTTGCCCTGTTTGTTCCCATTGATTACTTAACTTTTATGTAATTATAATACATAATTTGTGGCAATTGTTGTCATGGTAATGAGACTTATAAGCAGAGACATGATGACTCATCTCTCCATCCTGTATTCCAGCCAGCATTTTTCTTATACCCTGCCACCACTATCTGAAGGTCCCTAAACTTCTACCTTAGGCTGAGAGAGACACAGGAGGAAAAAGAGTAGAGGGAGCTTTGCCAGCAGGGAGGAAAGGAAAATAAAAACACTACTGGACTGCAACATGGGAGGCTCCCACACACAGTGACTCCAGAAGAAAGAAGATCTGGCAGCCATATATTCACTGATAGGGATCACATCTGGAGACCCCAATCCAATAGGTTTCACCCTGAGAATGTTGAATCAGTAGTGCCCATAGAAAAGAAGTCCAAGTTGAGTGAGCAGGAATATAAAGCAAAGCTTTCACTGGAAAAAGGAAAACAGGTGCTTTACCTTCAGGTAAAGGGGCAAGTACAACTGAGAGCAGACAAAATTGCCCTCTAAAACAGTTTAATGGTCTGTCCTTTTATTAAGTATCTAGTGTGGGAAGGGCCTGGTATTTGTATGGTGATTCCTTCAGGGAATCTCTTGGCATAGCATCACACCTGGAGTTTTTGGTTGATTTGGTTAAGAACAGGACAATAAGAAGTACTGTTCATACATTGTAAGAGTGGGGGAGTAGGAAAGACTTTTTTTTTTTTTTTTTGGGTACTGGGGATTGAACTCAGGGGCACTTGACCACTGAGCCACATCCCCAGCCCTATTTTGTGTTTTATGTAGAGACAGGGTCTCACTGAGTTGCTTAGCGCCTCACCATTGCTGAGGCTGGCTTTGAACTCGCGATTCTCCTGTCTCAGCCTCCCTAATTTCTGGGATTACAGGCTTGAGCCACCGCGCCTGGCTAGAAAAGACTTTTTATCAAGTAAAATTTATGAATGAAGGCCTGAGAGTTCATCCCAAATTTTGTACCCTCTGGTCCAAGAGCAAATGAAGCTAAAGGGTTTCTTTTGGTTTTCCTACTTGTAACAACCTCACCCCATAACAATGTAGATGCTACTGGGGCTCCATGTGTTACCCTGTGTTGGGCAAAGCATCTCTTTATCTGGTCAAAGCAGCAGTGATTGTTGTGTCTGGAAACAGTGGTTGAATGTTTTGAATTTTCTATACAGTCAGATATAACTTGTTTATTTCTCTCCACTGCTCTGTGCCTTAAGAAGCTGACAGAAAGGCTACATCACCTTGCCTTCCTTGCCCTCTGACACTAATCTAGATGAGATGTAGCAGGCTGACATTAAGGAACAGAATGAGAGAGTGCAGGACACAGGGAGAAATACTGTGTCAATCAGCCTTGAAGCCGGGCGCGGTGGCTCATGCTTGTAATTCCAGCACTTAGGGAGACTGAGACAGGAGAATCGTGAGTTCAAAGCCAGCCTCAGCAATGGCGAGGTGCTAAGCAACTCAGTGAGACCCTGTCTCTACATAAAACACAAAATAGGGCTGGGGATGTGGCTCAGTGGTCGAGTGCCCCTGAGTTCAATCTCCAGTACCAAAAAAAAAAAAAAAAAATCAGCCTTGAGTCCCTGAACTTCATCTGCATCAAGAATTTCTCTGTTAAAGTGACTTATAGCCTCAAATCATCCCTCCTGAGAAAAGTCCTCTAAGAAAAAGTCCAAAAAATCTCTCTTTTCCTCCCTCTCCTCTTTGTCTATGCTGGTCATTCCCTTTTTAAATTTCTTATTTGTGATTTTGAGGTCAGGAGACACAAGTACAGCTCTATAAGGGCACACTTAGAAGCCCCCCCCACCACCCGCTCCAGGAACTTGGGAGTGTCAGGGATTTTCCTCCAGGAAATTCAGCCCACTACCCCTGGCTCGGTGATGAGGTCTTGTTTGGTTTCCAACCCATCTAAACTCTCAGTGTGAGTGCATACCCTTCTGTGGAGAAGTGCTCATAGTTCCCACCCTTGTCTTGATCACCTTCTTCAATGTGTCCTCCATGCAAGGACAGGAAGTGAGGTACACAATAGTAGCTACTAAGTGCTCTGAGGCTCAGCTGAGTTGAGAGCATACAGTTCTACCAGAAGCTCCTGCTGCGCTAGTGTGGATCACTTGACATACCCAAGTGCTGCTCCATGGGCTTTCTAGCCATCCAGTACCCACCTCTGAGCCACTTGCTTCTTTCCCTCAGTGGGATCATGCTACAATTTCTCCCTGTTGCCACCTGATGCTCACCATGCTAAATCCTCTCTGCACTTGGATGGCCATGGAGTGTAGGGGGCTAGCTGTCTCCTCTTTGCCTCTCTGGTTTTGCTTCCCTGCTGTTCTTCAGCCTCAGTGCTTCCTCCTCTGTCTCCCCACAGCTGTGGCTTTGCTGGCAGAGGGCAGTCAGTGCCTTCCTCTGCCTTCTGCTTCCTCCATCCCACATCCTCAACTGAACCTTACAGGACACACTGGGGGATGTTTTGGCCCTGCCAAAATCAGAATGTCGACAACAAGGAGTTCAGGAACAGAAAGGAGGGTGGAAAGGACAAGAGAGGTTCAATTGATCTGCATAATGAGATCTGGAAGTGACAAGGCTAAGGGGGAGAGGAAGGAACAGCCCCTGAGACTAGGGCGAGGAGGAGGAGAGAAAGCAGGTGCAGAAATGCTTTGAGGGATGTGAGGCTGAAGAAGAGTCTCTTCGGCCCGTTTTCCCCAACCCATTGTCTGTGGGGGGAGTAGGAAGGATGAGATGAACAGATTTTTGTTTTGCATCTCAGTTGAAGGACATGATGAATGCTTGGAATTTGTGATTATTTTAATGGGTGCATCTTATGTCAATTCAGTCTAACAGTTGATGCTTCCTCATCCCCCAGTGTGCCTACCTCCAAACCCTCTTTGCCCATTCTTTTGCATTGGCTCTCACATTTAAAAATTTTTTTTAGTTGTAGATGGACACAATCTCTTTATTTTATTTATTTATTTTTATGTGGTGCTGAGGATCGAACCCAGTGCCTCAGGCATGCCAGGCAAGCACTCTGTCACTGAGCCACAATCCCAGCCCCTCTCACTTTTTAAAAAAATTTAATTCTTAGTTATAGATGACACAATACCTTCATTTTATTTATTTTTTAAATGTGGTGCTGAGGATCGAACCCAGTGCCTCACCCGCACAATGCAATCACTCTGCTACTGAGCCACACAACCCTAGCCTTACTCTGTTTTCTTTTTTTTAAACCAAGGATTGAACCCAGGGGTGCTTAACCACTGAGCCACATCCCCAGCCATTTTTTATATTTTATTTAGACACAGGGTCTCACTGAGTTGCTTAGCACCTTGCTAAGTTGCTGAGGCTGGCTTTGAATTTGTGTTCCTCCTGCCTCAGCTTCCCAAGTCACTGGGATTATAGGCATGTGCCACTGCACCCAGCTGGCTCTCACTTCTTTTTTTTTTTTAATATTTTTTGTTGATGGATCTTTATTTTATTCATTTATTATTTATATGTGGTGGTGAGGATCGAACCCAGTGCCGCACACATGCTAGGCAAGCGCTCTGCCACTGAGCTACAGCCACAGCCCTCACTTCTTTTTTTCTTGGTACCAGGGATTGAACTCAGGGGTACTCAACCACTGAGCCATATCCCCAACCCTATTTTGTGTTTTATGTAGAGACAGGGTCTCACTGAGTTGCTTAGTGCCTCGCCACGGCTGAGGCTGGCTTTGAACTTGCGATTCTCCTGTCTTAGCCTCCCAAAGTGCTGGGATTACAAGCATGAGCCACCGTGCCCAGCTTGGCTCTCACTTCTTAATGCCCAATTTCCTGAATAATTCTCATTTCAAATTTCTTGAAGCAAGTACCTGGATTTCCCAGCACATTCTTTTTTTTTTTTTTTTTTTTTTGGTACTGGGGATTGAACTCAAGGGTACTCGACCACTGAGCCACATCCCCAGCCCTATTTTGTGTTTTATGTAGAGACAGGGTCTCACTGAGTTGCTTAGCGCCTCGCCATTGCTGAGGCTGGCTTTGAACTCGGGATTCTCCTGTCTCAGCCTCCCTAAGTGCTGGGATTACAAGCTTGAGCCACCGCACCCGGCTTCCCAGCACATTCTTTTAAGGAACCTTATGAATAGGAGCTATATCACGGTCTGGTTGACCTATAGCTGGTTTCACTTTAGTCAAATGAATTTTCTTCTATTTGGCTGTGATCTGAACAAATTTATTTCACCATGCCACAGGGGGAAAAAAGCACCTGGAGATTCCAGTTCTTTGGGAACAATGAGAATAATAATTATCTTTTCAAGGCTCTCAGAGTATAACATTTCCAATAGACAATGCTCTGATTTTTCATATTAAATACAATCAAACAACAAAGACACAATGCTTTAGTTTGTAAATCATGCTTGTGAGCATCATAATGAAAAAAAGGTATCTGAAACCTCCCACATCCATCTCATGGCCTGCTATTCAACAATGTCTCTCACTGGGGCTAGTAGATTTTAGAGAGAAATAGAATGGATGTCCCTCCAAAATGGCTTGAGGGAAGAGTCTGGTTCTGAGTGGCCAAGTACCACAGAGCTATACCTTTACACTTACTCTTCAGATTAATAGTGGAAGAGATGTGATGTGCAAAGTGATCTCAACATCCCCTTGAGTGAAAATTCCTGTGCAGAATGTTAGAATGGCTAATAGGATCTCGTATCCAGTGTAACTCAAGAAGGCTATGTCAGAAAACACACATCAAATAGAAAGAAGTTAAAAGTACAGCTTCTATTTCAATAGCTGAAACAAGGGAGACATTTTATTCTACACCTTCTTTCTGGATTTTCCAAGATTTGGGGCAGGCATAAGCATGTAAGCCACGTGGTGTTTTGGAAAAGGACAAACCCACCCTGGTGTTGCTCGTTGCAACATCCACAGCCACTTTGACAGATCCACATCACTTTCATGCCTCCCTAGTTGTCTACCTAGTAAAAAGCTCAGCACATTTTTGGAGCCTAGTTTGGGTTTTAAGTATTCATCTGCCTTCCTTTTGGTGATCCGCGCTGGTGCGCTGGGATTGACTTCACATCTTCCTTTATCCATGCCTGGTTGACTCCACACACAGTCTCAAGAAGACAGCACAACTGAGAAATCCTAAAAAAGACAATGAAATCCAGATAACCAAAGGGACCCATGAACTTCTTCCTCACAGTCACCTGCCTGCTTGGCCACTTACTACCAGCAGTACAGTAATCCCTCCTTATCCACAGGCTCATTTTCCGTAGTTTCAGTTACCTGTGCTCAACCTATGGTCCAAAAATATTAAATGGGCAATTCTATAAATAAACAATTCATATGTTTTAAATTGTGTACCATTCCGAAGTGGTGTGAGAAAATCTTATGCCATCCCACTTTATTCTGCCCAGGAGTGACATAAATCATCTCTTTGTCTAACACATCCATATTGTATGTGCTACCTGCCTAGTAGTCACTTATTAGCTGTGTTCAAGTAACCCTATTTTAGTAAATAATGGCTCCAAAGCATAAGAACAATGATGCAAAGGAGGCACCAGGGCATGAAGTATGGAAGAACAGATGGACTTATAGTACAATGTTGCAGAGTATATAGGAAAAAGCATAGTTCTTATAGGGTTTGGTACTATCTATAGTTTTGGGCATCTACTGAGTTCTTGTAACATAATTCCCCTCAGATAAGGGCAGACTACTGTATTCATATCAGATAACCACAGGGCATCATTTGATTTGCAATATCAATGTTATCATTTCATTTTGTCATCCACATGAGTCTCTGCCTAAAATCTATTTTGTTCTACTGATGTAATTACAATTCCTGTTTTAATTTCTAAATCTATCATGTAGGTTTTCATATCTTGTTGGTCAAGCTCCCTACCAAGATTATCCTCATATGTGTTCTCTTCCTTTTAGTTGAATAATCAGCTTATTGTATTTCATGACAAAATTCTGTTGAAGTTCATGAATGAGACTGCACTGAATTCAGAGATTAGGTTGGGTGAGAACTGATCTAGTAATTAATTTTCCTATCGAGAAAAAAATGATATGTTAGTGTCAATTAGGAAACAAATTATTTAATGTATATTTCTTGCTATTTTAAGACAGCACATTCATATATGTTTGGTGGTCAGTTTGAACTGGATATATTATTTCTATTATTTCATAATTTATCCTTAGAAGAGTATGCAACATCTTTTATGTGTTTAACTTATGTATAACTTTCTTTGACAAAAAATCTAGGAAATTGATTTCGTTGATGAATGGGAGAGTGGTGATTTTTATAAAATCCTTTTGTTAATAGATTATATCAATAACATGAAATGAAATGCAAACATTGAAAAAAACAAAGATTTCTCTGAGTGCATTCATAGGATCTCCAAGAAAGGTAATTAAAGAAAGAAGCTTGCCAAACAGTATATATCTTATTTTAGTTTTGTATCTTCACTGAGCCATCTATATGGATAAAAATGGGATTATATCAAACTAAGAAGCTTTTGGATAGCAAAGGAAACCATCAACAGAATGAGAGGACAATAGAATAAGAAAATATTTGTAAACTATTCATCTAACAAAGAATTAACATTCAGAATATATAAGGAATTCAAAAAATTCAATAATAAAAAAATCCAACTAAAAAATATACAGATGATCTGTCAGAGTAGGCATCCCTTAAAAGAAGAAATACAAATGGTCAACAAATACATGAAAAAAATATATATATATATTTTTGTTACTGGGGATTGAACTCAGGGGCACTCGACCACTGAGCCACATCCCCAGCCCTATTTTGTGTTTTATGTAGAGACAGGGTCTCACTGAGTTGCTTAGCGCCTCGCCGTTGCTGAGGCTGGCTTTGAACTTGCGATTCTCCTGTCTCAGCCTCCCTAAGTGCTGGGATTACAGGTGTGTGCCACTGCACCTGGCATGAAAAATATTCTTGATATCATTAATCATCAGGGAAATGAACATTGAATATCAAACAAGATACCATCTCAACCCAGGCAGAAAGGCAAAAAGACAAAAATAAATGAATGAATGAAAAAAATAAATGACATGGAGAGAAGAGAACTCATACACTGTTGGTGAAAATATAAATTAGTATAGCCATTGTCGAGAACAGTATGAAGACTCCTCAAAAAATGGAAAAATAGCACTATCATATGATCCAGCTATCACACTTCTGGGTATATAGCCAAAAGACAGGAAATCAGCAAATCAAAGAGAAACCTACACTACCATTTTCACTGCAGTATTATTTACAATAGCCAAGATATGGAATCAATCTAAATGTCCATCATTGCATGAATGGATAAAGAAATATGATACAATTATACAATGGAATACTATAAAGCCATAAAAATAAGGAAATCCTGTCACGCATGGATGGAATTTGAGAAATTTACATTAAGTGAAATAAGCCAGACACAGAAAGACAAACACCATGTTACATCTTGTATTTGGAACCTAAAAAAGTAAATCTGAAGGCATAATGGTGATTATTTGAGATTGAAAAGGGTTGAGGGGAGACAGAGAGGTTAGATTATAGGTACCAAAATGCAGAAAGAGTAAGTTTTAGTGTTCTACAGCACAGCAGGATGACTATAGTTTACAACAGCCCATTATATATTTTATAAAGAACTAGAAGAGAGCAGCCCAAAGGTTCCAAACATTTAAAAAATGATAAAGTAATGGAAATACTTTTACCTTTATTTGATCAGTATATGCTAAATACATATATTGAAATATTATGCTATACCCCATATGTATGTATAAATACAGCCTTTTAATCAAGAATTAAAAAAAGATAGATCCATATTAAAACTCAGGGCCTTGGGAGGCTGAGACAGGAGAATCGCGAGTTCAAAGCCAGCCTCAGCAATGGTGAGGTGCTAAGCAACTCAGTGAGACCCTGTCTGTACATAAAACACTAAATAGGGCTAGGGATGTGGCTCAGTGGTCGAGTGCCCCAGAGTTCAATCCCCAGTACCAAAAAAAACAAAACAAAACAAAAACAACAACAACAAAAAACCCTCAAAAAACAAAGTCTAGAAGAATTTACAACATATGAAAATGGAAATTCTTTTGGTTTAGGTATCTAAGATGGAGGGGTATAGGAAAGGAGGTAGAAAAGGGACTACTGTTTATGTATCTAAAAGCATTATTCTTGTGTGTATTTCCACAAGTATGAGGAAGTGTGCAAGCCAATTCTGTTGATGGTGACTGAGTGACAAGTTTCTTTGGAGAAAGAGATATGATATTGTGTTAGCTTTTTGTCCCTATGGCCAAAATACTCAACAAGAAAACTTAGAGGAGGAAAAATTTATTTGGAGCTTATGGTTTCAGGGGCTCAATCCATGGTTGGTCAGCAAAATTGTTCTTGGCCTGAAGTGAGTCAGAATATCATGGTGGAAGGGCATGCAAGAGGAAAAGGAAGGACATGGCAGCTAGGAAGCAGAGAGAGGAGAGATACAGAAAAAGATAGAAATAGAGATAGAGAAAGAAAGGGGAGAAATCCAGGGACAAAATATAACCCTCAAGAGTGTGTCCTCAGTGACCTACTTCCTTTAGCTATACCCCAGCTGCCTACAGTTACCACCTAGTAATCTATTCAAATTATTAATACACTACATGAATCAATCCACTGATTAGGTTACAGTTCTCATAATCTAATCATTTCACTTCTGAACAATCCTGCATTGTCTCAGATGAGCTTTTGGAGAACATCTCATATCCAAACTATAACAGACACAGACAGACACCACCAACACAGGTTGATCCACACACATTTTCTTACCTGTTTCTTCCAAAGGAATTATTACTAGTACTATAACAAGAAGAAGGAACCTGGTCAGAGGAAAGGCACCCCAAATCCAACCCAAACCAAACCAACCAACCAAACCACCACAAGAAAGCAAACAAATAATAAAACCACACATTGAACCTGACAATGGTGTTCAATTCAAGAGAGCTGACTTAGGGAAGAATCTTGACTGTGACTTTAAGAAATTCTTATTCAGGAGGAAAAAGAAGAGGTGATGAGATTCAGTATCCAATTTATTAGGCTCCCTTGTCCTCTCCCATTTTATCAGTTAAACAGTAATGAGTGGAATAACACCAGCCATACCAGCCCGCTGCCAAGGGATGTCTTTTTTTTTTTGGTACTGGAGATTGAACTCAGGGGCACTCGACCACTGAGCCACATCCCCAGCCCTATTTTGTGTTTTATGTAGAGACAGGGTCTCACTGAGTTGCTTAGCGCCTCGCCATTGCTGAGGCTGGCTTTGAACTGGTGATTCTCCTGTCTCAGCCTCCCGAAGTGCTGGGATTACAGGCGTGCACCACTGTGCCAGGCTCTTGTCTGTCTTAAAGTCACTTCTCCAAGGGTTTTATGTACAGTAGCTCATAAAGATGGGGTGTAGCGATGACAGTACTATAGGTATATATATAGTAGCTCATTTAACCTCATAATAGCTTGAAGTGAGTGCTGCTATCATTCCTATTCATCCAGGGTAGGAAACTGAGACACAGGAAAGTTATGGAACTGGTCCAAGTTCACATAGCTAGTATGTGACTGAACCAGGATGTGAACCAGACTAACCTAGTTAGTCTGGCTTCAGAAACCCTAGACTTCTACTCTTACAGAATACCTCCTCTTGATCCTTGTGGAAGGCAAGCAAATGATTCTTGTCCTTCTCCAATTCATTTTGGTCACAGAACATGGCATCAGTGTCTTACATGGTTTTTTTTTAGGGTAGAAGAAAACCTACATGACTGGGCCTTCCCTGCCACTCAAGAAAGGGAATGTGTGACCTGGGTCCCACTTACAAGCATCTGTGCCTCAATTTCCTGTTGTTATATGAGACCAAGTGGGATGGCCAGTGTGAGGATAAGCCACATCTCTCTATAGTAACTGTATTAGTTCCTCAATAGGACATCACAAATAAAAAATAAACCCTGTCCTCAGCACTAACCGTCTGACAGCCTATAGAGAGCCCTGTCCTACATCTCAATAATACCCATATGGGTCACACTTTAATAGTAACAATATAATTTTTCTGGATCAGAGACTTGGAAGGTACTATGGTTTGAGGAATATGACTATTCACAGCTAACAGTTCTGCAATTAAACATCCATCGATATGAATTGTGTATTATAAAATAGTGACCGCAGAGTCATGATCAAGGCTGATCCAGACATTAAGAAAGAATAGAAAATCTTACCTGGGATTGAGTTCCCTTGCAGCACTCACTGGTGACTGGATCTTGAGTGAACAAACTGTGAACACTGCCCAATGTGCCTGTGGAAATGTGATGAACACTGTTAGAACATTTTGGTAACTCTTACCATAGAAGAAGGTTCAGTGAAGAGAGTTCGTATAAGGTAGGGAAGAGCTTTGAGGTCAAGACAGCTGAAATGTCAAGAGAAGAACATAGAGGTAGTACCTAAACATAGGTATTATCTGTCCCCTCTTTCAGCACCTCTTACTTAATATATTCAGCCCTGAATTAAAAGCCACCCAAGCAGTGGTGGCCAGGGCTCAGATCTTGCCATTGTGTGCAGTATCAAGATTCTGAGATCCATTATGAATCACCATGACTCCTCCCAACCAATCAGGTCCTGGGATATAAGGAAAAAGCTTGAGAGGAAGGAGTTTTCCTTTTTCTTCCTACCTTCTCTCCAAGATGTGGTTTCTCAGTGGTCTGAGAGATAAATCATCCAGATAGATCAAGAAAATGTAGCATCTTTACTCACCATCAACAAATTAATCAAACAAACAAACCTCCATATTGTTAATGAATAACAACCCCACTGTATGATGACAAGGTAGGGTTGTCATTTGCCCAAGTTTGTAAAAAGTCTTGTATACACAATGATTAGGAACATAGGCTCAAGAGACAAGTGGCGTCATTTTTAATCTCAACTCTTGGTGACTTGGGTCAAGTTCCTGAACTCTGATCTTCAGGTTCCCCATTTGTAAAGTATAAAATATAGCACCTTCACCCTTGGGTAATTCTGAGGATTCAAGGAGATAATACCAAAGTACTCAAACAGTAGCTGGCCTATGGTGAATTTGCAGATGACCTTAGCATTTATCACTGTGGCCATCTCAGCCCACCTCTCTGAATAAAGCAGTTCTTATTGGATTTATTCATTTCTTTGAACATTGGCGTCCCTGGTGGTATTGTTTCCTCCCTTTTCCCTCCATTTCCAAAGAAGAGATCTCAAGGTAAGAGAAAGTTCACAGTACTCACAGTATCAGAAGAGGAAAGCTCCTGGGTCTCAAGCTATTCCGTAACACCACAGCTGATAAGCAGGTCCTTCGCTGTGCAATCACTTGTATTCTCTAAAGAGAGGATATTCCGTTTTTCTCCCTGAGAGTTCAGCCAACACATGCTGTTGGGACCTCAGGTGGGGTAATTAAGCATAGGTCATATTCCCAGAGAGCTGAGAAAACTACCCTTAGAGGCCATGCATGAGCTCAATTCCAGTTCTTACCGGGACTGGGAATTCCAAGGTCTGCCTGTGAGCCTAGTAGGTCCCAGTCTGCACAGCTAGGCCTGAAGCACTGCTGCTGATATTGACGGTGCTTGGGTGAGTCATGACCCCAAGTCACATGCAAGATCATGAGATCCTATAGCCTACAGGCACACTGACCTTCAGCCTCTGAATACAGTTGCTTGTGGCAGGGAGGAGAGCGTGTCCTCAGACAGGAAAATACATTTTTATTTATGTAGTAAGACACACTAATGAAAAGGTGAGCTTCTTGTCCAGTTGATACAAGAGTTAAAATAGTAGCAGCAACATCCTATATTTTAAGTGGAGCAACTTTAGTAGTGAATTTATAGAAATCCAGACACAATAAAACTCTACTCCCTTACTTTGCAAATCAACTTGTTATTAGTTCAAATGCTTCCCAATTTGCCTGGCATGGATCAAGAATATGATCACTAATGCAAAGTAAATGTATATTCAAATAAACTGGAGCCCTGTGGTGCTGATTTCTATGAGACTCATAGAGGGGTCCTAGTCACTTCTATCCCACAGTTTGTTAAGAAAATGTCGCTCATAAAGTGTTATACATCCCCAGCTCTTTTTATTTTTTAAAACAGGGTTTCAGTAGCCAGGTGTGGTGGCACACACCTATAATCCCAGCAGATCAGGAGGCTGAGGTAAGAGGATTGTAAACTCAAAGCCAGCTTCAGCAACTTAGGAAGACCCTAAGCAACTTAGTGAGACTGTGTTTTAAAAACAAGAATAAAAGGGCTGGGGATGTGGCTCAGTAGTTAAGTGCCCTTGGGTTCAATCCCAGGTCAAAAACAAACAAAAAAAAGACAGAGTTTCACAATTTGCCAAGGCTGGCCTTGAACTTGCAGTCCTCCTGCCCTAGCCTCCCGAATCATTGGGTCCAGGCTTGTGCTACCATGTCTGGCTCATATTCCACTTTCTGGTACCAGGGACTGAACTCAGGGGCACTTGACCACTGAGCCACATCCCCAGCCCTATTTTGTATTTTATTTAGAGACAGGGTCTCACTGAGTTGCTTAGCGCCTCACCATTGCTGAGGCTGGCTTTGAACTCATGATTCTCCTGTCTCAGCCTCCCAAAGTGCTGGGATTACAGGCATGCACCACTGCGCCCAGCCTCATTCAGACTTAAGGCAAATGCTCTACAACTGAGCTACATCCCCTATCTTTTTTATTTTTTATTTTGAAACAGGGTTTCTCCAAGTTGCTGAGGCTGACCTAGAACTTTTGATCTTTCTGCCTCAGTCTCCTGAGCCTCTGAAATTACATGCATGCACCATCGCTCCCACCTCATCGGCCCACATTCTATCAAGTTCGATGGAAAGAATTATGCTCTATGCAATATGTATGCCCCTCACTCAGTTCTAAGAAGAACAATTACCACATGTGATGCTGATTTAACATTCCTAAAGGCAAATATCTCTCTAGGACCCTACAAAATATTTTTGGTATTGCTTTTACCCATGACTCTATTACAATAGACCTCCTGACCCTCACGATTATGTTTATGGCACCCCTATGTCACACTCAAGAGGTTATTTATTCAATCATGAATTAAGCTTGGGATCCTTAACCATAGTAAAGCATTCACGGCTCTAATTGTTGACAATGACTTGAGATTATCTGAAAGAAGAAATCAGTAAATACCAGCAGGGTAGAGAGTAACCCCTGCAGTGAATGTAATATATCCTTTAAAAACCTGGATATAGGAAGAAGAAAATTTTTAAAAAAGAGCTGAAAGTGAGGTCTATAATTTGAAAAAATTGGAAAACCAACATGTACTAAAATAATATACAACAGAAAAGTAAGAGTATTGATTGGTTTTTATGCCTCTGGATTCTGATTTAGGTTTAACATCTACTAAAATTTACCAATTGGTCAACTTTCATCATCTCAATCAGTACTAGGGCACAAAGTACAGTTATATCTGGGAATCCCACTAAATTTAAACAAAATATGCTCTTAGGGCACCTTCTATAAACAAAATAGAAGATATAGAATTATGCCTCACCTTAAACAATAGAAATATTGCCTTGCCTAAATTTTCCATAATCATAGTACCCATTTTCCTAAAATATCCTATAGCTGGCATGGATACTCTGACCCAATGAATAAAAAAAAATTAAGTCTTTGTCAATAATAATCAGCATTATTTTAAAAAGACCCCATGGAACACCACCCACCTTGCAAGTTGAAGAGTTAATATAGCCCAATATAAGATAAAAATGGTATTTAATTACTGAAACTCATTATATACCATTATATACTATAACTTATTATATACTAGTTAGAGAAGTGATTATCCCCACTGCCTCTCCATTTAACAACCCTATTAGGCCTGTTCTTAGACTTGGGAAAAAATGAATGGCGCCTCCCTGTGGATGTCTTAAACCTTTATGTTAAAGTTCACCCCTTAAAGGCCCTTGTGTTAATTTTTATTGCTGCTACAAAAAAGTACCAAGAATTAGTAGCTTGAATTTCTGCAAATGCAAATTTTAATTATCTTAAAATTATAAAAGTCAGAAGTCTAAACCTTATTATGAAAGTCAGAGGTCAGGGAGGGAGGGATGGCAATGGGAAAATCAGTAAAGTGAATCAGACATAACTTTCCTATGTTCACATATGACTACATGACTAGTGTAACTCCATCATGTGCAACTACAAAAATGGAAACTTATAGTCCATGTATGTATGTTATGTCAAAATATATTCTACTGTCATGTATAACTAAAACAATAAACAATTTTTAAAGCAATAAATAAATAAACAAGAAAAAAAGAAGTTACATTTCATTCCTTGAATCTGACACAGATATTGATTGACTCTCTCTACCTGCATTAAACAATTCCAACATCTTTTCGTTATTTTGGGGTTGTGGAGAAAAACATGTTTCTTATTTAAGAATTTTATAGCCAGGTGTGGTGGTGCACACCTGTAATCCCAGCAATTTGGGAGGCTGAGACAGGAGAATCCTGAGTCCAAAGCCAGCCTCAGCAACGGCGAGGCGCTAAGCAACTCAGTGAGACCCTGTCTCTACATAAAACACAAAATAGGGCTGAGGATGTGGCTCAGTGGTCGAGTGCCCCTGAGTTCAATCCCCAGTAACAAAAATTTTGGTCCTTGGCCCCTTTCTCTCCCTTTCCCCACCTCTCTGCTTCCCAGCTGCCATGAGCTGAGTAGTATTATTACTGTCATACCCCTCAGGCCTGAGCAACTCAGCAAGACCCTACCTCTCAACAAAATATTTAGAAAGGCCTGGAGATGTCGCTCAGTGCTTAAGCATGCCTAGATTCAATCCCTGGTGAGAGAGAGAGAGAGAGAGAGAGAGAAACACACTAGGGAGACAGAGAACTACAGACACCTGGTCTTCCTTGGTTTCTGTTAGCTATGGAAAATTCCAGGTAAGGATTGTTTCAAGATGGCAGAATAGAGGAGGTCCCTTTACTGGATACTCAGTGGTGTGAAACCAAGAAAACAGTTAGGCAGCTTCTCAGCAAGGTGGGTAAAAAAATGAGGGGACTTCACTGAGAATTAATACTCGACATTCAAAGCAGATCAGGGACTCAGGAGGTTGGATATAATAAGGAAGAAATCCCCAGCACCACCACCACCACCACCACCACTACCGCCACCACCGACACCTGCTAGAGCAGTTACCCCACAAGCCAAGTGGAGGAATAAGGGAATTAAAGGAACCCACATTTTTAGGAGCTCTAAGGTATGTCTGGGTATGGAGAAATCAGACATCAAAGACATTGCCGGACTAACCTGAAAGGCGTGCTTTACGATATCCTTATTCCAGAAAGAAGGCACAACACTCCTGGAAACCTGCAAACAGAAGAAGGAGCCATTTTGTAGCTATAAGGCAGGGTGAGCAAACCTGACAAACCTAAGCTGGGTACAAAATACAGACCTGAAAAACCCACACCACAAGAAACAGAGAGTGCCTAAGTGACCAGGAGAAAAAGCAGATCCAGAGAAGGGTTTTTATAGGGGAATACAGGTCATGGAAACCCACCCAGCTCCGCCTCCCCCTTGACTCCAGCCACTTGCAGGACTGGCTGGGAGAGACACGCCCAGTTGGGAATTCGAAAGGGAGGGAGCAGGAGCAGGAGTGATTGAGTTTAGAGCCTGAACCCCAGAGACCAGGAAACATGGGGTCTGTGGGTAACAGATAGGAAAAAGGATTTGCTCCTCTGCTACAGGAGTGGAACTCAAGGGAGATTCCTGGGATACAGTCATCCATTGTAGACTAACAACTGCTAGGCCTTGGAGGTGCACTGATTTAAAATCTTCAGATCAATCACTATTCAACAAAGAACCTGGAGCCAACCTAAGCCTAAACCCAGGCTCCAGGAGCTCCACCTATGGGATCTCCTCTCACATGCTAGTAACCTCACACTGAGAGTGGAGAAGACTTCACACTCCAGCCAACCCCACCTAGGACTGCTGAGAAGGGAAGCTGAAAAGATTTTGAACTCCACCAGAAACAATTTTTTGACTTTTCATTGAGATATTTTTTTTCTTTTTGTTTTCTCTAATTGTGACCTGACTAGTTCATGGATGCTTACATATAGTTGTCTGTTTTTTTATTTCTAGCATTTGGCTGGGGGGGTGGGGGGACAGGTAATAGGGATTGAGCTCAGGAGAACTCGACCACTGAGCCACATCTCCAGCCCTATTTTGTGTTTTATTTAGAGACAGGCTTTTACTGAGTTGCTTAGCACTTTGCTTTTGCTGAAGCTGTTTTGAACTCTCAATCCTCCTGCCTCAGCCTCCCAAGCCACTGGGAATACAAGCATGCACCACTGCACCCAGCTCTAGCATTTTTTGAAGGCAGTTATTTTTCCTGGCTCAGTATTTTGAGGGCTAGGATGTTTGATTCATATATTTTTATTTTATATTTTATTTTTAATTATTTATTTAAAAATTTTTATCTTATATATTTTTTCTCTAACTTGTCTTTTTAATTTTTTTTAGTTGTAGATGGACACAATGTCTTTATGTTATTGCCTTGTATGTGGTGCTGAGGATCGAACCCAGGGCCTCACATATGTGAGGCAAGCATTCTACCACTGAGCTACAATCCCAGCCCCTCTAACTTGTCTTTTTACCTTGATTCTCTTTCTTTCTTTTCTTCTTTCTTTTCTACTGTTCTCTTTCACTCTTCCTTTAATTTTTACTTCTGTTTTTCTCTCCTCTTCTATCATAATTATCACATCCTACACCTCTTCTGTTCTCTCCCTGTTCACCATTTGAAATTGTAAACCCATTTGCAAACTTACTGTTTTTACTGTAGGCAATAACAGATCACAACATTTCAGTTTATTGTGACAATTAGCATTGTAGATGTCATAGCAGCAACTATTTGGTTTAATGCTGCATATTGTTTGCATTGGTTGTTGTTATAATTTGTCTCCCCCTAAATGGTGAGGTACTGAAAACCTTCAGGGACACTGGAAGTCCACAGAGCAGACACTGTACTGACTGCCTCAGATCCATACCGTTAGATGAGTAGACACAAAAACAACATGAAAAAGCAAGGGAAAAAACATCCCAGACAAACCAAGACTTCAAAAACAGAATCCATTGATACTACAGTAGAAGAAATGTCAGAGAAGGAATTTAGAAGTTTATAGTTTAAATGATCTGTGAGGTAAAGGATAATGTAAGTAGTAAAATCAAAGATAAAATACAAGAAGTGAAAGATCACTTCAATAAAGAAATAGAGATTCTGAAAAAAAAATCAAGTGAGAATTTTGGAAATGAAGGAATTAGTAAACCAAACTAAAAATTCAAGGAAAAGCATCACAAACAGACTTGACCACTTCAAAGATATAGTTTCAGGCAATGAAGACAAAATATATAATCTTTTTTTGGGGGGGAGGTACCAGGGATTGAATTCAGAGGCACTCAACCACTGAGCAACATCCCGGCCTTATTTTGTATTTTATTTAAAGACATGGTCTCACTGAGTTGTTTAACACCTCACTGTTGCTGAGGCTGGCTTTGAACTTGCAATCCTCCTGTCTCAGCCTCGTGAGCCAGCTGGATTACAGGTGTGCACCACCACACCTGGCAAAATATATAACATTGAAAGTAAAGTTGATCATGGAGAAAATATGATAAGAGACCATGAACAGAATTTCCAAAAAATATGGGATAACATGAAAATACTGAATATAAGATTTACCAGGGGCTGGGGTTGTGGCTCAGTGGCAGAGTGCTTGCCTTGCATATATGAGGCATTAGGTATGATCCTCAGCACCACATAAAAATAAACAAAATAAAGATATTGAAAAAAAGTTGATCATTTAAAATAAAGATGTATCAGGATAGAGGAAGGTGCAGAGATACAAACCAAAGAAATGTGCAATCTTTTCAATGAAATAATATCTGAAAATTTCCCAAACCTTAAGAATGAAATGGAAAATTAAATATAGGAGGCTTACAGGACCCCAAATAAACAACATTATAACAGACCCATACCAAGGAACATTATCATGGCAATGCCTAACAAACAAAATAAAAATAGCATAGTAAAAGCTGCCAGAGAAAAATGAGAGGTCACATTTAGAGGGAAACCAATCCAAATCTCAGCTGAGTTCTCATCTCGGACCCTAAAAGCTAGGAGGTCTTGGAATAATATATCTTAAGCTCTGAAAGAAATGGATGCCAGCCAGAATACTATACTCAGCAAAATTAAGCTTCAAAATTGATGATGAAAAAAAAAAACTTCCACAATAAACAAGTCAAAAGAATTCACAACCAGAAAACCTGCAGTACAAAACATACTCAATAAAACATTTCATGATAAAGAAATAAAAAATAAAATTAAAATCCCACAAAGGAGGAAACTACACTAAAAGAATAGTTAATCAATGGAGAAAACAATTCAAATTAAAAACCAGAAAGGAGGGTTGGGGTTGTGGCTCAGCAGTAGAGCACTCACCTAGCGTGAGTGAGGCACTGGGTTCAATCTTCAGCAGCACATACAAATTAATAAATAAAAATAAAGTTATGATAAAAAAAGACCAACTGATTTAAAAAAAACAGAAAGAAATCAAAATGACAGGGAATAAAAGTCATTTCTCAATAATAACATAAAATATAAATGGCCTAAACTCATCAATCAAAATACATAGACTGGCTGATTGGATTAAAAAACAAGCCTGGGGCTGGGGTTGTGGCTCAGTGGTAGAGCACTTGCCTCACATGTGTGAGGCACTGGGTTTGAATATCAGCACAACATATAAATAAATAAAATAAAGATCCATTAACAACTAAAAAAATATTTTAAAAAAAGCCCCAACAATATACTGTCTCCAAAAGACTCACCTACAGAATGAAGGTAAAAGGATTTGAAAAAAATATCATTCACATGGATTTTGTAAACAAGCAAGGGTTACTATCCTCATATCAGATAAAGTGGACTTCAAGCCAAAGTTAATCAGAAGGGATAAATAAGGTTATTTAATACTGCTTAAGGGAATTATATGCCAACAAGATAAAGCAGTCATAAATATTTATGCCCCACACAATGGAGCATCTATGTATATCAAGCAAACCCTTCTCAATCTCAAGAATCAAATGAGCCACAAAACAATATTATTGGGCAACTTTAACACAGCTTTCTCATCACTGGATAAACCCTGCAAAGACAAACTAAATAAAGAAGCTATAGAACAAAAAAAATAAAATTAATAATTTAGACTTAACAGGCATACATAGAATAATTCATCCATCAATGACTGAATACAGTTTCTTCTTAGCAGCACATGAATCATTTTATAAAATAGATGATATCTTAGACCACATAGCAACTCTTAACAAAGACAGAAAAATAGAGATAATGCCTTGCATTCTATCAGATCATGATGGAATGAAATTAGAAATCAATAATTAAATAAAAAATAGAAGCTATTCTAACACCTGGAGACTAAATAATAGGCTATTGAATGACCAGTGAGTAGCAGAAGAAATCAGCAGTGAAATAAAAAAGTACTTAGAGGTAAAGGAGGATAGTGACAGAACATTTCAAAATCTCTGGGACACTATGAAGGCAGTTCTAAGAGGAAAGTCCATTGCATTGAGCTCATTCATTAAATGAATAGAAAGTCACCAAACAAATAACCAAATATTAAATCTAAAAGCCCTAGCTAAAGAAGAAAAAAACACCACCAAAAGCAGTAGAAGACAGGAAGTAATTAAAATCAGAGCCAAAATTAATGAAAATGAAATAAAATTTTCCAAAAATCAATATAACAAAAAATTGGAGCCAGGCGCAATGGCGCAAGCCTGTAATCCCAGCACTTAGGGAGGGTGAGACAGGAGAATCACAAGTTCAAAGCCAGCCTCAGCAATGGCGAGGCACTGAGCAACTCAGTGAGACCCTGTCTCTACATAAAATACAAAATAGGGCTGGAGATGTGGCTCAGTGGTCAAGTGCCCCTGAGTTCAATCTCCAGTACCAAAAAAAAGAAAAATTGGTTCTTTGAAAAAATAAATAAAATTGATAAACCCTGAGCCAAGCTGATCAATAAAAACAAGGGAAAAAACACAAATTACTAAAATCCATGATTAAAAATGAAATGTCACAATGGAAACTACTGAAATACAGAGGATAACCAGAAACTGTTTTGAAAATTTATACTCCAATACAATAGAAAATCTTGAAGATACGAACAAATTTCTGGAGACATAGGACATACCCAAACTGAATCAAGAGCACATAGAAAATTTAAACAGATCAAGTTCAAGCAAGGAAATTGAAGATGCCATCAAAAGCCTACCAATCAAGAAAAACCCAAGACCAGATAAATTCTCAGCCAAGATATACCAGACTTTGAAAGAAGAACTAACAGCAATTCTTCTCAAACTATTCCACAAAATAGAAAAGAAGGGAACACTTCCAAACTTGTTCTATGAGGCTAGTATCACCCTGATACCAAAACCAGATAAAGACACATCAAGGAAAGAAAATGACCGACCAATATCCCCAATGAACATACATGGAAAATTTCTTAATGAAATACTGGAAAATTGTATACAAAAACATATTGAAAAGATAGTGCACCATGATCAAGCAGGGTTCATCCCAGGGATGAAAGTTTGATTCAATATATGAAAATCAATAAATGTAATTCACCACATCAATAGACTTAAAGACAAGAATCACATGATTATCTCACAAGATGCAAAAAATCAATTGACAAAGTACAGCACCCCTTCATGTTCAAAGCACTAGAAAAACTAGGGATAGTGGGGACATACCTCAATGTTGTAAAACCTATATTCTTTAAACCCAAGGCCAACATCATCCTAAATGTAGAAAAACTGAAAGCATTCCCTCTAATAAGTGGAACAAGAGAGGGATGCCCTCTTTCACTGCTTTTATTAAACACAGTCCTTGAAACTCTAGCCAGAGAAATTAGGCAAAAGAAATAAGTTAAAGGCATATAAATAGGAAAAGGAGAGCTCAAACCATCCCTATTTGCTGATGACATGATCCTATATTTGGTAGACCCAAAAAACTCCACCAGAAAACTTCTAGAATTCATAAATGAATTCAGCAAAGTAGAAGGATATAAATTAACACCCGTAAATCAATTGCATTCCTATACACCGATGTTGAATAAGCTGAGATAGAAATTAGGAAAATAATCCCATTCATAATAGCCTGAAAAACTATGGGCTAGGGTTGTGGCTCAGTGGTAGAGCACTTGCCTGATATGTGTGAGACATTGGGTTGGATCATCAGCACTACATAAAAAATAAAATAAAATAGAGTTAAAAAAATAAAATTCTTGGGAATCAATCTAACAAAAGAGGTGAAAGACCTCTACAATAATATCTAAAGAACACTAAAGGAAGAAATTGAAGAAGACCTTAGAAGATGGAAAGGTCTCCTATGTTCTTGGATAGGCAAAATAATATTGCCAAAATGGTCATAATACCAAAAGTGCTATACAAATTTAATGTAATTACTATTAAAATTCTAATAATGTACTTCATAGAACTATAAAAGTCAGTCATGAAATTCATTTGGAAAAATAAGAGGCCCAGAATAGTCAAAGTAATCCTTAGCAAGAAGCATCACAATACCAGACCTTAAACTATACTACAGAGACACAGTAACAAAAATAGCATGGTATTGGCATCAAAATAGACATGAAGATCAATGGAACGGAATAGAAGACAGAGAGAAAAAAAACACATGAATGCAGTTATCTCATATACATACATTGGAGAAAAGACAACCTCTTCAACAAATGGTGCTGGGAAAACATGAAATCCATATGTAACAAAATGAAATTGAATCTCTGTCTCTCACCCTGCACAAAAAACAACTCAAAGTAGTTGAAAGACCTAGGCATTGTACCAGAGATCCTATAACTACCAGAAGAAAATATAGGCCCAATTCTCCATCATGTTGGCTTAGGAACTGACACATCAAGACACCTAAAGTGCAAGAAATAAAATAAAAAACCTATAAATGAGACAGTATCAAACTAAAAAACTTCTTCACAACAAAGGAAACAATTAAGAACACGAAGAGAGAGCCTACAGGATGGGAGAAATTCTTTGCCACTTGTACCTCATATAGAACATTAATGTCCAGGATATATGAACAATTCAAAAAAATTTCACCAAAAAAAACTCCACCAAATAATTCAATCAATAAATGGGCAAAGGAATTCAACAGCTACTTCACAGAAGAATACAGTCAATAAATATATTAAAAGATGGTCAAAATCTCTAGCAATTAGAGAAAAGCATATTAAAATTAAATTGAGATTTCATGTCACTGCAGTCAGAATGGTAATCATCAAGAATACAAGTAATGAGCCTGGTGTGCTGGTGTACACCTGTAATCCAGCACTTTGGGAGGCTGAGACAGGAGGATCGCAAGTTCAAAGCCAGCCTCAGCAAAGGCGAGGCACTAAGCAACTCAGTGAGACTCTGTCTCTACATAAAACACAAAATAGGGCTGAGGATGTGGCTCAGTGGTCGAGTGCCCCTGAGTTCAACCCCCAGTATCAAAAAAAAAAAAAAAGAATACAAGTAACAATAAATGATGGCAAGGATGTTGGAGGTAAAGGTACACTTATACATTGGTGTTGGGACTGCAAATTGATGCAACCACTCTGGAAAGCAGTATGGAGATTCCTCAGAAATGTTGGAACAGAACCACCATCTGACCTAGTTATCCCACTCCTTGGTATATATCCAAAGGATTTAAATCAGCATAATACAGTGATGCAGCCATGGCAATGTTTACAGCAGTTCAAATCACAATACCCTAAGCTATGGGACCAACCTAGGTGCCCTTCCACAGATGAATGAATAAAGAAAATGTGGTCTGTATAGCCATAAAAAGAATGGTTTTTACATTTGCCAGTAAATGGGAGGAACTGAAGAATATCAGGCTAAGTGAAATAAACCAATCCCAAAAACCAAAGGTTCAGTATTCTCTCTGATATGCAAATGCTAAGCCACAACATGGTTGGGGGTGGGGAATAGAAGTTCATTGGATTAAACAAAGGAAAATGAAGGATAGGAGATGAGATAGGAATAGGAAAGACAGTGGAATGAATCTGACTCAACTTTACTATGTTCAAATATGAATATACTGCAGTGAATATCCACATCATATACAACCACAAGAATGGGATCCTAATTATAATAAGTTACACTCCGTGTATGTATAATATGTCAAAATGTACCTATCATTTATATCTACAAAGGACAACAAAAATTTTAAAATTTTAAAAAATAATTTACACCTTTTCCCTGTTCTTGGGAAGTTACTTCTAAAAGCCCCTGGAAATTCATGAGTTGTAGAAATGTCTTTGATATGCACCACACCTGAGAATATATATTAATGAAATGATTCTGGATGGGTTTGAATACAAAAGAAAGAAAAACAATATGTCAAGAGAGATAAAACAGTTTCTAGGCAGCCTGAGGTAACATTTTCTCACTCAGATCGCTTGTCCTCCTCCTGGAACGCCCACCTGCAGGCCACATTAAACCATCAACTACAAAACATGAACAACTGGAATGTCTAGCAGTAGGGGCCTGTCTGGATACATTGTGGGGAATCCACGATAGATTACAAAGAAGTCACTAGAGCCATGTGCTGGGCTTAGTTGTGCCAGGGGCCAAAGATAGACACGCAGATTATTGCAGGAGAGAGGCAGGCAACTTTGTAGGTCAGTGTACATATCATGACCTGATTTCTGTTAAAACTAGCAGTTTTGAAATATTACAGTGTTTGGGCACATAATAACATGTTGGGCAGAAAACAGCATAACTTGGGAGGAACTTGGGGTTTTTCTTTGTGTGCTATATGTTTGATTGGATTTCAATTTG
>CM053417.1:16151286-16181893 GCA_028644305.1 Xerus rutilus
TCAGGGATAGCTTGTGGAGGTTGTGTTTTCACTCACTGGTTCACTCCACAAATTCTTGTCGATCCCATTTTACGTGCCGGGCACTGGAGTGAAGCCAGCAGGACCAAATCCCAGGCCCTAAGGGAACTTGGCTTCTGTCACTGACCCCCTGGGCTTCCTGACCCATGGAGCAGGAATTCCTAGTAGAGAAAAGGCCAGCAGGAGCTGTGGCAGCTGCAGGTCCCTGGGAAAGTCATCATTCCAAAGCAGCTTCACACTGGTAGGAATCACAGGAAGGCCAGGGTTGGAACTGATAGGTGCATGAGACTTCCCATCCATTCTCCAGTCTGGCAGATGCATTAGGATGTTCTCAGAGAACAACTGTGGATTTTGTCAGCCAGGTCAGGCATGAATCAGCCATATCTGCTGTTCCCTAGGAAAGGAAGTAAGACAATGATCTTGAGAAGAGGTTGGCAAAATATTGGTCTTGGGCCAAGTGAAGCCCGCTACCTGAAATGAGGCTTTAAAATAGAGCTCCGTTAAAGGACTTGGAAAAATCTGAGGGCCGGGTGCGTGTAGGTACGGTGTTTGTGATTATGATGATGGACGTCGTTATGGGGAGAGGTGCTTTTTTGGGGCAGCCAAATTGAAAGGCTTTCGTTATAACCAGTATTCATTGATTATATCTAATAAAGTCTTCTTAATATCTTTAAAATACACAAACAGTACATCAACTCTACTTAGGCTAGGAGTTTTATTGCTAATATTAATTTTTGGAGATGTTAATCATTCAATCGCAATTCTTTCAGATTACCGAGGAAGCATTTAGTTTATTTTTTTATTTTTACTTTTTTTTAAAACAAAAGAATGCATTTCAAGCCATAGTACACATATAGAGCACAGTTTTCCATTTATCTGGTTGTAAACAAGATAGGGTCACACCATTTGTGTCTTCATACATGTACCCAGGGTAGTGATGTCGATCTCATTCCACCATCTTTGCTATCTCTTTGTCCCCTCCTTTCCCCTACCTCTCCTTTGCCCTATCCAAAGTTCCTCCATTTCTCCCATGCTCCCCACCCCCACCCCCATTATGTATCAGCATCCGCTAATGAGCAAAAACATTCGGCCTTTGGTTCTTTGGGTTGGCTTACTTCACTTAGCATGATGTTCTCCAACTCTATCCATTTACCTGCAAATGCCATAATTTTATTCTCTTATTGCTGAGTAATATTCCATTGTGTATACCACAGTTTCTTTATCCATTCATCTAGTGAAGGTCATCTAGGTTGCTTCCACAGTTTAGCAGTTGTGAATGGTGCTGCTATAAATATTGAAGTGGCTGTGTTACTGTAGTATGCTGTGTTTAAGCCTTTATGGTATAGGCCGAGGAGTGGGATAGATGGGTCAAGTGGTGGTTCCATTCCAAGTTTTTTAAGGATTCTCCATACTGCTTTCCAGATTGGTTGCCCCAATTTGCAGTCCCACCAGCAATGTTTGAGTGTGCCTTTTCCCCCACATCTTCGCCTGCACTTACTGTAGCTTGTATTCTTGATAACTGCCATTCTGACTGGAGAGAGATGAAATCTTAGAGTAGTTTTGATTTGCATTTCTCTAATTGCTAGAGATGTTGAACATTTCTTCATATATTTGTTGATCAATTGTATATCTTCTTCTGAGAAGTTTCTGTTCAGCTCCTTAGCCCATTTATAGATGGGGTTGTTTGTGTTTTTTGGTGTTAAGTGTTTTGAGTTCTTTATATATCCTGGAGATTAGTGCTCTATCTGATGTGCGTGTGGCAAAAATTTGCTCCCAGAATGTAGGCTCTCTGTTCACCTCATTGATTGTTTCTTTTGCTGAGAAGAAGCTTTTTAGTTTGAATCCATCCCATTTGTAGATTTTTAAATTTTATTTCTTGTGCTTTAGGAGTCTTGTTAAAAAAGTCGGGGCCTATTCCGACGAGATGAAGGTTTGGGCCTACTTTTTCCTCTGTTAGGTGCAATGTCTCTGGTCTAATTCCTAGGGCCTTAATCTACTTTGAGCTGATTTTTATTTTTTTATTTTTATTTATTTATTTATTTTTGGTACCGAGGATTGAACTCAGGGGCACTCGACCACTGAGCCACATCCCCAGCCCTATTTTGTGTTTTATGCAGAGACAGGGTCACACTGAGTTGCTTAGCACCTCGCCGTTGCTGAGGCTGGCTTTGAACTCATGATTCTCCTGTCTCAGCCTCCCAAAGTGCTGGGATTACAGGCATGTGCCACTGTGCCCAGCTCACTTTGAGTTGATTTTTGTGCATGGTGAGAGAAAGGGGTTGAGTTTCATTTTGGTGCGTATGGATTTCCAGTTTTCCCAGCACCATTTGTTGAAGAGGCTGTCTTTTCTCCAGTGTATATTTTTAGCACCTTTGTCTAGTATGAGATAACTCTATTTACGTGGGTTTGTCTCTGTGTCTTCTATTCTGTACCATTGTTCTACATGTCTATTTTGATGCCAATGTCATGCCGTTTTTTGTTGCAATAGCTTTGTATTGTAGTTTAAAGTCTGGTATTGTGATGCCTCCTGCTTCACTCTTCTTGCTGAGGATTGCTTTTGCTATTCTGGGTCTCTTATTTTTCCAAATGAATTTCATGATTGCTTTTTCTATTTCTATAAGGAATGACATTGGAATCACATTGAATCTGTATAGTGCTTTGGGTAGTATCGCCATTTTTACGATGTTGATTCTGCCTATCCAAGAGCATGGGAGATCTTTCCATCTTCTAAGGTCTTCTTCAGTTTCTTCTTTAGTGTCCTGTAGTTTTCGTTGTAGGGGTCTTTCACCGCTCTTGTTAGATTGATTCCCAAGTATCTTATTTTATTTTTTGAAACTGTTGTGAATGGAGTAGTTTTCCTGATTTCTCTTTCAGAGGAGTGATTCATCACTGATGTGTAGAAATGCATTTGACTTATGGGTGTTGGTTTTATATCCTGCACCTTTGCTGAGTTCACTTATTAATTCTAGATGTTTTCTGGTGGAATTTTTTGGATCCTCTAAGTATAGTATCATGTCGTCGGCAAATAA
This sequence comes from Xerus rutilus, assembly GCA_028644305.1. Taxonomy (NCBI): domain Eukaryota; kingdom Metazoa; phylum Chordata; class Mammalia; order Rodentia; family Sciuridae; genus Xerus; species Xerus rutilus. The sequence goes on from CM053417.1 coordinate 16,154,334, forward strand.
TGATAGTTCCTATTCGTATCCCTTTAATTTCTTTTGTCTAATTGCTCTGGCTAGAGTTTCAAGGACTATGTTGAATAGAAGTGTTGAGAGAGGGTATCCCTGTCTTGTTCCAGTTTTTAGAGGGAATACTTCCAACTTTTCTCCATTTAGGATGATGTTGACCTTGGGTTTAGCATAGATTGCTTTTACAAACTTGAGGTATGTTCCTGCCATCCTAATTTTTCTAGCGTTTTAAGCATGAAAGCATGCTGTATTTTGTCAAAGGCTTTCTCTGCATCAATTGATAAAATCATATGATTCTTATCTTTAAGTCTATTGGTGTGATGGATTATGTTTATTGATTTCCATATGTTGAACCAACCTTGCATCCCTGGAATGAACCCCACTTGATCATGGTGCACTATTTTTTAAATATGTTTTTGTATGAGATTTGCCAAAATTTTACTGAGAATTTTTGCATCTATATTCATCAGGGATATTGGTCTGAAATTTCTCTTCTTTGATGTGTCTCTGTCTGATTTTGGCATCAGGGTGATAATAGCCTGGTAGAATGAGTTTGGAAGGGTTCCCTCCTTTTCTATTTTATGGAATCATTTGAGGAATATTGGAGTTAGTTGTTCTTTGTAGGTCTTGTAGAACTTGGCTGAGAATCCATCTGGTCCTGGGCTTTTCTTGGTTGGTAGGCTTTCAATGGCATCTTCTATTTCCTTGCTTGTAATTGATCTGTTTAAGTCGGGAATGTCCTCCTGGTTTAGTGTGAGTAGGTCATATGCCTCTAGAAATTTGTTGGTGTCTTCGGGGTTTTCTATTTTAGTGGAGTATAAATTTTCAAAATAGTTTCTAATTATCCTCTGTATTTCAGTGGAGTCTTTTGTGACATTTCCTTTTCCATCATGAATTTTAGTAATTTGGGTTTTCTCTCTCCTTCTCTTCGTTAGGATGGCTAAGGGTTTGTCAATTTTATTTATTTTTTCAAAGAACCAGCTTTTTGTTTGGTCAATTTTTTGAATTGTTTCCTTTGTTTCAATTTCATTGATTTCAGCCCTGGTTTTAATTATTTCCTGTATTCTACCTCTTTTGGTGTTGTTTTGTTCCTCTTTTTCTAGGGCTTTGAGGTGTAGTGTCAAGTCGTTTATTTGTTGACTTTTTTTCTTTTAATGAATGAGCTTAATGCAATGAACTATCCTCTTATCACTGCCTTCATGGTGTCCCAGAGATTTTGATATGTTGTACCAGAGTTCTTGTTTACCTCTAAGAAATTTTTTATCTCCTCCCTGATATCTCCTGTTATCCATGCATCATTCAATAGCATATTATTGGGTCTCCAGGTTTTGGAGTAGCTTGTATTTTTTAATCTGTCATTAATTTCTAATTTCATTCCATTATGGTCAGACAGAATGCAGGGTAGTATCTCTGTTTTTCTGTATTTGCTAAAACTAGCTGTGTGGCATAGCATATGATCTATTTTGGAGAAGGATCCATGTGCTGCTGAGAAAAAAAAAGTGTATTCACTTTTCGAAGGATGGAATATTCTATATATGTCTGTCAAGTCTAGATTATTGATTGTTTTATTGAGTTCTGTGGTTTCTTTGTTGAGTTTTGGTTTGGAAGATCTGTCCAGTTGTGAGAGGGGTGTGTTAAAGTCACCCAGTATTATTGTGTTGTGGTCAATTTGATTCTTGAAGTTTAGAAGGGTTTGTTTGACATACATAGATGCTCCATTGTTTGGGGCATAGATATTTGAGATTGTTATATCTTGTTGATATATGATTCCCTTAAGCAGTATGAAATGACCTTCTTTGTCCCTTTTCACTAACTTGGGTTTGAAGTCCACTTTATCTGATATGAGGATGGAAACCCTTGCTTGTTTACACAGTCCATGTGAGTGATACATTTTTTCCCATCCTTTCACCTTCAGTCTGTGGATGACTTTTCCTATGAGATGAGTCTCTTGGAGGCAGCATATTGTTGGGTCTTTTTTTTAATCCAATCTGCCAGTCTATGTCCTTTAATTGGTGAGTTTAGGCCATTCACATTCAGGGTTATTATTGAGACATGGTTTGTATTCCCAGACATTTTGGTTTATTTTTAGTTTTTATCTTGACTAGGTTTCTCCTTTGATTGGCCTTTCCTTTAGTGTAGTTCCTCCCTTTGCAGGTTTTCATTGCTGTTTTTCATTACCTCCTCATGCATTATTTTGCCAAGGATGTTCTGTAATGCAGGCTTTCTTGCTGTAAATTCTTTCGAAGAAGTTTTTATTTCATCATCAAATCTAAAACTTAATTTTGCTAGATATAAGATTCTTGGTTGGCATCCATTTTCTTTCAGAGCGAGGTATTTGCTGTTCCAAGCTCTTGTAGCTTTAAGGGTCTGGTTTGAGAAGTCTGCAGAGATCCTAATTGGTTTCCCCCTATACATAATCTGATTCCTTTCTCTTGTGACTTTTAAGATTCTCTCCTTATTCTGTATGCTAGGCATTTTCATTATAACGTGTGTTGGTGTAGATCTGTTCTGATTTTGCACATTTGGTGTCCTGTAAGCCTCTTGCATTTGATTATCCAATTCGTTCTTCATGTTTGGAAAATTTTCTGATATGATTTCATTGAATAGATTGTTCATTCCTTTGGTTTTAAATTCTATGCCTTTCTCTATCCTGATAATTCTTAAATTTGGTCTTTTCATGTTATCCCATAATTCTTGGATGTTCTGCTCATGGTTTCTTACCGTCTTCACTGTGTTGTCAACTCTGTTTTCAAGATTAAATATTTTGTCTTCATTGTCTGAAGTTCTGTCTTCCAAGTGATCTAATCTGTGGATGATGCTTTCTATTGAGTTTTTAATTTGGCTTATAGTTTCTTTCATTTTGAGGATTTCTGTTTGATTCTTTTTCAGAATGTCTATCTCCTTGTTGAAGTAATCTTTTGCTTCCTGTATTTGCCTATGTAGCTCTTTATCAAAATGATCTTTTGCTGCCTGTATTTGCTCTCTCATGTCATCCTTTAATTCACAGAACTTTTTAATTATGTACATCTTGAACTCCTTCTCTGGCATTTCTTCTGCTGTGCTGAAGAAATGGATTCTAATAATGTAGTATCTTGGTTTGTTTGGGGCACTTCATTCCCTTGTTTTTTCATGTTGTTTGTATATCTTCCCTTCCAGCACTGCGGATCTGAGGTGTTAGATTCCCTGCAGGGTTCCAATACCTCTCCTTTAAGGGGGAGACCAATATTAACAGATCCCAATACAAATAATATATAGCTTTAAACCAAGTAGCTCCTAATAGGACATTTACAGCTTTGTCACAATATACAGAAATTATGAGTTCAATTAATATCTACAATATATACAATCGGTTTGCAAAAAGGTCTATAGTTTCTGCTGGTGGACTAGAGAGAACCGGGGGTGGGGTGTAGGATGAGATGTTAGGGAGGTAGGAAGTGAGGATATGGAGTTATTAGATCTTAGAAAGCATGAGAGAGGAATCCAAAAGAAATTGGCTAGTAGTGGAAAAGAGAGAGAGAGAAAGATTTGGGGAGCCGGGTGCGGTGGTGCACGCCCGTAATCCCAGCATTTTGGGAGGCTGAGACAGGAGAATCACGAGTTCAAAGCCAGCCTCAGCAACAGCGAGGTGCTAAGAAACTCAGTGAGACCTGTCTCTACATAAAACACAAACTAGGGCTGGAGATGTGGCTCAGTGGTCCAGTGCCCTTGAGTTCAATCCCCAGTACCAAAAGAGAGAGAGAGAGACAGAGAGACAGAGAGAGAGAGAGACAGATATTTGGGGAAGATAAGTAAGGAGGAAGAAAATAGAGTACAAAAAACAAGGAAACATAAAAATTTAAGAAAAATAAAAAATGAAAAATAGAAGATAAAAGACTACAATACAGCTGTAATATACTAATCATATATCCCAGTCCTCAGTGGCCTAATGCATGAAAAATCCTTGATTTCAGAAATGTTGGGGATGTGAGGATGGGAAAAGAGGGAAAAGTAAAGGAAAAAAAGATAATAGAAAAAATTCTCAAGGTAAATGAAAAGGATTCCTTCCTTTCTGATCCAGTAGGTGGGGCTATCTGTTGTTTACTTGTATTTCCCCCCTCAAGATGGTGCTGGGTTATTAGTGTCTGTGTGTTGGTCTTAGAGGCGGAGCTTCAGGAGGCGGTGTTTAGCGCTTGCCAATCCCCTAGGAAGACTCCACTCCAAGGATTTCCTTGATTTGGGCGCCTAGACTTACCTCCTTATACTGCGGGTAGACCTCACAGTACCTGGTCTCTCATTTAGTCTCTAAACTGTGTCTCTCTAACCCCCTCCCTTTCTACTTCCCAATCGGGAACTTCTCTCTCTGGAGGTCTCGGAGAGCTGTTTTGTGCCAGGCAGGGCAGGACCAGGCTTTGCGAGGTACAGCCCGACCATGTAGCTGCAAGCGCTGTGCCAGTTAGTGGCTGCAGGGGGGGGGGGGGCTGGGAAACTATGAGTACCTTGATACCGGTTCTGGGCTCCAGCCTTTGTCCCAAGCTGGGGGCTCCCCAACTAAAGATGCTGATTGCCATATTGAGTATACCCCAACTTGGCAACGAAGGTGTCCCACAATGGAGGCATCTGCTTTCAGAGATAGGGTGTCCGGCAGGCCAGGCAGTGGCGTTGGGCAACGCGTTTGGTGATGCAGCTCTGTGGCATGCTGTGTTGAAGTAGGAGGCTGTCTTCAGATCTTGTCCAGTGTCCCCAGGTGCAGGCGAACAGGGGACCTCCATGCTGGTAGATGGAGGTCCATACGAGAGCATCAGCCAGGGGTTCTGCGTGGGTGGGCAACCAGAGGTCCGGCGCAGTGTGTGGGTGCGCAGGAGCTGGGGGTCCTGCATGGGAGCAGGCCCTGCACGGCCAGCGGCTGGAGTCCTGCGCAAACGCTGGGGCCTGGAGTCCCGCGCAGGCATGGGGCTGGAATTCCTGCATGGGAGCAGCTGTCGGGGGTCCTCTAATAGCTCGCAGAGAAACAGTGTCCCCACTGCTTTAATCCCAGGTCATGGAGAGACTAGGAACACAGCATCCGTCTAGGTCACCATCTTGGATCCCCAAAGATCAGCATTTAGTTTATTAAATCAATAAATCCACTCAATATTGGGGCACCAGAACATTATCTGCAAGGTATTTACAAATCCAGGACAATTATACCTGTTTTTGTAGACTGAAACATATACATATGTTCATACACAGCAGAGTGAAAAGATCAATTTGGAGTCAGATAGACTTTGGTTCACAATCTTGGTTCTGCTGATAAGATATATGTGACAATTACGTAACTTCTCTAGCTTCATTTGTTCCATTTACAAGTGAGGATATTAATAAAAATAGCTAAAAATATTGAACAATTATTACTATGTGTGAAATCAGAATAAATGTTTTAGAGGCACAATCTCTTTTAATTCTCAAGGCAACTTTATGAAAGAAGTAGGAGAGGTGCTTGAAGCATCTCATCCCAACTGTGGTTTTATCTGCTACTACTTGTATTTCTGATGGATTCTCCTTCATCACTTCAAGGTCTACTGTATCCTCCTAAGGGGTGTGTTTGTGACTGCAAATGAGCCCTCTTTGTCATGCTTAACGTGTGGTTCTCTGGTTCTTGGGAAGATAAAAATGCCATTAATTCATCCAAACCTCCAATGATCCCTATTCTTTTTTGTTGGAGAATGTAGACTTTAGACACAAAGATGTCCTCTCTGTATGCAAAAAGAATTGTGACTTACACCCTCATCTCGAGCAAGGGTCCAAAAGCAGAGATTGTTTTACGTTTTCCTTTCTTTCCACCTTTCCATGTTTATTGCTTCCTTCTCGGACCTCTAGAACCTTGCCACCTGTCATCCTCACTGTATTTACTTCTGTGCAGGACCCTGTTGTATATACCTGGCATTGGCAAAGGGCTACCATGATAAAGATCTACGATGAGGCCTCAGATGGGTTGGTGATACCTTCCCTCAGGCGCCAGTCCAATAACAAGGACAAGGTTTTGAGAAAGAGGGAAAGGAAGTTTTATTGCTTTGTGAGCAAAGGAGAAACACTGGGGTCTGCCATCCCAGAGGCTGTGATTCTAACTCTCAGTGGGAACAGTGGGCTTTTGAAGGGGACACAAAGGCTGCACTTCAGCTGTTCCCTGTCAAGAGTCATAATTCATTTGTAACCCTGAGAGAGAGCCATTTCTCAGACCCGCTGCTGCCAGCCCCAAAGTCTGGATTCCTTCACTCCTGTGGTCCATGAGTTGAAGGACAGATGACTCTGTCCAGAATGAGGAGAAGGTTGACTTTGTTTTCCCCATGGTTAGGGAAGGGGAGAGCTCCCAGTCTAACTGGGGGCAGCGAGTGTGTGACTCCATTAAAATGGTGTGGTGAGAACAGCCTTCCTGAGCAGCACGGTGACCATGACTGACTGGAGTCAGGAGACCTGGAGATGCCTGATTGTGCTGTCCAGGCAGGACTCTGAACCCCTGCCATGGTCCAGCCCCCACCAGGCTGCATTTTGAAAGATGAGGAGAACTAATAACCTGCACTTGTGGAAGCTCCATCAATGGCCATGTAGCTCAGGAACAAAGGGGCAGGTTGTCCCCATCCCACCAGACAGAAAGGGCCAATCAACATCAACAGTAAAATTTCCAAGCTAGGAAAAGTTTCTGGTGTGTTCTGTGGACTAAAAGGAAGCAGGAGGGCCTGGGTCTGGCGAGTAAGTGTGGGATGGCATGAAAGGGATGACAGGAAAGGAGAGCATCATTGCCATGGGGAGCCAGATGGCACAGAGCCTGGCCTTGTGTTCAGTGCATAACTTTATTGATTCTGCAGATGGGAACTTCTGACTGGGTGAAGGCAGACGTGGAATCAAGTCAAGTGAGCAGAAATACACCAGCAAGGTTTTTACTGGGGCTTCAGCTGAGGGAAGAGAGCAGTGACTGAGAGAAGGGCGCGGGTGCTCCCTGAACACGGGGAGATGCACACTTTTGTTGACTTGCTGGACTGGGCTGGGCTAGGTTCTGGTAACTTCCACTGGCCAGGGAAAACATTCCCAAGCCATGTTCCTTCCTGCACAATTGTGCTAATGGGCTTGGTGCCCCTTGCTTTATGTGGTAGTGGTCTTGAGCTGCCAGGGAGCCTAACCTTTCATTTTATTTTGCCACTAAGTTGCATTCTAATAACACACTACTTGTTCAATATCTGGTCATGATGTGTTCTATTTCTCATCCCACTAAGATGGAGACTCATGTGTTTGTGTTTTCAGTGTATAACCACCAGATTGCCTCCACACATCTGTCACAGGCCTGGCCTGAGAAGGGAGCCCCACTAAGGTGGGAGGGAGGGTGGTGGTGATGGTGGAAGTGGAGGTGGAGGGACACGCCATGAATGTTCAGGGAACCTGCCCCAGCCCCACACAGGGACAGAGATGAGCAGCTCCTTCCAGGTTCACTCCCAGTCAGGGGTTGAGGCGAGGAGCCTGGGCCCCTGTCCTGTGAATCTCTACTCTCCAGGACCTACTGCCCCAGTGCCTGGGTTCCTTCCAGCTCATCCATGGGCTGTTCCATTACTGGCGGTGGTGGAGAGGGTGGCCTCTGCTTGACCTCCCCTGCCCAGACCTGGTCACAGCACATCGACAAGAGTGACACCCCACCACTGGGTGCTCCTAGACTGCTTAACGCCACAGGCGCACGCAAATGCATCTTATGGACTGTCGGATCGTCGACCTGCACCTCGGGTTTGGGAGGCCAGGCAGGATGGAGGTGAGAGTGAGGCCACGAAAAAGGGGACACCGAGGGGTGAGTACCGGAGGCTCAAGAAGGCAGGGAGTCCCCCCAGGCACGGGGAGCCAGCCGCCGTGTTCTCCCCACACGAGGGCGCACTGGGCAGAGGAAGTGTGAGGCGAGGGGAAGGTCGTGTCGCCCCCTATGGTGCCGCAGGAGGCTGCTGCTCTGGCCTGACTGGCGGGGTGACAGTAGCTGGTGGCTTCCAACTCTGATCAGGCCGTGGGCTGCGAAGGAGCTGTGAGGGGCCCGTCAGTCCGTGGGAGGCGACAGAGGTAGGAGCCGCGCCCTGCGCCCCGGAGCCCGCGTTTGTCCTCAGGGGTGTGGAAGCTCCCTTTCGCCCAATCCCAGGAGTCTTTGAGGCCTGCCCTAGGTGGCGCCCTCCATTCTCCAGGAGGCGGGAAAGAGCCACAGGCCCCAGCCAGTTCCCTGGGAGCTGCAGGTGGGTGGCTGCCCGCCTTGGCCCATGTGGTCTGCGCAGGCACCAGTTCCTTCCTCAGGCCAAGCCTTTGGAACTGGCTGCCTCCGATCCTGATCGGGGTCGCAGGGTGTGGAGAAGAGCGACCCACCGGCCGGCAGCAGGTCCCTGACGGGATCGGGGGTGGGGACGTGGCTCCGAGAGCCCCAGGGAGGTCCATTCGCATCCCCGGGACCTGGGATGGATAGGAGCGACAGTGGCAAGAGCCTGTGGGGCCCTGGAACTGGGGGAGGGACAGAGTCCTCGGGGGGCCCCCGTAGTGGGCCTGTGAGACCTGTGCATGGTAGCTGGACTCCACATGTGCCCAGTGTCCCCAGTCAGCTTCCTGGGCACAGACCAAGCCTCTCGCCACGGGTCCTCAGAGGGAGAGGAGCCACCCTCAGAGACCATGCCGTGTGTTAACCTCATGCTTCCTCTATTCTTCCTTCCTTCCTTCTTTCCTTCCTCCCTCCATCCCCCTCCTCTCCTCCCCTCCCCTCCCCTTTCCCCTCCCTTCTCTCTCTCTCTCTTTCAGTTTTTCTTTCCTTTATTTCATACTAGGGATCCAGCCCAAAAGTGCTTGACCACTGAGCCACTTCCCCAGTCCCCTTGACTTTTACTTTGAAACAGCATTTCCCTAGGTTGCCGGAGGAGTGCTTTGAACTTGCGATCCTCCTGCCCCAGCCTGCCTGCGGGCCTGCGGAGCAGCTGGGACTACTGGCTTGTGCCAAGGTCAGCCTGGAGGCTTTTCAGGAACAGCTTCCACATTCCACAGGTGCCCTCTTTTCACACACTGTTTCTTCCCAGGCCTGGTGAAGGCAGATCCATCCAGGAGGGGTTGGGACTCTAGAGACCCCACGCCTCCTGGTGAAGTGAAGAGGAGCTAGGAAGGGCCCTAGGAGGGAAAGCCAAGGGTCATTTCCCTGGTAGACCTGGTGGAGGGTTTTCAGTCAGTCAGGGGAGGGTTGGTCACCCGTGAGGCTGGAGCCCATGTATGGGTGGTCCACAGCCAAAGGCCTCCAGCAACCATTAGGTGCCTGGTCTAGGAAACTGGAAGCCTCCTAGGAAGGAGGCAGGACCAGCAAATCCAGTCCTTCCTGGTTATCTCTGAAGGCTTGGCTCTCTGATGCCCCGGGCACCAGCATGCCCCCACACTCAATCCATTTCTATAAAGTGACTTTGAATTTGAACCAGATCTTAAGCACACTCTCCCATCTGCTCTAAATCCCTCTAGTTGACTTATAATTCATAATGCCATGTAAACGCTGTGGGAATAGTTGTTGTTATATTGTGTGGTTAAGGAACAATGACGAGGAAAAAAGGTCGGCATCACACTGCATCATGGACAGATGCAGTTTTCTCCCCAACATCTTCAGGGCAGGGTTGTTGTTGTTTGCATCCCAGGAGGCCCAACCCCAGTGGGCCAAATGTAACTTTGTGCAGCACTTCCTCTGTGCAGGGACTCTGCTCTTTGCCTGAACTTGGATCTTCCCAGGATATTTTATGAAGTGCATGTGATGAGTATCCTGCTGTTACAGACAGAGGCACTGGGTGTCCCTTAGGAATCCTTGCACAGGAATGGTGTGGGGGTGGGGTGTTGATTCTGGAGGACTGGGTGGAAAGAGAATCATGAATGTTTCTTTTCCACATTCCCCCTCAGGCAGGAGGACAGGTACAGGAGCAAAAGCCGAGAGAGAGGACCCACACCACACCAGAAGATCGAGGTCCTGAGACCTGTGGAGACAGGTACGTGACCAGCGGTGTGACTGCAGATACTGTCCCAAGAGGATTCGGATGTTTTGTAGACGTTTTAGATGCAGGAAACTATGGGTACAGACCTCAGCACCACGTCCCTCTGGCGGTTTGGATGTGACTTTGGACAACTCGGATCACTCCCCTGATCCCCAATTCCTTCCCTCATCTGCATTCAGGGGATAACACGAGTACCCAGCTCTGACAGTCAGGCTGTTGCATCCAACCCGCACCTCTCCCCAAGAAGTGCAGCCCAGACAACTCTGCAGAAGCAGCAAAGTTTATTGAGGAAATAGGCACGCAGGCCAATCGCTTGGGGTCGGCTCTCCTTTCCTTCAGAGAGTGACCCTGAAATGAGGGTTTCAGAGGTTATTGTAGGGTGGGCTAGCTCCATGACTCAGGAAAACAGGATGTGGCAAATATTCGACCTATAGTTATTTACAGTTCAACCATGAGGGCGCCTCCTGTGTCCCTTTTCAGTTCCTGGAACTTTAGGTAACTGGCCAGGGGGTCTGGCAGCCTGTAGTTTGCCCCCATCCGTGAGAAGCAAGCATAGAAAAGCATTAATCACAGAAGCCCAAAAAGCAGGTTAGCAGACATGTGCAGGCCTGAGCCAGAGTGACTCCATTTTGAGTCTGGATTTTTCTAGTGAATGGAGTCAATATTTTGACTCATCATCATGTATAGGGAGGGGGTTTTAGTGGGACCAGAGTACCATGAGTTTAACAGCACTAATTCTTTGTTTTATATAGTTAACCAGACAGTTAATAATTCAGGGGCCTATTAATCTTGGGAATAATATGAACAGTCAAAACATTTGTTCCATCCTGACATGCCAAAAAGCTGTAGGGATAAGCAGGGAGTTATTCCCGATAAACAGGCAAACCAAATGTCCTCTGGAGCCACGTAGAAATTAACCAACAGTCCTGAGTAACATTAGGTTTTGTCTGATTAGAAATGGGGGTTGGACTGAAAAAATATGTTGTTTTAGCAGCTCACATTTTTTTTTTTGGACCCAAACCAGCCTCCATTTTGTGGATTGACCAGATTACTTATTTACATTGATTGTATTTTCCCTCTAATTTTAGGGAACTCCTACTGCTGTAAGGAAAAGGGTGACGACCGCTCTTGCAGCTTTGAGCTGAGAGGGGGCGATGTGCAGTGGGGCAAGCAGTTTGGAGTCCCTTTTTATAAATTGGGTCAGGGGGTCCATGATGAAGGTCTAATTCAGGAAGAACAGGTTGAAAATTCACCTGGGGGTGATGCTTCTATGAGAGAAGCAAAAGACACGGGCACTGAAATGAGATCAATACACAATAAATGTTGTAGCATCTGGAACATGTCAATGAATATCATGAAGATAATAGAAATCAATAATCTCTCACCAGCAGGTGAAAGAACTAAAAGTTATCCCCATAGCAAGGCCTAACAAAGCCTAATAAGGCCTTTATTTGGGAATGTAAATCTTTTGTATTGTCAGAGTCATCAGGAATGTATACACACCACTCAGTTAAATTACTTTACTTAGGGGCTAGAGAATCATACTAGTAAACATATACTAGTAAACATTGACTAAGCCTACCTATGTTGGAGGTTAGGAAGATCTGTAGGCCTTGAATTGACTAACAACTTTTGATTCTGACAGGTTTTTTTTTTTTTTTTATAGTTATGAGGCACTCTTGCTTACAAACCTCTCTTTTGTTGTCTCTAGTCTTACTTATTCTTGGGGGGGCTAACCCAAGTGTACATCTTAAGTTACAAATAACTATTTTTTTAAATGCCCAGGAATGGTTGTGTTTTGGTTTTAACTGTTTTTGCTAGGTGTTCAAGATCAAGATGGTCAAATAGAGCTTGTTTTTATCTATTGTTAAGAGTCAGCTGAGTGTTGTTGCGGGACATTCTTGGGGAACTTGTGAGCAGCCTCTTAGCACTGCTGGTGTCATCAGTGCCAGGATGGGTGGAGGTCTCATTGACCATGTGGCTTCCCTTGGAAGCATCAGGGATGTCTCCCCTTTTCAATGGCCCTCCTCTTTTGCAGCATGTACCCTGATTGGCTCTCTGTTCCCTAGCGGTCTCATTAATCTCCCTGATTGGGAAGTTATGTGGCCCAGAGTTGTACAGCTCTTCCCCTTTTCCCAGGGTTCAGGCTGACTCAGAGGGCAAGAGCCAAATATTGGTTTCCTTAGTCCCTTTATTTTAACCTTAATATTTAAGCCTTGGCCTTAAACATCCAGCAAATCAGTCTTACCAGTCTTAAAGAGTACTGGGCTTTAACTTAGTACTGGGCTTTATAGTTATTTTTACCTTTTTATTTACTATCTGTCTATAGATGGCTTAATCTGGGTTATGTATCATATCCTCTGTTTGAGATATACAACTTTAAATGAACTGAAGTTTGGCCTACCTTGGAGTTATTTTGACATACAGTTCCTGAGTCTATAGGAATGTCAGCTACAATATTAACCTTTAAACAGATCAGGCTCTTATTATCTTTTAAAAATACCTTTATATTTTTATATGCCAGTGTAAATGGTAACATAAGGTTTAGGTTTGGTTACAAAACATCAAATGATATAAATAAATCTCCAATGAGATTTGTCATTTCTATAAGTCTAAACTTACCGTTACAGACAACTTTAGTTTGTAGAACAACAGCTTGATAAAAATCAAATATTTTACTTTAAAGACTTGTGTACCTGAAAGATATGAACACATTTAATATGTAAAGAAAAGCAATAGTACCACAACTACATTGATGTTTTTATATTAACCAAGTTTAGCTTCTAAAGAAAAATTTAGGCTCTGTAATGTAGTACACTACTGTAAAATAATCAGAGCGGTACAAACCTTAATTTCTCCAAGACTAGTTGTTCTGAGAATAAAATTTAACAAACACAATGTTAGGAGTGAATTTATGTTTTAAGAAATTTTTGTCATTCTAACAGATTAAACTTTGGTTTGTATCAGTACATTAATATTTGACCTTAGAGAAAAACCTGGAATAGCTTTAACTATTGGCGTTACATATATATAACCAACTTAGTTACACACAAACAAACTTGTCCTTTACTTACATGGACCTTTTTATCACTTAGATCCTCTTGTTTACTTAGATGTATTACAACTTTACCACATGAAGACTTTATTTTACCCAGAAATTTTTTTTTCTTATTAAATATATTTTAATATGTAGAACCTTTTAATTTTTTATTTGTTGATCCCTCTTTTTGTTTACAGTCTGAAATAACCCTTATGAAATCTCCGAATTTAGACAATTACTCTATTTTAATAAGATGAAATACTTTGTTATTTATATATTTTAATTAAAATATAGTTGAGAACTTTATACCCTTTATATACCCTTGCTTTTAGTGATGACACAAAGTAATTTTAAATTTCTTTTTTAATTTTACCAGTTTATGAAAACACCAATAATGTTCAAGCATATTACCTTAAGGAATTTAAGGAGTTAAGAGTACTTGATGTTATATTTAACAGTTAGCATTTTATCTTTATAAACCGTTTAGATGTCTTTAACAAACACATTCATGATCAATCTCATATATGTCAGATCTAATTTACTTATTTTTTAAAAAACAAAATATCAGACAAGCGCATTTAACAGCATCATTTTTTCCTATTGAAGAAAAATCCTAGAAACAGTGGATATTAGACATTTTATAGACATCCACATTTTATTAACAACTGACCACCTAGAGAAGGTTGTGAGTTAGTAACTTTTAAAAACATTTTTATTTTTATTTTTATTTGTTTACCCAATTTAAATTGAACTTTTTGAATCACATGAACCAAAGGTGTTTGGATCCATTTTTTTTAAATTTTAATTTATGAGCTCATATGTCAATTTTGGTACCAATCATATGTAGACATGGCAATACATGTAGACTGATAATACACCGGTGTACCTACACAAACAAACAAACAAACAAAGGCCTTGTACCTTATTTTTTTTAAACCTATTAGATCGAGAGCTAACCCTTGTAAATTGGGCTCTGGATGAAACAGAGTGTAAGAAAAAAACCTTTACAGTTGGATAAAATAGGTCTAATCAGAAAAATATATTAACCTAGTAGCACCAGATCAAAGTTAAGAACTTAAAAATAGACATTTAAAAGCCTTCCTGGTTTCTGTCCTGATGTGGTCCCACTCATCAGAGGTGAAAAGAGCTAAGGGAATATAGACAAATGGGCCCCCATTTCTCCTGAGGGAATCTCCCAAAGAGGCAGCAAGGGAGTCTGCTTCCGTTGGTCCCCATGGGAGAGTCCTCTCAGCTCAGGGTCCCGTTTCTAAACCGGTTTTTCTGGTCTCTTGGATAGCGGCCACCAAAATCAGCCTGGCATTTTGAAAAACACTTATTACCCGGACTGCCATGGTTAAAAACTTTTGGGTCACCTCCAATAGTTGCAAGTTACTTTGTAAACCCTTTAAGTTTTTGGAGGTTTCTGTGAAGATCTGGGGCTGACTGAGAGACAAAAGCCAAATTTCCTAGACAAAATGATGTTTTCACATATCTTAGAAGTGATAATCCTATAAAACTCTCTAGTTTTAACCTGCCCTCTGTAGAAACTGATGTTGTCCACTCTGTTGGCCACCTGGCCCCATTCCTAACTGAAGGCAATCTCTAAAATATTTTTGTACCTTTAGCTCTTATTTTTGACATGTCTTCCCTTTAGTTCTGTTGGCAGCCGTTTAGATTTTAATGCAAGCTTTAGTGAGCACAGTTAAAAACCTTTTTTAATCTTTTTTTTTTTTTTTTGGTTGGCATTTGATCTGGGTGGCCAGGCTGCCCAGAAATGATTTTTTTGGACCCGGTAGGCGGTGGGGAGGTCAGGTCGGTGGTCCCCTCCAGAGGCCATCTGACCTTGAATGTGGGCCACTCAAGGGAACAGAAAATGGTTAGTTTACCTGGGTAAACGGTGTCCCCAGATTCAGCTACCTTCCGCTGAAAATCCTTAAAGTATGATTTGATCAAATCGAAAGGGCTAGGTATGGATGAAGATTGTCTCATTATTTTAAAAGACAAGGAGACAGTACACAGAGACAAGACAAACAATAAACATACCACAGTTAGTCTAGAGATCTCAAGGCTATAACGCCTTTGTGGCCACTTAATATCAAGATGGTCTTATGAGCTCTTACCTGAAACTTGAACCAGACCAGATGGAGTCCACCAGCATCCTGACTCCGGGCAACACGCTGAATCCAGCTTGGCCCTCGAGTCCCTCGTTTTGAAGCGGTCAAATGAAGGTGTTTTGAAGAGGTCAAATACAGATTTGACCTCTTCCACTAGGGGCATTAATTCCCCTCGGTAGAGAGGATCAGTTCCCCGTTCCACACTCCTGGGAAGGAGAGCGGGTGGAGCAACTGGGAAGAGGGTTTCCCGGCCAATGCACCAAATGTTGCATCCAACCCGCACCTCTCCCCAAGAAGTGCAGCCCAGACAACTCTGCAGAAGCAGCAAAGTTTATTGAGGAAATAGGCACGCAGGCCAATCGCTTGGGGTCGGCTCTCCTTTCCTTCAGAGAGTGACCCTGAAATGAGGGTTTCAGAGGTTATTGTAGGGTGGGCTAGCTCCATGACTCAGGAAAACAGGATGTGGCAAATATTCGACCTATAGTTATTTACAGTTCAACCATGAGGGCACCTCCTGTGTCCCTTTTCAGTTCCTGGAACTTTAGGTAACTGGCCAGGAGGTCTGGCAGCCTGTAGTTTGCCCCCATCCGTGAGAAGCAAGCATAGAAAAGCATTAATCACAGAAGCCCAAAAAGCAGGTTAGCAGACACGTGCAGGCCTGAGCCAGAGTGACTCCATTTTGAGTTTGGATTTTACAAGGTGAGGGTTCTGTAACTGCCACATATGGGATGCTTAGAACAGTAGCTGGCACACAATTAGTGTCTTTCCTTCAGTAGGAATGCAGAGTCTGGCCTCGTGCAGCGTATTGTTCCCCTCGGAGAGACACGTGCAAAGGTGTGGAAGCAGGGGTGTCAGGAGGAGGGCATGGGCACACTAGTGCCATTACATACACTCCATGACAGGAAGAACGAGGGACTGAGGATTGGCTGCCATTGCATGGTATGGCTCTAACATGAGGTCCCTTTGTTTGAAGGCCTCTAAGCCCTGACACGAAATCTCAGGTTGTGTAGCAGCAGCATTGAAAGGATTGCTCCTGCATTTTTTTGGTGGCCCCCCGTATTCAGAAACCCGAGCTTGCCCTCCTTAGCCTGGGGAAGGTGTTGGCTGCCCGCACATCTGTAGGGGGCTCCTAAAGGGCAGGTGTCACTGGCCCGGGCCCTGGAATGCTACAGGGGAGCTGCCCAACCCACTGCAGCTCTCTGCGGTGATGGCTGTGGATGGCTGAAATGTGCCTAGGAGCTGGCCTTTTAATTTTCATCACTTTTTGCAAAAATCGTTCTAACTAGTTGTACATGACAGTAGAATGCATTTTGACACACCAAACATAAATGGAGTGAAATTTCTCATTCTTCTGGTTGTACATGATGTAGAATCACACCGGTCGTGTAGTCATATTTGCACATAGGGTAATAATGGCCAACTCATTCTCTAATTCTTCCTACCTCCCTCCCCCCTCCCCTCCCTTCACTCCCCTCTGTCTATTCCTAAGTACCTCTACTCCTCCCTAGCAACCTCCCTTATTGTGAATTAGCATACGCATATCAGAGAAAACACTGGGCCTTTGGTTTTTTGGGGATTGGCTTACTTCACTTAGCATGATATTCTCCAGCTCCATCCATTTACCAGCAAATGCCACAATTTCATTCTTCTCTATGGCTGACTAAACATTCCACTGTGTATATAGGCCACATTTTCTTAATCCATTCATCTGTTGAAGGGTGCCTAGGTTGGTTTCCTGGTTTAGCTATTAATGAGTTGAGCTGCTGTAAACATCGATGTGGCTGCGTCACTGTAGTATGCTGATTTGAAGTCCTTTGGGTATAAACCGAGAAGAGCGGTAGCTGGGTCAAATGGTGATTCCATTCCGAGTTTTCTGGGGAATCTCCATACTGCTTTCCATAACGGTTGCCCCAATTTACAGTCCCACCAGCAATGTATGAGTATACCTTTTTCCCCAGACCCTCGCCAACATTTATTGTTGCGTGTACTCTTGATGAAATCTTGGAGTAGTTTTGATTTGCATTTCTCTAGTTGCTAGAGATGTTGAACATTTTTTCATATATTTGTTGATTGATTGTATTTCTTCTGTGAAGTATCTATTCATTTCCTTTGTCCATTCGTGGATTGGGTTATTTGTTTGTTTGGTGTTAAGTTTTCTGAATTCTTTATATATCCTGGAGATTAATGCTCTAGCTGAGGTGCATGTGGTAAAGATTTTCTCCCATTCTGTAGGCTCTCTCTTCACGTTATTGATTGGTTCCTTTGCTGAGAAGAAGCTTTTCAGTTTGAACCCATCCCATTTGTTGGTTCTTGATTTCACTTCTTGCACTTTAGGAGTTCTGTTAAGGAAGTCAGTTCCTAAGCCGACATGGTGAAGATTTGGGCCTGCTTTTTCTCTTCCTCCTCCTCCTCCAATATTTTTTTCAGTCATAGATGGACACAATATCTTTATTTTATTTGTTTATTGTTATGTGGTGCTGAGGATCGAACCCAGTGCCTCACGCATATGAGGCAAACGCTCTACCACTGAGCTACAATCTCAGCCCCTGCTTTTTCTTCTGTTAGGTGCAGGGTCTCTGTTCTAGTGCCTAAGTCTTTGATCTGCTTTGAGTTGACTGTCATGCAGGGTGAGAGTTAGGTGTTTAATTTTATTTTGATACATATGGATTTCTAGTTTTCCCAGCACCATTTGTTGAAGAAGGTAGGCTATCTTTTCTCCAACGTACGTTTTTGGCACCTTTGTCTAGTATGAGATAACCATATGTATGTGGGTTTTGTCTCTGTGTCCTCTATTCTGTACCATTGGTCCACATGTGTGTGTGTTTTGGTGCCAATACCATGCCATTTTAGTTACTATGGCTCTGCGGTATCATTTAAGGGCTGGTATTGTGATGCCTCCTGCTTTACCCTTCTTGCTAAGGATTGCTTTGAGTATTCTGGGTCTCTTATTTTTTCTAAATGAATTTCATGATTACTGTTTCTAATTCCATGAAGAATGTCATTGGGATTTTAATAATAATTGCATTAAATCTGTATAACACTTTTGGTAGTATAGCCATTTTGACAATATTAATTCTGCCTATCCACGGGCATGGGAGATCTTTCCATCTTCTAAGGTCTTCTTCAATTTCTTTCTTTAGTGTTCCAGAGTTTTCACTGTAGAGGTCTTTCACCTCTCTTGCTAGATTGATTCCTGAGTATTTTATTTTATTTTTTTGAGGCTATTGTGAACGGGGCCAGTTTTCCTAATTGCTCTTTCGGTGGAGTCATCACTGGTGTATGGGAACACGTTTGATTTATGGGTGTTGACTTTATATCCTGTTACTTCACTGAATTCATTTATTAGTTCTAGAATTTTTCTGGTGGAACTTTTTGGATCTTCTAAATATAGAATCATGTCACCGGCAAATAGTGATAGTTTGAGTTCTTTTTTTCCTATTTGTACTCATTTAATTTCTTTTGTCTCCTTAACTGCTCTGGCGAGTGTTTCAAGGACTGTGTTGGATAGAAGTGGTCAAAGAGGGCATCCCTGTCTTGTTCCAGTTCTTAGAGGGAATGCTTTCCATTTTTTTTTCCCATTTAGGATGAAGTTGGCCTTGGGTTTAGCATAGATAGCTTTTACAATGTTGAGGTATGTTCCTATCATCCCTAGTTTTTCTAGTGTTTTGAACATGAAAGGATGCTGTATTTTGTCAAATGTTTTTTCTGCATGTTTTGAGATGATCGTATGATTCTTGTTTTTAAGTCTACTGATGTGATGAACTGTGTTTATTGATATCCGTATATTGAGCCATCCTTGCATCCCTGGGATGGACCCCCACTTGATCATGAGGCACTATCTTTATAATACGTTTTTGTATGCGATTTGCCAGAATTTGATGGAGAATTTTTGCATCTGTGTTCATTGGGGATGTTGGTCTAAAGTTTTCTTTCCCTGATGTGCCTTTGTCTGGTTTTGGTATCAGGGTGATACTAGCCTCACAGAATGAGTTTGGAAGGGCTTCCTCTTTTTCTATTTCATGGAATAATTTGAGGAGGATGGGAGTTAATTCTTCTTGGAAGGTCTTGTAGAACTCAGCTGAGAATCCCTCTAGTCCTGGGCTTTTCTCGATTAGTAGGCTTTTGATGGTGTCTTCTACTTTGTTGCTTGAACTTGATCTGTTTACATTGTGTATGTTGTCCTGATTGAGTTTTGGTATGTCGTATGTCTCTAGAAATTTGTTGATGTCTTCAAGATTTTCTGTTTTATTGGAGTATAAATTTTTTAAATAGTTTCTGATTATCATCTGTATTTCAGTAGTGCCTGTCATGCTATTTCCTTTGTCATCACGAAATGTAGTAATTTCTCCCTCTTTCTCTTCATTAGCTTACCTAAGCGTGTATCAATTTTACTTATTTTTTCAAAGAACCAAGTTTTTGTTTTGTCAAATTTGTGAATTGTTTCTTTGTTTCAATTTTATTGCTTTCTGCTCTGACTTTATTTGTTCCCTGTCTTCTACTACTTTTGGTGTTGATTTGTGCTTCTTTTTCTAGGGCTTTGAGGTGTAGCATTAAGTCATTTATCCGTGGACTTTCTATTCTCTCAATGAATGATCTCAATGCAATGAACTTTCCTCTCAGCACTGCCATCATGGTGTCCCAGAGATTTTGATATGTTGTAATGGTGTTCTCCTCTACCTCTAAGTACTTTTTTATTTCACCCCTGATTTCTTCTGCTGCCCATTGTTTACTCACTAGCATATTATTTAGTCTCCAGGTGCTAGATTACCTTCTATTTTTTTTTTATTTTATCGTTGACTTCTAATATCACTCCATTATGGTCTGATAGAATGCAAAGACATTATTTTTATTTTTTATTTGCTAAGAGTTGCTTTGTGGCACAAGACATGGTCTATTTTAGAGAAGGATGCTTGTGCTGCTGAGAAGAATGTGTTTTTGCTTGTTGATGGATGAAATACTCTATGTGTGTCCATTAAGTCTAAATTATCAATTGTATTTTTTACTTCCATAGCTTCTTTATTTAGTTTTTGTTTGGAGGATCTATCCAGTGGTGACAGAGGCACGTTAAAGTCACTCAGTATTATTGTGTTGTGGTCTATTTGATTCTTGAAATTGAGAAGGGTTTGTTTGAGGTACTTAGATGCTGCATTGTTTGGGACGTTAATACTTATGGTTGTTATGTCTTGTTGATGTATAATTCCCTTAAGAAGCAGGGCATGTCCTTCTTTGTCCCTTCCGGTTAACTGTGCCTTGAGGTCCCCTTTATCTGATATGAGGATGGAGACCTTTGGCTCGTTTACATGGTCCAATGTGAGCGATATGTTTTTTCCCATCCTTTCACCTTCAGTCTGTGGATCTCTTTGCCTTGGAGGTGAGTCTCTTAGAGACAGCACGTTGTTGGGTCTTGGTTTTTTTTTTTTTTCTTTTTCTCAAAAGTTGCATTTTAATACATGTTATCAAACATAACAGAAAAAAAGCAAATTTTCAGAAGGTGTACACACTGTTCACTGAAAACATTTGTTGAGGCAAATAGAAAAAAAATTGTTACAATCATAATTTTTCTAACTGCACAAAATTATAAGTAGATTACATTCTTCATATTAAACACCTTTATATGCACTTTCAATGAACAGTATATATATATGTATATATATATATATATTTATATATATATTTTTATCAACCATCTTTACTATACCCATTCCCCTTTCCTGCCCCCCGCCTCCCCCATGTCATGTCCAGTGTTACTCTATTTCTCTTATGTTTCCCATTCCCACCTCCCTTATTCATCAGCATCCACTAATCAGAGAGACCATTCGGCATTTGGTTTTTTGGGATTGGCTTACTTCACTTAGCATAATGCTTTCCAGTTCCTGGGTCTTGGTTTTTAATCCAATCTGTCAGTCTATGTCTTTTGATTGATGAGTTTAGGCCATTAACATTCAAGGTTATTATTGAGATATGATTTGCATCCCCAGTCATTTTGGTGTGTTTTTGGTTTTTAATTTGATTTAATTTCTCCTTTGATTGACTATTCCTTTAGTGTAGTTGTTCCTTTTCCTGTTTTTCATTTTTTTTCCCCATTTCATCCACATGGAATGTTTTGCCGAGAATGTTCTGTAGTGCGGGCTTTTAACTTTTGTGAGTTCTTTTAACTTTTGTTTATCATGGAAGGTTTTTACTTCATCTTCAAATCTGAAGCTTGATTTGACTGGATGTGGGATTCTTGGTTGGCATCCATTTTCTTTCAGAGTTTGGTATATGTTATTCCAGGACCTCCTAGCTTTGAGGGTGTGTGTTGAGAACTCAGCTGAGATCCAAATTGGCTTCCCCCGTTACGAAATCTGATATTTTCTCCCATGGCCTTTAAAATTCCATCCTTATTCTGTATGTTAGGCGTTTTCATTATAATGTGCCTTGGTGTGGGTCTGCTGTAATTTTGTGTACAAAATTGGGGTCCTGTAAGCCTCTTGTATTTGATTTTCCATTTCATTCTTTAGGTTTGAAAATTTTCTGATGTTATTTCATTAAAAAGTTTGTGCGTTCCTTTGATTTGTATCTCCATTCCTTCATGTATCCTGATAAATCTTACATTTTGTCTTTTCCTGTTATCCCATAGTTTTTGGAAGTCTGGTCATGGTTTCTTACAGTCTTCTCTGTGTGGTCAACTTTATTTTCAAGATTATGTATTTTGTCTTCATTGCCTGAGGTTCTGTATTCCGGGTTGCCGAGTCTGTTGTTGATGCTTTCCATTGAATTTTTAATTTGGTTTACTGATTCCTTCTTTTGGAGGATTCCTGCTTGATTTCTTTTCAGGATCTCTGTCTCTTTATTGAAGTGATCTTTCACCTCCTGAAATTTATCACACACGGGTGATGTAGGAGACTGACCTTGTCCCCTTACATTGCCTGTGGACCCCATCATTCCTGGTCTCTGATTTAGTCTCCCAATTGATCTCTCCCACCCCCACCCTTTCCAATTCCCGGTCAGGCACCTCTCTCCCAGGCGTTCCTTGCAGATCAGTGTGACTATGTACATTCTAAACTCCTCTGACATTTCCTCTACTGTGTTTTCAATACATCCTATTATTGGAGCATCTTGGTTTGTTTGGGGTACTTTTTTTCCCTTCCTTTTCATGTTGTTTGTGTGTCTTCCCATCTAGCAGTGTGGATCTGAGGCTGTACAGTTCCTACCCTGTGCATGCATAGTGTCCCTGAAGAATTCTAGTACCTCACCTTTAAGGGAGAGACCAATATTAACAGCACCCAATGCAAACACTGTGCAGCCTTAAACCAGATAGCTTCTATTAAGACATCTACAGTCTTGCCGCAATAAACAGAAATGATGTGATCAATTGTTGTCTATAGTATAAACAGTTCATTTGCAAAAGGGTTTACTGTTTCAGATGGTGGACAAAGACAACAGAAGTGGTGTAGGATGTGATGTTTATGAGGAAGGAGGAGAGAAGATAGAAGTAAAAATATAGGAAGAGTGAAAGAGGAATTAATAGAGGTTGGCTGTTGGCAGGAGACAAGAGAGAAAGAGAATCCAGGGAAACAGATAAGTGAGAGGAAAATATATGTAAGATTAAAAAATATATAAAAAGAAAAAAAGTAAAAACAAAAGAATACACAACAAAACTGTAATACTCTATTCAGACATCCTAATCCTCAATAAACTGATGCATGAAAAATAGTTGGTTTCAAAAATGGTACAGATGAGAGAAAGAGAGAGAGAGAGAGAGGGAGAGAGAGAGGGAATCTTGATGGAAAAGAGAACAATTGTCTCCTTCAGAGTTCAAAGATTCTCAGCTGATAGGTCGGGTTGTGTGGTGTTTGATGGTAGCTCCACCCTCAGGATGGTGAGGACAAAGTATATAAAGACAGTGGCCAGTCCACAATGGAAGACCGCACTCCAGGAATCTCCTTGGTTTCCACTCGTGTGATATAGGTGCCTGGTCTTGGCCCCTTATCTCACCTGCGGACTCCATCATTCCTGGTCTCTGATTTAGTCTCTCCCACCCGCACCCTTTCGAATTCCTGGTCAGGCACTTCTCTCCCAAGTGGTCAGGAGGGCTGGGCGCCGGAGCCTATGCACCAGTCGCGGACAGCTTTTCTCTATCGGGCAGATCAAGACCACGTGCTGAGGTTTGTGGGCCAGCTGAGTAGCTGTAAGTGATCGGCTGGGTTGGGGGCTAGGGTTCGGGGCTAGGGCTGGGGGCTAGGGTGGGGTTGGGAGACTGGGGATTGGCGAGCCGGAGGGCCCTGTTGGGTGCCAGACTGAGGCCAGACCTGGTGGGATCAGGGGATTGGTGGATGCCAGACTTGGGATGGAATCAGGGACCAAGCTAGTCCCAGGACCTGGTGAGTGCTGTCCTGAATGGGTACCAGGAACCCAGTGGGTGCCAGAGCAGCTGGCTGTGCGAGCCAAGAGCAAGATGCCATCACACCCTCTTCCAGCCTTGTGACCTGCTGTAGCCAGCCAGCCCCATCAGTCGCCGCACGCTTCAGGAGTCGCAGAGCTGGGGAGAGCCCACCTCTCTCCAGGCTCTCTGATCTGTGTTCCTCCAAGTGAAATGCTCCCAGTCTCTGACCTTCCACAAGATTGCTGGGCTCGGGCTGGTCCACGCAGACCTAGCTGCAAACTCAGGGATCAGGGTTTCAGTTTCCTTAGGCTCAGCCACACTGCAGTCCGGAGATGCCTCCTGGATCGCAGACAATTGATAAACTCCGGTGGAGAGGTTTTTCGGTTTTTGTTTTTAATATCTGATTAATGATTCAAGCAGTCTGTGGTTCGGCTGGGGCAGACTGCCCCTCCAGTCTCAGCATTTTTCACTGTACGCCTCAGAGAGAGGTGGTATTCCCGCTGTCTTAGTTCTGGTAGCCGAGCTGAGAAAAATGCTGCCTCACATTATTCCACCATCTTCCTTCTTCTTTCATCACTTTTGACTCAGCCAGTTGAGGCTAGCGGCTGACTTGGTGGACAGCATGGTTCTAGAGGGTGTGTGTTCGGGCTCCGGCATTCTGTAAACCTCTGGGGACCTGGATGCAGAATTGCATGTGTACGTGTATTTTCCTGGGAAGTGAGTTTGTAGCTTTCAGCAGACTCTCAAACTTGAGGGCAGTGTCTAATGCCCTTCTGTCTTCACAGCTGTGTCTTCTTTCTCATGTTTTCCTGCCCTCAGCTCCAGGAGGGCCATCGAACCTGAGACCTCAGGCTTCAGATAAACTAACTCCCAGAGGGGGCGATGGCTCTTGGTGCAGACGCTGCTGCTGAGGCCACCTGGCTGTGCAGGCAGGACACTATGCTGCACGACTACGGCAACGACTGTGAAGTGTTCCGCCAGCACTTCAGGCAGTTCCAGTACGCGGAGGCGGCCGGGCCTCGGGAAGCTTTCAGCAGGCTCTGGGAGCTCTGCTGTCAGTGGCTGAAGCCCAAGATGCGTTCTATGGAGCAAGTCCTGGAGCTGCTGGTGTTGGAGCAATTCCTAACTATACTGCCCACGGAGATAGAGACCTGGGTGAGCGCATATGGCCCAGAGAGCAAAGAAAGACTTCTGGCCCTGATAGAAGACTGGCAGAGACAGCATCACATACCAGAGCTGGAGGTGAGAAAAGAGTTTGGAGTTTCGGTTAGTAGTCCAAAAGAGGAGCTAAGGCAGCTGGGCCTGGACCACTCATTTTGTCTGTGTGTCAGTCCACGGCCCCAGGAGTTCTCCAAATGCGTTTTCAATTTCCCTTCCCCTGGAATCAGCATCTCAGTCCATGATTCCAAACCCTATCAGACCCTATCTTCCATCCACAACACATACTCCATACTGTCTCCTCAGTTATCCACAAGTGAAATTCACAAGTGACATCAGCTACCCACACGCATCAACCATGAGCTTCAATAATTTACTCTATGGCCTGCAGGCCTGGTCTGGCCACAGCCTGTCTGTGTGTGCCCTGCAAGCCCCTGGTGATTTTTATCTTCTTCATGAATTGGTTCCCCCAACGAGGAGCTGGCGGGGTATCGTAGGCCTGTCAACCCAGCCACTTGGGAAGCTGAGGCAGGAAGATGGCAAGTTGGAGGCCAGCCTCCAAAACTCGGTGAGAACCTGTCTCCAATACAACATAAAAAGGCCAGAGGTATGGCTCAGTGCTAAAACGTCCCTGGCTTCCAACCCTAGTACCAACGATATAAAGTCACAACCAGTAAATTTAAATGAGGAGGAAGACAGAAAAGAAATGACAGGGTAAATGTAGCCCACACTCTAAAATATTTACTATTTTGGCTCTTCAGACAAAGTTTGTCGAGTGTGGGTCAAGTAGAATCCAGAGAGGATGTAAAGGAGAATGAACATAGTTGATTCTTAACGAATGTGCATTTCTGCATAAACATGTCGGGGCTGGACTTCACCGGAAGACATCATGAAGCTGTCAGATGCCTACATCTCTGCTTAGAGTCACTGGGATGGGACAGTCAGACATTGAGTAAGGCTCAAGCACTATGTGCGGTTGCTACTTGCCACATGGTCTCCCCAACTGGCAAACTGTCTTAGGACATCAGAACAAGTAAAGTAACCATGCTTTGATTTGCACAGTGCATTGCTAGGAAATCCAAGTCATGCTAAAATATACAAAAGCAGTTGGTCAGTATCTGGCCACCACGGTGTGGTACTTGGCAGGTGCTCTTTAACTACATGAATGTTTGAGGGGGAATGGTACAGTTAGTAGGGACCTGGAACAACTCCGCTAGTGAGCAATGCTCCCATCCCCGGTCCACTAAATCCCAGTAGCCGGCACCAGCCAGCATGTGTTGGGTACCCCACAGGGGCAGAGGCACTGCCCTGGGTCCAGAAGTACCACGTGATGCCTGTATTTGGGGAGCGCAGGGCTGAGGGGAGGACGGTGTGTCTGGGAGAGGGGAGCATGTGCTTCCAGCAGGGTGCTGGGCCCCCTGTGGGGCAGGGCTCTGCAGGAGCTGTTGGCTTCAGGGCACAGAGGGGCCTGAACAGGAGGCTTGTAAAGGTTCCTGCCTCCCCAGACTGGAGTGCGGTAGTGGTTTCCCTTCCCTTCTGTCTTCTGGGTTTTGCTTACCAGACAAGATTTCATCTTCAAGTGGCCTAGACTTGGCCAGCCCAGTACAAGAGCCACTAGCCACGTGTGGCTCTTGAGCACTTGCGATGTGGCCAGGGCTGGTTGAGACCTGCTCTGGGTGTAAACTGCACAGCACATGCAGAAGCCGTGAGGAGAAAGTAGGTAGTGCCTGGCAATTGTTTCAATCGATTGCATGCTGCGATCCTGATGGTTTGCATATGTTGGGTTAACATGCTCTGACATGCTATTAAGATGAAGATCTCTCGGGTTCATTTTTGACGTTGTGTCCTGTGGACAATGGAATATTTTAAACTATACATGCAGCTCTCGTGTTCCTGCTAGTGCAGCGAAGGTTTACTTGGATGCAAGGGCAAGCTAGATTTTCTCCCATGGGTCTAGACTCTCAACTAATGGGCTCTGGCATTTCCCCCAGGTCGACGCGCATGACTTGCCCTTTGAAGAACTGGCGCCTTTAGGAACTGTGCCCGTGCCACCAAACACACTCCCGAAGTCCCAAAAACTCCAGCGAATGGGACCTGTCCAGGAGGCCCCAGTGACAGACGCCTGGATCCCACAGGCAGGGCCTCAGGAGCCGAACTATGGTGCCGCTGGGGAATGCCAGCTCTTTCTGGACCCTGGTAAGACGAGGTTTCCTTTCTGCTTCTTGGTGACTGATTGAGCGCTCCAGAGCACTCAGTGGTTGGGGTTGGTGGGAAACATGGGTTCGCCAGTGGAAATGGACCACTTGGATAAAAAGGAGGGAGAGGAAGAGATGTCTCTCTGGGAACGATGCACTTTGGGTACAATGGCATTGGGAATAGGTGAAAGTATCGACCCTTCTCATTAGTAAGCAGTCACTCAGCCTCAGCACCACCTGGGGTACAGGTTTAACGAGGTCTCTAGCAAGTGCTGCACACACCACCCTTTGAAAACCACGGCCCCGGACACAAATGGGTGAGTGCTAGCAGGAGAAAAGGCCAGGTGGACAAAGGCAGCGGGACTTGCTGCCCTGGGGTCCCTGTTTCCCTTCCCTTTGTGGTTTCCTTACATTGCTACCCGTGCCCTGTCCCAGCCCTCCCCTCCCCCATTGCAGCTTGGGCCCAAGTGTGGTGGGAATCCTCTCCCTTTCCCCAGCAGGCTCAGCTTCACCATGTTGGCACATCGAAGACACTGTGTAGTCCTGAGACAACCAAACGGCCCCGCAGATGAAAATACATGTTATGGGTAGAAATGTGGGATGCCCCCCAGCACTAGCTCAGTGCCAGGGCTTAGCGACCGTGTCCCCTTCCACATCGCCACCTTTATTCACACAATCAACATTATGAGCTCCGGTAAAGAGCCA